>CM056206.1:53317150-53917150 GCA_029692085.1 Gymnothorax javanicus
GTGCACCATAGAATGTTGGCATTGAAAGCTCAAAGTGCACACTTTCAGCTTCAATATGACTTCATATTGACATTGGATGGACGGTGTAGAAATTACGGGTCCTCTCTCTGTTGAAGACACCAAAAGTTATTGGACTAATAGGCAACACAACTGTTCCTTCACCAGATGTGTTTTAATCTCCAATAATTTCATTTAAAAGTGAACAGGCAAAAGGTCTGCAGTTGATTTCAAGTGTTGCGTAAAAAGTTGGCCAGATCCTGAATACACTGGATGTAGGCATATCAGTGCCAAAGTTAACAAGTTAACAAGAGTAGACCTCACCAGAGTGAATACTGAGGGTTTAACTGAAGAAGCCAACCATTGCTAAGGCCCAAAGACAGAATTTGCTCAAAAAATAAAAAGCTTGTATAGTTCTGGAATAACATCCTATGAACAGATGAATCAAAGATCAACTTGTACCTGAAAGATGAGAGGAATATATACTGAACAACAAAAGAAACGCAAGTTAATTAAAGGCAGACTGGAAAATAAGTTTGTGCGTAATTATTTTAGAAAATCAAAGGTATTACTACCGCGTGCACATTTACACTTGTTTCATCAAACTTTTCTTTATTTTGCGGTCACTTTGACTGAGTGACCATAAGAGTATAAATTAACTACCTAACTTGCGTTTCTTTTGTTGGTCAGTATATAAAATGGAAGAAACTCCTCATGATCCAAAACATACCGCCTCACCTGTGAAGAGTGCTCAAGTGTGGGCATGTACGCCTGCCAATCGAGCTGGTGCTCTCGTATTTACTGGTGAAGTGATAGCTGGCAAAAGCTGGGAGATGAATTCTGAATTATATTAGGCTATATTATATACTCAGATTTGACTCTACTTTAGAACTCATTTAACAATGCTTTACTCTAGATGGATTACTCATAAACATAAAATGATTTTTTTTTTTTTTGAGGCAAAGAAGTGGAATGTTCTACAGTTGATAAGTCAATCATAAGACCTGAATCCAGCTGAGACTGTATGTCACTTGATGAAGGCACATGCCCCAACAACAAAGCAAGAACTGAAGACCGCTGCAGTGAAGGCCTGGCAGGACATCAGAGAAGAAGTCGAGCATCTGGTGATGCCTCTGGGTTCGAGACTACAGTCAGTCATTGACTACGAAGGATTTGCCACTGAGTATTAGAAATGACACGTCGAGTATTAAAAATGATTTCACTGATGGTTGTTAGTTTGTTCAATTACTACTGAACTCCAGAAACTGCTGGGTTGTCCATAAAATGGTTTTAATTCCTACCCGGTCCATAAAATAATTTTCTCAAAACCCTTAAATTGAAATTGAAGTCTGCACTTCAATTGCATTTGAACCATGGCGTACAATGTTTTCGTCACTGTGAAAAGTACTTATATGCACAAGCAGTTCAGTTGATAAACGCATAAATATGCACACGCATAAACCAAGACTTGCCAACACCCTGATTTTGTGTTTCTAAATAGGAAATACCAAACCACACCCATCATCCCATCCCCCCCAAAAAAAAAAAAAAAAAAAACTTATACCATCTATAGTGTGAAAAGGGAAGTCCCCCCATGGCTTATGAAGTGTCAGTATGATAATCAGAGGGTGTGTGAACTCTGAATCTCTTCTGTACCCACGATGATGCTAGCCACCATGTTCCTACATACCTGCCACCCCCCTCCCACCCATTGCTAGACACCCCTGTGCAGAAAAGCAGCCAAACAAATGCAAAGACTTCTGATGCTGTGAAGATTAAGCCATCCTGTGCTTCGCAAACCCTTGACCCCTGTTGTAGTTTGAGAGGATGGTTGCTGATCAGCAACAAATTACTTACTTCGCTTCAAATTATGGAAAAGACTCGTTGCTGTCATTTTTTGTCAGGCTTGTTTGCTCGATGCAAAGTACTAAATTGGGGTTGCCAACAATTTTTACCTGTATGGCGTTTGTGAAAACAAAACAAGGATTAATTACTTAAAAACATTTAGACCTGAGAATAAAACTACTGATACGAAAGAATATAATATTGTTGAGGTACTGGAGCCACTTGGGACAAGTGATCACTCTGCTGTTAATTTTGATGTTTCGTGGGAAGTTAAAAAGGTGTCTTCAAAAACAAAAATTTTCAATTTTAGGCGAGCAAACTTTGACAGGATGCGCTCATATCTAAGTGAAATAAAATGGGAGACACTCCTGGACTGTGAGTCTGTAAATGAAATGTGGGAAAGATTTAAGGGGGTTTTACTTGATTCACAATGCAAATTCATTCCAAAGGTGTCCAAAAGTAAGCTGAAAAAGCAGAATCCTCAGTGGATGACCAAAAGTATTCATAGGATTTTGAGGGAAAAGAGGAATCTTTATAAGATGTACATAAAGGATAACAATGAGAACACTAAGGCTGAATACTGTAAAATGCGGGCTGTGGTCAAAAAAGAGCTGAGGAATGCTAGAAGACTGTATGAAAGACAAATTGCAGAGGGGGCAAAAACTAACCCTAAGCGCTTCTTTCAGTACTGTAGCAGAAAGAGGAAAGTCAAAGAGCAGGTTAAGTGCATAAAGAATAAAAATGGATCGCTGCTATATGATAACAAGGATATTGCGGATACCTTAAACAGTTACTTTGTTGAGAATTTTACCTCAGAGTGGGTCTTTATTCGGCCAGAGGGCATGTTAAATGCTCAAGATTATTTAGCGGAAATTGAGGTTAGGGATAACGAAGTATTAGACAAGTTGCATAAACTAAAGGCAGATAAGGCGGTGGGTCCTGATGGCTTATATCCTAGAGTGCTCAGGGAAGTTGGTGAGATCATCTTTAAGCTGCTATCCGCCATCTTCAGATGGTCTTTAGAAACTGGAGAAATACCAAATGATTGGAAACAGGGCAATATAATACCAATATATAAGAAAGGGGACCGTATTGAGCCAGGAAATTACAGGCCAGTCAGTTTAACTTGCATTATGTGCAAAATATTGGAATCTATCATAAAAGATGAGCTGGACTTATTTCTTGAACGTAACAGTATCTTGAGGGATAGCCAACATGGTTTCCATAAGGGAAGGTCATGCCTGACAAACCTTCTGGAATTTTTTGAAGAGGCCACCAAGACTTATGACCAGAGCAGGGCTTATGACATTATATACTTGGATTTTCAGAAAGCATTTGATACAGTACTGCATATGAGACTAATTTTTTAAATGAGCTCCATTGGAGTTACAGGAGATATTCTGAAGTGGATTCAAAACTGGTTACAGGACAGAACACAAAGAGTGGTGGTCAATGGTATCTCATCTGAGCTAGGTATGGTGGGGAGTGGCGTCCCCCAGGGATCGGTGTTGGGACCCCTGCTGTTCCTCATCTACATTAATGACCTTGATAGGAATATTGAGAGCAGATAAGTTAAATTGCAGATGATACTAAATTGGGGGGTTTGGCGAATAGTTTAGAGTCCACTAAAGTGATTCAGGATGATTTGGATAGAATCCAGAATTGGGCAGAAATGTGGCAAATGAAATTTAATGTAGCGAAATGTAAAGTTGTACATGTAGGTAATAAAAACATTAGACGGGATTACTTCATGGGAGGTTTAAAACTGGAATCTGCTCCACACGAGAAAGATCTGGGAGTGATTGTTGACCAAACCCTCACAGGCTCTAGCCATCGTGCCGTAGCAGTTAAAAAAGCCAATCGGATGCTGGGATACATTGCCAAAAGTATTGAGTACAAATCTAAGGAGGTGATGCTTCTCTTGTGCAACACGTTTGTCAGACCATATCTGGAGTATTGTGTACAGTTCTGGGGACCATACTTTAAGAAAGACATAGAGGCTCTAGAGAAAGTTCAGAGAAGAGCCACTAAGCTACTTCCAGTTATAAAAGATGAAAGCTATGAGAAGAGGCTGAAGATCCTTAATCTCTTTAGTCTTAGGAAAAGGAGACTAAGGGGTGATTTGATTGAGGTCTTTAAGTATGTTAAAGGGATTAACAAAGTGAATTATGTAGGATTCCTTCGACCAAGTATTGTTAGTAGAACTCTGAGTCACAAATGGAAGTTGACCAAAGGTAAATTTAGCACTGATATTCGGAAATATTTCTTCACCCAAAGAGTAATTTCAATGTGGAATAGCTTGCCTGACCATATTGTTGAGGCAGAGACCTTGGGGGTTTTCAAGAGCAGTCTCGACTTAAAGCTAGATACCATTGAGTCATTGAGTATCTGAAGGGATATATTCACAATAGTATAAAAAACTGGCGAGCGTAGTTGGGCTGAACGGCCTGTTCTCGCCATTCATGTGATGTTATGTTATGTTATGTTAATATTCCCATATGTATAAGCATAACATATAGAGTATAAACAGTGATGTTGATACAGCATGTTATGCCTTTTTTGTTCATTGTCATTAAGGTTGCTAATAATTCTGCAAAAACATTTGTTTAGGCTACTACAAAATTTAGGAAAAACAGTAATAATTTTTCCTCATTAGACCTATAGAAAGAGGGAAAAATAATATTTCAAAGTATTTCAACCCCAATTCCAATAAAGTTGGGATATTGTGTAAAATGTGAATAAAAACAGAATACAATAATTTGCAAATACTTTTCAACCCATATTCAATTGAGTACGCTACAAAGACAAGGTATTTAATTTTCAAACTGATAAACTTCATTGTTTTTTTGGAAATTTTCACACATTTTGAATCTGATGCCTGCAACACGTTCCAAAAAAGCTGGAACGGGGCAAAAAAGACTGGGAAAGTTGAGGAATGCTCAAAGAACACCTGGGTGGAACATTCCACAGGTGAACAGGTTAATTGGAAGCAGATGAGTGTCATGATTAGGTATAAAAGGAGCATCCCTGAAAGGTTCAGTCGTTCACAAGCAAGGATGGGGCAAAGTTCAACACTTTTTGAACAAATGCGTGAGCAAATAGTCCAATAGTTTAAGAACAACGTTCTCAACGTGCAATTGCAAGGAATTTAAGGATTTCATCATCTGCTGTCCATACCATCAAAATATTCAGAATCCGGAGAAATCTCTTCAAGTAAGTGGCAAGGCCAAAACCAACATTGAATGCCAGTGACCGTCGGACCCTCAGGCTGCACTGCATTAAAAACCAACATCATTCTGTAAAGGATACTACCATGTGGGCACAGGAACACTTCGGAAAACCATTGTCAGTTAACACAGTTTGTCGTTACATCTACAAGTGCAAGTTAAAACTCTACCATGTAAAGCGAAAGCCATATGTCAACAACACCCAGAAACGCCTCCGGCTTCTCTGGGCCCGAGCTCATCTGAGATGGACTGGCACAAAGTGGAAAAGTGGGCTGTGGTCTGCCGAGTCCACATTTCAAATTGTTTTTGGAAATCATGGATGTCGTGTCCTCCGAACTAACAAGGAAAAGGACCATCCAGATGAACATCAGCACAAAGTTCAAAAGCCAGCATCTATGATGGTATGGGGATGTGTTTATGCCCATGGCATGGGTAACTTGCACATCTGTGAAGGCATCATTAACTCTTTACTCCCTAGAAGCTATCTTAGACTGCTGCCCTAGCAGCCACTGACCCCTGGTGCCCTAAGACAATGTGGCTACTAAAATACCACGACTGTAGTCGGGATTCGCCGGCAGAAGCGATGTGTTTATCACGCCTGTAGTCGGGACTCGCCTGCACAGCGACCTAAATTATCACGACTGTAGGCGGTATCAGGGAGTAAAGGGTTAATGCTGAAAGGTACATACAAATTTTGGAGCAGCATATGCTGCCATCCAAGCAACGTTTTCTTCAGGGACGTCCCTGCTTATTTCAGCAAGACAATGCCAAGACACATTCTGCATGTGTTACAACAGTGAGGCTTTGTAGTAAAAGACCATGGGTAATAGACTGGCCTGCCAGCAGTCCAGACTTGTCTCCCATTGCAAACGTGTGGCGCATTATGAAGCACAAAATATGACAACGGAGACACCAAACTGTTGAGCAACAGAAGTCGTACATCAAGTAAGATTGGGAAAGAATTCCATCTACAATTAGTGTCCTCAGTTCCCAAACGCTTATTGAGTGTTGTTAAAAGGAAGGGTGATGTAACACAGTGGTAAACATGCCCTGTCCCAGCTTTTTTGGAACATGTTGCAGGCATCAAATTCAAAATGAGTGAATATTTCCAAAAAAACAATAAAGTTTATCAGTTTGAACATAAAATATCTTGTCTTTGTAGTGCACTCAACTGAATATAGGTCGTAAAGGATTTGCAAATCATTGTTTTCTGTTCATGTTTTACACAACGTCCCAACTTCATTGGAATTGGGGTTTGTAATATTAGCCTCCGTTTCAAACAGAATTAATAACTTGCCAAAGAAGCAGTATAATATGGAGCCTTTCAGTTACTTCAGGCAATCTGCAATGAGGGAATGTTTCTGTAAAACCCTTCTGTCCTCACAAAATAGCCTGGTGATTTTTCTAAACCTGCTTAAAGCATTTTCTACATCTGTAAAAAAAAAAGAGGGGGGTTTGGTTTTGTTCTTTAGTACTTTGTTTTTTGAGTCATTTTCAGTGCCTGTCAGAACTACATTTTCTCAGAGACTGAGCATCACACGGGAAACTCTTTTCACAAACACGCCTCTGTGCATGATGGGTCGCCGCTGACAATGAAACCAAGCTCCTAAACTTTCCCATGATACAATAAACCAACTTATTATTAAAATATGAGTCAAGAAATTTTTTTACGTACAGTACCACTGTGATCATACTCTGTCTTCGGTGAAACCGCAACCTCAGATGGCACAAGGCAAGGTGTGAAGAAGTTATAAAAATTACCTAGTTCACAGGATCCCGCCCAACATTTTGGGATTTGATAAAAACCCATATTTGGATAAATAAATCAGACCTGAAACAGACTTCTTGGACAGAAAGGACAAGAAGAAAGATATCACAAGCTCAGCTGAGCTGTTGGAGTTTCTTCTGTCTCAGAACCATACGACTGACCTGAAGGAGATAAATAATCTGAGAAAATGTTGATTATATTGACACATTGAACATTAAGATAATTTCTCTTTTTTTATCCAAGTCCCTTTGGACTGTGTCTGCATCTCTATAAAACACACTATTAAAAAACGCTAAATTGAATGAGCTGAATGACTATTCCGCTGTCAAGCTAGTGGATGGTATATTTGCTGTGGCTTCACGGTACATTCACATAGCACAGATGCCTTCTCAAACAATGCACACATACTTGTGCTCAAAGCTCAGTTCATACCATGATTCGGTCTCAGAATGTTAGTTGCATGTCCACTCAAACAAATGTAACCCATTTTCACAGCTTAAAAAAAATCTAAATAGGTTCTCAATGCCATGTTTGCTGAGTTCTTCCAATCACAACTGCAATCATTGGATTTTAATAAACCGTTGTTTTAATAAGGTATATTTCATGTTTAGATCAGTTATTTGCCCTCTAAATCAATACTTTGGCAGAAATATCCATGCATGCCATGCACAATAAAAATTCCACATTTGCATTGTGATATTAGAAACAAGTAAATAAAAAGTGCAAAAAGAAAAAAAAAGATCAAATGAGAGAATCATCAGGCTCCTTTTTAGGTGAAATCGCAGACATAGTTGTGAAAACTAACAATTTATTTGGCAATCAAATGAAAATTAGTCCAACCTGTTTTGTTTCATATTTAAGTTGCAGCAAAGTACTTTGAATGAACTTCAAACACTTGCGTTCAGCAAGCTAAATTGGAGTTTTTTCAGTGTTTAAGTTAATCTGTGCAGCAATGTTATTTCCTGAAATTAATGGCAATATAGAAAAAAAGAACACAGTATGTTCAATGGTCATTTAGTCCTCATGGCATTAATGGATATTTCTGCTAAATGTGTGATAATGAACTGGTCTAAACATGAAACGTACCTAATTTAGACATAGTAGCAGCTTGTAAAAATCTCATATTTGCATGAGTGTTTGGAACAAGACCCAGCGTAGAGGGTTTCTGCACCGACACTGAGAACCAGTGGTATGATGGAACTGCTGCAATAGCCCAAAGTGCTGGCCTTGCTGCGGTCTAATCAAGGCGTGAACGCTCACATACATGCGCGCATATGCAAACCCAAGCGCAGACCTGCGTGAGCGCACCAACCCCACCCAGCTGTGCACATCTCGTGACGGGGTGTGATCTTTCGTCTGGAAGGCAGGCGTGAAAACCACAACATTGATCAAATGTGTTAGTCTAAATTTTTTTGTATGTTCTGGTTTATGTTTATTTCCACTTGATTTATTAGTTCATGCATTTTGTATTATCTGCCTTATCACTTGCCAGTTCCGCGCACATTGCTTCCCCTGTGATGACTTGCGTTTCTGCAGTCATTACCAGTGCACGCCCTTGTCTGCGAGCTGCCGCATTTTGAGTGATTTCGGAAGTCTTCCGGTGTTTCACGAGTCCCTTCACGTCTCGTTTACTTTCTTCAACCCTAAATTACTCATTAAGTGCTAATCCCACTAACACTCTGTTTTGTCTAGTTTATTTACTAACCCAGACTAATATAGTAAATGACTAACACATGAACTTGCATATTTGGGTAATATTATTACTGCGCAGACTACTAACTCTAATAATTGATTCTCTCCACTTCCCAAACTAATCTGTTACTCCGCCCTCTTTGCTCTCCTGGTCCTTTGCCTTTGTTTCTGCGGAGACTTGGCAGCTACAGTCGCGCCCAAAATTATTCATACCCCTACCAATTTTTGTTTTTTTCGAGATATTTTTTGACAAATCAAATTTATTCATGCACAAATGACACAGTAAGTTAACATAAGGCTGTAAGAAGTACAGTAAACAATTTTTCGAGAAATACAATACTTTTTGGTATTTTATTTGACAGATTTACAAAAAATGCCATGTCCAGAATTATTCATTCTCTTTTCTCACGATAAGATAAGAAAGGTGAAGTTTTCAACCCGAGAAAAACTGTCCCAACGGTCAAACAAGGCGGCAGGAGTATCATGCTCTGGGGTTGCTTTTCAGCGAATGGGCCTGGAAACCTTGTTAAAGTTAATGGCATCATGAAACAGGACCAGTATATCCAGATCCTCAGTGAAAACATAAGCAATCCGCCGAAAAACTTGGTCTTGGGCAGGAATGGATCTTCCAACAGGATAATGATCCTAAACACACGGCCAAATCTGTCAAGAAATGGTAAGTGGACAACAAAGTGAACGTTTTGGAGTGGCCAAGCCAGAGCTCCCACCTCAATCCTATCAGAAATCTGTGGAGGGAACTGAAGACCAAGGTCATGGCAAGGAGACCCTCAAACCTTAAGGACCTGGAGAAGTTCGCCAAAGAGGAGTGGGCCAAAATCCCCGTGCAGATGTGTAGAAACCTTGTGATCAACCACAGGAAGCATTTGGAGTGCTATGGCCCCAATTTGTTATGGCATCAATTTGTTATGGCCCCACGGACAGCAAGAGATGACAGACAAAATTCTAAAACTTCAACAGATTTAATTAAACAAACACTTAAACTAATCTACAATCTACATCTACTGACCAAGATTGAAATAAAAAAAATGAGATAGTTACAGTCCCTTGGTAATTGAGATGGGCTGCTGTGTTCCGATGTCCTGGGACAGGAAAATGCTCCAACACAAGCAAAAATCCACGAAAAGCTTCACAGGTCTTTAAAAGAGTGACAGGTCTGGTCAAATGTATCCTTCCACAATTTCTCCTTGCAATTTTTCCTACTACCTTTCACTCTCTCAATTTTTCTCCTTTTATACTCTTTTCCAGCCCCCTCTGAGGCATGCCCAGGACATGCCCCAAAACTAGCTCCAGACTGGGCTTAACAAAAAATGTCAATACTGCCATCTAGTGGCTTTTTTTTTCCACATTGCAGGAGGCTGTAATCGTGAATAAAGGCTTTGCCATCAATTACTGAGAAAAGGGTATGAATAATTCTGGACATGGCATTTTTTGTAAATCTGTCAAATAAAATACCAAAAAGTATTGTATTTCTCGAAAAATTGATTACTGTACTTCTTACAGCCTTATGTCAACTTACTGTGTCATTTGTGCAAGAACAAATTTGATTTGTCAAAAAATATCTCGAAAAAAACAAAAATTGGTAGGGGTATGAATAATTTTGGGCGCGACTGTATATCTTCTACAAATCCGATTCTCCCATCTCTCCCCACTTTGGCACTCGACCGGAGCTGTTATTGTTTAAGGATGTCCTGTGAAAACTAGTCTTTGTCATTGTTTCCTATTTTGTATTGTTTAATTACTTCTTGTGTTTTCCCCTCTCAGTTAATGGTTAGATTATCCCTCACGCGTGTTTCCCCGCCGAGCTCATTACCTCCCGTGTGTATAAGAGTCTCTCACTTCTGTTCAGTCTCTGTTAGAACATTGATCAGTTTTTCCTGTGCTGAGCTGCCTGTGCGGCAGTGATTTGTTTAAGCTTCAGTGACACCCTTCTGCCCGATTCCCATTTCTGTCTGTGCCTGCCTGGATTTGTTTGCCTCCTGTTTACGACCTTTTTCCTGTACGACCACGATTTCTGTCTTTTGCTGCCCAGGCTAACGAACTCAGATTTCGGACACTCGGCTCTCCCATTGCTTTACGATTTGGTGCTGTACTCCGTGCTTTATTGGCTTTTGAACCCCTGCCTGGTTTTGGACTCTGTGTCTTTGGATTGCCCATCTGTACCATCGCTGTGATCACCTGGCTTCGACTCACACAGTAATAAAGACCACGATTTTTGCATTCCGGACTACTTCCATTTGGTTCCTTTCACCAGACATTACAAAATGTCCTTTTGCATTCTGACACATACCAGGGCTTGAGAGGCACAGAGACTCTGCAGAAATGCATGCAGTATCTACCATTACACGACATGGAGATAACATTCATGCCACAGTATGATATACATTCATGATAAACAGGCTAATGTTACTGCAACTACTGCCCGCTTTCAGAGCTTGTAACAATATGGGAAAATTCAAATATAAAAAAACATTGATTTGTTCATTATCTTTGACCCCTAATAACTGAAAACTTTGCATGGAAAATATTTATTTATTTTCCTTCTCATAAAGATATCCTTGATCCTTGATCCTTGATAATTTTTTTTGAATAAACACTCATTTGAAATTTTATGCCAGGAACGCATTCCACTTTTGGACATGGGTGCGTTTACCTCTGTGTTACATCACCTTCCTTTTCAACAGCATTTAAAGCAGGGGTGTCACACTGGACTGTAAAAGGGCCCAGGGCCTGCAGGATTTCAAAGCAACCAAGCAGAAACATAAGTGATGCAACTAATTTCATTTACCGATCTCAGCCTGCACAGTTTATAAGTTGTATCAGGTGTGCTTCTGCTTGGTTGGAATGAAACACTGCACCCCCCTGGCCCTTTTAGGACCGGTTTGAGACCCCTGCCTTTGAGTAATCATATGGGGAACTGAGCATACTGATTGCTCCAGTTTTCAAGGATTTTCCCCCCCCATTCTTCCTTGATATCCCTCTTCAGCTGCTTAGTCATCCAGGGAGTTCACTAACTTTTTTTTTTTTTTGCACTTCTTAAACATTAAAATTCCATAGGGAGCCAAGTCTTGACAGCAGTTTGGTTGGTCTAGCAGCCTAGGATACCACACTGATGTGATGTGCGGAATGTAACTTGCTACAGTCTTGTTGAAATAAGTATGGACATCCTTCAACAGAGGTTGCCTAGAGGACAGCACAACAAATTGCACAAATATCCTTCAGCATGGTACTGACACGTGTGTTTAAGTTACCAAAGTCATGGGCCCTAACATAATCCCATACCAAGATAGACTTTGGCTTTGAACTTAACTTTGGTTACAACCTGGAGGGTCCATTCGTTCTTTGGCCAGGTAAATGCAACATCCATTATTCCCAATAAACAGTTGGTAGGGTTGACTGGACCGTCAATAGCACTAGTGTTTGAACAATTCATCATTCCATTTCAGATGAGCCATGCCCAGACGAGACTGCAGCACTTCTAAACATTTTTGACATGCGGTTTCATTGCATTTTCATTTCATTTTCATTCATGGTGCATTCAGTCTTCACTCACATTTGTTTGTGCAATGACTGTCTGTTGACAAAGGTTTTCTAAAGCCCGTATGGCTGAATCCATCACAAAAGCATTCCGGATTTCAGTACAGTGTCATCTTAAACATTTAAGCTGAAGGACCTTTAGCATTGATTTTCAATCTCATCCTTTATGATTTCTCCAGATCCCTTGAAACTTTTAATAATATAATGCATTGTGGGGGGCGTTGCTATGTTGCTTTTAATCTGTTTGATTATGCAATCACGCTGTTTTTTCACAAAGTGGCGAACCATTCATTTTAATGCAGGTGAAAGATCATTTACAAATCGCTACTTTCCTTTTTTTTGTTTTTTTTTTTTGTTTGCATTTACCAAATTGTCCCACCTTTTTCGGAAGAGGGTTACTCTGAATATGACTGAACCGCAGTTGATCAACTCAACTTGGGTCCTCAACATTTGATTTACTTTACTGACCTCATGCGGACAATAAACGATACTGCACCTTCAAATGATAAAAAAATAAATAAATAATAATAATTTTTGTGACAGTATACCGCTTGCAAATTTCGACTACTTATTGTCGACAGTTTTGTCAAAATTGGCGAACCATAAACTGATCAAAATCAACATTACTGGCAAAAGACGACATATAAAATAGACCTTCGTTTATCTGTCTACAGTTTTGGGATGTCTAAGAGAACTATAACGATTAAAAGACGTGGGATAATTTACTTAACATTGGATTTAATATGCATTATGACATAAATATAAGTTGTTGAAAATTCTGGGGCAAAAAGTGTCGATAAAAAGAGCAAGGATTTTGTGGACGTTTAATCAAGATTTATTCGAGAGAACAATTAATGTTTCAGATCATGATGACGTGCTGTGGATATTAATCCAAGAAACTTTTTCGCAGGTTCTAATGCTGTAACATTCATAATAATAATAAAAACAAATCATAAAAAAATAACAATAACAATTGTTAATAACAATAGACTTCTTGTGGCAATTAAATCTAGTGCTGGCAAAAATTGATTATCGTGGACATGAAAATGGCTTTTTACAAACTACTCAGAAACAAAATTATTGGCTGAAACCCCGAAAAATGAAATACACCAATTTCACGCAGTTTTTGGATTTTTTAAAGAACTATAGCGACGAGAAGACACGGTCTCGTGTACAAAGCATTAAAATATTTTTTTATTTTGAAATAACTGAGAAAAGATGAAAATTCACGGGAAGAAAAGGTGCCACGTGAACAGTGAAACGACGTTATCATAATTTATCAGAGAGGAAAAACAAATTCTACAAAACAAGATGACGAGCTGGTGGCATTAATACTGAGGGGACCCCTCTTCACTGACATCCTTTCGTCATGACAACCGCCGAAAGAGCCCGAAACACGTAATCGTTGCCCCTCTTTCACAAGCCTTGATCCCTGTTTGTCACCGCCCTGGGGCAAGTTCCCGGCACAAGTTTTTTGGGCTATTCTTGAGAAAACCGGACTACGCCGGACTCAACTCAGCTGAGGCAGTGCATCAAGAGACACTGGCTAATGTGCTTTTCCGCGAATTCGGGAACAACCCAAAGCTGAACTCTGTTTCTCAAGGTCTCGCAAGGTGTATGAAGAGTCCAATCTGACAAAGTAAGTTGTTTGTCATTTGTCTTCACTTTATTGGAGAAATATGTTTTACAAGCGTTGCCTTTATTTCTAGTGAAGGCCAGGCCTATTTGTCATTTGCGGATCGTAGTTTAATTGGAGTTCTGACCTTACATAGTTCTTATTCTCCAGTCAGACATCTCGAATGAGATCAATTTAGCCTGTCCCACATTAGTCGTCGCGAATGAATGGGATGCTGTGAATTACTTGAACTTCGAACTCCCCAGCGCCGCAATTTCAAGTCTCCCGAGTCTTCTTCATCTGTTGAATTACAGTTAGAATACAGAACTTGAGTGACAAAACGTTTCTCCCTTATTTTGCTATTACTTTCTCAAAACGTCCGTCATATTTTTTTCATTCATTTTTTATCGTCGCAACTGTGTTTAATTAGAATGTAATGTAGTCTTAAAATATTGAAAATGCAGTAGGCCTAAATGATTAATTCTGTTACCTGAACTTTTTCACCTCCTCCTTGCCCTTAATACTCTCCCTTTCTCAATCTTCCTACATCAGATTCATTCTCTCCCTCTCTCTTCTCCCCTTACTCTCCCTCGATAATTTGCTGTGTTCTGAGTTGATGCAACGGTAAAATAAGTAGAACTTTAAAATCTCATTCCCTCCATCTCTTTCTTGCTCTTAATCTCTCCCTCCCTCTCTCCCCCTCTCTTTCTTTCCTTCTCCCTCTCTCTCCCTCCATCTTTTTCTGCCCCCTCACTCTCTCTTTCTTTCTCCCTCCCTCTCTCCAGGTCATGTTCTCTCTCTCAGAGCTCACCGCTCTTCCTGACTGGCATGGTGGGTGCTACAAGCTGTTGAAGCCGTGGTGGGAGGTGTTTATGGAGTACCTGGTAGTGCTCATGCTGATGGTGTCGGTGCTCGCCGGCACCCTCCTCCTCTCCCGGGACGGGGTGGTGTGCCTCCCTGTGGATCCCCACCACGCCCACACCCGAAATCAAACCTCCCCTCACCACCCTGTATCGCACCTGCTAACGCAGCACCACGGGAGCCCTCCAGACTCTGACCAGGGCCGTCTGACGCCCAAACGGCATCACACCCACCCCCCTCCTCCTCCTCTTCCCTCTATGCCCCCCCGAACCGCAGCAGCCCCCCAGCAAGGGGCCCCCTCTCCAGCCAGGGGTCGACGGACACACCTAGACTATCAGCAGTACATGTTCGTGGCCCAGGTGTGCTACCACGAGGCCCTGCCCTGGTACTCCCGATTCTTCCCCTATGTGGCTCTGCTCCAGTCCCTGGTGCTGCTGGCCAGCGGCTGCTTCTGGTTCCGCTTCCCTCGCACGTCCGCACGGATCGAGCACTTCCTGGCCATCCTGGGGAAGTGCTGCGAGTCGCCCTGGACATCCCGAGCCCTGTCACTTACTGCCCGGCTGGACAGCCCCCAGAGCTGGGGGGACGGGGGTAAGGTAGGGGCTGTAGTCCCGGGGGATGGAGCAGACAAGCAGCCTCCCTCCCCACCCGCCTCCTCTCACTCGCCGTCCATCGCCGGTCGGTCCAGCCTGGACTCGGGCACTGACAGCCCCCTGCTGGCGAAGTCTGGTAGTGCACCCACTGCCTGTTCCTCAGCGCCCCCATCGCCGTGTCCCTCCACTCTCTCGCGCTCTTCCTCTCTCTCGTCCCTGCCGCTCACCCCCTCGCCCCACCGCGCCTGTCCCACGCCGGACAGCGGCCCCCAGACCTCCACCCTGGACCGCAGCGACAGGGAACAGGCTCGAGCGCTCTTCGAGAGAGTCCGCAGGTTTCGCTCCCATTGCGAGTCCTCTGACATCATCTACAAGGTTTGTGAGCCTGTCTCATTTGTACACTTTGCATTCAGTAATCACTGCATGGCATAACTGTCCAGAGGAGGCACCAGGGCCGCAGGAATTTGTGGTCTCTTTCTAATCAGCAGCCATTTAATGCTTCGGGGAAAAATGCGTGTGGACTATTGTGTGTGGACTATTGTATTGGACTCTTTTGTGTTGTGACTTAAATGAATCACATCTGGAAAGTCACCAAGAATCAGTAGATACTGTCACCCTTTAGAACTGGAGTCTGGCACCACTGCAGTGCAGTTATTAATCAGGGTTGGTTTATCAGCCACCAGATGACGTCAAATTCGACTGAGTTGAATCGTAAATGTGCCAAAGTTTATAGTGTTACTTAGCTACTTTATTGCCTTTCTGTAGTTATCTTTACCTAGAGCGACTCTCAAAGTGGAAACATTGTGTTACCCAAAAGAATACAGTAATGTTGTTGCACCATAGAGGGGATAAAGTAGCACTTGTCCGAACCATAAACCGACTGTGAAAATAAAATACAAGGGAATAAAAATACGAACATTTGTAAGTTGAAACTCAACAAGAATGAGTGGGCAACTAATTATAAACAAGAATAATTGGGTAACTAATGATGAGTTAAGTGATTTAACAAACCGGCGACTCAGGTCCTCCTTAACCGAGACCTGTTTGCTCCACTACTGAAGCCCTCCTGAAAATTGCAGCTGTGTCCAATTGACCAGGTCAGACTGGCTTTCAGATTAAATTTTCAGCCAGGAATTGTTTTTAAAGGTCCCATATTATACTGTATTTTGTTGTTTAAAAGATGTCCAATGGGTCTTTAGAATAATGTTACGAATTGAGTTACCAAAAAAACACAAATCCAGGCCTTGAGAAACTTCTTCACTCACCCTGTCTGTGCCGGCATGAAATATGAGCTGTTTTGAGTGGGCGGGGACGCTGTGTCAATGTGGCACTGCTCTGATTGGCTGCCTGGCCGCTTCGATTCTGGGGGAGGATTCTTGACCACTGCTGTCTTTTACAGGTGTACCTGGCTCAAACTGCATTTAAGGTGCTGAAGTTTGTCCTGATAGTGAGCTACACGGCACCATTGCTGGGCTCGATCTCCTTTAGTCACATCTGCGAGCCCCAGGCCCACATGCTAACAGGCTACAGCGCTTTCCAGTGCACCCACAATCTGGCCTCCATCCTGCGCAAGCTGCTACTGGTGTACCTGGGCCTGCTGGTGATGTTTGGAGCTGTGGGGCTGTATACACTCTGCTGGATCTACCACAGGTGAGTGTGTGTGCATGGATGTGGGGTGGGGTGATGTGTAGGTGTGTACAGATGTGTGTGACTACATGGGTAGGATGTGGCACACCTTGCACTTTTTCCAAGCTTAAGACTAAAGAAGTGTCTAGGATGCATGTAAATTCTGCCACAGACTTTCCAAACACCAAATTAACCCCCCCCCCCCCCCCACCTCCCCCATTTTGATAACCAATCCTTCACCTTTGCCCCCCTCCCGCACAGATCTCTGCGGCAGTACTCGTTCCAGCATGTTAGGGAGTCCAGCTCCATGCAAGATGTCCCAGACCTATGCAACGACCTGGCCTTCCTGCTGCACATGGCCGACCAATACGACCCTCTCCTGGCCCAGAGGCTGTCGGTGTTCCTGTCGCCCGTCAGTGAGACCCAGCTGCTGGAGGAGAGCTTGGAGCGCCAGTGGGACTCTGATAGGCTGCGGGCTATGATGACCTTTGACTCCCAGGGCCGCACCCAGCTGCAGCTGATTGCTCTTCCCAGGCTGCCCCGGGCTCTGTTCTCCCTCAGCCAGCTGGAAGTGCTGAGGATGGAGCTCATCGCTAATGCTAAGCTAACCGCGCAAGTGTCCAACATGACCGCACTCAGGTATGGGGTCCAAGTGTGCATCATGGCTGTATTCAGGTATGGGTTCCTGTGGTCACATGATATCACTCAGGTATGGGGCCCAGGTGTGCATCATAACTGTATTCAGGTATGGGTTCCTGTGGTCACATGATCTCACTCAGGTATGGGACACGTGTCAAAAATGACTGTGCTAAGGTTTGGGGTCTTGTGGTCACATGAACTCAATCAGGTATGGAGCCCAGGGTCATATGACCTTATTCAAGTAAGGAGTACCTGTGGTGACATGACCTTGCTTAACTATGGGGTCCTGCAGTCACATGACCTGACTGTTCTATGGCCTAGGGTTAAAGACCACCAAATTTGACTAATCACAATCTATCAGAAGTGTTTTATTTGTGTAGAGCATATTTTGAAGTGAGTAGGTCCTGGCACTGTCCTAATGGACTGGAAAATTGAATAATTTGGCTGGGAAGTGGTTGCATATATTTTGCATGGCCTAAAGTTGCCCCTGACTGACCTGGCATGCATTTCCCGAAATCATAGATGTTAACTTACATAGTTGGGCCCGCTGACTGTGAATGGACGAACTATGTAAGTTGCTAACTTAGTTAGCAACTACACTTTTGGGAAACACACCCCTGAATGGATTGGGGAAAAGAAACCTGAGTTGTGGTAGTTGTGGAACTGTAAGGGCATTAGGGTGTGATAGTTGCAAGACTATGAGTGCATTTTGGCTGCAATAACCATATGTCTGCCCCTATAGGGAGCTGCATCTGTACCACTGTCCCACTGCGATGGAGCCAACTGCGCTAACGGTGCTCCAGGAGCAGCTAGAGGCCTTACACCTCACCTTCACCCAGGCCTCGGAGATCCCCAGCTGGGCATACTCTCTGCGCGGCCTGCAGGAGCTGCACCTGATTGGCCAGCTGTGTGGGGATGGTGTGGCAGGGGGCGGGGCGGCACGGGGATGGGCCCTGGGGAGTTTGCGTCAACTGCGGCACCTTCGGACACTGGTCCTGCGGGGGGCGCTATTGCAGCGGGTCCCTGGGGAACTAGCGGAGGTGGCTAGCAGCCTGCTGAGGCTGGAGGTGCATAACGAGGGGGCTCGGCTGCTAGCGCTGACGGGGCTGCGCCGGCTGGTGGGTTTGGTGGAACTGAGCCTTCAGGGGTGCCGGCTGGAGTGCCTGCCGTCTGCTCTCCTGGCGCTGAGCGGGCTTCACACTCTGGACTTGAGCCACAACGCCCTGCGGACCCTGGAGGGCTTGCTGAGCCTCCAGCATCTGCGTCGACTCACCACCCTGCGGTTAGGGCACAACCGCGTGCTAGCACTGCCGGCTAGCGTGGGAATGCTCCGAGTCCTGGAGGTCCTGGACCTCAGCCACAACAGTCTGCGCAGCCTGTCCTCCGCGCTCTTCACCCTTCCCCACCTGCGCTGCCTCCTACTGGCCGGCAACTTCCTGGAGGACCTGCCGGGGGAAGTCACCGCGCTAACTATGTTAGCAGAGCTTGACGTTAGCGCTAACAGGCTGGAGAAGCTCCCCGAGATTCTGCCACCACGCCTTTGCGCCCTGGACGTATCCCATAATTCCCTGGGGACCCTTCCCGTTGGGCTGGGGGACTGGGGGAGCTCTCGCGGCTGGACGTTCGCGGGAACAGCCTGGAGGCACTGCCCGTGGAGCTGGGGACATGTGGGGGGGGCTGAGGGGGGGTGGGTTGCTGGCAGAAGACTGGCTTCTGCATTCCCTGCCCCCCCAGGTCAGGGAGTATCTGCTCCAGCCAGACCCTCCAGCGGACACATGCTCCCGCCCAAACTCCGACACCTTCCCCGCTTTCTCAGCCGCTGAGTGGAGCTTCTTGTCAGCAATGGAGTCAAGGATATAGGGTACGTTTCAGCGTGTATTCTGGATGTTGTTCCGGATCCGTCATGTTGCTGGCCATCCCAAAACTCTGAGGAGCCATGCGGGAGGATACACGAGAGCAGCACTCCTGGAAGACTTTCAGCTGAAAGCCACAACGTCAATGCATACTGACAGACTCTCGCAGCTGATCCAGCTGGGTGCCGTCATTTCAAATGGACATCACTTCACTTGACACTTCAGAGAAAAGGGTGCCTTATTTCTCTGAAAGCATATTTCCTTGTTTCGTCAATTCAAGACAATGGAGAAGTACTCGTAGGCATGGCAATACAGGAGTCGAGTCAGGAGGTCACCCTGAGAAGACTATTTCTCAGGGCCCCCCGACTTTTGATAAAACGAATGCCGGATTACTCCCCGAAGTTGTGGGCTGACAAATAACATCATCCTTTCACCCCTCTTGCTGGTTTTTCCAGCTATTTGAATGTGCAGTCTTCTATGTTTCTTACGACGAAACTGGGAATTATGGACCCCAGGAAAGAATATTGCTCTGAGGCCCCCGAACCTACTGGAATATTTGCGGGCCCCCACTTGCTGTTGCTTCAATGAGGCTGTGAGCCCCCCACCCCAACCCAAAGGCCCCTGGAATATTCACCACCTTTCAGTCCTTTAGCCTGCTGGAGGCAGCTGTGACTCTGTACATGTTTGTATGTGCATGCAGGCATACTGAAGTATGCACTATGTGTCTATTTCTGGAATTTAAAAACCTGTTGTTCACCTGAATTCATGCTCACATGAAAAGGACTTTTTGGAATAAAAATATACCCTTTTAACTCTCGGCTACTTGGAGACTTTGAATTGCCCAGCTGTGTGAGTGCATGAGTGAATGGCATGCGATTCCTTCAATGGATTAACAGGCTTTCAGGAGTATGCTCCTGCCTCTTGCCCATTGCATGATGGGATAGGCTCCACTGCCAGTGACTAAGCCCCAGAATAAGTGAGTTAAGTAATGTGTGGATGTCGGTTTGCTGACCTGATCATTCAGGTGATATTTGGACCCATATCTACCACCCTGTCACTTTGTTTAAATTTCTTTTTATGCTTCATAAAACATTCTGTGTGTGATCATCGGTATGTGTACTTGAGAAAAAAAGGGTTCAAGTCAGAGACAGTATAAGCCCACAGTACATCCTGTAAGGACAGCCTCTTCGCTGCTTACTGATCAAAAGTGCACAAAGAACTCAATCAGGAGGGGACATGGACTCATTAAAGGGGGGGGCACTCTATCACTGCTCAGCATCTTCATTTTGTGCATTTATAGATGTACGCCAATACTAATGTGATTTTTTTTTTTTTTTTTTTTTGATGCTTAGTTGGGCTTTTTGCCAGGTTGTGTGTTCTTGCAGCTCAGTCACTCACAGCCGTTCTCCAGCCTCCCCCTTGTGGCCACCAACATCTCTGCAGTCATGCCCCGAAAAATGACCACGCTCTAGAATTCCTGCCGAAACGCGTGTATTCGCGTCTTTGCATTGACTTTGAACGTAATCTGTCGTGCGAAAAAATCGTTTCGCGTCCGGTGTGAAAGCGGCTTTAAAATGCTTACATTTCCCAACCCTCCCTATCACAACTCCCTTCCCCCCTTTCCCAAGTTCCCTACCTTCAGCTACTCAGCAGAATCCCTCCCAGCTTTAGTGTGTTTAATTTATGTCCAGGGAAACTGCTGAGAGTGACCCTATCCTTCTGCTCGAGAGTCACCGCTGTGCTGTCATCCAGACATTCCCCCCACCCTTGAAAAATGGTACATCTCTTCGGCTGCGGAGCCTGAGTGCGAAAAAACATTGAGTATACGAAAATGGACTCCGCTGAACTCAAGGACGGAGCTGAAGTGACAGGGAGGAAAACAGAGGTCACAGAACTGCGATGAAGAGCTTGTAGGCTTGTATCTTGGATCACACATTACAACCGTAGACCTCAACCCATTGTTGTGGAAAATCTCAAAAACTGACTCAAGAGGATAGGCGTGATGCAGAACCTTCCAGAATATTGGACTTCATTCGATAAAGATATAAAGCAGAGCTCTCCTTCGCACAGAACCAAGTTGACCATATTTTTCCCCAACCAATTTTATAATCAGATATACATCACAGGAATGTACAAGGCACTTGTCCAAGAGCATGGTGGAAATCGAACAACCGTTCAAACGAAATCAAACAGTCATACAAATATAGCTCAGTTCCGATGAATACATCCTTATTTTGGGTCAGGTTGACCCTGGATTGGCTCCCCCTTAGATTCAGACAGATTAATCTGTCTGGCTGTCTCCACAACAACATCCTGTAACCGTGTCACCAGATCTGGGCTACTGGCTATCAGTATTGCAAAAATATGCACTTTTGTAACCAGTACCTCAAGAATAAGCGTTTTAAATAGATCCACGACCTAACCAGTACTGCAAGGATAAGCACTTTAAATGAGTACGCAACTTTACCTTTGTCATAGGGTGTCCTTGGGGCAGACTCGCGGAGGCAGATAAACAACTTATGTATGTTCTGCTAAATAGTGCAGTTTCCTATCAATGATCTTTATTTTTGGAATAACACACACACTCTGGACTCCGATCCCAAACACAGCCCAAGTCCTGAGAAGCCTGAAAAAACCTTCCCATATGTGCTTAAATTTTATACACCCCTTCCAGCAACTTTGTTTTCCTAAGTGGTCTCCAATCCAAATACTAACCAAGCCCACACCTGCTTAGCTTCAGCCACATTGCTGGAACAGATTGAATGGTGATATGGCTGCTGGAAGAAAATTTAAACCGCCTAGAGAGGGAAAAAAGAACACACTCCTCTTACAGTCTAATACTAGTTTCACACATGCATTGTAATACATATAGGAATGATACTACAATGAAAACTAATAATAAAACAAGCGTATATAACCATAGAATTAAATAGTGTATAAATGCTGCACACATAATAAGTAAGATTAGTAATACTGTGAATAACTGAATAATTACTGATAGGCAATAACTGATTAATATTGATGACTGATTAATTGGTGGCATCCCCAATTAATTGATTAACTGATTTATTGATTGGTGACGTCAGTTTCAATGACACCGCCAGCAGGAATATGCTCCAAATACTGAGACCGATTTGCTTCCCTGTGTTTGCCCAACTGCATTACTGGACAGTACTGAAGTGGATCATTTGATAAACTGTTTACTGTATAGCAGGGTGTGTTCAAAGCAAATAAATGACACAATGTTTGGCACATTTCAGTGTTTCAGTTATTGACTGCATTTATAGTGTCTGATTTGAAGGCGTTGGGTCAGTAGACTGAAGTGAAGATGACTCTGAACAATAAATATCCTTTTGTCGGGTAAGTATTTTTTATACGAAGGATACAAAGTGTTTCTTTATATGGAATGGTAAATATGGGCCTTGATTTTTATGCCACTTTAAATTCATGATTAATTTGTTGGTATGAAGCTACTCTGCTCACACTCAAGCGAAAGTTGATCGCATTCTTATCTAATATTTTTATGAGATTTTTAAACAATTTATTGGCAAGTCCAATGCCAGTTAAGCATCATGATGTGAATTGGCCCCCCTGGGTGGACTTTTAAGGAAGGAGGTTTGGATACTCTGGTAAGGCAGACCGAAGAAACAAAAAAAAATAATTAGATTTGCGTTGATCCATCGAGGTAATACACTTTCAATCGCATTCTCTTTTTACTTCAACTCATTCTACTGGAAAATATCTAGTGGTAATTATCATGTCCTGCTTGTTCATTTGCCAGGATGGATAGGGCCAAGCCTGGCACTATTTTAATCGATAAACTTTATTGACACTGACACCATACAATGCACTGGATGAGAGGGTCTATTCTAAATTCCAACCCAAGACTTTTTACAAGCTGTTAATTTTTTTTCTCATAAGTTGATTTTAGAGCTTTAGTTGTCAGCATCAGCCCTGGGGGCCCATTTTTGTTTTTCTTCCAACCACAGCTGCATTTGTGGGATTTAAACATGCTATTAATTTGTCATAATTAGATACATTTAATATTTTGATCAGTTAGTTACCCTCTAAAGCCACAAGTTGATTGAAAAATTAAAGCATACAATGAAGAGTAAAGAAAAAATCCATATGCACATTGTGTGGTATTGGATATAACCTCATATAAAGAGAGAAAGCAATGTAAATGATCAAATAAAAGAATAAGTAAGCTCCTAACTGGTGAAAACTAATGGACACATGGTTGTGAAAACAAACCATAAATCAGGCAACGAAATGATAAAGTTTAATTTGATTGTGTCATGTGAATGTAATTAAGTTCACGCAAACTATTTTGAAAGATCATTCACCCTTGTGTTCAGCAACTTAATTTTGGGCCCACTGATTTTCGCTGTCTGATCCTTTGAAAACGTTATTACATGAAATTACTTGCAATATAGGAAAAAACACACACACACACAAAATGTTGAAGAGTCTTTTATTTTGCACGGCATACAAGGATATTTCTGCGATATGGCTTTAGGGACTAAATGCTCTAAACAATTAATGTATCAAATTATGAGAAATAAGCAACTTGTTTCGATCCCATGATTGCAATCGTGGTTGGAGCGAAAACCAGCATACACAGTGGGTCTGCCAGGATCGACGCTGAGATCCACTGTCATGAAATATGCTTGAAAACAGCTGCTGGTCTTGAAAGTGCTCATCCCACAAGTCCGAACTTGCCAAATGACTGGCAGAAAATGAAAACCAATCAAGCTACAGTATATACGGACGTGACTAAGATTGGCGTTCATTACAGCCAATTGTGTCCTTTGAAGGCGGTAGTTCCGGAAATAAGTATGAACTTGATGCCTGCCCATGTGGAGTGAAGCAGAGCTGCTGTCTAAGAAGGATTCGTAATATAATCTAAAGGTAGGAATGGGGTAGTCCGCCTGTGAAGTTTTAAGAGAGATTTCGTGTTTATTGGAGACCAGCGTTTCACTTTCAGGATTGCCAATAGGAGGTCGATTTACACTGGATACAAATAACGTGTTGGCCACTCATGGGCATATATTGCAATTCGATATCAAGCTTGTTGGCTTGCTAAATGGTTTGCTAATGTTAACATTGCTAACAACTAACGTTAGCTAACCTACGTGCACTGTAGCCAGACTTGTGTTCAAGTGTATTTTGACCGAATGTGAAAATGAATTCGTTAGCTATGCTCTCCTCTCCTCAGTGGCGCATGTCAGTATTGAGCTCATAAACGCATAGAAAATTGCCATTGTAGCTAGCCGTGTAGCTAGGGCTGAACTGAATATTTGACTCCACATTATATTCTGTTTTCAAGCGACGAATATATTTTATACCGTTTGAATGAAAATGGCTCTATTGTGAGGATGGCGATCGCGGTCAGCCACAGGAGAGATGGCTAACATGATCAGGCAAGTCCGTTATGTGAGTAACGTTGGCTTCATAATAATTACTGGGTTTTGTGGAATAGTCAAGTTGCGTTGACTAGTTGCAAACTTACTTCTGTGTTTGGTCGTTAGTTGTTCATACAGTTAGTGAGAGTTTGTGTTCTTTCAGTATGCAAACTATACCTAACCAACCAGCTTGATCACAGCATTAAACCGCTTACGTGTTGCTTTAGAGCATATGTGGCTACTGTTCCACGCCAAGGATGCGAACAAGTTGGATAGCAAAGTATTTTTGGCTGTGTTTGGTTCACCCTTCTATATAGTTACAGCAATTGGTTAGTCAGCGGTATGAAGCTGCGCATTTGCTGGTTGATGCATTGCTAGCCAGCAACAACGCGCTGTACGACCTTTCTTTTTTTTTGCCAAGTTTTTCTACACAGAAAGGCTCTGATTATGACATTTGTGTTGCTCGCAAACGCTTCCTTAAGCTAACTTTGCTCGCTTCACTGAGTCACCACCTGCTGTCAAACCTTGGTGGCGTATGACCGGTAGTAGGTATGAGGTGTCCTGTCCCGCCGGGAATAAGAAGTTATTAACCTTACCCAAGAGTTTTTTTTTTTTTTCTCGCAGTCGTCTCATTATCTTTGAAATATGTTAATAGTCCTTGGTTGAGATGTCAACAGTGAGACTTTATCACCATACTCCTATTGCACGTTCACAGTCGTGCAGTGATGTTACAATCGAAGGAAATAAGCTTCGTTTTGTCATTGTGCAACGAGTTCGAATATAACGATTACATGAGTAAAACTTCTCTGAACAGCCGTCAAAGGTAGTATGGGCTTGAGGTCATTCCATGTCAACTTAGCCACCCATGTACATGACACATCTCAGATTTTGCTCTAACTTTGTCCAAAAATACATTATGGTACCAAACAGAAGAATCCCAAGTTTCGTTCGTGTGGCGCCCCCTTGAAATTTGTGTGCCACGCCCCCTTTTGACTTTCATGAGTTGGTGCTTTCGTTTTGTAGCATTTTGGAAAGACAATAACTTCTGATGTAATAGAGATAGGAAGCTGAAATTTTATGTGCTGGTGTATTCTGGCCCATATATCAGGATTCTGCAGACAATTATCATGAGACATCAGAGGAGTGAGAGGAGGGCCCCCAAAATCCTAATTTTTTAAAAAAAATTTTAAGGTGGCGAGTGATTTTTCACTTTTTGGGGGTCCCTAAGATTCAGTTCAGTCAATGTTACTGTTGGAAATGTAGTTATCCCTGATATTTGGGAACTTTCCCAACACTAAGTTTTAGGATAATGTTACCATTGGTGGGGGACGTGCGGGGGTCAGAAAACCACTTTGGGCCAAAATGACCCTTTCAGACCCCCAGATGATCCCTTGAGCACTGGATGATGGTAATGGCATTTATACCAGAGAAATTAGCATATTTAAGCATTCATTTAATTAAATTATAACTTTGATTATCAACCTCCTACTCTATGAACATGCTTTATGGAAAAAAAAAAAGGTATTCTGAGACCCTTTTTCGGCAGAAATTTTGAAGTCCGGAAACTATTGAGAAGTTATGGTCCTTTCAAAGTACTACAAAACAAAATGACCGATTCACATAAGTCAAAAAGGGGCGTGGCACCCAAATTTCAAGAGGGCGCCAAACGAAAATCGTAAGAGATATTGACACAAAACTTAGGATACTTACAAAGCATTTTCGGACTAAGTTTGAGCAAAATCCGAGAAGTTTCATGTGCAAGGCACCACTATATTGGCTGTTTTGACATGGAATGACTCTATGTGGAATTACTAGTTGGGTGTACTTTGCAATTCATCTGTGAGACAATAAAGCAATTTTTTTAGTATGTTGTGCAGCTGGTTTATGGCATTATTTTATGCATATACTGTGCCGTGCTTTTTCTTAAAGCTGCTTCCAAATATGCAGTGTAATTGTTGCAACGCAAATCTTGGTAAATTCAGTGAGGATTTTCATGGTGTAGGCTGGTTTGTCTGTGAACTATGCATGGCGAAAACAAAATTGATAAGTTCTGAATTTAGCCACCTTCCCTTACCAGACAGCATGGCCGAGAACGACACTGAGCATGAGCTGCTCGACTACGAGGAGGACGAGGAGCCGCAAGGAGTCCCTGAGAGCGTGGTGCCAGTCGGGAAAAAGGAGGTCAAGGGCTCTTACGTGTCTATCCACAGCTCCGGCTTCCGGGACTTTCTGCTGAAGCCGGAGTTGCTCCGTGCTATCGTAGACTGCGGGTTTGAGCATCCTTCAGAAGGTTAGAGGAGCCGTAACCTTGTGTCTTGTTTCGCAAAAACCAGATTATAGACTTGCTTGTACAGAAATGCCTGCAGGAAGGCCCAGAACTGTCATAAAATGGCGACTTGGACAGAAGTAAAAACTTCTCCATGTCCTATGGCTGATTATACGATGCAAGCTGTACTTGTATCGGTGTAAGCCATTTTCAGATTGTTTATGTCCTGGCCGTCAGAAGGGGGTTGGTCTGGTTGAACGTGAATTTCAGTCAGTAATGTGTGTTTTGTTTCCGCGCTGTGATTGTTGCTCAGTGCTGTGTACTTTTGTCCTGAATGAGAAGACTTGCATGTTTTTAAGTGTGAGAGACCATGCTGCTCTGTGTGTATGTGTGTGTGTGTGTGTCTGAGAGTGAATGTTATATCAAAAAGGGAATATCTGCACACTACTTCATGTTTTCAAAAAGAAAAAAATGTTGCAAACAATATTTTTCTGCAATTGATTCTTTAGTCAGCATTAATAGCTCAGGTGATTTTTTTTTTTTTTTTTTTTAAAGTACCGGGGTGTATACCAAAAAAATTCCGTCCGTCTGCACCACTTTGCCCAACCGATTTTTTTCTCAAAAACCGCTCATCAGATCGTTTTCAAATTGCACGCATGCATTCTACACTTCATGCAGAGCTGCAGTGTCAATGTGTATGAAAATATGTTACAATCTCTTTGGTGCACAAGGTTCGGGGGTATTGGTGAGCTGTGGTCACATTTTCACTTGTTTTTTTTGGCGGGGGGGTTGCATTTAGAATGACTCGTTGACATGTTTGCCCTTATCCAGTGCAGCACGAGTGCATCCCGCAGGCCATCCTGGGTATGGACATCCTCTGCCAGGCCAAGTCTGGGATGGGGAAGACCGCCGTCTTCGTGTTGGCCACTCTGCAGCAGATCGAACCAGTTGACGAACAGGTCAGTATCTCTGTTGCCCTGGATCACCCAGTTCCTGGATGCTGATTTGACCGTACCCAGTACATCGCTGTGGAGAGAATGGCGGAAAGGGCATGATCTCGCGTTCAGGGGGAAAGGGTCAGGTTATGTTTAAAAAATTTGTGAGACTGGAATTTATTAGTTGAATTTTTAAAGCTTCACCCTTTCTCGCGAAGGTGTCGGTGCTGGTGATGTGCCACACGCGAGAACTGGCCTTTCAGATCAGCAAGGAGTACGAGCGCTTCTCCAAGTACATGCCCACTGTGAAGGTGGCGGTTTTCTTCGGCGGTATGCCCATCAAGAAGGACGAGGATGTGCTGAAGAAAAACTGCCCGCACATCGTAGTGGGCACGCCCGGCCGCACCCTCGCCCTCATCCGCAGCAAGGCCCTCAGCCTCAGGAACATCAAGCACTTCATCCTGGACGAGTGCGACAAGATGCTGGAGCAACTCGGTGAGCCCCGACCCAGTGTGAAGCTCCTCTGACTCCCAACTCTGTCCATTTTGGCTCCAGTTTCCTACAGCTGTTTGTGAAGTCCCTCCATTTTGGCTCTGGCTCTGCCACCTGCCCTGATGGCCACATATGCAGAGTTTCTCCTACTGCAACCATTTTGGATGACAAATGGTGATCATTGGTTGGGGGTAGAGAGCCATTGTCCTGCATGTTCTGGATGTCTCTCTGCTCTGCCACACCTGACTAAAATCGTAGTAGCGTGTCAAAGGCTTGAAAAGGAGGCAATTCATTTAAATAAGTTGTGTTGGTGTACAGAGACATCTTAAACACACAGGGCTATGGCCCCTCGGGGCTCCCTAACCTTGGTTATTATGCCAGTTGTGGAAAGGTTTAATTCTGTTTGAGCTTTGTAAGGTCTTGCAAGTAAACATTTGAGCATTTGTTGTTATCGTGTCTTGAATGGGGACTTGAAGTTCAACTTCTGCATCTGTTTTTAATGAGCAACAACGGTAATGAGCCAGTTCAGCTAGTAATTGACCCTCAGGTCCCAGCACACGAGCGTGCCAGTGCACAATGGTCCAATTTAACAGGACCCAGATCGGACCTAGCGCTGGACTGGACTCTACTCAATGGAGATGATACAGTCTTGCTTGCTCTCTCACCGCCTCTCTCTTAATGTGAGGCAGATATGAGACGGGACGTGCAGGAGATTTTCCAGTTAACGCCGCACGAGAAGCAGTGCATGATGTTCAGCGCCACCCTGAGCAAGGAGATCCGGCCCGTCTGTAGCCGCTTCATGCAGGATGTGAGTGCTTTATGATCACGAGAGCAGGAGGTGAAGCGTTGACTAAATTTAACAGGGACACTGTCGTACATTTCTCTTGCAACAGTCTCAGGCCTAGCCCATACACGGGTATTTTGAAAATGGAGCTTCTATTACCTTCGGTATTTAAAAAAATCTCCATCCACATGAAAATGCAAAACCAGAGTGCTATCAAGATCATGCCAAACCAACAAGCAAACATAATTTAATGAAAGACCATGTAGCCCAATCACAAGCCTTTGTAACTTCCATTGTGATGCTACAGTGTATTGTGATGTCATCATATAGAGACATGACGCCACCTCTTTCTTCTTCAGCCCATGGAGGTGTTTGTGGACGACGAGACAAAGCTGACGCTACACGGCCTGCAACAGTACTACTGTAAACTGAAGGACGGGGAGAAGAACCGCAAACTCTTCGACCTGCTCGACGTGCTCGAGTTCAACCAGGTTCGTGCCTGCCATTCGCACAGTGATTTTTAGCAGAGGTGTATAATGCTGATGCTGGAAAGTTCTGGGTTGTCATTAGAGGTCAGTAGATTTTTATATTTCATTAGAGTGGGGAATTTTACCCGTTTTACGAATAAATTTAACCTCTAAAAATGTTGTAAGATTTAATTTCCTTGTTCTCCAGTCGGTCTGTCAGTGTCTGGGCACATTTTGCTCCCGTCTGAATTCGGGCAGCTGACTTCAATTATCTGTTCTGTCTGCCTGGAGAATTGGGCTGATTTAGTATCCTGGTAATTAGATCAAAATGACTGAACCAACTTTTTCCACTGTTGATCTAAAAAAGAGCTCCATCTGACAGTGTTATGAGAACATTAATTTGTGAACCATATTCTTGACCTTACTATCATTAAAAATGAAAGGTTGATAATGGGGTGCACTAAGAGGGCTTTTTATGTTGTTCACTTGACAGTTTGAGTGTTTTTGATTTTTTATTTTTTTTTGTAATTTTAAATTGTGGATTAAACCCTCTGGTGAATACATCATGAATAATGTGAAGGCATAAAGTGAATGTCTGGATTTTACAGGGTTAAACTCAGATCATGCAGGATTTTTTACCTGGAAAATACTCTTAACCACCTTAATGCTCGATCATTACTTCACACACTGGCAACCTGTGTCTTCAGCCTAATGCGTAATCACCTACAACGTGTATTCGGCCTGAAAATGTTTAGTTCAATTTCCTTGCACAACCCCTGAACATTCTTTCTGAAAACTGAGTGGCCAACAGTAGGATGCTAACTAGTGGAGAGCATGGATTGGCTATGAAGTTGGCGGAGTTTGTGACCTGAACCTTTGCCAGGCACGGAATTCTGCAGGGTCGAGGTTAAAATGGCACCTGCCCGTTCTCCCTGTGCAGGTGGTGATCTTCGTGAAGTCAGTGCCGCGCTGCATGGCGCTCTCACAGTTGCTGGTGGAACAGAACTTCCCAGCCATCGCAATCCACCGAGGCATGGCACAGGAAGAGAGGTGAGCTGCCGGTCATGTTCCGTGTGACCACTCTAACGCCCCCTGTGGCGAAGAGGGAGATGCGGTGTTAGCTCTTGGGGACAATGAATCTTTACTTTACATATCCTCAATATGCTTAAAATTGCTTTTTTTGATTATATGTATACTTGGATGTTCAAAAAAGAGGTTTAGAGCCATTAGCTTGCAAAAAAAGTTGATTAGAAACACTCTATCCCCCTGTGAAGAACTGGCCGTTTTGATTGGTTGTCCCTTCTCTGATGAGCTCCACTCCAATTAAATGCAACAAAACATTAGTGCTACAAATGAGAGGGCTAGAGATGTTGAGAGAAGCTGTGGAAGGGAGCAGGGCGCGCAGACAGCGCTGGAATGCATGAACTGTGTTGAGTGGGTCTGTGATGTAGAAAACAGCAGGAATTTTACACGGCACGTTTCAAACACTGAATAAGAGAAGGGAGAATCTAACGGCAGAACTGGGGAACTTCAAAATCAGGCCTGTTGGATACAGTGGAGGACGGTGTTCAGTTGGAATGTTCTGATAAAGTGTTTTTCACAATATGGGTCCCTTTAACAATCACTGTCCTGTTCTCCTGCGCCCTTCCCCTCCCCCCACAGGTTGTCCCGGTATCAGCAGTTTAAAGACTTTCAGAGGCGCATCTTGGTAGCTACCAACCTCTTTGGCCGAGGGATGGACATCGAGCGCGTCAACATCGTTTTCAACTACGACATGCCAGAGGATTCAGACACGTACTTGCACCGGGTACGGATTTTACTCAAAAAACATATGCAGTTCTTGAATTTTACCAGCAGGCGGCACTAAAGTCCCGTGTATGTTGTTCTTTGTTAACAGCACGTTACCTTGGCTTTTACCTTGAAAATATCATGAAATGACTCGGCTCCTCATTTTTATGACACCTTGTTCCCTCGCCTGCCTCGTATCTTTCTTCTCTAACTGTATTTGAGGCCAACAAATCTGTCTGAGAAGTTTCTGGGCTTTGTCTTGTGTACTTGTATATTCCCTCTGAAGGAAATGCATATGGATTGGCTACTGGGTTATTAACTTTTGTGAATGATAACCTAGGATTGGCAGGGAAATCCTGCATAACAATCCCTAGAGCCTCTAGAGAGGTACCTCTGCTCCATGACTAATATGAGACTTAAATGGGACCCCTTCCTCCTCCCCCCAGGTGGCTCGAGCGGGACGTTTTGGGACAAAGGGGTTGGCGATAACCTTTGTGTCAGACGAGACGGACGCCAAGACGCTGAACGATGTGCAGGACCGCTTCGAGGTCAACGTGGCCGAGTTACCAGAAGAGATTGACATCTCCTCCTACAGTAAGTGCAGGAATGGGACTTCCCTTTACACGCGTGAGAGACCCGAACCCCGCATTATAAAGCTCACGTCTACATCTTCCTGCTTCTTAACATCGCAGAAGGCTTGAACAGCAGGGACAGGGAGGAATGGTCAGTTACTGGGCATCCCCTGTAGAGATGAGGCAGAGTTCAGGCCTGTGTTGAAGCAGCCTGCCCTCGCCCTGGGGAATCACAATGTGTCCTTGTTTTTGTTACCCACCACCCCTGTGTAATAGGACTGGCCCATATATAGATATTGTATTGATATGAAATATCATCCGAGAGCTTGAATATGGTAATATTATGACATGATGCAAGCATTGTCTTGTCTGGTTTTTAAGGCTGCATTACAGTAAAGGAATGTGCTTATTGGACTAGTTGAACAGCTGCCTGTGCCTGCTAAGTCATTATAATCACATTACTAATGACTGTTTTCATATTTTGCAATGGCAACAATAACCATTTGACCATATCGTTATAATATTAACATTGAGATATTCAATCAAAAATACTTTATTTGATTTAGTCCTTATTGCCCAGCCCTAATGTATAATTATCTGCTTTAATCAATGAATGCTCTCCCCTCTCCTGGTTTCTTGGGTCTAAATTGGTCGGTGGGGGGAAACCAAGCTCTCTTGGGCCAGCGTTGGCCACAATTGGCCACAATTGGCCTAGTGGCTAATGTGAAGCTAGACTGAACCAGAAGGTTTTTGGTTCAAGTCCCAGAGTAGCTCCAAGGTCTGTACTGCTGGTGGGGCCCTTAAACTGTCTCTGAGGGGCCGGCCCCTGCTTAGTCAAATCAACCAATTGTTTGTATAACAGTGTCGCCCAAATACCTCTGTGATATTAACTGTAAGTGGTTAAGTCTGGGGCCGGGGTGGAGCACCATTGCTCTGTGCTTCCATTTCATGACCTTGCAAACTGTTATAAAGACGATCTGTTCTTGTTTTGTCAGGGTCATTATGCAAGTGAGCTAGCTTTGCGCTCATTGGCTGACGCAAACCTGCACGCTATAGGCTAATGTCAGGATGGCATGCATGCTAGCATCCCTAATGGCCCCTACTGCCTGATCCGCTCTGATGGGGATTCCATTCTTAAATGGAGGACAGTAAATGCTGCGTAATGGGTGCGGTGTCCGTCGCCATGGGAGATTACATAATTGAATTGTCGGGTAACTTTTGACTTCTTGGCCGCACATTTTCCTTTTCATGTTTTAGCTGGTCAGGGCTTGGTGCTGAAGTGTCCAGCTGTCGCTGATAATGAGGGTTATTACTAAGAGGCCATAAGAACTAATCCACCCCCCCCCTTCTCTCTCCCACCCCCCCTCCTGTCTTTACTGCAGTTGAACAGTCAAGATGAGCTCTCCAGATCAGCGTCTATTACCATCGTACCTCAACACTCCCCTCTGCTCCGCCCCAAACATACACAAACACGCCCATAAACTGACATTCATCCACTCACCTGTTACCTTTTGAGTTTTAAAGAGTATAAACAAAAAGAAAGCAGATTGTTTGTTTATTTTAAAAGAATGTGCCCTTTTCTCTAGTTTACCATTATTTTATCTGTTTGGGATGTGTACCAAGGTTTTCATTTAATTTCCTTGGTCATCCGTTTTGTTACGCATTTTGGTTTGTTTTTTTTTGTTTGCCTTTTTTGGTTACGAAAATTAAAAACAGCCTTTTATACCTCACTGTTATCCGTGTGCACTGTTGCTCTCATTCCTTCACTCAAGATGCGCATACATACTGGCGTCGTACGGACCGTCTCCTACCGTTCTCAAGCCGTGGTCCATTTTTATGTAAAGGGCGCGGTAGACAAAATATCAAAGAGCCGTACTGAAGCATTACAAAAGCATCCGTATGTCCCGTGAATTGGTTAAGTTTCCAAAGCAAGACAAGGAAACTCTTTTAAAGCAGGAACAGAGGTCTGAATTGCTGGTGCTTTTGTAAAAAAAACAGAATCTTTCAGTTGACTTGTGCCGAGAGCCAAAAAATGGCAGCAGCTAAAAAGAACTGGCAGCAGGTCAAACTCTCCGACGGGTACCGGCAGAGGCTTGGCAGGGCAGTTGCTGATAACCATAGGAATAAATAAATCTCCATAGTACTCAATCGCTCTATACATGAACCATTCTGACCAAAATGTTATGCCATGAGCTTCACATGGCTGATATTTCTGGCTGCAAAGATTTAGAAACTTTTTTTGTTTACGATGGTTTTGAGAAGTGAGAAGTTCCTGAATTCTCAGTTCTGTTAACTTAAGGGGCTATTTTGTCACTCCGAAGTGTTCATTTCCATCTGCCAGAAATGTAGTGGGTACAGGATTCTCAGCGGTTACCAGGAATGACTGTTACATCAGCATTACATGTGCAGTTCTAGCAGAGAATCTCCAACCGTATACAGTAAGGCACAACATATGTAAAATGTGGAAATTTATGCACTAGGTGTGTATTTAGGAAGTGAGTGTTGGCATGCATTTTGCATGCTTTCAGGGTGAAATGTGGTATTTATATTTTATCAATGAAAATGCTGACAGTTAGGAGATGGATTGGACAAAACACAAGGGAGATTTGGGATTATTTCACTTTTTATTAAATTTTCCACGTACAAAGCGGATTCAAACCACTGCAGCAAACAGCATTGAAACAGCCATTTTTCCTGAAGTGAAAAATCTGGAGAAAAGGTCTGTACCAGCGTGGCCTTATGTGGTCCAGCAGTGAGAATGACAACATCTAGTTTTTCCTGTGTGTTTTAATTTAAGTGTAACTACAGGTTCGACACCGCACAGCCGTTTTTCAAACATACCCACTTTGCCATGGAAATTAATGGTACGCACACCATTAAACATGCATTCTCTCTCTCTCTCACTCTCTCATACACACACATTTGAAACTCATCTCCCTGCAGGCTCTAGTGGCAGGGGAACTGGCTTTGGTATGAAGTGTGTTGGCCTGGAAAGGTTTGCTAAGAATATATTGGATGGGATTTCATTGCCTCTGGGATTTATGTCTTAACTGTCTTAAACTAAAGGATAGCTGTCTCATGTTCAGAAAAGGGCTGTGCTTTAATCAATTGACAGGGCATTGCCCTCCAGAGTGAGTGTACCAGCCAATACATAGGCCTCACTCGCACATCTTCAGTGCTAATGCCAAGTATTGCTTACCTGGCCTTCAAACAAGCGCATGTCTGTCTGGGAATGATTACTTGCCTGTTACTGAGCAGTTTGTACAACTTGTATACCTGGTGGTTGGCAAGTATGTTGCTTCAGGTACAGTCAACAAGTGAAGAATGCATGGTGTTAATTTAAATGCAGGAAGAGACATCATGGAACAGATGTTGTAACCTGCAGTGGCGGATGTTAAGAAGCAACAATTGCGACTGAGTCGCATTAAGGGCAGCTAAACTGATTCAAGTGGATAATTGAATGGAGTAAAACTTTCAACTCTGTAAAGTCTAGAACGGGTTCTCTGCCTCATCTAGAAAGGACTAGTGAGGGTGCAGGTTTTCACTTTAACCATGCAGTGTCCAACCTGATTCTCCAAAACAACTTATAGAGTCTTTGCTAAGGATGGTAATTGGTAAAATCAGTTGTCTAACTTCATGGCTGGAACGAAAGGCAGCACCCACACCGGCCTTTTCTGAATAAGGTTGAGAACCACTGGTCTTGAATCTGATTCTGAACCCAAGTAAAGGGGGGGAAAAAAGCATTCTCTGGGGTCAATTCAGTTGTGCAACTCTCCTGTCAGTCTTGCTTTTTGACACAGGTTCCTGTTGACATGGAATCTAACCACCGAATAGAGCAGTGACTGTGTTGCCATGGTAACTACCTCTAATGCAAGCATGCAGACGGGCAAAGGTACAGCACAGGAAATGGCTGCTAAAACTTTTGCTTCCGTTTTCTGTTTGTCTAAGATCAGAATACACCTTTATGAAGCCACACTGTTTAAAAATATCTCCACTCTTGGCATATTAAAATTTGAACTAGCGACCCTACTCAATAAGAAAACGAGGAACTTGGCAGAAAAAGAAGTTTTTGTGTAAACAGTTATTAGCTGACAGCTGTTAGAATCATTTTGATCCGGAGACATCGGATCCCTCTTGCTCTTTGCTGCATGTACATGTACTGACTGTTGCTGTAATACCAGGAAAAAAAAAGGTTTGGAACAAATTATACTCTGGTGCACAACACTAAGCTGATAGGATAATGTAGTGAAACCCAGCGCTACTTTTATTTCAGTTCTCCAGATTCTTCTGCATGATGTCATCCCGCTTTGTGATAAAGGTCCCAAAGTTCCAACTCCTAGCGTAGCAGGTAGTTTGTCTACCTTTCTCAGTGGGACAGACTTTCCCTTCTAGAACTCTCTATAGATCATCCAGCCTGGGTAGGCGTCAGTGCCTCCCACGAGGAGTTGAACAGTCCTTGACTGTACATTTTCCAAAGAATGTATATTCTCCAATGTCCTCCTGAATCTGGTGATGTATGTACTGTAAAGAACTGTCGCTTGATTACAGGCCAGAAATAGACCCAACACATAGGTCACAAATTATATGGTTACTTGCTGATGTCAGCTTTTTTAACCGAGTCTTTTGGAGGCTTTGGGGGTTTCTTGTGTTTTTGTTGACTTTAGCATTGCGGTTGGATTCATCGCCAGTGAGCTAATGTCGCCATACCCAGATTTCAAAGCCTGTATTTTTATTTTTCCCCTCCTCCGACTTCTCGTCAATGTTTTCCACCACAGTTTGAATGCCCTATACAAACTGCAGGTCCATTGCCATCACTGTGGAATATTCTGCTACTACTCTAAGGGCAGTACTGCCGCATACAGTCTCCAAAACGCATCGTCCGCTGATCATATGCTAAAATCTACCAGCCATCCTACGTCAGCCGCTCCGCTAGCTAGTCCAACCTGACTGCTAGGAGCTGATTGTCCCGCAGGTACAAGATTTCAGGAATCAGATTGAACAACAGAGACCCTGGTCAGTCCATCTTGTTCAGCTACTTTACACAGCTGTAGGAATGCGATAATTCCTTGGTCTGGGACTGATTATGGTTCAGCTAGACCTCGAAGTTCCACTGAAGGAAGGTCTTCAGGCGTTAATATACAATTCTGTCCTTCAACTTGTTTCATCATGTCAGTTTTCCCTTGGTCCATGGTACATGGTTAGTTGGGATCAGCGTAGAAGGACACATAGCTGTGCCCATGGTTTTCAAAAGAAATGCTGGATGAACATTCAACATGACTCAATGGTTGATGTAAAGGGGCAGGTCATTGTGATGCCACAGTTGAAGTAATCCTCCTGGCCTCTAGAGGGTGACGGAGGAGTTTCTGGTACCTTTACAAATGTAACTGCATGAAAAGCATCGTCAGCCAAGCAGGGAGCCAAAAAGTTCCTTAAAAGTTTCAGAAATAAATACAGTACAATAAATTAAAGACAACAACCAGTTTCTAATAAAAAGAGAATATGAAGTTTTCTTGCCCATCTACTTCTGGTCAAACATAGTCTGTCTCTGGGCTTGTCCCGCTGACATAGATGTCGAGTAAACGGCCTACATCTTTTCAGGAATAATACTGAGGTCAGTTCGAGTTTTTGAGCTTCTCCGTAAACTGGTTCAGCGATTGTGTCTGTCCCAAATGCAGGGTAATTTAAATGAGTGGTTCAAAGACCAGGAATCCTCAAATTCGGCCTTTGAATCCGAAGCCAGCATGGGATTTTTGTTCCACCGAGGCAATTGACTGAATGATTGGAGCAACTGATTGGCCAGACTGGCTTCATGCCTGACTAGCTGGAGTAGGGAGGGTAGATGACCAGCAGTTCTCATGCCTCGAGGTCTACTATATTTGGGGAAATGAGTCCATTCAGACTATGTTACAAAAATATTTTCAGAATTTCATCTTCCTCGTCTTCCATGAATCAGATATGTACCAGGCCAACCGCGATAATCCACTCCCATTTACTCTCCAAATCAGGACTTTGATGGTGTCTACTCGAGCGACACTCAGCATTGCCAATCTAAAGGGTCGACAAGCGGCGGGGGATGTGGTCAGATTGCGTGTGTCCTAGCGGGTGGTGGGCCTTAGTCTGCAAATTTGTGTATGTCTCCATGTAGCCAATGCTGAGGGGGGAGAACGGCCTCGTTCAGGTGGCCGCAGTCCGGCCCGCATTTGCACGAGCGCACGAACATGACGGCTTTCTCGAACTTCATACCGTCGGGGCAGGCAAAGGTGACGGAGACTGTGCGGGTTCGACGAGGTGCACAGCACCGGCCATCCACGCACACGCCGCAGTAGTTGGGCTGGTACAGGCGAGCGCTGCGGCAACCGCCGAAAGATAGGCGCAGAGGTTCCGGTGCCTTGTGGGTGCGAGAACACTTCTTCCCTTTCTGTGAAGAGACCGAGAAAAATCGGGGTGTTACTCAGTATCAGCAAATGAAGTCGAGAAAGACACACCACAGAACTTGCAGGGTTGTGAACCGTTGACAAGCCAAGGGGTTGCCACCCTAAAATGAGGCAGTGCTCCATACAAACTTTCAAAAAAGTAACCAGCAAACATGTCGACAAAGACCGCTATCCATATGCTACATAACTCCCACAATCTTCATTTTATGTTACTCGACATAACCCTGGCTGGTCAATGGTAACAAACCATGGGATATTTGTATGGATCATCTTCATTCTGGGACGGGCCTGAGAACTGGTGAGCCGTTTGGACTGAGAGCCTTGAAAACTGCAGCATACAAACTCAACACCAAATCTTTCTTCGGCTCTCATCCAAAGCATTGTTTTGTTTGAAACTGTCTATTGGAGGGATGAGCCTTTCATTCATAAAACTCCACAGCCATCTATGTATGAAATGGTAGAAAACCATAAATGAATACAACCTCCTTTGCCCATCTCTGGTGTAGCACTCACATGGCTGGTGCATGGCAGCCCTTTTGTGTCTGAACATGTGCTGAGGTCGAGGGGGAGAAAGCGTGGGGCCTAGCGTGAGGCTATCGTCTGCACAGCTGTGGGCCGCGTATTAACACTACTATGGCGCCAAAGAGGCAGCTGGGCCTGGCTTGGGGTCACATTTGCAGACATCGCTATCGGGCATTTAAGTGGATTGTCACCCCGCTAGTGGCGGAGCTGCAAGGCAGAGGGACATCTCGTGGAATCCGGGGTTGATACTGGACATTAGCACAACATGGAGGGGTCGGTGAGGGCAAATTGTGTGCTGGCGATTGCTATGGCGACAGGAATAAACACCAACTCTTGGAGACCCTGTGTTGGTCGGAGCCAGAGAATTGGTGTGAAGACCTTACTTATCTTTGAGCTTGATGTTATTCACAATTCTTTAATAGCGTTATCTTCCTGCACTTCAGTGGTCACTGGTGTATTGCTGCTGTACTACGATTATGATGTGTGTGAGGGCAAGTTTTGTGTTCCAATGTCCATGAATATCAAATTTAGTCCGATATAGTTACATAAGCTGTGCTTGAGGTGGGACACCCCGAGAACCAGGATCTAGCTGGTGGTCTCTGAGTAGATTCAACTCCGAAACATTGATAAAGGTCTTGGAAACACGATCTCAAGGTGAGTAACCAGGGAGCAAATTTTCTTTTCATAGGTGAGCAAGGGGCAAGTCATGAATAATCATGAGGCGTGACCCAAAATGCAACTTTGTGATTGGCTGAGCAGTCTGATTAATAAGAATTTGTTTACAATGAGCTTGAAAACCTCACTGCCACGTCATCAGCATCAACAGTTCCTGTCTCGTTTCAGCCCAATCATTGGTCGTGTTTTTGATTAATATTCATGACTTGCTCTCTGCTCACCAATGAGGGCTGTGGGTGTGGCCTGTTTGATGTGCAGCCAATGAGGCCTGTACCTTGAAAGGGAGAGGCTTGGGTGAGCTGCACGGTCGTATGTTGCACAGCCGTGTCTCTTTGGCCAGCTTGCATTGGGCGTTGTCGTTGGAGACGCGCGAGGACACGCCCATCCCGCAGCTGCGTGAGCACGGAGACCAGCTGGTCGTCTGGACGACGCACGGCCCCCCCGCCTGCCTCCACGCTGTAGAGAGAAAGGGAGGAAGAGGAAGACGAGATGGAGAAGAGGTAGGTGAAAAGAGGCAGCCTGCTCCCCTCCCTATCTCAGTATTTCTGTCCGGAAATTTCTGGGACACACCAGCCAGATTAAGGTATTCAGAAGCCCATGAATAGTGAATGTCATCAGGCCTTATTAAGGTGGAACACAGCAAACGCCTGAATCTGACTGGTGCCCTTTCATGAGAGTTTTGCAGACCACTGATCTTGAAGGCAATGAGAGGACCTGAGGCTGCAGCCCTTCTGCTACTCTAAGGGCGAGTTCTGTCTCTGACCACACCCCTTCATGAATATTTACAAGGAGCCAATTTCCTATTTTTGTCATATTGAGTGGAAATTTGAAGAAAATCAGCACTGCATAAACACTGCAGCGGCAAAAATAAGTGCCAGATGCTCCTGGTATGCATACAGTAAGGCTGCCGTAGCTGATGCCTGAATGTTTACCACACTGTAGGTTTTCAGTTCTTACAAAGCGCTCCAATCTGACCGTTTGATATCAAGTGCTGCTAATCAGTCAAATTGGGTGTGCCGAATTACGGTTGAAATTAGAATCTGGAGGAAGGTAGATCCCCAGTAATAGGGTTAGGCGGCCCCGCAGTACACTGTATTTGTTATTAATTATTGCTCTCTGAAAAGCAAGGGCGGCCATTTTGCAGTTTAATTGCGGCCTCACCTGCCAGTTGTTTGGAGGAGCTCATTTTATCCCACTTCTTCCCAACCTCCTGCAACTCGTTTCCCAGGTGCTTGTGCGGTTTGTAGAAGTAGGGGTACGTAAATTGATATCTGTGTGGTTTTGTGGGAGGCAGTGCCGGCGCCCCCTTGTGACAGTCCAGCTTGGGACAGCACTGCCCCGGCACTTTGACCAGCCGAGGGGCGGGGCAGGTGGGCGTGGCCAGGGGCACCTGCACTGGGCAGACGGGCTGACAGCCGACGGCTCCGTCGATGCAGGTGCACTGGTGCTTGCAGCCGGCGCGGAAACTCTCGCCGTTCTGGTACATCCTTCCGCTGTATTCGCACGAGCGGCCCTCCAACCCCGCTGTGCACAGACACAAATCACACGCATCATTGGAGACGCCACCGAAAATTCAGCTCCGTAAAGCTCACAATGCAGTGTTTTTGTTGAGCTTGGTTCAGACACAGATTGATGTAATTTTATGCCATTTTGTAGAGCTGTCGTACTGTGGTTATCAGCAACTATCCTACCAGGTGTCCACCTGTCCCTGTCAGTGTGTTCTGATTTGTGGCCATAGTCCTTTTTAAACTGTTGCTGTTTTTTGTGTTTAGCAAATGTTTTTGTGACCTCTAACACTGTTTTCCTTGCCACATTCAACAATTTTTGAGGGGGGGAAGTCACTTGCGGACTGTTTGGGGTCAACATGTGACAGATTCTATTGTCATTCCATGCATTCGTGGCATCGCCGAGCAGGGTACGATTACATCAGCATAACTATTTTAAACACACACGCATGCACTTGCATATGGACACATACACACAGGACACATACTGTGTTGTCACGCAGCTTTGCTAGTTACACATCGACCTTAAGCCAAACCACATTAAAGAACACAAAAATATTTAACTGCCACTTCTTCTGAAAGGGCAAATATAATCATATTCAGAAACTTTACCGAAAATCATCAATTCCTCCTAATTGTCCTCTATGTACTTTGAGACAAAGTCAAAGTTAATGGGAGAGAGTGTGACTCACATTTTGAAAAGACACTCAAAAAAACATACAGCTCAAATTGTTGTGAACATCTGTCAAGAAAACCACTAAACGGAAACGGTGAGGGTAGCTGCTAAACGGAGTCATCTGGAGGAAGCAGGAAATCGTGCCAGTGGCAGATGCCGACTGCGGCCTCAACATAATGGTGGAGGAGAATGGCCGCTTAAAAAGCGATAGGCGTAACGATCAGATAACGCGGATGAAAAGAAGGACAAGAGGACAGATAGGGCGGAGGAAGAGGGGAGAAAGATGGAACGAGAAAAGAACAGAAGAGGCAGATACCCAATCCCTCCTTTTACTAAGGACCTCCTATTCATAGGCTGCCCTGGAATGTTGACTTGTTTACTGTGTTGCTGCACTTTGGCCCCCCATGTGACCCCCCCCAAAGAAAAAAAAACTGCCACCATTCTTGTTGCCCTCTGTATATAACGAGGGTGGCCAATATTAGTGCTGGAGGCCTGTAGTGTCTTCTGGATTTTGTCGTTACTGACCGCAGTCTTGATCAATTAAAGCATTTGATAACATGGTTAACTCAGTTCACCTGGCTTGTTGGTTCGAAACTGGATGGCGAAAACTAAAGCCAACACACCCTGTGGCTCTCCAGGATCAGGTTTAGCTACCCGTGGTATACAGAAATGGCTCTCCAGAGGTAAAAATAAATAAATAAATAAAAATAATCAGAACTTCTAGTAATGCACTGAGCTAAGTGTCCGATGACAGAGGCTCCAACCTTGACAGAGAAATATCTGGGCAGTTGTGTGGGACAGATATAATCTAACCCTGGTGTGTTCAGTCATCCCTGCAACTGAATGTTAACCAAGTGCTTATTGTTCACCGTCTTACCTCTATTCCACTCCTTACACAAAATCTCAAACTGCAGTTAGAAAAGAGCCAGTTTCCTTGCTTTACACGGGGTTGGCTACGAAAAGTGACTGAACAGACCAAGCACTTGAGCTCCTGAGCCGGAAGAATGTATACTGCAAAATGACTGATAAAGATTGGCAGAGCTGGACAATCTAGGGGCAGATTGCAACCTAAAAGTCCTCCCGTCTTGATCAGGATTTGCCAGTTAGTAGAATTAATGTGAGAAATCTTCCGGCTCAATTCATGAGGGGACGAAAAACACAGGAGGATTCGGGCCCTGTTTGGATTCTCGCACCACCTATTACTCGATTACCCACCTTGGCCAAAGGTAGCAAGTAGTATACAGTTTGTGACTAACATGAAATTGACCAGCATACCAAAGATGCCCAGATTATGAACTACACTGGCCAAGTTCTAGCGTGCAGCCAAACCTGTCTTTGCAGAATACAGTATCCCTTAGATCAGCTACTTCAGTGGCTGGTAATGTCCCGCCAAGACCTAAGTGATCTAAACAGCCAGGTGGTCATACGACAGTGTTGTGCACAATATGGTCATTGTCACATACTGGTTACTGCATTGTGTACTACTATGGATAGTAGTATTAAGTATGCACTGTTGCTGCATGTAGTAATCAAGTATGCAACTCTGAGCACAGAACTGGACTGCGCCTACCTCTGCACACGCCCGCAGTGCGGCCCGCATCGTTTCCATAGTTACACTCTAGTCCCTTGTGGTGGTCGCAGGGGCGGGTGGGGTCGCAGTCTTCGTTCAGCTGGGCAGCACACACCTTGCAGCAGCCGCACCCGTCGGGGAGAGCGCTCACCCCTGGGGGGCAGACGATGGGCCCTGCCTGACATTCGCACACCAAGGGGCAGCTGGAGCTCGCCTGCGGAGAGGAGGTCCGGGACAAACAGAACTGCTGAGTAAAGTACACGACATACGACCTAAACCCTGGATATACGCCATTCAACACAGAATAGCCTCGTGTTTAAGCCTTTGAAGAGTAGGTATTCCTGAATATTTTCTGCGGCATTCAAAGCCCGCGTCCGGATACTCGGTCACTTTCAATAGACAGCAGTGAGAGGTCGCATCAGCATTAGAATGCTCAGTCAAGAGGATTGCATATCGTACATTTGTGACCTCATACCTGAAAGGGTTACAGACGGAGGAGGTGCAACTTGTCAACCTGTCCTAAGGTTACGCATCTTGTATCTCGGCATCGCACCGTCGTCTTGCAATTCGTCTAAATAATTAATAAACACGATAAATAAACTTGCCGATAGAGACTAGTCTAATCTTTAAAGATTTCACTGAGAGCGCTTTGCAACATAGGCTATAAATCGCATGTAGGCTACATTCCGAATTTATATTTAGAGCGATGGGTATCTTAAAAATGATACTGTCCGTGTTGTATTTGGGTGAAAGGTGGTGAGATTCGCCCGAGTCTCCGTGTCCACATCTTGCGAGTGTAGGTGTACAACTGAAGAGGCCTCATTAAAAATATTATTTGTTTTTATTAAAAATGGGGGTCCCAGATAAATATTATGTCATGGGGACCACCATTCCAAGCCAAATCCAAATGGGGCATACATGTCAAAGATTAAAAGGTAAAGAGACAAAGACTGATAGTGAAGCGTTTACTCTTCTCTGCCTCCAAAAATCGGGTCTTTGAAATTACATAAGGAAATTCTCGTCCGAGCGCGCAGGAGTCCCCGAACGCCGATTTATTGCAATACCCTGCCGTCGTAAAATGGCATGACAGGTCAGGGCTGATTGCTAAGACAGCTTGCCGCACGTGGTGCAGGCATTCGATAAATTCCCTCCTTGTCCTTCTGCGGCTTGAGCCTCCCAAGTATTTGGCTTCAACCAAATCACCGCGGCTTCCAGGGGTGAATCGTTTCCCCCGACAGGATTCAGGTTATTTCCACTCGTAAACGCCAAGTAAATTGACTGTCTCTTGGGGTCCTGGGAGAAAGCTTAGTCTTGGTACTTTGCGCTGGAACGGACTTCACCGTCACCGCCGGCGCCTTGTCGTTTGCTGTACTCCTGGGGAAACTTATACATGTTGCTCGAGCGAGTAAATCAGTTTGACTTTCATAACTGGCTTAATCTATTGTATGACAACATCGGCCTCAGCAGCGGCGCATAACGCCAGACTCGGAACGAATCAAAGATCACGGTTAGTTGGCAATATGCCCAAAATAATTTGCCAACAATCTGTCTGGAAGGTAAGCTTGTAGATACGAATAGAATTACAATGGGACCATTGTGTATGATGGCGTTTGTTTCACACACAATTGTAATCCCAGAATTTAGACATCATTATTTTTATACATTGCACTATTGTGTTTATTGGAATTATTTACCTTTGTAAATTACATTATGTCAGAAATACAACCACAGTTACATAACCTTTGGCACAAAATGTAAAATTCAAATAAAATCAAAAAGGATTGTTTTGAATATTTAATTCACCCTCCGCTATATCGTAAACAACAACACAGTTGATGTTTTAATCTGTGAAGTCAGTTGTTTATGTAAATATACACTTGCGATTTGGCAAATCTGTAAAGTGCAACAGAGTCCAAAAAAGTTGGCTATTTAGGACTAGTAATGAGGTGGAAAGTTGCCATAATCCAGTTATGTGGAGCAGGTGATGTTAAACAGGTGGGCTAATAGTGTTATCCTACAACAGAATTGGGAAAAATGTCTGGTCCTCCATTTTTCTCTTCATTCGGTCAGCCAATCAATTTGAAACTGCAGGTAACAATTGAGCATTGGCGTAGGCTGGGGCTGACATAGCTGATTTTTCCATTTCCCTAGATTAAAGTTGTTTACAAGCACATTTTCTGTGTTTACAAGCATTTTTGGCAAGTCTTTGTGGAGTTGTGGCACACACATCCCTAGACATCTGCAAATCGTTGTGATGCGCACTGCCCGGGGTGTGGACCAGTGATATAAAAGGAGCCATCAAAGAAGGCCTCATCCCTCAAGCAAAGACTGGTTCAAGTTCACCATTTTGCCAAAAGATGCACAAGGATCTATCATGGGTAACATAATTAAGAGATGGAATGATTTCTGGTTGAATCTTGTTGCGCAAAGTACAAGGCCGACAATTACTTCTGAAAGCATGTGATCTCGGATCCCTCAGCTGCCACTATCTTAAAAACTGTTGTGCTGCTGTAATAGAAGTCACAACATTGACTAAACCATTGTATCTTTACACCATTCACAGCAGCATCGACAGATGCAAGTTTAAGCTTTACTATCCAAAGCTGATGCCATATACCAACACAATCAAAAAGCGCCGCCTACTTCTCTGTACTTGGAGTTATCTGGGACAGGCAGTAGCACAGTCAAAGCGTATTTTGTCATTCAATGAGTTAACATTTCAGGTGCTCTGTGATAAAACGGACACCAGGTTCTCCGTACAGAAGACTACAAAGACAACCCAAGGGTTTATCAATGTCGGCTCCAAAAGCCAGCATCTGTCATGGTATGGGGGCGTGTCAGTGGACATGGCATTGGGGAACTTCCACATTTGCCAGGGCACCATAATAGCGGAAAGATCTGTACAAATTTTTTGACCAAAACAAGCTGCCATTTAGGCATCGTCTGTCCCTGGGACACCCCCGCTCTTTCCTACAAGACAACACCAAACCAGATTCTGCTTGGATTATAACATGGACGGCTGTGTAAGCAAAGAATGCAAGTGCTAGATTGGCCAGCCTGCAGTACTGATTTGTCTCCATTTTAGAATTTATGAAACATTATGAAGCGAAATATACAGAATTGAATGCCCCATGCAATTGCTTAGCTTAAAACCTGCATCATGGAAGAATATGTTGAAATTTCACCTGCTAGACTTGACCAACAAGTGTCTGAAGTGCCAAAATTCTTAATGCGTGTGATTATTGAATATTTTTGATAAGCTATTAAAATTCAAATGGAAGAACATCAAATAATGTGTGGTACAGTTTTAAACACAGTCAAGGGTGATTCGACTGTTCAAATCGATTGCTCTTGATTTTCTATGCATATTCCATGATGTCCCAACTTTTTGGAATTGGGGTTGTAGATATGTATGCCCCAAAAAGTTCAATATTCACATTTTACTTTATTATAAATTACATTAATGGCAGGAATAGGGGGGAACTAAAGAATCATCTGGCTTCTAACTGATGAAATTACGGACGAATACAATACAAAGCAAATTATAATGAGTCAAACCTGTTCTGTGATATTCTTGAAAACAACATTATTAGAGAACTTTCAAAACAGTTTTCAAAACCCTAATAAGAAGCATGCACTGCTGTCTTGAATTTGAACAGTTAAAAAACAAGAATTTCATCATTTCATTTTTGTTGTTGTTATTCTGAAAATGGCTAAATAAGCACTATATGCACATTTGGCTCGTGTTTTTGTGGAATGCAACGCCCTTTTAAAACAAGTTTCAGAGTAAATAATCCCTCAAAAGATGAAATTCAAGTAAATGAGAAAAATTCCGCTTAAAAAATCGTGGATTGCAATTGTGGTTAGAACAAAAACCTGCGCAAGCCGACGCAATGGTCCCCAAGAACCGAGTTTGAGAACCAGTCATTAGTGACAACCGGGCCAATAGGATTAAACAGACCAGGCTACTCCGTTTCACGAACTCACATCTACTAAACCGAACGAAATGCGTCACGTTCGCAAGACTCCAAAGGTGTTTATTTCTTTCTCTGATCGAAATCTCAAACCGGCTTAAATTCTCCACTGAAAACTGAGACCTGATTTTCGTGTTGGCCAAAAACGCCTCCTACGAAACAAACAGGCTTTAAGTTGAAGCTTTGAGCTGATAATTACTGAATGACCATATTATTGCTCGAATTAAGTTTTCCAATTAGATTTTGCATGCAATTACATAAAACACGGTGTTCACACAGCCTGCTAATCCACTTAATTGTTTTCTTGTTACGGTCACACCGACAAAGCGCTCGACTTCCTCGAACAGTAGCTGGCAACGGGTCCACCACGTGACAGCAGTACGCTCTGTTTACATAAATCCCGTTGCTTCTACAATAACGAGATGATACATGAGGGTGAGAGTTGGACTTACCGAAGCGATAGTTGTCACTGTAAAAACAGCCCAGAAAGTTAGAGTATCCATTTCGTTTGCTAACAACATAAATGAACAGTTCTAAACTAACAAATAGCGTCTTCTTTTGACATGCGTCCAGTATGTGTTAACTATTCAAAAAGTTGACAGTTATGCTTTACTAATCTGTTTGGAAAGAATTAAGGAATGTTGGATCCCGAAAAAAAAAAAAATATGATGGCTATTTTGTATGAAAAAACTAGTAATAATTGACTACTTTCAAGGTTGCGTAGAACTTTCACAATACCGTTTCTAAATATACCTCATTACTGGCATTAAACCTAGCAGTTTACATCAATTTTTGTAGATTGCATCCGGACCTAGGTTTTATACTATGCCTCGTGCTAACCCGCCTACTGCAAGACGTCCAGCCAATTATCATACAGGCAGTCCGCCAAAGCATTCCAAAGGGGCGGCGAAAGGCGGGGTTCGGAGCTCCAAAACGGAAAGCAGGGTTTTGAGGGCGTGCTCAAGGATGAATGCAGTCATTCATAAAATTTAGAATTACTACATTCCAGAGGGGTTCTGGCTTTGGAGTATATTTACATTAGCTAGGATGAAATAATATTGCCGATGCTTTAATGTCGTATTCACACGCGTCCCTCTCCTTTCCCCATCCGCTGCGCTTATACCAAGGAAAACACTGTCTGGTGTAGGATGAGTTAACTGGAATTTCCTCCCCTTCTCTTTAAAAGCACGCCGAAAAAATTAAACGAGCATAATTCAAGTGTGGCCATCCTGTGTTTTTATTGAATACACAGATCAGAACAGAGGCAGACCCCTACAATGATTAAATGATGCGCACAAAATCTCTTTAGTGGCACAAAATGGATGCATAGGTCAGCGTGGCTCAGTTTTTATCTTGCGGAATATAAGTAGGCTACTTAAGCGAACCGCAATCAGCGGCCGCAAAATTCTAATTTCAGTTACGTTTTAGGCGTCCCTTCGTCAGGTGTCCTCTGCATTGCTTGGGTGACACTGAAACTACAGTATATGCATGCGCACAAATTAACTGAAGTACGCCATTCTTCACGCTCTCTCTCTCTCTCTCTCTCCCCCCCCCCATCTCTTACTGACATACACACACGCACGCACGCACGCACACCGTAAACTTTCTTGTTATTTCGAAAAGCTTTCTTCCCCATGACTCATTCAAAGATGCAGCAAACATGATCCAGACTGGGCCTGGTTTTGCATGCCCAAGATGCACACGAGCACTGACCGTGACCTTGCGTTGTACCCCTGCATGCCGTGTTGACAGATACCATCGGCTCATAATAATTATGACTGGGTCCGATTCTGTTTTTAGCATCGTGCTCAGTTCAAGGAAACTCCCTCTGAGTCACAGTAACCTCCCCTCCGTCTTTAATGGTGGGGCCATAGAAATTTAAAACAGTGGAGCAGACGTGACCATCATAAGAACGTGAATAACTGTCAGCCATACTGGGCCATATTGTCAGCCATACTTTTCAGTTTCACTGCAGTTTGCAGTTATTCAGTCTTATCCATGATGACGCCCATTATTGGCACAAGATCACGAGAGCCCTATGACATCATCCGTTTTACTTTTTTTAGTTCGGGAAATTGGGAGCCAAGCTACTAAAGCTCAATTCCCAGTCAACTGCAGATGAGTTTGGGAAAGGGATGAGTTTAGGGAGGAGAGAGATAGGAAGTGAGTGAATAAAAGAGGGAGCAGGCTTGCGTTCATTGCTATGCCTCCTATCTGATGCTATTGTTTTCGCTGCAGTCGCTCATTCCTTTTATTGTTGCCATTATCAATGATATTACTATGCTTTGGCACTACATGTTTTGAAATGAGCCTGGCTATTGGTAGCCCTGTCGCCTCGCAGTGAGGAGGATGTGGGTTCACACCCAGCCTGGAGCCTTTCTGCGTTGAGTTCGCGTGTTCTCTCTGTGTTCAACTGAGTTTTCTCCGGGCGCTCTGGTTTCCTCCCACAGTACAAAAACATGAATCTGTGGCTAAGTGGAGAGCAGTGGCGGCTGGTGAACTGGCAACAGGGGAAGCTCAAACCATCCCTTAAAAATAATGATTAGTCATGACCTGTTTTCAATCATTCATGTCAATCACCATTGCAGAAACTCCAAAAATGCTCAACCTTATCAGGTGTGGCCAGTTATCATTAATAACGCACACCTGTCAACTCTCACACATTCGGTGTGAGTTTTAGTGGCATGTTTATGTTCCCCTGCTGTAGTCAGCAATTATTCAATCAACGCGTATGTAAGAGATTCTCGCGTGGAATTGAAGTCCTTGTGCATGGAGGTTTATCAGTTTCACTAGCGTTACAGTGGATTTCACCACTAGTAATTGGAAACTGATTATGACTCCGGACTTCTCACGCTTTTGTTTACTATGGTTGGAAGGAATGCACGTGCTTCATGATCGTTTAAATTGTTTAAATGAAATAAGATCATTGGAAGCAATGGAATTGCATAAAGAGGCTTCAAATGCACAAGGACTTCAATTCTGCATGAGAATCTCTTACATACGTGTTGATTGAATAATTGCTGACTGCAGCAGGGGAACGTAAATATGCCACTACAACTTACACCGAATGCGTGAGAGTTGACAGGTGCGTTATTATTAAAAACTGACCACACCTGATAATGTTGAGAGTTTTCAGAGTTTCTGTGATGGTAATTGAAATGAATGATTGAAAACAGGTCATGACCAATCATTATTATGAAGGGATGGTTTGAGCTTCCCCTGTTGCCGGTTCACCAGTCGCCACTGGTGGAAACTGGCCAATTGGAATCGCCTGGGTTAGACAGGCAGAATTAAAGACTTCAAGAATGTATTTGTAAAGAAGGTAAAGGAGAGAGAAGCAGAATAAATGCAATGCTGTAAGGCGAAGATGGACATGGAGTAGGTGCACTGTGTGTGCGTCTATACAGACCCCTATCCACAGCGGTACTAAAATCTGGTCCACAAATCCCAATCCAGCCCTGGTTTTTCCTCTCCACCAGGAAATGATAGAGCAGTTATCTCTCCCAATTGGTCTGCTACCTTTACACCTGATTCTCAGGTAAAGGGAAGGTTGAAAACCAGCAGCTCTCGGCCCTCGAGGTCAGTGAATTAACCCTCAGAGCACTAAATGGAACTACTGTTACTCAATGATATAAGATTTCAAATTCAAAGCTGTTGAAAACCTATCATGTGGAAACTTGTTTAAAAGAGCTCTCCTGCGGGAGCTCTTTTAAACAAGTTGCCACATGATAGGTTTTCAACAGTACAAGCTAATTAAATTCATTAGGGTTGAGAAGCGGCTAGGCTGAAATGTTTTTGTATTCTGTGTCTTCGCATGCATTTGAGCAAAAGCATGCGAATGAAAGGCAGAGAGCGAGAGAGAGAAACAGGTACTTTTGTGTGTCTATTTATTAAAGTTAATGCACATGAGCATGCATGCTTTGCGGATGCATATACTGCACATCCGGTCACCACACATGCACAACAAGTAGGCTGCAGTCAGCATAACCATCCAAATTATTCCCAATACAATGTGTGTCCCATTAAAACGTGCTTCATCAAAGCTACAGTTTCAGAGGAAGGTTTGCTCCTCCTTGGGCTGGCACAAGGGGGGTGGGGCTTTGGTGGAGGGCGGAGTTTGGTGAAGGAGGAGGGAGGAATGGAAGGATGGAAAAAGCACAGGCTGTTCCTAAACGAAAAGGCTAATAAAAACAAGCAGGGCCAGAAACTGAGAGGGGGAGAGCAAAAAAAAAAGTAAAGAGAGGAATTTTAGTCCCACGGTTATATTTATCCCCAGCAGAAGCTTCAGTGTCGACGTCCCAGAACTAGAGAAACACAGACGCACTGAGGGTGCGAGCCAGGGAGTAATAGAGTAAAGACTGCTTGCTGGTATGCTTATGTAATCACACAAACAAAAACAATCGCAAGCAAATACACACATACGTATACAGATGCATGCAGATGCATGAATTTTTGTGCGCACAGATGCACATACGCAAATTCGCACAAACATTGACGCACGCAGGCTGATGCACGATGCACGCACATTGCTTGTGCCAGCACATTTGCACATACTCACACAAAAACACATTCATGCTGGTGCTGCACAGAAAGATCAGGGGCACTCGACACTGATTTTCCACCCCATCCTTAATTCAGAGATTTTTGCACATTCCCTGACTCTAGAAAATGATGCTCTGTAGAGAATGAAATTCCTAGACTTCTTATAAAAGAGCATTGAAATATTATATTTTTAAACTGATGGATTATTCAGTAGCACAGTTTTTTGTAAATTGCTGAGCCTTGACTACTTGTTGCCTGCAAATACCTGGGCATTTTATGGATGCTTCTTTTTGTATATGCAAACACGATTACATTGCCTTTTCAACACCTGCACACCAGTTTTTTTTAACATTCCAGCATTTTCCAAGTCTGATTTTGCTTCTGTCCCAGCTTTTTTGGAACATGCTGCAGGCATCAAATTGAGAATGAGCAAAAAGTTATCCAAGACAAAAAAAAAAACCAAATCTCTGCTTTTTGTTTTTCAATGTGCATTTTCTATAATACCCTAATTTTTTCAGAATATGTGGTTGTACAATTGCAACATTTTCCGATGGCTTTTGATTTATTTCTCTTGTTGGGGGCTCTCGCTCTTGGTCTTGTTTATCCATTCCACTTCTCAGCCTTGGTAGTGACTGTGACTATTACTTATAGTCCTTCTTGCCGTGGGAAGGTCGAAGGGCACAATATCACTCCTGGCTCATTGTTAAATGGCGCCCCCCTCTGGCTGACTTTGTGCCTGCACTCTCCCGGGGTTTGCTGTAGTGAGCGCTGCTGCAGAGATAACCCAGCTACTGCAAGTATTCTCAGAATGTAATTAGAATGTCTTGCTAGTTACATAACACTGCCAGTGCATGGCAGCAATAATTGCGGAATGCTTTACTAATACTTTACTCAGTATTTTGGAGGTGACCTGTGAAGTGTCGAGATGGTTGCAGCTCAGAGTGGGCTCTTGGTCATGCGCCCAGTAAATAATTCAAAAGAATAGGCAAAACCTGTGCTCAGTTATTGTTTTTGCTCATTTGTGTGTGTGTGTGTGTGTGTGTGTGTGTTTTGTGTATGTGTGTCTTTCCCAATCATGGGGGCTAAGCATGAGGTTGGGTGGGGGGGGCTGATGGCTTGGTAACTCATGATTGCGATGTGTTACGGGAAGCAGAGGGTTATAAATGGTTACAAAATTCCCTGAAGTGTGCCCCAGTTTCACAGTCGCTGGATGAAAATCCCAGCTCCGGAACAGGAGTTCCACGGTGCGTTACATTTGATAATATTTACCACACATTCACAGACTGTTGGTCCCTCCACCCTGCTGGGCCTGGGGTAGCATATCTAATTATACCCCCCCAAAGACAGCCGGGCGCAGTTTGTAGTTTTGTATTACAGTGGAGTTTTACAGTTCCTTTACTTCACTCACACCCAGCATGACTTCTTATCTACAAACACACAGCTGAGCATTCTCTTGTGATGCGGGTCACCTAATATTTTTCCCTTCAAAGAAACCTGATAAACTAACAAATTTCAGGTAAAGACTGGCACTGCAACCAAAATCATTTCCCCTCCCCTCGCCCTCCCGTGCCACAGTGTACCTCCACACACAGACTCGCCTTGTTCTTTCTCTGTTTGCCCTGGTCCAGGGGGACTCTGCAAAAATCCCATGAATCCCGGCAATTTCCGGTGTTGTGTTTGTTTTGTTTTTGGAAGGGCGGTGGGGGGGTGAGGAGTTTCGATTTCAAAAACGCTTTTTCATCTTGGAAGAGGGAAAAAAGAAAATGTCAACTTTAGACTCTCCTCAAAAACGCCACGTTGGACAACTTTGGCGAAGCACATTAGACCTTTCTGTGGTACAGAGGTCATAGTGTTACCAGGGCACCACTGCCTGAAAACTAATTGTTATATTTCAGTGGACTGCTTTTTCTGCTGGTGAATCTCAAATACTACTGGTTGGGAGAGTCACAGACAAGCTTGAAACTACTGTTCTTCAAATCTTATTGCAGGCTTCCAAATGAGAGTTAATTTTTATTGTTTTAAAATACTGTTGCTGAAATTATTCCTGAAACATTCCAAAAAGAGATGATGAAAACAAGGTGTTTTCTATTAGCAAACCCCATTGATTTATTCCTGGCATTACACATGCATGGATTTTACATAGTGGTGCAGGATGTAACGTCAATTTGTGGTTTAAGGTGAGAGTTCTCAAATAAGTGGCAAGATTCTTCCTACTTGAACATTCTATTTCTGACGTAATGATCACTCCGATAATTGAAAGCAATAGAACGCTGCCTTTGAATGTTGTGGGGTAAAGCATTCCTAAAAAAAAATCTACCCTTCAAAGGGTTGAAAGGTCACGTTGGCCGGACTAAACAGGAATCACTTCAAAGCACGACAGGGAGCTGAGATTCAGAAGAGAAGTTGGTGAACCAACATCCAATCAGGGTGCTGAGTTGAGCAGAAGGAGCCAATCACAGGGCATGCAGTGTTATTTCCTCTTTGGTGGGAGGGGCTGGAGGGGAGGGACAGGTAACGGGAACATTGGGTCCCCGGGCGAGTTGCAGGGAGAGGGCGGGGGGGAGTTTTCGGGGAGGAACAGTGGCACATCCAGGAGGGAACCACCAGGCTGAGGGATCGGGGGCAGGAAGTAGGGGCGGCGGTCTCTGCGATTCAGTTCCGCCCTGTTTGTCAATGACCCCGCCCCCTGCAACATTCTGTTCTGACAATTGGCTGTAACTGTACAGCTAGGCGTGTCCTTTTCTGAATCTGTAATTCCCAGGCTTTCCAGCCACCTACACAGGGCACCATCGCCCTCACCATCCTGGTTTTGAGTCGAGAGGTCCCAGCAATCGTTTCCAGAGTACTTTTTCTTCCTTCCTTCCGTTCTTTTCCTTCTTTTCTTTGTTTTCCTCTCCTCCACACATGCCGCTCCACCCTTACTCTGTCCAGCAGGGGTCACTACCCCTGTCCCATGCCAACTTGCCTGTCTTTCACGGCTGGTCCCAGGTGATGGAAGAGGACGTAAGCAGGGTTGTTCACCACACTGCTTGTTCAAAACTGTTGGTGTCCAGGAAGATGGAAGGCTTAGGTGTTTTTTGGCTCTCACTGATGGGTCCAGAAGATTGCGAGTTTGGGGTAGATGGTCGCCACGGTTGCAGGTTTGTGACGGTGCTGCAGCATGCGTATTTGTGGGCAACACCGCTCGCGAGCGACGAAATATGGCCCTCAGGCGTCGGTGGGGAGGCAGGCCTGCCGACATCCCCGTCGGGCTGATGCTACGGAATAAGGGCGGGGGGCGGAGTTTAACTGGGCACATCCCATTCTCATAGACCACGCCCACCTCTTTCTTCCCTCCCCTGGTGGCCTCCCAGCATCCCACAGCCCCTCCCCCAAGCTTCGCCTCCCATTCCTCACGCAACTCCACCATCCCTTCAACCAATCAGAAGGAGGAGTGTACAAGAGTGTGACCCCTCAGCTCAAGGCCCATGTGACCATGATGTCCACAAACAGGATTCTTCCAGCTCAGGTGACGCACAGATAGCAGGTCCAGGGCTGCCAAACTTTCTCTGAACTGCTCTATCTGTTGTAACTGTCATTAACTTCATTAGGCTGAGTGTGGAATTTCCCAGCTCCACCGGCTCGAGCTCTCCCTCTGAACCTGAGAACGAAGGTATGGAACAAACAGGTACGTCTAGTTGCCTGAAAATCCCCCTGAAATAAAAACAGAAAAGGATTCATATTTCAACAGACGTGTGGAATCACAGTATAACCAGAAATATTGATGGAGGAGATATCGCCGTTGCTTGATGTCAACACATGAAGAGAGGTGTGTAGTCCTGGGGTCAGGGAGTAAAAGCCCTGCCGTGTTTTCATTCCACCCATAAACTCCCGCCAGCTGATTTCACTTGTTAGTTCTACTGCCTGACTGAAGAATACTGCCAACTGACAAGTCTTTTGTGGCTCGAGCAATATTCTGGGGTGGACTTTTACTCTCCGAAGCTGGATTATACACCTCTGCACATGAAAGGCCATCTCTAAGGAAGGCTGGAGTGGGTGATGTGTGGACGTAACAGAAGAAGTAGGAATAGCCTCAGAACTGAGGGTGATGTTTGGATTTAAATAAATGAAATGGGAATGAGGGACAGATGTTTTCAGATGAAGATGAGTGATATAAGTATGTATTCCTGAATGGGGAGGGCGAGTCATTGACATAGATCAGCAGTTCCCAACACTCTTATTGCAGATCTACTATCAAGTAAGGCTTTTTTTTTTTTTTTTTTTTACCCCAATTTGGCACGTCTGATTCAACTGAAGAGCAGCTCTGTAATATCTCGAGCCGTCAAGTGAGACACGTTGCATTAGGGCTGGATTGAAAATCTACAGGACAGCAGATATTTAAGAACGGGGTTTGGAGTTGCAAATATAAATGGATGGATGGATAGCTAGATGGATGGATGGATTGATTGACAGGCTCATGTGCTGAAAATATGAGCATAATAGTGAGAATACATCGATGGCGATAGCAAACTATCTTACCCATGGAGGGTCATCAGCTCACAATGGTTCAAAGAGGACAGACAAAGGAATAACTTGCACAGGTTAAAGCGAACAGATTGTTAAAAGTCACTGACCTCTGTAGAAGATGTCTGCAATCAACAGCCGAGCCCATTCGCTGGTCGTCCCCACTGCCAGCCTCTTGCTCTCCTCTGCCGGTATTTGGGTTCTCACTCCTTCCCCTGCTATACCCCTCCGCTCCTCCTTTCATCCTCGCCCCCTCCCTCTCTTTCATCCACCACACCTCTCCAACATGAAAGGTGGGCGCCTCCCTCCCTCTCTCTCTATTTATTTCAAATGTCTGTCAATTATTTATGGAGGGCCATTTCACTCAAATCCAGCCTCGCCGCTCGCCCACTCATTCTCACCGAACACGCATCGTTATCCGCGTAGAGTGTGTGAGTGTGTCTGTGCGTGTTCTGTATAACAATGAGATTAGACTCTCGAAGATTTTATTTCAGGAAGGTGATCTAATATTATTTTGAGTTCACTTGTTCTGCTGTTTTTGTAATAGCTCTGTTCGAAAAATTAAGATTTCAGACACAAAATTAATATAACTTTTTTTAAAATCTAGAATTACTTTATTTCAGAAAGACTATACAAATAGTTCAATGAGTAAACCCTGCAAAGAATTGCAATGCTTCTCCTCTTGTCTTTCAGTTAGTGTTTTTGAGTGCCATTTGAGCTCAAGCTTTTCTCAAGCCAAGAGTGGCAGGAGATGGAGGTCAGGCGCAAGAGGGCCACGGGTCTGTGTTTTGAGTGACTCATGAAGCGGCACGATGAGGACTCCATTATCAGGGAATAATGGGCGAGATGGAGACGAAAACTGTCCAATGCACAGCGGAGAGCATTTGCCCCTGCAAAGTCCATTATTTCTGGATAATGGACACTCTGAAGGACATTACCCTGTTCATGCCACGGTCACTGGCTAAGGAAAAGAATTAAGACCAATAATTTATATTTTCATGCATTTTACAATCAAAATCTGAAGTTTTTCTCAAGCTATAACTCTTTTCATCATAACCACTTTGGTAAGTGTCTATGTATCAGGAATTAATGGACAACCTGCATCCAATCAGAATTGAGTATTCAATCAGACCATGATGCGAAAGCCAATAGTGGCGAATAATTTGTATAATTAGGTATTCCACAGTGAGGAGAGAAATGGGGTAAAAATCATTAAAGTGCATATGATCATAAGTTTGCATGAAGGATGAAGTCTGGTGCTCAGGCCACCATTTGGTAACATTTTCAAAATGGCTGTGAATATTACACACACCTTCCATACGTGCATTGAGTAAGCTCTCCTCTCTCACACTGGGTGGAACTGATTAGATAAAGTCCTGAGTCTGCACTTTGGACCTGTAAAATGAAACAGAAATTTAGAGAAAAAAAAATTGGACAGTACAACCACCAACATGAAATTTTGATGGCAAAACAAGTTTTTTTGTGTTTTATGCGATTTGTCTGTGTGTGTGTGTGTGTGTGAGAGAGAGAGACAAGGAAGTGAGGAAGTGAATTTGTGATTGTTAGACAATAGCAAACATGGATTATTAAATATAAATAGCATACAGAAACTACATCTACAACAGAACATCAATTACATTAAAACTTTGCGAGTGCATATCTGAGTTTGTTTGTGTGGATGAACGTTGGTGGGGATTGTGTTGTGCTGTGTGTCCACATGTTTGTGTGCATGCATGCATGTGGATAGTCACATGTTAATGTATGACCACACGTGTGTGGGTATGCTTACACAAATGGGTGCCTTGTTTTTACAGTTTGCCATATCTAGGCATGAATTTGGAATCCTGTTGAGAATATGTATTTGAAAAAAATAAAATAAAAATTGGAAACATTAAAATATCTGCTGAAAGTCAATGTTGGTGTTATTTTAAATTAAATCACTGGCTCATTTTTTTCAAATGCAAATGGAACAGTGACTACAATTTATGTAACTAGAGTTTTAAAACACCAGCATTATCTCTTATAGAGTCCGTTCACTAATTCATCATGAAATAACACTTCTTGAAGTTCATTTGTTTCTCAGATGAGCGGTAAAATTCTGCAGTTTCACTAGGCTTAGTGCAGGGCATTACCCAGCCCAAATTAGCAATATTACATCAATTAAAGCAGTTGATATAGGTCAAATACTATTATAGCAAAATTTTTTTAATTATGTGGAGTGATTGTTTATGAAGTCTAAATCTTGCTCATTTGACATAATGGCTTAATTTACCTGACCTGACCCAATATTCACCACCCAGCAGCTGCATATAGATGTGGTCCATGTCTATATAATGTATCTTTTTTTTTTTTTTTTTTTAATTACAAAACCCAAAACCAGTGAAGTTGGCACGTTATGTAAATCGTAGATAAAAACAGAATACAATGATTTGCAAATCCTTTTCAACTTATATTCAATTGAATACACTGCAAAGACAAGATGTTTAATGTTCAAACTGAGAAACTTTTTTTTTTTTTTTGCATAATCATTAACTTAGAATTTAAAGGCAGCAACACATTGCAAAAAAGTTGGCACAGGGGCCTTTTTACCACTGTGTTACATCACCTTTCCTTTTTAACGACACTCAGTAAACATTTGGGAACTGAGGAGACCAATTTTTGAAGCTTTTCAGGTGGAACTCTTTCCCATTCTTGCTTGATGTACAGCTTAAGTTGTTCAACAGTCCGGGGTCTCCGTTGTCGTATTTTACGCTTCATAATGCGCCACACATTTTCAATGGGAGACAGGTCTGGACTACAGGCAGGCCAGTCTAGTACCCGCACTCTTTTTACTACGGAGCCATGCTGTTGTAACACGTGCAGAATGTGGCTTGGCATTGTCTTGCTGAAATAAGCAGGGGCGTCCCATGAAAAAGGCGTTTCTTGGATGGCAACATATGTTGCTCCAAAACCTGTATGTACCTTTCAGCATTAATGGTGCCTTCACATATGTGTAAGTTGCCCATGCCTTGGGCACTAATACACCCCCATACCATCACAGATGCTGGCTTTTGAACTTTGCGCCTATAACAGTCCGGATGGTTCTTTTCCTCTTTGGTCCGGGAGGACACGACGTCCACAGTTTCCAAAAACAATTTGAAATGTAGACTCGTCAGACCACAGAACACTTTTCCACTTTGCATCAGTCCATCTCAGATGAGCTTGGGCCCAGCGGCCGGGCGGCGTTCTGGGTGCTGTTGATAAATGGCTTTCGCTTTGCATTGTAGAGTTTTAACTTGCACTTGCAGATGTAGCGACGAACTGTAGTTACTGACAGTGGTTTTCTGAAGTGTTCCTGAGCCCATGTGGTGATGTCCTTTACACACTGATGTCGGTTTTGATGCAGTACCGCCTGAGGGATCGAAGGTCACGGGCATTCAATGTTGGTTTTCGCCTTGTCGCTACGTGCAGTGATTTCTCCAGATTCTCTGAACCTTTTGACGATATTACGGACCGTAGATGATGAAATCCCTAAATTTCTTGCAATAGCTCGTTGAGGAATGTTGTTTTTTAAATTGTTCGACAATCAGCTCACGATTTGTTCACTAAGTGGTGACCCTCGCCCCATCCTTGTTTGTGAATGACTGAGCATTTCAGGAAGCTGCTTTTATACCCAATCATGGCACCCACCTGTTCCCAATTAGCCCGTTCACCTGTGGGATGTTCCAAATAAGTGTTTGATGAGCATTCCTCAACTCTCTCAGTCTTTTTTTTTGCCACTTGTGCCAGCTTTTTGAAACATGTTGCAGGCATCAAATTCCAAATGAGCTAATATTTGCAAAAAATTACAAAGTTTACCTGTTCGAACATTAAGTAACTTGTCTTTGCAGTGTATTCAATTGAATATAGGTTGAAAAGGATTTGCAAATCATTGTATTCTGTTTTTATTTACGATTTACACAACGTGCCAACTTCACTGGTTTTGGGTTTTGTAGGTGCGCAATTTTGAATTATTTGTGTAATTTTCTTAATCTTCAAACAAAATAGGTTAGATTGACCGACAAAGCCAGTTTTTAGCTGAGGCAATGTAGTGTTTTGACTTCTTACTTTCATTGAAAAAAAAACCGTACAGTTGCGGAATTCCTCATAAATGCAGAGCGCCAACTCAAATCATAACACCAATAACGTTTAATTCCATGATCTGTGTGAACATCCTTGCTACCAATTCAACTGCAGCCCCAATTTTGCACAGAGGGTGGCGCGATTTAGACAAAAGTCGAAACATTAATTCTCCACTGAGCACATTGCAAGCGGAAGTGGTTTAGGAACAGTGGTCCGTGCGACCAGGCAACCTGTCCTGAGCAACTGCGAGGTGAGATTGTGTTGATTTACTTTGGACTTCTTTTGCAAATTGGCACAATGAACAAATAGTGTGATGACGAATTCAAGGAGAATGATTTCAGGCCCGACACTGATCACGACAGATGTGGGGACTGTGTACATTCACATTAAGCTGCTTTCACACCGGACGCGAAACGATTTTTTCGCACGACAGATTACATTCAAAGTCAATGCAAATACGCCAAAACGCGTGTATTCGCGTCTTTGCATTGACTTTGAATGTAATCTGTCGTGCGAAAGATTCGTTTCGCGTCCGGTATGAAAGCGGCTTTCTGCAGCGACCGCGAGCTTGCGCGTTACTGACGCAGAGCAGGCGAACAAAGTCAAACGGAGGTTATCGGTGGTTAGCATTAGCTAACTTTGAACTTCGCTGTGGACCAAATATACACAAGTCATTCTTGCGCACAGTGATTTACGGCGATTTAACTTGCGGCTTTGTCTGACTCACATAAAATTAAATGGGAAAATTAATGTCGGCGTTTAGGTTGTTTATATGTGGGTATTACAGTAGGGATAGCGAACAGCCTAATCCATCCAACTTGGCTAACTTGGTAGATACAACTGGTTCACGGTCTCCGAAGGGACTGGTTGCGCGTTGGACTTGAATAACTTGGCTGGCAACTGGCAGTGAATTGCACTGCAAAACCATCGACCTACTTTTTATGGGGCAAAGCTAATTGCTTGATGCTGATGATTGTGGCATGTCATTCGAGTGCCTGATACTGGTTGATGCGGGCTGCCATTGAAAATTAATACCAGTTGTGACTGATTCAAAATGGTTTAAGTTGTGTCTAAGATGGTCTCTAACTTAACAAAGTTGAGCAAAACCGGTTAAGTTGATGGACTGGCTGACTGTATAGGTTGGTCAGACTTATCGAGGCGTTGAAGACTCCTGATTAGACAAGCTGGGTCAGCTTTGGCTGGTTTGAGCTGGAATTTGTAGATCCAGTAATGTAGCTACACTACACTTAATGCCCTGTATCTGACCAACGAATGATTATCATGAGATTGAAAATTTCTCAAACAATCCTAGCAGGTATAACTAGTATTGGAATTGTCTTGTGTGTGTGTGTGTGTGTGTGTGTGTGTGTGTGTTTTTTTTTTTTTTTTTTTTTCCCTGGGTAAGAATGGCTGTTTATATAACTGCAGCTCGCCTCTGAAGCCCCTGATATCACTACTTTTGTAATAAGGGGGTACTAAGCTGAAGTGTACTGATATATTTATATATTACATAACATATGTTTTGTTCCTGTTATTTTTCTCTGTCAGACCCATCCCTTTGCTATTTTAAAAATATTTTTTTATCTCTCCTGATTAATTTTAAAAAACCTTTGCCCTTAATTATTATCGACAGTTTTCGGGGACTGCTTCGTGATCTCCCAGTTTACTAATTCTCTGTCCCGTGTCTCTGATTTTTTTTTTTTTTTTCCAGATGGCTTATAGATTGCTGGTCCGCAGAATTTGGAACTTACCCGTGAAAGATCTCCACTGCCCCCAGCTCCGAGGCCCCTCGGCCACCCTGCTCTCGCGTTCGCAGTCGCTTGTCCTGTCGAGAGCCCTTTCCATTACCTCCAGGCGAAACGCGTCGTTCAGCGTTCAGGACCACGAGGACTTCGCGGAGAGAGTCATCAACAGCGATCTCCCTGTGTTGGTGGACTTCCATGCTCAGTGGGTATCCCAGTATGAGGAGGTCCAATTTTATATCGCTTAGCATTGTTATTTAAAGCCTCGTATAAAAACTGTGGCAATGCTTGGTAATTGATTACTAGTGTCTCTGTAGAATTTGTCTGGGAGTATGCGTTATAGAGCAAGCTTAGTGACATCCAGACGCCAATACCCATTGAGCTCTTTATATTAGGAACACCTGTACAAGTACGGATTTGTGCCATTTTCCGGTCAGCCAATTACGTGGCACCAGGCCAATGCAAAAGATGCAGGTTTGGAGCTTCAGGTAATGGTCAAATAATACATCAGAATTGGGGAGGTTTGATCTCAATGGCTTTGACCGTGGCATTGGTTTTGGTGCCTACAGGCTGATTTCAGTATTTCTGAAGCTGCTGATGTCCTGGGTTTACTCAGAGAATTGTCCTAGAAGCAAAAACCATTCAGTGAGTGAATGTTCTGTGAACAGAAATGCCCTATTGATGAGAGAGGTCCAGGGAGAATGGCCAGCCTGGTTTGAGCTGACAGAAAGGCTACGCTTACTCTTCGAACCACTCTTTGAAATTCGATTTGGCAGAAATGCATCTACAAATGTTGAGCACATCAAACCTTGTAGCAGATGGGCCACTTCGTCAGAAAAGGATGTCGCGTTCCACTCCTGTCAGCCAAGAAGAGAAATCTGTGGCACTAGTGGACGCAGGCTCACCAAAACAAGACAGCTGAAGATTGGAAAAACGAAACTTTGTCCGATGAATCCAGATTTCTTCTGTGACATGTAGATGGTAGGACCAAATTAGGAATTTGCACACCTTCTATCTACAGTTCCGGCTGGTGGTGGTGATGTAATGGTGTGGGTGGGCCTCAATATGCCAGTCAATCATCATTTGAATGCCGTGACCCTCTGCGAATATTGCTTTTGACCACGAGCATCCCCGTATGCCCTCAATGTACCCATCTTCGAATGGACTCTTCCAGCAAAATAATGCACCATGTCACAAAAAAGTCATCTCAAACTGTCTTCTTGAACATGTCTGTGAGTTCAGTGTACCTCAATGGCCTCCCAAGTCACCTGATCTCAGTCCACTGTAAAATAGTGTTGGAATGGGGGGAAAGTGTTGGAATGGGAGATTGGCAGCATCAATGCGCAGCTGACAACTCTGCAAAAACGATGTGATACAATCATGTCAGTGTGGACCAGAATCTCAGAGGAGTGCTTCCAACATTGTGTGGAGTCCATGCCATGAAGAGTTTGCTGTTTCGAGGGCAAAAGGAGGTCCGACCCAGTCTTAGCATCATGTGTTTAATGAAGTGCTTGGTGAGTGTATAGCAATAGCCAAAAGCAGCCATGCACATTTCATTGTTATTTGAAGTGTTACACTCTTAATTCCCATGACCTGTGGATCAAGTCATTATGATATTCATGACTTGTCCATCAGGAGAAAATTAATATGATGGAAGTATAGAGCATTGTTTTGTTTTATTGCTTTTATGTACATGTATTTTACCTGTTTGTGAAGCACTTTGTGGTGTATTGCTTGAAAGGTGCTATATAAATTTATTATTATTATTATTATTATTATTATTATTATGTATCTCGGCACTATGAATAGTACTTCATACGTTAAGCAAAGTTGTGGCTTCTTAATTCTTTGAAATCTTTAAGGGTAGCCTGTCTAATACAGAAACTGCTATTCCATTTGTTTTGTTCATGTAAATTTGTAGTATGTAGTCCTCTATTGCATAGATATTTACAAGAATTAAGGGTGCTTGGGTTATCGTTAATCACCGGAATCGAATTGCGCTTGAATAATCAATGTACAATGGATATACTTTTTCCTTGAAGCTGGTGCGGTCCCTGTAAGATCTTGGGACCTCGATTGGAAAAGGCAATTGCGAAGCAACAGGGTCGTGTTGCCATGGCAAAGGTGGACATCGATGAGCACACAGACTTGGCTATCGAGTTTGGGGTGAGAGAAGTAACCGCGTGTTTTCATATTTGGTCTATTTTTTTGAAGCGTCATGGCGTTCAGGTTGTAAACTGTCACTTCGCTCTGTCCAACAGGTATCGGCCGTTCCCACGGTGATCGCAATGCGGGGTGGTGATGTCATCGACCAGTTTGTTGGGATCAAAGATGAGGAAGAGCTGGACTCATTTGTGGGGAAGCTCATTGGACAATAATCCTTTAGCTGGCCCCGCCCACCCCACCTCACCCACCCGAGACGGACTAGCGACCACTAGCACCATAACCCCCTATCCCAGTCGTCATATTTTTTCTTCTTTCTGAGCCAGTTTTACGACTCATCTCCCCCCCCAAAAAAAAACGCACACAGGCGGGCACAGGCGCATACGCACTCTGAGCTTCTTCCGAGTTCTCTATTCAGCCTAACTGCAATGTCCTTAATATTTAATGGCAATTTCAAAATATTGTGTTTAATACTTGAAACGGAAAAGGGTGACTCTTCCTTAAAGTTTGACTCAAGTTTGCGAAAGCACTTTTTATTCGGGTTGGACGAGGGGGAGACATTTGTTGTTTGTCGCATTGACTTTTCTTTGATGGTATTAGTAGGTGTTCGTGTATCGTCAGCAGTGGCGTTTGTGCTGTGTGCGCCTGCATGTGTGCCCACCTGCCTCTTTCTCTGTCTCAGAATGTAAGACGGTTCCTACAGCCAATTTTCAAACTGGTGAAAGAGATTTTCAGTTTCACAGTTGACTATAGCCAATATGAACGACACTGTCTCTCAAAACTGCCCACCTAGAATAAAGAACCAGAGACTGAGAAATGCGATGCTTTGAGTGAGGTCCACACATTGTCTGCAGTTTTTGATGTTGTCCACGAGGGGGCGCCCCTTTGCCGTGGAATCGGAGTAAGCTTGACTTGGGGGGCCGCTAGGTCCTTTACTATCGCCATGCCTGGTATGAAAAGTCTGAGTGGCTGTCTTTCCGTATGTCGGGCTGCGCATCTCGGACAGTCCTCATCGCTCTGTTTTGACTGTGAAGTTTGCATTGTACGGTAAATGCATATCCGTTTATGGTTGAAGTATTAACTTGAGTAGAAAAATGAATTAATAAAGGTTAAAAAGGTTGTTTACTGGCGTGTGAGCTGATGTCTTAAAATATAATGCCATGACAATGGCGGTGGGACAATATTTTAATCGCTGGGTGATTTGTGTGGCGGTAATATTAGGTCAAGTCTGGTAATGGTAAGAAACGAAGCATGAGTCAGTAAGTAGGCTACCGAGATAAAGAACTGGGGCCTTATTTATAAAAAAATTGCGTGGATTTCATACCAAAATAATACGTACACACAAAAAAATAAAAACATTTGTGGAAAATAACCCGATTTATAAACCTATGGGTAAAATAAACTGCATGGGAGTTTCATTTATTTTATCAGGATGGACTTGGAATGTATTGACATTGCGCATAATCTTAATAATTTCCCTTTTTTTAATGTCAAGTTTGTTTTTATAAATCAGAAATCTGCAAAGAAAGTGACATGTATCATTTTTGTTCCTACGCACCGTTTATAAATGAGGCCCCAGGTTTTTGACCATCCAAAAAAGGAACACGGACTCTTATCCGTGTCAAGGCACATTAGCACTTAGTCTCAAGTGGTGTTGGGGGGCTTTACTTTGAAATTCCCCGTGGTGTTTTAAAAGACGGTATTTATTCAACGAGTAATTAAACCCCGCCACATCCGCCCTTCCTCTAATAATTCCTCGCTCTTCAGCACCGGCTATAAGGGCGTAACGAGCGCTAGCTGGAAGGGCGAGCCTTAAAAGGCGAGCAAAGGTTCGTTCATCACCTCTTAAATCGCGTTTCCTCTCTGGTCGCCCTGCAAGCCACCGAGAATTCAGTGCTTTTTCTCTTGTCTCTAAGTCACCATTCGTGTGTCAGAGCAAATGGATCACATGCCACCGATTCTATTTATGTAACCATGTGAGGAAATTGATTATTTGTCTCTTCACATGAATTCTTAGTATTGCCGCTACACAAATGGTGATCCAGACAGGATGTCCTGCACATGTTCAAAGAACAATGGTGTGATATGATTGCAGGAATTCGCGGTTAAAGGTTGCAGTAACAATGGTAAGCAATTTGCCCTAGATTTCTTAGATGCCACTGAGGTATGTTGAGTAATTTCACCCTGTCCATAAAGTGTTACGTTTAGTTCTTGCAATGGCATGACACAAATGCCTGAAATGACATCATTTCAGTGGGCGTGTTTTGGTATTTTTAATCCATACTCCACCTGAGTAAGAACACACACACACATATATATATACCGTCTGTGCTGCTCACGTCTCGCAGTCATGCCTCAAGATCAGCCATTTGCCACTTAATAATGACGGGTGAAATTCTCAGCCCTCCCCCTTCTATTCAACTACAACTACTCACCTTGTCTCCTACAGAGAGTTAGTATGCGTGTGTTTGTTTTTGTAAGGGGGGCTGTGCAGTATGACTGAGTTCTTTAGAAGTTGACGGCAGTGTAACCCTACACCTCTTCAGCAAAAAAAAAGGAAAAACAATAGACCACACCTCCGTCTCCCTCTGTCTCTCTCTCCCGCTGGCGCTCTGTTACCATATAAGGGAAAAAAGACAGGGGAAGCCAGCGACTGTTGAACGAGTGAGAGAAGAGAGCGACCAAATTCCTCCCGTCTCTTCCTTTTTCCCCCTCCCCTGATTCGAGTCTTTAATATTTGCGCGAGTGCTGCCGTCTCTCGGCCCGAGCGTCTCCTGTGAGCTAAAGCCCGCGTTCAAACACCTTACACTGGCCTGGCACAGCTTAAGAGCAATATGGAGTCGGCCTATATTTACTCTAAATATGCTGCCCCGGTTTACACTCGAAACACGGCGTCAGGCTGCCTGCCGTGTGCGCGTTCACCTCATGCAGGACGGTGTGCTAACGCTCTGCCCCACTATGGAACTGTAGCTTTTGACTTCATGGCCTGCTACTCCGTTGCTTTTTTGTTATTATTTACCTGCCCATCCAAGAGTACATGAACCCCCTGTGTGGTCTTTGTCCAACATCCTCTGGTGTGCTTTCAGTTTTGAAAACGGGCAACGCAGAATTTAAGTCTTGCTTGTACTGTACATCCTTTGTACAATGGCAAACTAGCATTTTTTTCTGATATGATATTGTTGTTTTAGCTCCATGGCCTCCTTTTCCCCTTTTCTTTCTTAAAATGTATGCCAGCCCAAAGGAGTACATAGGACTTGCGTGCTGTGTCATCTTTTAACAAAACATTTTTGATCTGAGGATAGAGAAGCAGACAGGATTTAGAACAGTATTTAGCTTTTCGTCTTCCGCTCCTGGACCATTCCGGACTTTTGTGCCCCTCTGTTTGCCTTATCACCCTTTCCTGCACCTGGAGCTCTTGAAAAAAGGAAGCGATACAGTGAGAGAGAGGTTGAGTTTGGATGGGTAATAGCCATAACATAGTCGTAGCCATAGCCATAGCTGCCATTAGGGAGTTTTTTTTTTTTTTATTTTTTTTGCCTGTTTTTGTTCCGGATGTGTTTGCCATGGTTGGATAGTGGATATTAATGATCAAAGCCACGGATTCGCACGGCATCACTCTGTCTGGACAAAAAAGCTCTGGGGCATATTAATCACTTAATCTGTCAGCAAAAAGACTGCGTGTGGGAGAGGTATAATGAAAAACAGAGGCGCTCAAAAGTAGTTAAACATTACATTGGAAGTGTGTGAGTGTGTATGGCCGGCTGTGAGAACCTTAAATGGATACTCTTGCAAAAATGAAGCTGCGCTCTTAGCTTTGGCATGTACTGACGAAGGGTACACACACACACACACACACACACAAGAATACATGAACACACACTTCTAAAGGCGAACAGGCACCCGATTCATGCCATGCACACTCATGAAAAGAGGGGGTTCAGGCTTGTTTGAGAAACCCTTTCTAACTCCTTGCTCAACTCTGTATCATAGGTGTGAAAGCCCCCGGACAAAGACGTTTTGTACTTGATGGGGTTCGTCGACAGAATCGCTGGATTCCTTTACAAACCTATTTTTGCTGTGAGAGGTTAAGACATGATGGCTCACTGTTTTTTTTCCTGTCTTGCGGATGATGTAATCATTTCTGCACATTCAGAATGGTAGACATTCCCTGCCATTGCTATAGCCGGAGGGCTGCATGGGTCATCAAAAGGAGGACATGACTGCCCATATTTGGTAATTTCACACATACTATCTCTTTTCGGGGCCGGTCGTGTCCTTACTGTTTGCAGAGGGGGAATTGAGTCAGGAACACTATCATTTGTTTTGTGTTCCAGCTGCATCTGAACGGAATGTAGCACAGTGGTTAGTGAACTGAACTTGTATCCTTGATCATAGTCTTTAACCCCTTATACTCTCATTTCCAAATGAGTTTCAAGGTTAGAAAAAGCTTCTTTCTTTTTTTTCTGCCCTTTTGGTCTGAAGATGTCACGTGCATAGTTTGTATCTGCTGGTTGCAGCACTTCACTGAAATTACATCACACATTGAGTGAAATATTCAAACTCTGGACGCAAAGTCTTTATGGACACAGCATTACATCAACAATGAGAAAATACCAAGATGTTGTACACCCTTTCATACATGCTTCCCTGTAATTCCAGAAGATATCCGTATTTGGGATTGCCACTAAAATTTAAAATGGGTCTGAAGTTCCACAGGTTTAAATGAAGCAGCTGGGTTTGACGAATCCATACATGGATTTGCAAGTTTTATGGGGTTAATCCAATTCACCTGATGCATGGCACAGTCTGTACAAATTTGGATAGTGACGCAATTTTTGCTTTTTGATGCTTCAAAGCCTTGAATTTGTGAACAATAAACAATAATGATATTGAATTGACAATTTGTTTAGATAAATATTATGTGTGCCATGTTGGAGTTGCAGCCCTTATTTTATAGTGTGTCACTGCGTAAATATTGACTGCACTGTATATACGGAGCTGAGATACAATGGACACTGTGGGGAAAAACTCTTTAAATTGGTCTGGATAAAGATGTTTCTTCGATGCCTGCAATGGAATTTTAGGTCTTCTCTCCTCTGTCTTTTCCTCCATCTGGGTATGCTCAAAGAGGGAGACAGTTATGACCTTTAACTCCGGTCTTTAATCACTCAAATTACTCATTCCATTCAGTGGGGAGGGGAGAGAGTGGAGGTCTGCACAATCACGTCTGTTTACAAACAATGCGCTAAATTACACACTCGTGTTAAACATATTTTTCAGGCCTGCTTTAAGGAAAAAATGGTATGTATGCATTTACAAATGCATTTAAAATGTAAATCTAGCTGGAAAATTGAGTTGTGCGTGAGAGAGGTCTTTGGAGTCTAGAAGTTGTTCATTTCAATTTTTTCAACAGCATATTAGTTTGGAAATATTATGTGATATCTGGAAGCTAGTCACATACTGCTCATTTTAATACCCTAAAATAGACAAAAACGTACATGCACATACACATAAGGATATGTACAAATTACCTCTAAATGTATACATAAAAATACACACCTGAAAAGACAAGCAACCACATAAAAAAATCTGTACGTATGCATTGGTCACAGTTGACGATGTACAGGTATTCTATTCTACAAAATGCTATAGAAATTCAGACTTTGCGAAAAGTTGGCTGAAATGGGAGGCTGCTATGGGAAAGTGCACATTTTATCTTCTCTATTGGTGAGAAATGGCTGCCATGTCATATGTTGACCCATTTAAAGTAAACCTTATTTACTCCACACTTACAACCTTCATAAGTTCGCCAATCCATCTGACATGATTTGGTGGAGCTTGCGACTTCCACTTCATAAGCATCAGGCATCTGGCAATCAAGGATGCAAAGGCTATGGCTTTTTGGCATTGCCTGGGTAGAATCATGTCCTCTGGCATTACCTCCAAAAAATCCAATTGGGGGTTGGGGGGAGGGGGATTTGAATTTCATCTCAAATATTTCTTGAAGTATATCAGAATTCGGTGTCCAATAGCCATGGAATCAGTGGAGATGTTAAATCCTGTTGATGCCCTGAAGTACCGGGGGGAGCAGATTGCTCAGCAAGAGAATGTACTCCAGCAACTTCACCAGTTCATTAGAGCTCTTTGGAATGAACGCATAGCTGTAACAGGAATGTCACGGGACTTTGCCTCCGTCACTCAAGCAGGCAGCATCAGCAAACACTATCTCAGATGCAAGCCCTTGGCGAGCCCAACCTGGCGGTTCTGGACTTCTCGAGTGGCAACCCTAGCACCTGTCACAGTTTCTTGGCTCAGTGTGTGATGGTGTTTTGAGCTTCAGCCCTCCTCCTTCCCCACTGAGCGATCCAGAGTAGCATTTGTCATCCGTAGCCTCTCTGGACACACCAGGGACTGGGCTACTGCCTGTTGGGAGATTAGTCATCCTGCAGTGTCAACTTTCACTGCCTTTGCTGCAGAAATAAAGAAGGTGTTTGACCATTCCTGCTCAAGTTATGCCACAGCCCGCCAGCTGGTCCAGCTGCGTCAAGGTAACCTGTCGGTGTTGGAAAATTCCATTGACTTCCACGCCTTAGCTGTCTCCGTGAACTGGAATGCCTGAGCCTGTACACTGTCTGCCTGTTCAGCTCGGCTTAGCCAATACAACACGAGTTAACCACCTGTGTCCAACCCCCAGATCCGGACCAGTGGATTGATCTGGTGCTGAGAATTCATAACAGGCTGCAAGAGAGGCGGATGGACCTGCAGGTGAGGTTACAGGCACCTTCCCTGTCTGCATCTCAGGGTGCTCAAGTTGGAGTGTCTAACCATCTGGCTCCTTTGGTGCCCAAGGCTGTTGACTGGACTAAGCTTCACAAGCTGCCTCCGGAGGAACGACTTCACAAGATAAAGTTGAATCTTTCTCTGTACTGTGGATGTGCTGCACATACCTTAGCTGAGTGCCCAACATGAGCTCAGAAAGGTGCTATCGGGAGCTGGTGTCTCATTAGTCCGTCCACTTCTTCCTGTTCACCTTACCTAGCAAGGCCATCCAGTCACCATTCAGGCTTTGATTGATTCAGGCACCAAAGGGAATTTCATACATCCTGGTCTTGTCTGACTTCTGAAAACTCCAACTAAGCCATTGCCAGTTCCTCTCCAGTCCTAGGGGCTGACTGGGGCTGCTCTCTCTGACATCATGAAAGTCACACAACCAGTGCCCATGCTGACCTCCTGAAACCATGGAGATAAGTTGACTTTTCTCATCATGGAATCACCGCATGCCCAGGTAGTGATGGGGTAACACTGGTTAGAACATCTCAACCTGGTCCTCTGGATCCATTTTTGAGTGGAATACCTCTTGTTCTGAAGCCTGTCTTCATGCTCCTGCTTACCTCCGACCATCGCGAGGAGCCGCCGCACCTGAAGGATGTTCCTGCCATTGACCACAACCTTCCCATGGCATTCTTCAAGGCAAGAGTGACATCAACTCCTCCCCACAGACACTATGATTGGGCCATTGACTTACTGTCAGGAACTATGCCCCTGAGAGGTTGGCTGTACTCCCTAACCAACTAGGGGTCCCAAGCAATGGAGAAATACATAAGTTAGTCCCTGGCGTCCAGAGTAATTTGGGCTTCTTTGTCACCAGCCAGAGCGGGTTTTTTTTTTTCGTGGCAAAGAAGAATGGGTCGCTGCACCCTTGCATTGACTACAGGGGATTGAACGCAGTCACAGTCAAGAACTGTTATCCTGTACCTTTAATGGATTCAGCCCTTTCTAAACTCCAGGTTTGCGAATTCTTCACCAAGCTGACTTTTTTTCAAAACTTACCACCTAGTGTGCATACAAGAAAGAGATGAGTGGAAGACAGCATTTAACACCCCTTGAGGTTACTACGAGATCCTGGTAATTCTGATCGGGTTTATCAACACCCCAGCTGTGTTGCAGAACCTCATGAAAGATGTCCTTCACAACGTGATGTCCCGTTCTGTCTATGTCTGCCTTGACAACATGCTGGTCTTCTCTCCAACTTTGGAAGACCACATCTGCTTGGTGATCAAAGGCACCTAGAGAATCAATTCCTGAAACCAGAAAAGTACAAGTTCCACCACACAACAGACTTTTTCCAAGGATTTGTGGTGATGAAGGGTGCCCTGGGGAGAGAATACCGGAAGGTGCAGGCAGTGTTGGAGTGGCTTGGGCCAAAAGACTGAAAGGAGTTACAGAGATTCCTGGGCTTTGCAAATTTCTACTGCCAATTCACAGGGGGGTTCTCCAGTGTTGCTGCTCCCCTGAAAAAGCTGACATCTATGAAGGTTCCCTTCGCCTGGACCCACCCAGGCAGCCTTCTCCTTTGACCACCTGAAAAGGCAGTTTACCACCATTCCAGCCTTCAAACTTTTAAATCCCAAGCTCCAGTTCATCGAAGAAGTTGAGGCCTCCAATGAAGGAGCTGGAGCTGCAAGCTGATGATACTAAATTACATCCTTTTGCCTATTTCTTTTGTTGCTAGTCTCCCACAGAGAGGAATTACAATGTTGGTGACTAGGAGTTGTTGACAATTAAGGTAGCCTTTAAGAAGTGGAGGCATTGGCTCGAGGGGTCTCAGCTTCCCTTTCTTGTCTGGACGTACCACTGTAATCTGGAGCATCTCACTGTAGCAAAGAGGCTAAATCCCAGGCAGGCTCGCTGGTCCTTATTTTTCTCAAGATTTAAATTAGTCTTAACCTGCCATCCTGGTACAAAGAATACAAAGCCTGACTCCTTGTCATGACTATAACCTTCCATGTCCGAGGAACCTCCTGATACCATTCTCCCATGTAACTGTCTTCTGGCTGTTCCCAAGCTACAGGTCGCGATTGAGGTTGAAGAAATGTTATGGTCCTGTCCCTCACTACCGGACACTCCCCCCAAAGGGCTCTTTGTCCCTGAGAGAGTGAGAGGTCACCTTCTTAGTTGGACCCATGCCTCTCAGCTATCTTGCCATCCTGGCCTCAATCGAACTCTCACCCTGGTGTGTCAACACTTTTGTTGGCCCTCCCTTGCCAATGACACCCAATTCTTTGTCGCTGCCTGTGAAGTATGTACTCGCTCTAAGTCAAGTAACCAATGTCCCTATGGTCTGCTACAGCCCTTAGAGGTTCCCCATCGATCATGGATATTGTATTGGGCTTACCACCATCTGAAGGGCGTGTGGATTTTTCTTCACCATCATTTACCATTTCTCAAGATCTACCCACTTGTTGTCAATGCCAGTGATGCCCACTGCAAAGGAGGCTGCAGACCTCCTCCTGCAACATGTGGCCTGTCTCCATGGTGTCCCTCAGGAGGTGGGGTCAGACTGTGGTCCTCAGTTTACAAGCCAGTTCCTGAAGGCCTTCTGCTTCTTGACAGGCAAGACCCTATGGCTTACCTAGAAATTTCACCCTGAAACCATGAGCCAGGTGGAAAGGTCGAACCAAGAGCTGGGAAGGACTCTTCATTGCCTGTGTGAAGGCAATCCCACCAAGTGATCTCATCAATTCACTAGGGTTGAGTTATAGATCATAATTAATTAACAGTTGCTGAATTGGGCATGTCTCCTTTTCAGTGTTGTCTGGGTTACCAACCGCTTCTGTTCTAGTCTGAGGAAAGGGAAGTGGCAGTTCCCTCTGCACAGGATGTAGTTCAACGTGCCCGCTGGGGATGGAGAAGGGCGCATGTGTTACTACCCAAACATGTCTCCGCCTTCCAGAAACGAGGAAACTGTCGTCACAGGCCAGCCTCTGAATACCATGTGGGCCAAAAAGTGTGGCTTGCTGAGAAGGACATTCCTCTACTGGAGGCATCGAGGAACCTTGCTCCCCAGTTCATTTACCCATTCATATTTCCCAAATCCAGTCTTCATCTGCTGTCATGCTCCTTCTCCTCCATTCACCACGTAACATTCACCCAGTGAGTCATGCCTCGAGACTGAAACCAGTGTCTGTCTCCCCACAGCCCTGCCTCTGGCTCCTAGCCTTCCCCAGGCTCATTGATGGTGGCCCTACGTACACTATGCGTTGGATCTTGGATGTCCAGTGCAAGGGATGCGGCTGGCAGTTCCTCATGAACAGGGAGAAATATGGGCCCATGGGGCCCTCCTGGGTCCTGGAGTGGAACTTCTTGGACCCCTCTCTGGTTCATGATTTCCTGCGCTGGTGTCCAGGGTCCACCTATGGGCCACCTGGTGGCGCCTGTCAGGGGGAGGGCACTGTGTGTCTCCTTGCAGCTCAGCAGCTTGTATGTCTATTAAGTGTGTGCGGGCTGTGATTGGTTTCCGTCCTGTGCATCTCTCGCCCTTGGCTGAATCTCATCATGCAGTTGTGTGCTTAACGACGGCATAACGAGTATTTAAGCCCTCTAATTCATGACCAACTTGCTGGATTGTAAACTCGCTTTAATGCAAGTTATCCAAGTCAATGTCTAGTTCAAAAATTCTTTTGTCTTTGTCCAATGCAATGAGTACTTTAGTGGCAGCCTTTTTGGGAGAAGTCATTCTCATCATTTAGTTGATTCGAACAAGGGTCCAGAGTGCAAGATTGGCACTGAAAGTCCAGGAGTGGGACCGAGTTCAAGTGAACTCAATTCAAGTCTGTTCCTGTTCTTCTACTCAAGTTATCAAGGACAAGCTTCCGATCTTAATCAGTGTCCAAGACTGGGACGGCGTTCTTGCTAACCCATCCAGTTTGCTATCATTGTCCAGTTTGTTAGGAACAAGCTTCTAATCCTGAACTGGAGCCAGGACTGGGACTGCGTTCCCCTCAAGCAACCTCTCCATCCTTTGAAACAGTCCAGTGCCAGCGGAGCCTGAGTAGTAACTGGCATCATGCCGGGAGCCTGACCGGCTGTTGCAGCTCAAGCTTAGCCTATCACAACTATGTTGATCTGTCTATCCTCCTTGGGGTTCCATCCCCATTATCCTATTTTGGAGTTCCACCCCCAATCTCTACCCTATTGCTGTCTATAAACTACCAGTTGGATTGTGCTTCTGACTCTGCACTAGATTCCCGCTCTGGACTGTAAAAGTAATTCACAATTGTTACATATTGAGAGTGAATGAACTCTCTTGGGTATGGATCGCTAATTGCGATCTGGTATTTCAGATGCAAATCATTTTTTTAGTGGGACCTGAGAGAGGGAGAGAGAGAGAGAGAGAAAATATATCCATCATAAATATTTCCACAATTTCGACCATAATTGGAAAATTGAGTCGTGTAAAAGTCCTCAGGACAGAGACATACACATTTACTGAGCTACCTAAAATGAGGGCTTGATAGTGGAACATTGAATTGTCTAAGAAACTGTCTTTAGAACCGAGAGTGTTCAAGTGACTTTCAGTGATGATTTATGTGTGTTTAGCTCAAAGAAAATGTAGAAGTTTTGAATTGCTTGTGTTTGAAGTATTTCTTCCTATTACATTCAACAAAAGTTTTTACAATTTACAATGTTTCATATAGTATTTCAAATATTCAGGGTTTTTGCATGGCAGTTAACATAGTTATCAATTTTAGCAATTTCTCATCTAAGTATTATCCATGAGGTTTATTTCCTGCTTTCTGGGTGTTCCTTTTACAAAGGTATCATTCTCAGTGGGCTTTTGGGCAGACTGCTATATTTCTCATAGAATATCATCTTTGAAGATGGGCACACTTTTCAATACAAATGATCCCACAACAGCTCTACTGCATTTAAATCAGATAACTGAGCTGGCCACTCTATATATCGTCATTTCCTTTGAGGAATGTGTCTTTATTTTTGAAATAGTGACTGTTAGTTCAATTATTTGGACAGTGCAGTAAATCTACACTGCTACACATATTGTACAATGACTACTCTAGAATATTTTCAAGTTTCATTTCTGTAACATTGTCCCTTTAAAAGATATAATAAATTAATTGACAAACTGTGAGGGGTGTACTCAATTTGATGTAAAAGAAATTAGTGTTTCACCTGTTAGTTTCAACAGAATCATGTAAGAGGTAAACCACTATCGCAGATCAAGTAAAAAGTGTCCAACTTTAACAGCCTTTATCTCAAAATCACAAAGTGTCATGAAATGTCAATTTGTACTCAATGTGTTCACCTGTGCAACCTTTGCAGGCAAAGATGTGTGCTGTATATGCTTCACTGGAGGTATGTGAACTGTGTTTAACTGTTTTAGAACACCAAAATTCTGGTGAACCTGGCTAGTCACCAGAATTTTTTCTAAAAATATCTAATGAATTCTTGAGTGTGCAGTCCGAGCCAATCTCTCAAACTCAAACTGAAAATGAAGGGAGTCTGAGTCTTTAAAAGATTGTGAGTCCGTCCCACCCACTTCAGAGAGAGAGAGAGAGAGAGAGATGAGAATGGTGGCAAACTGAAAGACAGTCTAGAAATGATCAGCAATGATCTGAAACGAAATTAACCATTCTCCAATGGTTTTAAGTTTATTTCCATACATATATATACCAAAATAGAAAACGGGGAACAAGAAAAGGTTTGTGAATCTTTATGCCTGCTTAAAATTCCATCTGATGAAGTCGACAGGACATAAATGAAATTGTGTTTCTCTTAACCTATACTCCTTACACTCTCCAATCCCTCCCTCCTCCCTACTCACTCGGCACCTCTCTTCTTCTCTCTCGGAGAACCAAACGTCGCTCCCCCTCTATTCTTCTGCGTCACCACAGTGACATCAGTCACCAGCAGGCATAACCCACTTTTTGCAATGTATTATTTTTGAGCTGTATAGAATCTAAACTGAATGGCAAGAACTTGGCTACTCATCTAATATATCAATACTGAACACCATGTATTGGTTACGCTGGTTAAGTGAAAGGCGTGATACGTAAATTGACTTCGCCTATTCAGTGATTTAACTATGCCGAATTGACGTGTTCTTGTTATTTCTTGTTATTTTGGCTTTTAGAGCGGTGTCAATCAGTAGTAATAACGCAAAATGTAGGGGCCTGTTATTTTAAATTGCATACCACTGCTCTTTGCCGCTGAGGAGGAATAACCTTGCCAAGTCTATTCATATAGCTTAATGTTAAAATCACTAGATCGGATACATATATAGAAAATTATCGATTTGTTCGGACTGTCAATTTGATTTAGATTGACGTGGGCCGGGATGACGCAAGCCCAGCTGCGACCGGCAGAATTATCCTGCTCATTATTGCCTGCAGCAAGCAGAGTGCTACTTATATGGTCATAACGACCCTTACAGAGCACATACCTCTTCCATTAAACACCACCTTATCGCTCCCTCCCACAACTATTCCAAGTTCACATACTTTTTGCCTAGTGGAACCGGCACGGAATGTCAATCCGAAACTGTCATTGGCCAAAGCGAACAGGATATTTCACATCCTCGACTGTGAGTGGTCCCGCAGAGAGACTCTAAGCTTATAGGCCCCTCCCCCTACGACCGCGCCCGGCCTTCTCTAAGCGACCAGCGAGAGTCTGGTGTTGAGAGGGAGGGAGTAAGAAAGAAAAAAAGAGAAAGAGGGACTGTGACACAGAGGGAGGAAGCGAGTGAAGAGGTGAGTTCTACCCGAGTGTTTTGCGAGGCAGCAGTTTACCAGGAGGGTTTGCCCGCGACAATTTCACGGACTGAGTCGTCCAATTTAGAGCATTTTCACAGAATTGCGCCTGCAACTGCAAAGCAGGTAAAGTCTGGAGTAATTAACTGTCTATCTTAACTTCTCACCATGTGTGGTTCTTTTACCCCTGGCGAGGCTGTGGCGGTTGTGTGAACCAGGAAGGTCGAATGTAGTAACCTCTGTCTTGGCTCGCTAACTTAACTGTGTAGAAGATGTGGATGTGAATGGGTATGGGAATGCATGGTGTTTATTTCAAACTGTTTATGAAGTTATTCAAAACCTCTTAAACTGCTCATTGCCCTGTGTAGTTCGTGAGAACATGTGCCAAAGAGAGATGGCCCTAAATTTAATTGATGAATAATATATGGAGAAGTGGCGAACTTATTTGAAGATATCTGCGTGCATTGAAATGCAATGGGAGAGGAAATGTCGCGAGTTGGCCATGATCTAGCTAAACTAGCAATCTAGTACAGGAAGTGGTACGCATGAATGGGTCGCCCAGAGGCGAAAAATAAACGGAAAGATTTCAAAAAAGAAAGAGATGCGAGGCCGCTCCTCTGATCAATGCATAGTTTTGCATGCTCTTTTTTTCGTGGGGGAAACTTCAGTTGCCTCTGTGTAGATTTGGGGTCAGTGTAACTTGCGGTCTATTCAGTCAGTGAGCAGTGTTGTCACACACCCATTACGTCACTTTGAGAGTTCTCGTGGTTTGCCACCTCTCTTTCCCTAATCCATCTTAATGATAATTTATTTTTTAGTTTTACTTTTTGGGGATTGGGCACCAATTTTTCTGTGTAATTATGCGACCGGGTCTAATTCGACAATACAATTATTTCAGTTCATGCAGCCTGCACGATTGCAGTGTGGCCTATATTTTAAAAAGTACAATATTCCACTTACATCGCATGGATTCCGTTGCTCTTAAGATGTAACTTGTTCCACTGGTGCGCTCAGTTGTATGGTAGTTTACATTTGTGTGTAACTTCTACAGGGATGGTGTTATGGGGCATTGAGGAGATCGAAAAACTCGATCCCATCTGTGCTTTCTTTTTTTGCATACGAGTATAAATCGTAATTGTGGGCAGCAGTGATAATGTGTTTATGTCTAATGATATTAACTAAGTTGGCTACAGGAATGAGTCGTACAGTCAAGATTGTAACTTTTTTCTGAAGAACTTCCCGCCGTGTTTAAGCTAAAGCGACTTGGCAAATCCACCATCCCAGATGTGTGTCGCCGATGTTCTTGATGAGGTCTGCGGGTGGATATTTGATGTCTACTTTCTTTTAAACGAATTCTATCTAGTGCCCTTACTTAAATTTAGGCATCTCGTAAAGCAATTTAATGTTGCCACCCTAGTTGTGCATTAATCATTTTCGGTACTACGAGGCGTGCGGTTTTCTCTGTAGTCTTGTGTTGATGGATGGCTTGTTTCGCTCCCATTGCCTGCCAGAGATGAGCAGAGTTAACGCACATCTGTCAGGTCATGTTCTTGGATGGATGAATTACGCCGGAAGGGTTGCACTGGTGTGTGAGAACCAGGCCGCGCTCATTGCCTATTTTAGCAGGTGTAGTTCTGCGCAGACACGCCCGGACAGAGAGAGAGAGAGAGAGAGAGTTACGTCGGTTAAAGGCGCAGCCTCCGCTATGACGGAAAGGGGTACAGAAATGGATGAATAAAATTGTAGGCTCGTGAAATTACACTGTGGGGGAACGGTTTCACCCAGCTTTTTGGGTGCGTTTCTCAGTCACAGTTCAATGGTCTCTGAAGAATTTCCTGTATGTTGTCATTTCCTGTTTGTTACATCGTGCCGCAGGGCTGTTGGGCTGTACTCCAGCCGTGTTATTTTTAAGGCGACTCCGAGGGCACTGGACACCGAGATTTGATTTGCGAAACTAGTCGGTAGGCTACGAGGAGGATGTCGTCGTCGCTGCATACTTTTAAACGTATCCCCAAAGCTAAATAAACTTTTATTTCAAAGCTTCCCTCTGCACTTAATGCGTAAACAACAAAAACGTAACAAAAACGACATTGTTACGGGGGATGATAAATCCTTATGTTTCGGCGAACAACAGTATCCAGAAGTATTTGGAGTGCGGTTGGGAGTGAAGGGTAGTTGCGCGTAATTACTGGTGTGAGTTTGGGGTTTCCAGCTTTGAGTAGGACATCTACGTGCAGCCAAGGTGAGATGCTGAACGTGCCTGTCTGGTGCAAGTAGTGCGGACCGTAAGCCCGTCAACCTGTTTACCGTAATAATGGTAAATTTAAGCGACGCGCTTCACCAGGATAATGTACGAGGGTGATTTTTTTTTTTTTTTTTTTAAATCGATTTTCAAAACCAAGCATTAATTTTACTCCCATTTAGGTGGTTTGGATTGAGTCGCCTGAAAGGACTGTAGTCTCCCACTGAAGCTTTTATTCGCGTTTATGTTGGAAGAGAAGCACTTGCGCGTCTGCGGACTTTTCGGATGCTTTTGTGATGCTGTCATATTTAAACATGGTGGTTAGAACGCCCCCCGCCACACCCCATTACCTTTGTATTTGTTGAAAATCACATTGCCCCGGGCTGGAATTCTGCGCGCTTCCCTCTGTTGTGGGATCTTCACTGCCTGCCTTTGGTGCTTTAATTTAAGTTTCCATATTTCGTGCGAGGGTAAAAAATTATGAATATCGTCTAAAACTGTTTATAAGCCTTCCTGAGTAAACCACACGCATTTCGTCTGTGACCCAGCTGCTCTTTAAAACGTGGCCAAATGTTCGTCACCATGTGAATTATAATGTTAGTTTCTTTATTTGCTTCAATTTGCTACGTTTGGTAAAACTAGCTCACGTAGCGTTCAACAATTGCAAATAATTTCATCAGTAAAATAGCGCAGTGGTTGGAGTGCATTACTGACAGGAAGTAGGTTTGAGTACCATTCTGGGGTGACGAACTTGGGATGCTGCCGAAGATATCCAGCTTATTGCAGGTGTAAAGGCAACCGTGGGATAGAAGTCGCTGTAGATAACAGTAATTCCTGAATGAAGAGAATGGTCTTTGAGAAAATTCAAATTGACTGAAGGCCCCCACTAGTAACCGACTAGAATGTAGTGCTGAGGCCTGCTAATGTGTAGCATTCGGTCATAATTCCTGGAATGCTTACTCGGTGATATTGCATTGCCACGGCATAGCTGCAGTATTAAGAACTCTAGTTAGTTCGTTGGTGATAAGTCAGCCAGTGTTGGGGGTACTCCTCACAGCTGTGATTGGTTGGAACCCTAACCTGGGCCCTTTGTGGTGGCGTATGATTGGCCACCACAGCTCTCAGCTGTGATGTGCTCTTGCTAGGCCAAGGTACGGCCTGCTGAGGCTTCCACCCGATGCTCGAGTTGGTTTTTACAGTAATGTACAGCCAGCCATCATTATGTGTATCAAATGGGCAAGTAATGCGCATCCGTCCGGATGGATAAACATTACAGTACATTGTGTGAAGCAGGTGCTCTTCTGCTTTGGCTGTAAAGAAACCCTGCTGCTTGCAGACTTTTCAAACAATGCTGGCAGATGTTCGGGAGTTAATTTTGCCCTAAATACCCTTCAGAACATCGGCCATTTTACTGTTGGCTTCCCTGCAGAAATGAACCCCTTCTGTTTCTCTTTCTATTGACCATCTATTTTGTTGACTATATCTTCAAATGGTTGAATCTGCAATAAGGAGATGAGGAGGGAAGGGGGTGACAAAGACATGCCACAGAACTGGACCAACTTTCTTGACCTGCACGAATAATGATAAAATGTATAATTATACATTAGCTCGTAAATAAATGCTTACATTTGCATACTTGTCATGCGCACTGCATTATTGGGAAGTAACAAAAGATGTGACTGAATAGATCCATTTTAAGCTGTAGTGTGCTTGCGCATGAAATTCGCTCTCTCATCTGGGATATGATTTCTATAATGGGGAGTGAACAGTCTGTCCTTACACATTTTTCTGCCTAAGCTAGAAGGAAGGATGCCACTGAAGATTGTGCTGTGGTTTGGGGAACTAAACCCAGGGCCACGCGGGGGTATTTCTGTATAGGTGCTGAGTCAATCTCCCTGTGTGCTGTGGGTGTGGTCTTTTATATTTCAGTATCTCATGCTTTGGGGATTTTTGCACAGTCCTGGCAACCTTGCCATTGCCCTGTTTCTGCTATTGGTCAATGAAGCAGTGAAAGAGCTGTAGCTTTACCTCAGTATGTGTGCTGTATTCCAGCCGTGCACAATATATTATCGCACACAGACTACAAAATGTTTCACATGGAGGAAAAAAAAGATCTGCAGGTCTTACCCGGTCTCATGACTTTGATCATTCAACAGTTCATGTTGTTATTCAGATTTTGTTTGAAGGCAGGATGGGGGCACAAGTGTAAGTTGAAATTTTTTCAGTGAAAAGTCTCAGGAATGAAAGCAGAGCTGAGCTTCATTTCCATTCTGTATGGAACACATTTCTCCAATGTACCTTGGAAAGTAAAAGTGCCCGTTCTGTCATTACGGAAAATGCCCGTCCCGAAAAAAGTGAGTGAGAAATATAAAACCAAAAGCTGAGGGTGAAACCCATGAAATGCCCATGAAATGCCACCTCTGGTGATGTAAGTTCTTCCTTTTTTAGCCACATTCATTCTTTTTTCTGACCCTGGATCAGATCGCTTGCCTGAGTATATGATTATTCCCGAGGTGGGCCTGCTCTCTTTGCGTGAGACACACGTCGGGTAAAAATGAGAACAAAATCCCTGCTCTATTTTTACGACTCTTAACGCCCTTGGAGTCGAAGTGGGACAGTAGGCGCGTAAACGTGGACTTCTTTATCAGCCAGAGCACAATAAACTCTTCTCCGCTGTGAGCGGGGGAGTCTTGGCGACCAGCAGCCAATACCAGGAACAAGGAAATGCAACCGCGCTGGAACTGGTTATCTCCGCTGCATGTCTTTGGTCCGCTAGACCTATCTTGGCCCTTATTTGTATTCTTTAATTAGCGGAAGGGCTATTGAGTAACAGAGCTGGGGTTGCCCCTTTGGCCAGGCCGCATTTGCGTAGCCCTCGATTGAGTGGCTAACCGCAGTTTAGTGCCGGCACGTTTGCTCTGATGCTCTGACTTTAAGGCGCATTCCCCGATTTGTGCAAGTCCTTTTTGCCGGTTGGCTTTGACTGCATGCAAAATGCATTTTCCGAGGGACACGCCGGTACAGTCTTGCGGTTTAATGCAGACGAGGCTTGGCGCGCCCGGCTCTCTGCCACTGCGCTGTTCGATCGGCATGTCACAGTCACACGGCGCAGGTCGTTATGCGCTCGGCTCCTCATTCCAGAGACACAACATCGGCCCAAATTAAATTTCCAGTCTATTTATACTGAATAAACTGACTTTGCTGTCTGGCCCAAATGACATTATTGAGTTTGGAGTTTCATTCAGAATTTGTTTTACTGGGCATGACTCCCGTGTTTACTTTTAGCGAAGCACTTCAGCTGCAATTCTCATCCCTCTCATCTTTCCCTTCTCTCGTTTTTGGTTTTCACTGCGCCTCTCCTCTCTTTTATTGCATCTCTCCTCCTCCCATTAGTGTCCTTCTTTCTTTCACTATCAGTTCCGGCATGTTTATTTGTACAGCATGTTGCCAAGCCTCACAGATGTGATAAGAAGGATATTAAGCAATAGCAATATGCTGCGCTGTTCGCCTTGTCTCAGTTCTCATTTCTCCCTCCCACTCTGTAACCCACCCTTCCTTTTCCTGCCCCCCCACTCTTCGCATATCTACCCCGCTCTTCCTTGCTTTACCCTTCTTGTCTCTCTCTTGCATCTTTCTTTCTCTCCATCTTTCTTTCTTCTCTCTCTCTCTCTCTCTCTCTCTCTCTCTCTCTCTCTCTCTCTCTCTCTCTCTCTCTCTCTCTCTCTCTCTCTCTTCCTCTCTCTTATGTATGGTGATGTCATTGGTTGTATGTGTCTTTTACCGCAGATCAATGATGTCATTTTCTGCACTGGGAACCGCCCTCTGTTGCATTGCAGTGCCAGTGTAAGGGCCGTTCGCTGAGTAAGAGTCCGCGTGTAGGGCCCCGCCCCCATGAGCAGTTGAGCAATGCACTCTGGGATTACTCCGGCCCCATAGTTTATGTGCGCTATCGTAGTGTCCTATCACTCCCCTCCTGTCTGCAGGTAGACTTTGCTCAGGGTTGTCCGTGTGGCCTGCGCACCTGCTCAGCTCATGTTGACTCAGTGCTTTGTTTCGATATTACCCAACAAAGTGCCCCCCCCACCAACACCCAGGTACATTTTCATTCACTGGCCTTTGAGTCCGTGCTGCTCTCCTTGAGCGAATGCATGCAGTGTAGCCAGTGCCGTGATTAGAATGTCGCCCTCTTTGCGATTGGAATGTTTATATTTTAACATTCTAATGCTGTTGTCAGTCAATGAACCCGGGTAAAGTTCTAGAACTTTGCCAGTTTCGGTCCATGAACATTCTAGAAAACCCTGTCAATGAAGGCTGTGATATCAATGGTGAAAAATGCAGTGGAAAAGACTGCCTGTTCTAAAATGTAGGTTGTTTCAACTGCCTTAGAAAAGGTGTGGGCTTAGTGCTGATGTCATAGCTCCCTGAAATGAAGGCGCAGAAGGTTCTGGGTCAGTAGTGTGCAGATGGATGATGTAAAAGTAAAGAAGGAGCGGGGTGAATCTGTCATTCAGTTCTTTTCACTTCCTGACAGAGATGTTTCTCTGCCATGGCGACCAGGCGAAATGTCACACAAACATGCGGCCTTACGCCAGCTTGTTCAAGAGCGCAGAGAGGGGTTTCGCTAATGTTTAGTTAATAAATTCTTAATACATGAGCGAGCATGTCAGGATGAACTTTTCTTTCTGCTAGTGGCATTTCAAACCCACAATTCCATGGAGGATCAAAACAAGAATGAAGATGTTCGGTCGCCCAGTTTGCCTGGCTAATAAAAATATAATTGAAGATTTGCTCCAGCACTGGATTGGAAGGTGGTTGTTTTGTTCAGTGCCTTGCTAGCCCTGGTCTGCAGATGGGGCTTAGGTCTGGCTAACACCTGGCCAGCCGCCCCGCATTTAACTCTCTCCCGTTCTTAAAATTGTATCTGCGGATTATGAAGTGAGTGATGGATGGGAACGAACGATACGATCCACATTTGTGTGGTTGCGCTCTTGTGATTAATGTCCACCGCGATCGTCTATATCTCCCGCTTGGACGAAAAAATGCGGGCCGCGTGCCCTGCTGATTTACCGATGTGCGTCGGAACGGCTTTGCATCGGCATCTGCGCCAGAGCGTGAAACTGCTGCGATTGGTGACGCGCATAAGTTTGGCCTTTCATTAACCTATAATGTTTGGATATCTGACAAAAAGAGTTACATAAACTCTTGGAAATAACCGGTGAAAAGATTCCGTCTATCCTGCTTTACGTCAACAGTCATATTTCTTGAGACATTAGCTGTTGTCTGCTGGCAAATCCTGACGATTGATTTGAAGTGATTTACACCTTTTTTTGGAATGTTTCATATGGAATGTGTTCTAGAATGCCTCTATTTTTGGTTACCAGTTATAATCTTTCCATCTGCTTTAGAATGTTAATGTTTATAACATTCCATTCTGCATATTTCATTTGTGACTTCGCTCCTTAAAGGGTTAAAGCAAAGGGAAAACAAATGTACTAAATCTGTCCGTTATCTAAACAGCTTTTCCCTTATCAGGGTCGCGGGGGAGCTGGAGCCTATCCTAGCTGACTATGGGCGAAAGGCAGGAACACACCCTGGACAGCTTGCCAGTCCACTGCAGGGTGCACTGCACACACCATTCACTCACACTCGCAAACTAGTCCAGGCAATTTAAAGTCTCCAGTTGACCTGGAATTAACTTGGAGTGTTTTTAGATTGTGGGAGGAAACTGGAGTACCCAGGGAAAACCCATGCAAACACTGGGAGAACATGCAAATCCCGCTCTGAAAGGCTGAAGGGCAGATTCAAACCCACAACCTTCTTGCTGTGCAGCGACGGCACTGCCCACTGTGTCACTGCGCTGCCCCAATGTCATAAATGTAAAAAAAAAAAAAAAAAAAAAGCCATTATTCTGTCTCCACTCTGCCCTCCCACCCCCAGTGCCACAGCACCGCACCCTTTTTTCCTGTCCTCCATTTTAAAAGGTAGAAAAACTGCCTTTTCTGCCTCCTGCTGCTTGTGTTCGCCTTTTAACTGTCGCTCAAGTCTGGGCTTGAGGTCTTGCGCTCTCATGTGCTGTCGCTGTGTCACTGGTCACCTGTTATCATGAGTTCTGTGGTTTTTGAGCGCTGTTGCTGCATGTGGGCTTAGCATTTGACATTGAGGTGAGTGTGTTTAACCCTTTAACTGCCTGCTCCCTTTTGTTCAAGCACAGTTTGAGTCGCTGTATTAAATTGAAAGATGTGTTGAACTTAGCCTGATGAAGCCTTCTCCAATAATCATTTGCAGTCTGTAATGCTGAAAAAAAATTGATCCGTTAAATTCAACACATCTTTCAGTTAGAAATAGTGACTCAAAATGTGCTCTGCCAAAAGGTTGAGGAGGCAGTTAAAGGGTTAAGGGGGAGGGGGGTTTCAGAGGCGGGGTCTAAAGGCTTAAACTGCTCATCCGACCCCAAGCCCCCCCCAAAAAAAGCACCTGTCGCATTGGGTGTGCACGTTTACCAACCTCACTTCCTGCCACTGCTTCAATGCAGGAAAAACAAGACAGCCAATCAGATTAAAGCCAAAACAGGAAACTGGTTTGTTTCAAGTTGCCACTTCAGCTTTTCTCATGAGCCGAGGCAGAGGGTTCCTGCTCGAGTCTCAGGTGAACAGAGCCAGAGGTATTTATAGCCCTCCCTTGAGAAAGTCTTTGTTGAAACACTCGTCTGTGGGTTGGTCTGCGCGCATGATTTGTTAAGCTGTTATTTAATGCGCCGTCCCGACACATTTGTACTTTTTCTCCCATGTGCTCGCCACCTGTGTTCTTTCATTTCTCTGCGAAGTGAAACAGCCAGTGCTGAGTTTAGGAAGCGTCGGAACTGTAAGAGGTGTGGCCCTCTCCACATCTCCTGGAGCAAAGTTCCTCCTGCAGAAATTAATTTATGACCTCCACGGTAGTTTTGCCTTTCGATCCTGAGCTTACACAGTCGAGCAGAATCTGCTGCCGCCTTCCATTTTGAACTAGGACTGCGCCATCACTGAACTATAGTGCTTTTCACTTGACTACAAAACAAAGGTGTGAAATCCCAGTTCCAGAGCTAAAAGGGCGCCCCAGTTTTTTTTTTTTTTTTTTTTTTTTTTTTTTTTCCAGCTGCCTGGGGTTGGTAACTGGTGCTGTCCTCCGTCCTTTGAGGCTGGAGGAATTCACGGCAGGGACCTGTACGATCTGACCTCTGGACTTTTGGACCCCTGCCATATAGAAGAATGTGACGGTGCAATTTGGAAACGCACCGCAGGAGGTGTAGCCCCCGGCTTACCAACCTCCTCTCACAGGGCGCGGCGCGCGCCAAGTACAGACGAAGGAGACGCACGATGTGCGCATGCCCAGTTGTCCTGCGGGAGAACTTTTCAGGAAGGAAAAATGCCTTCGCTGCGCAGCCGTTTAAGAAGTGTCAGCTCCTGACGTGATGTGGGACTGGTAAAGTTCCTCAACAGATGGCAAGTTTGTACTTCCCCCATCTGTTTTTGCTATTGTTCCCAAAAGCAGAGCCTGTGGTCCCCGGGGTGTAGAGCGTGTTTGCGGAGGGGATGGTGACATGCCTCTGTGGGAACGCTGAAGCTCTGTGAAGTTAGTGAGCTGTACTTCTACGGCGAAGTCAACACCACATGACTTCGCTTTGTTTTGTTACAAAGCACTTCCTTACCTTTTTCCCCCTTCCAGAGAGATCTTGGTGGAAACTTGTAGGTAGATTAAGATTTTATGTTGGAAATTTTTAATGGATATTACTATGATTTTGTTTGCTTTGGTGTGGCTTCTCTTGTAATTGCCCGGGAGAAGCCCTGATCAATTTGTTATTTGTTATTGTTATTTTTTTTTCAGTTTAAGTCCAGTTGACGGAGTCCCTGTATCTGCCGCTAAATGGTGAAGCCAATGGAGCAGTTCAGTGTTTATTCAAAATCAAAAGGCTGAACAAATACTGACCGGAATTTTTTTGAGAGGCAATTGGTAATTGGATGCAACGAGAACCTTTGCTCGGTCTTTGGTGAATCAAGTTGCTGGAACAGGGCCCTGGACTGTGTCTGTTTGGGAGGGTTGTAGGGTGGGGGGGGGGGGTGGGGGTGAGTAACCCCAGTATCCTGGTACCACAGCTGGGGTTTGGAACAATGAGTGCGCTCCTCGCAGAAAATTCCCCCAAGATGAACCCACTTGGGATTTCATGATTCCTTTTTTTGTGCATAATCCCCTCCTTTCCACCTCTTTCCTGTTACATCACTTCCTGCTTTTGTGTGCCTGTTCCTCCCCACTGCACTGTGCATTGTACCTCCTTCCCTCGTCACCTCCCTCCTCTAGCCAGTGGGTTTGAATTCATTTTATTTATTTATTTATTTATTTATTTTTTTTTGGTACAGTATTTGGCCTGTTGCCAAATTGACAGAGTCCACCGCAAGGCTATTTGTGTGATGTCATTTCCAACTCAGATACCAGCCACCATTCTCCCCCATCACTTTCTTTTCTGTTCACCAACCTTCCTACCCTTTCACTGATTAGGTCGCCTTCAAAGGTTTTGGAGTTCATAGTCCTGATAATGAGGCGAGTCCGCGTCATGTGTAATTGGGTTATTCGGTCATATTTCCCTTCTAGCGCTAAATGCAGCTATTGTTGCTCAATGACGTAAGATGTCAAAATCAAAAATGTTCGAAATCCTATCATGGCGACTTGTTTAAAAGCGCTCCCGCAGGGGAGCGCTTTTAAACAAGTGGCCACATGATGGGTTTTTCGACAGCACAAGATAATTAAACGTATAAATATTTTTAAAATTTATTTCAGCACTTTAAGGGTTAGTAACAGTTCCGCACTCAAACCAGTCCGTGCCAGGCCCCTTTTCCCAGAAAGAATTGACCACAAATTCCATAAAAAGTAAGCCTCGATGAAGTTTTTGGTGTTGTGCTCGTCTGTGCTATTTACTTATGTTGCTCCTCTGGGATTAAAACACTTCTGAGAACATTTATGCTCAAAGTTTCTCACCCCAACTCAAATATTTATTTTGGAGGCATAAGTGAGTATCCTCTAGTGTGCCACAGTTACGAAAAAAAACCTGCAGCTCATCCAATAGTACGTCTGTCCCTCATTAAATTTGACATTCTGTGCGCACTGGCCTTGGATAAACTTGTTAAGGTCATAAGTGAGGTGAATGCAGAGGTATCCTCGAAAGATTACCCGGCTAACGCGAGGCTAACTGCCTCGCCGTGGGTTGTACCATTGTCAAACATTCTAATAACATGGTGAGAACTTCTTGTGCTAGCTGGGCGATGTTTCTATTTTGACTGTGCCGAGCCTTAAGCTTTTGTAGCTGAGGTTTGGCGTGGGAAGCTGTTGGCACTTGCCATTTTCCTGAGTTTCTGGCGAATCAGAACCTTTGGACACAGCGTCAGTTTTTCAAAGCGATGAGGACTTGAGGCCTTTACGGAGTGTTCCATCTGTACTCATGGCTTTTGTTGCATTTTTCTCAATTTTTTACAAGAAGCAAATGTGCTCTTAAAACTCTGAGGAGGACGCTAATGGATCCCAGTTGGGGCAGCCAAGTAGCCTTGTGGTAGACTGTTTGACTGACTACTGTGGAGTTGCTAGGTCAAGCCCCACGGTGGGGCCTGGGATTCTGCATCTTGATAGATTAAGTGGGGAAGGGCTCTAAAATTGGGCCCTTGAGCAGGACTCTTTGCTTCCAAATTTGCTCCAGGGGGCTTTACCCCTGTTTTTTCTCCGTCCCTCCACACTTGCAACTGTTCTGTTTGGCATTTTGCCAAGGACATCTCAAAAAAAGGAACTGTTCTCTATGAAACTTCCCTCCTTTAAATAAAGGCTTTTCAAAGACAAAAGAATTATTTGACCTATGTGACCCTAAATTGTCTTTTCCATTTTTGCGCACACTAATTTTCAGGAACAAACACTCCTAACATGGAGGCTCTGTAAGAACCCTGGTATGTGTAATGCATATTGTACTCCATTGTTCTGAGCTGTGTTTACATGGTACTTTCAGGATGATGAGCATCATGGAACGACACGCTCGCGTGTTTGATTACTGTACTTAATGCATTCCCGCCGTGAACGGGTGCTGCATACTAGGCGTCGCCTCCGTGCCGCCCTTAGCCTTAGAATTTGACACACTGAGTACTTGTGTACTTACTTACTGTGTTTACTTTGCCTGTCTTCATTTTTCCGGGGAGAGCGGTTGGTTCAGCTGTCTGACGGGGTCACGCTCGCATTAGCAGAATTTTACGCTGACTCATATCGGCTTATTCTCTCTTTTAACCTCTCCGGCTAGAGCCGGCTCGAGTGACTGGCTTCGTGTAGTCGAAGCTGCTTGAGAGTGACTGGCTTCATTTAGTTTAAGCTGCTTTAATGACTGGCTTTGTGTTGCTGAAGCTACTTACATGACTGGCTCAGGAGCAGTTAAAGCTTCTTCAATGGCCACCACCTAGCACTCGAGTGAAGCTGCTTAAATGACTGGCTTCATGTATTTGGAGCTACTTTAATAACCTGCGCCAAGCATGTTGAAGCTGCGTTAATGACTGGCTTCATGTTGTTGAAGCTGCTTAAATGACTGGCTCTGTGTAGTTGAAGCTTCTGTAACCCTTTGAGCGCTGAGTACATTTTTCAAGGAATTAAAAATGTAGTTATCCTTAGCTGTTGAAAACCTATCATGTGGCAACTTGTTTAAAAGAGCTCCCCTGTGGGAGCTCTTTTAAACAAGTTGCCACATGATAGGTTTTCAACAGCGTCCGATTTTGATATCTTACATCATTGGGCGACTATAGTTGCCCACGGTGCTGAAAGGGTTAATGATTGGCTTCATCTATTTGAAGCTATTTTAATAACCTGCTCCAAGCAGTTGAAGCTGCTTAATTGACTGGCTCTGTGTAGTTGAAGCTTCTTAAACGATTGGCTCCCAGCAGTCTGAAGCTGGTTGAATGACCGAACTCCCTGCTGAATCGTGTAGGCCGTACGCTTTATCCTGTGAGGCCGTCCTCGGCTCCCTGTTGTGGTGATTTATCGTGAGGACTTCATCCCCTCTGACCAAGGAAATGAGAGGGCAGGAACCCCGATGGAAGTACGGGTCGAGCGAAGGAGGAAAAATCTGCGGAATCTTCATCTGCACGGTTTCTGTCGCCGTTTCTCTCGTGCTCTCTTTCTCTCCCCCTCTTTCCTGCTTCTATCACTTCTTCGCCCTTCTTTCACTCTCGTTTTTCGCTATAATTTGCTCCCCTCATTCTTACTCTTCCTCTCTTTCTGCCGTTCGTTCTTCCTCGCGTCTCCCTTCCTCCCAACTCCTCCATCTCTCCCCCTCTCCCTTCGCTGTCCTCCCCTCTCTCCTCGGGGTCCTGCGTTCTCCTTGATGGGGTGGGAATGGGAGGAATGTGACACTGGAGGGCTGGATAAACAGAGGAGGAGGAGGAGGGTGGGGGTGGTGAAGATGACTGTTGGGGGTTGGGTTAGGCTGGGTTTGGTTAGAGGGGTTGAGGATGCCCAGTGTTTTACTACAGGAAATGGGGGGGCTTGGGGGTGGGGGGTCTTGGGGGTGTTGGATGAGGGAACGGGGAGGCAGAGTGATGGATCTCAGCTGTGGGGGTCACAGGGGGTCGTGAGAAGTATGGCGTCGCATTCCGTCACCTCGCTCTCCGTGTACATCTCTGCACTGTGTCAACACTGTCGGTCGCCCTACAGCCCTCACCATGGCATACGACTCTGCCCTGAGTTAACATGGCAGTGCAGTTATCGCTGAAGCATACCTCTCTGCCCAGAGTTAATGTAGCCATTCATGCATCCATGAGGTATACGTCTTTGCCCACAGTTAACATGGCCATTCCTTTCTCACTGAAGTATACATCTCTGCCAGGAGTTAAAAAGGGCCGTTCAGTTATTACTAACATACATCTCTGCCAGGAGTTATCGTGGCCGTTCAGATATTACTGATACATCTCGGCCCCGACTTTATAGAACAGTTAAGTCGTCACTATTGCACATATAACTGCCCAGTATTAACATTGCTATTCAGTTATCACTGAAGCATTCCTCTCTGCCCTGAGTTAACGAGGCACTTCAGTTATCACTGAAACATACCCTTCTGGCCAAAGTTAACGTAGCCATTCATGTATCAGTGAAGTACACATCTTTGCCCACAGTAAACATGGCCATTCAGTTATCACTGAAGCATATATCTCTGCCTGGAGTTAACATGGCTGCTCAGCCGTCGCTGAAGCATGTATCTCTGCCCAGAGTTTATATTGCTGTCCAGTTATCACTGAAGCCTGCATCTCTACCAGGAGTTAACATGGCCATTCAATTATGACAGAAGCATACGCCTCTGCCAGGACTTAACATGGTGGTTCAGTTACGCCTGGTGTTAAAATGGCTGATCCGCCTACAACTTTTGCCCAGAGCATACACCTCCGTCTTGTGTTTAACATGGCCATTATACTTCCATTGAAGTGTAGTTTTCTGCCAGGAGTTAAAATGGCCGATTATCTTAAATCTTTCTCCATAGCGTGCATCTTTGCCTGTTAATATCCCACAGCCTTTGCTGTTCAACAGACGGTGAGCAGACAGGAAAGGTATGCTAAACCCACACGAGAAGCTGAGCTGTGCGTGCGCCATCAGTTACCGACTAATCTGAACCAGCGGTGTGCGGCTGTCTGAGAACTTGTTTGTTTTGATTGGTTTCAAGGAAATGTGAAGTGTGCTCATTGTTAGCCTCGCTCTTTGGAGAACTCTCTCCGACATCATAGTGTTTAGCTGCAAGTGCTAATCTCTCGCTGCGTGACTGGCTGGTTGAAACCAGAGCTGTGCTCCAGGGGAGGAACTTGAGAAAGGAGTGACTACGGTGCTTGTCTGGGTCCCAGGGCAACCATAATAAGGCCCGTGCAGGCGTTTGGCCCTTCAGATAGGCCCTTAACTCCACATTGCTCCGGGGGGTATGGCCTCTTATTTGTCTAATCAATCGTGAGTTTCGTTGGGTGAAGTCTTCGCTTAAATAGTTGTGATGTAATGAATAGTTGTGATGTAACTGTTGTTTTTGATTGGTTGAGTTAAGTATGATCGCTCATTTCAGCCCTACTCTTCAGAGAACCTCATGAAACCTCACGCTCTCCAGGTGCTCATGCTCCTCAATCTCTGGGTCAGTTGAGTTTGTGCCAGTTTGCCTGTGCACTGTGCTACGACTAACCCCGTCCACGCCTGGCACTGAACACGCGCGCACCCCACCCGCTGCTAGCCAGCGCTTCAGGGATGAACGATCATGTAGAACGCCCTATATTCTTCCACTGCGTGCACTGGAAGGATTTGCATCCTCCCTTCCTCCACTGGAGGGGTTTCAAAGTAAGCCGTCAACTCCGTCCATCTAATATCTAACCTGCTTACGTCTGGGCTGGGTAACGGGGGGTTCGGGGGAGGAGCTAGATTGTATCCCAGCATACAGTGCTTGGGAGACGGGAACACCGCCTCGACAGTCGGTTTTGCCGGTCCATCGCCTTCGCCCACAGTTCACGTTTTAGTGCCTCCAACTAGCCAGACGTGCATGTCTTTTGACTGGTGGAGGAACCGGTGAACTGTGGTCGAAACTTGTGTGACAGCAGGGAGAACATTGCTAACTCCTCTCAGAAAGGATCCTGGCTAATATTTAGTGTTGTGCTGGTTAACGCTCCAAAATCGCAACCTTATTTCCTGGATTAAAATGTCCGTTATTTCATAACAGTTGGCTTGAAACCTAAAATCTTTTGTCTACAAAAAGTGTGGGGGCGGGGGAGTTTGAAATTTTTGTTGAAAGTTTATTATTTTTATGTCACTGTGTCTAGATTTATTTTGTCTCCTCTCCCTGTGTGCAATTAGTCGACTTTAAAACGATTCATTTCTCAGAATTGTCTTTGAAGTCGTGCTATGGTCTGATTTCCACATGGGTTGCGAAAGAGGTTTGGGGGCTTTGGTGTACGCGCTAAATTTAGCCAGCTATCGCAAAATATTCTCGTAATGTTCCTGGAATGTTTTGCCAATGTTATGATGCTGCCGCAACATTGCAGCAACATTGATACGACGTCCTTTTCCCCCTTGTTGGCTGGGTATCTGCTGTCTATCCATTGAGTTGTAAATGCAGCTTTCACGTAATTTAAAAATATTAGAAAAATTCATATTTTGGATTCAGAAACAAAAGATTAAAACGCTGATAGATGAAGCTCATTCACACCTGCACCGAAAGTCGCATCCATCAAGTAATGGGAGGGTGTCCTAATGTTTGTCTTGGTTGTTCTCTCCTGCAGTCGGAGGTGAAATGAAAGGAATGTGTAGGAGGTGAAAGTACTGGCGGCCATCTTTAATTTGAGGGCACTGACACCCCTGCGGGATAATGCGCATCGGAATTACAGCCCAGTTGACGGATGGTCCCCAAGCTGGTGACTGACGAGGGGTGAAAAGTGCTGTAACGGGAGGGCCCGAGCGGCAGGCGGCTCGTATCGAGGGAATAGACTGCTTGTGTACGGCCCCGAGCGCGCTGGAGGTTGCGTAACGGTGCTTTCTCTCGCCGAATTCCGGTATTACCCGTCAGGCGACTTTCTCTCTCTCTCTCTCCTTGCGCCTGACTGCCTGTGCCCTGGGGGGAGGGGGGCGTGGTGACAGACCTGCTAAAAGCGTAGCGGGCGTCTGCAAACAGGTGTCTGTCTGCGGCACCTGTACGCCGCTGCACCTGTGCGTGCGCTTTTTAAACTCCGCTCAGCGCCTCGGGGCTGTGGGGAGGTACCGCCCTCGATTCCTACTGCTCCGCCCTTCACTCACCTGCTCGCACCTGCCCGCTCTGCAGCAGGTAGGCCCAGGGCTGTTCCTGTAAGCGCATACACCTGTAGCCCTATGCATGTAATGCATTTACATAGACACACGTACGCGTGTACATGTACATTTACACATGTATAGACACACGGGCACACGCTCTCACATTCAATATACACGCGTACGCATAAGAGCAAACCTATACCCTCGCAGAATATGCAAAGTTGTTCGTTGGTGTTTAGACAGCAAGTGGACATTTAATTCGCTGCAATTTCAACACCTTTTACTCAATGTGGGTGTAAATTTCTGACTTCCTATCTTTGATGCGAATGCCCTGAAATTAATGCAGTGTTATCCGTGTAGGATTTGCGGTCCATTTGTATCGCGAAGCCGCCCCAATAATTATGGGTCTCGCTGCACATTAACATGTATTCATTTGGACGTGTGCACATTAGTGCGCATGCATAAACCTGTGTGTGTACACACACCTGCCTCTATTCCCATGCTGCATGTTTTGTGGGAATGGACAATTGCACGGTACATACAATCGGATCAAAGGCTTTTTTTTTTTTTTTTTTTTTTTAAATGCAGCGCGTACAGACTCGTTTTGGCAGGCATTTTGTTTTTTTGTGTTGCGACGAGGCTCTGCCTTTGTAACCTGAGAAAGCCCATAATGTTCCATATGTTGACACGGTTTCATCACTAGCCTTATTTGATGCCCACTTCCTGCTTTGGGGATTTATTTTGTTTGTTTCTCTTTTCCTTGTTTGCCTAATTTGCTGACAGCAATATTATTCCATGTATATCTTCTCTCCTGATTTATACTGAAAAGGAATATAAGAATCTGTGAAGACTGCGAGTATTGGCCCAATTGGGCAAGAGACAAATCAATCAAATGGCCGGAACCAATCACATATTGGCCTCTATCTAGTGGGCACTGTTTTGTTCACCCCTGTTGTCCAGCCTAATTATTTGCATTTGTGCTCGAGTGTAATTATCTAAATCCTTTGTCAGTTGGTTTAGATTGGGGGGGAGGTTGACCATAGTCCTTTAGAGCCACGGTGTCTGTTGATTTTAGTTGTTCCTCAGGGCTGAATTGACCAATTAAAGATGTTTGTGTCATAAACTCCCCTTAACTTGTTTCTTGGGTCTAAAATGGGTGTCAAAAACAAAACCCAGTACTGCCTCTCCCGAATCTGTCTTTCCACTGGTTGTTTTGGACCAGTGTCTCCCAACTGTTCTCCTAGAGTGCCTCTAACCAGTACATTGGAGATGTCTCCCTCATGTAACACACCTGAAAGTTCTGATCAGCTCGGTGGAGGGGTAGGAATTAAGCTGAACTGGGTGTGTTAAATTGGAATGATATCTCAGATGTGCAGGATTGGGTCGCCCCAGGAGCTGGGCTGGGATGATATGGCTTAACTTGTGCTGTGGCATTCATTTCGACCGATATGTTGTTGGTACTGATAGATCACCAACTCATACCTCGTTCCTCCCATCTCTCCTTCCTTTCCTGCAGCAACCATGTCGGACGCGGATAGGTTTCTGTATGTGGATCGCAACCTGATCAACAACCCGCTGGCCCAGGCCGACTGGGCCTCCAAGAAGCTGGTATGGGTGCCGTCGGAGCGGCTGGGGTTCGAGCCGGGCTCGGTGAAGGAGGAGCGCGGGGACGAGTGCCTCGTGGAGCTCGCCGACTCCGGCAAGAAGGTGAAGGTGAACAAGGACGACATTCAGAAGATGAACCCGCCCAAGTTCAGCAAGGTGGAGGACATGGCCGAGCTCACCTGCCTGAACGAGGCTTCGGTGCTACACAACCTGAAGGAGCGATACTACTCCGGCCTTATCTATGTGAGTAATCACCGAATACGTGTACCCTACCCCCTACTCCGGCCTTATCTATGTGAGTAATCGCAGAATACGTGTACCCTACCCCCTACTCCGGCCTTATCTATGCGAGTAATCGCCAAATACGTGTACCCTACCCCCTACTCTGGCCTTATCGTATAGGTAATCGCCTAATACGTGTACCCTATCCCCTACTCCGGCCTTATCTGAGTAATTTCAGAATACGTGTACCCTACCCCCTACTCCGGCCTTATCTATGTGAGTAATCGCAGGATATGTGTACCCTACCCCCTACTCCGGCCTTATCTGTGTAAGTAATCGCCTAATGCGTGTACCCTACCCCCTACTCCGGCCTTATCCATGTGAGTAATCGCAGAATACGTGTACCCTACCCCCTACTCCAACCTTATGTACCTGAGCAATTCGCTAATCTATCTACTTTACGCCACCTACACCCTTACCTGTTTGACTATACTGAAAACGTACATCCTAATTCCTCAGTCCCTGTGTAGCCACCCTACTCTGGCCTGATCTATATGAGTAATCGGCTAATACATGTGCCCTACCTCCTACAGCGTTTTCCATGCAAGTAATCTGCTAAAAGATGCACCCTACCCCCTACTCTGGCCTTATATATGTGAGTAATTTGCTAGTAGATGAACCCTACCCCCCACCCCAGCCTTATCTATGTGAGTAATCGGCTAGTCCATGAGCCCTACCCCCACTCAGGCCTTCTCTGTGAGTAATCTGTACAAGGTCTCATAAGTCCTTCTCAGTCTACCTTTTGACCTTATGGGTTTGAGTAACCCAAAAAGGCGTATATCCTGACCCCCTCTTTAAAACCTACTCCTCATCTTTGTTCCGTCCCTTCAGACCCTCCCCACTAGCCGGTACCTGTATTTTCACAGATGTGTTGATGACCCAGCCCCCCGAACTCTGTCCTCTAACCCACTCCTGCATCAGTAATGCAAACTCTCCTCATCAGACCACTCGCTTGCCTCTCAGAGCAGGTCGACGTAGATGGGTGGTTAACTGCCTTGAGTAGGACTGGGAACCCCCCAAATCTGGAACATGGACAGAAATGTGACTCGTGTTCCAGGTTTTGCCGAATGTTGTCATACATCTTACTCAGTAATCCTGCCTTAAAGCACAGCCCTCCCTCCAGCTGTCTCTGGGCAGCCCTGGAGTCCCTCTGTGGTGCCGAGTCACGGCCTGTAGGGAAGTGTAGCGGTATTTATCTCTCCCCCCTCCCTCCCTCTCTCAATCTCCCCCTCTCCTTCTCCCTCCCCAGCCTCTCCTGTTTTCACAATGTGCTGTAAACAGGAAGTTGCCGGGAACAATGCTCCCTTGCTGGGGGGAGCGAGGGATGAACGAGGAGGGGTGGGGGTGGATGGAGGGAGAAGGAGGTGGTGGGGTGAGGCTGCTTTTGGAACGTAGTGGAGTTTGTAGAGTCGTGGGCGTTTCGCGAAGGGCTGAAGGACTGGAATGTAAATCGTGTCGCAATTTTTGTTATCGTTTATGGGGGGGAAATTAACGGCTCTCACTCCCAGCCCTTCCACTTCGGCGTGGGGAGGGGGGAGGGAAGTAGATGTAGATTGTCCAGAACATGCCGTGACCTGGTCATGTCGACTTGGGCCAAAAACCCTGGGCCAGCCCGTGGAACTCCACCCAAAGGACCTGGAGGCAGGACGGGGTTGGGCGGGAAAAATGTAAAGGAGAGGGTTGATGGATGAGGGTAAAGGATGGCTGACCTTTCACCGAATGTGGCCCTTCAGAAAATGTAAATGGTGCTGGGTAGAATGGAGAGAGAGAGAGAGACGTGTGACACGTCGGATAATGGCCTCTGCAGATCAGTTTTGAGTCGCCCTGCTTGGGCTTTTGGCATGTTTGCCTCGGGGTCTCTTACCTCTCCAGCAGACCGTTACGCTCATCCATGTTCCCTAACGGTTTGTTGACGGGCCACGAGCCGCCATTGCCTGACTGTGATGCAACACGCTCTCACCAGGCGTGTCCACCATCTCGTGTACTCGGTACCAGTTTTAATCCCCTGATTGACCACAACCAGAAGCTGTGTATTCTTGAATTATTCGATTCTATATTCCAGAGCTGACTAAATTTTAAAAAAATTCTTGCATTTCTGTTCATTTGTGAAGGCTGAAATTTGTAAAGTTTGTATTTGGAACCATAGGAGAAGCTCTGTCGGCCTGAAGAACTTATTCTCATTCATGCCCAGAACATCACAAGATTTTTTTTTTTTTTCTCTCATGATCTTCACTGGAATAATTCCTACAAGTCCGAAGTCCTACATCACCTCTACGGGGTGATGGATTTGCCAGTTAGGAGTGGAGGTTCCCCGCCTTGGAACCAACAGCCTAACGGGGGCTGATGGTCCTTCCACTGGTGCACGGATGGACTGGTCCTCATGCAGCACATTTTTGGGGGGATTGATCCCGACTCGAGGGGGCTCTCCTCACGGTGGACTCCAGGAGGCCTCTGAATATTCTGAAAGACATGAGGGAGTCAGGGGGGCAATTGGTTGGCTAGAGGTTTAGGTGCTTGCCTGGGGTCTATATGGTTGGTGGTGCAAACCACATCGTAGGGACGAATACGATCATTGCTGGGCCTCAAGCAAAGACGCAGTACATCCCATATTTGACCAGCCTTAGTTTTAATGAAACTGAAGGTTACAAATATAGACCGTCTGTATGTATTTCTCTGTCTCTTGTTCAGACGTACTCGGGGCTCTTCTGCGTGGTGATTAACCCCTACAAGAACCTGCCCATCTACTCCGAGGAGATCGTCGAGATGTACAAGGGCAAGAAGCGGCACGAGATGCCCCCCCACATCTACGCCATCACCGACACGGCCTACCGCAGCATGATGCAGGGTGAGGACACGCCCTCGGCTCTTCGGTGTCTGTCCTCCTTATCGTATTAAACCGCTTTCCTCATGCTCTCTTCCTCTCCCGCTGAATGGTGTTTTTCGCAAACGGTGTTGGCACAGGAAGTGGCGGGGAAGGGCGGGTGGCACTGGGGTGGGGTAATTGGTGTTAATTGGCTTGCTGATTAAAATGGTTTCCCGTCACGGGAAGCAGGATATCGACGTCCTGTCTGTGGTGAGGGCACTTCCTGGTTCGCAGACAAAGCGTGCATCGGAGATTGGCTTCTCCCTGCTCGTGCACCTGTATATTAGCATGTTTACATGTAAAACTTCTGTTTTGTCTATGGGTATTGCACCATGTAACATATTGTAAACTTGTCATTAAAATATGTGGAAGTATTTTAATGTACACAGAGCTTGTTTGCTGTAGGCTGTTCTCCTTTATGGTGCTGTGTAATGCAGTCCTTATGTGTGATGGGAACTTTTATATGGCTAGTGTGTACATTGTGTTCTCTACGGCCTTACAAGCTGCGCAGCCAGTTTCCACTTTAGTCCATGAAGTTATCATCGTGGGTGCAGTGTTCAGGTGTTAAATGCTGTTCCTCTCTCATCTTCCTCTTCCTCCTGCACTGTGTCTATCTCTCTCTTCTCTCTTTCTCTCCCAGACCGTGAGGATCAGTCCATCCTCTGCACGTGAGTCCCCTCTTGGTCTCATCTCGTTCCAGTATTTTCCAGTTTGTTCTGCATTTCTCGCTATTGGCCGTTTGTGATATCTCACACTTTTTTTTTTTTTTTCACTGTCGTCTCCTCCATCCTCCCTTTCTCCTCTCCTCTCCTCTCTCCTTCTCTCTTCCTTTCCTCTCTTTCAGAGGGGAGTCGGGTGCGGGAAAGACTGAGAATACCAAGAAGGTCATTCAGTATTTGGCACATGTGGCTTCATCTCACAAGACTAAGAAAGACCAGGTGAGTGCAAGACCACACACACACACACACACACACACACACACACACACACACACACACACACACACACACACACACACACACACACACACACACACACACTCTCTTTGTCCCTGCGGATTCTCCACATGCCCCCTGCTGGTTGGTTATAACAAGGTCACTTCAGATTCTGCATAAAAGACTAAAAGACTACAATTCCCATCAATCCTCCCCTGCCATCTCACAGTCCTGTCCCAACACACTTCCTCTTGTATGACCCAGTTCCTAAATTCCCCTTCTAATGCCCAGTGTGTATAAGCGAGTGTGTGGGTGTTATTACAGCTGTGCAAGTTATTTTGATACACGAGTCCTGCTGCAGCACAGGATTAGAGGGAAGGAGGTCTCGTCTCTGGAGCCTGTTCAGAGTGTGTCACATTTGGCCTGGTCACGGCCTTGAGTTATAGTTGACCGCTGATCTGAGATCAGTCCATCCAGAGGCGATTGTTAGGCCATGTGTTGAGCCTGTTTCTCTCTCTCTGTCCCCAGACCAGCGCAGTCCTGTCACATGTGAGTTACCCTCTTTTTCTCGGACCCACCCTCGTCCTATTGCGCCCTCTCTCACTCACCCCATCGTTACTCCCCTTCTTTTCCGCCTGCTGGTCAGCGCTGTCTGTTGGGTTCGAGGGTCTGAAGGAGGTCTGGGTCACTTGACGTGGTCACATGACACGGGTGGGCTCTCGGAAGACTTGAGCACAGACCGGGGGGCAACGCTATGGAGATTCAAACAGACAAGAACTCAGATTTAACCCTTACAGTCCCAGGACCCAGTGTGTTGAGCAGAACTTGCGCTTCCTCTACCCTTGTTCGTGGGGAGACTGTCCCTCCCCCTGCCTGCAGCGGTTCTTGTCTGTTTGAATTGGGCATTGTAGCTGTCGCCGCCGATCTGTTTGTGGGAAGCGTTTCCTGTGCGTTCTGGGGTTCCTGTTTGCGCTGTGGGTTTTATTTCATAGTTTGCTGCTGTGTGAGTTTTTGAGTTCTGTTTTCTTGTCATTCTGGCTCCACTGTTGTGCGGCTGTGTGTGTCCGGGCGCGTTTTTTTTGCTGCTGTGTGTCTGCCGGTGTATTTGTGTCCTGGACTATCTGTTGCCTTGGAAAACCGTTGCTGTACGCAGCTCAAATGGGCTTCTATGTGTTCTTTCTTCCCCTATCCAAAGAGTGTGTGTGTCCTTGAGTGTATGTGTTTGTCTGTACATGGGAGGGTGTGCACAAACAGTGTTTTGGAAGGTAAGTGCTCTGTGGTGTGTTTAAAGCAGATTACATGTATAGCGGTTGCGGATTCTCTTGTTTACACAAGCATAGCGCAGCACCGCTAAAAACATTCCCTGTTGCCTTGGGCTCGTGCTCTGGTTCACCAGTGTCCTTGGTGTTTCTCGGTGAAACCAGCAACTAGCAGAGGTGATGCGCCCATTTTCTCACAATGTTGCTTGAATGTTCTTTCAACATTATAAAAATTTCCCATACATCGCAGTAACAATGTGAGAATTTTTTTTGTTTTGTCAGCTTCTATCTTCTAATGGCTTTTTGCGGGGTCCTTTATGGTTGGTTATGACGAGTTCTGACCAATCGGAGGGTGTTGCTCTGAGGTGGGCTGCACTCATTGGCCAGTGGGATTGTGGCAGTGTATAGCATCACCACAGCCTTTTACACTTCCTTTCACTGCCTGCTGCCTTGGATCCAGATGCCTGATGGCATCAAAATACCGTTTTGTTCAGGTGGTGGTCTTCCCGCTTTTCACTGCCCGCCAGTTTTTTCCACAGCAAAGATGGCAATGTTGTCTGTTCTTTTCCCCTGAGAGTATGGTCTGGGGTCATACCTGGATTGAAGAGGGGCTTTCCATTACTACTTACAAGCTTAAAAATAGCTGTTGCCTTCAGTCTGCATTGAGGAATAAGTTTTGACTTGTGGGATGTTGCTCAATGTGTCCAACAGGGGGAGCTGGAGAAACAGCTACTGCAAGCTAACCCTATTCTCGAGGCCTTCGGCAATGCCAAGACGGTGAAGAACGACAACTCCTCTCGATTTGTAAGCAACTCTCTCTATTATTGTTTAAATTCTGGTCAGTGATGCTGTACATCAGGGATCATCAAATCCCGGTCACCACGGCCTGAGAACTGCAGGCTTTCCTCCCTCCTGTTACCTGGGAGACAGCCTGGCCAATCAAAAGCTCTAATTGTTCAGTTAATTGGGTGATTACTTGGGAGAGTAGAGAACCTGGGCTTGATTTGGATTTAAGGGCCAAAGTTGGTGATCCTTGCTGTGCATGGAGAAGTTGATACCTCTGTAGCAAGTCCTCCTCAAAGAAGGGGGCGCTGTGTAACCAGCATGTGACTTCTCCCAACAGGGAAAATTCATCCGAATCAACTTTGATGTCAACGGGTACATTGTGGGTGCCAATATCGAGACGTGTATCCTTTTATTGCTTCATCTTCATGGCAATGCCATGAAACCAACGTGTTTCAAATCAGCTCCCGTGTTTTTAATTTTTGTTTTGTCAGCGAGAGGCTGGTGTTGCCCCTCATTTAGAATTTGTATTCTGACGCAGATGGCTGTGAGGGCGATGGATGAGGATGTAGGTTTGGGGTTGTCCACTCTTGTCAGATAAGAAGTGTTGGTGTGGGTACTATGACACCCCTAACACATCTGAGTTTTACTCATCAAGGTCTAGGTTGGCAACCTTGATTGGGGTTATTGGCCGAATTGACTGTTGTTGTGCTAAGCTAAAACGGAAACCTGCATTCAAGCTGGCACTTTTTGACGAGATTTGACACCACTGGTATGGATGCCGAAAATGCCTCTTGGAAGTCCCAGATTTATCACCGGGCACTTCTACAAATTAAATATTGGTCCGTTTGCCTCCTTGACTGCCGCCCCTCTGCAGACCTGCTGGAGAAATCGCGAGCCATCCGTCAGGCCAGGGACGAGAGGGCCTTCCATATTTTCTACTACCTGCTGACAGGAGCTGGGGACAAAATGCGCTGTGAGCACGCCCGTCGTGGTGGTGGTTACCTGTGCCATTTGAGTGCTGTTGTACATAAGACCATAGTGGGTTTTCCATTCAGGAAGTTATTAGCAAATTTGCCAGTTTTTCATAAGTAAACCTAAGTGGAAGTGTCTTAAATTTGACAAAGACACTGAAATGTATCTCATATTTTTGTTATAAGCTTTGCTGAGGAAAAGCTCAACAAAAAAGAATATGCTATACAGCTTGAAGGAAAGATTTGATAAATGATGATTTGACTCGGACCGATGCATGCATTTCCTCTAGCTCCTAGAAGCCAAAAAACATTTTGTGATAGCACAGCCTTGTTTGGGTCTTCAGAATTGTGGCCTTGCAGTAATTGCTCGATATGCAAACTGATTTGCACTTTTTGCTGGCCTGCTGAAAGTTGCTTGACAGTTATAGATCATTTTGGTGGAAACCTAACTTTCTATAACCCTCTCCTCTTTGCAGCGGACCTGTGCCTGGAGCCCTACGGCAACTACCGCTTCCTGTCCAACGGTAACGTGACCATCCCTGGCCAGCAGGACAAAGACATGTTTGTGGACACAGTGGAGGCTTTCCGGATCATGGGAATTCCTGAGGACGAGCAGATGGGTAGGGCGACACGCCTGCTTCTCCTCTCTGTTCTCTTCTCTCACTGGGCTCATTATTCCTGGTAGCGTATGCTGTGTATGGGTCATGTTCCGGGTGGAGATGGATGATGTATACTGGTGTGCTTGGCTGCTGTATACGGCATTTTGCTCACCTTCTGGATCCAGATTCCTGATGTACACTAGTGCACTTGGGGGATATGCTGTTCTGGATTGAGATGGATGATGTCTACTGGTGTACCGTGGGATTCTGTGGTGTGTTTGGCTCATGCTCTGGGTGGAGATGGATGATGTATACTGGTGTAGTTGTTGATGTATACTATGTTTGGCTCATATTCTGGGTCAAAATGGATGATGTATGTTGGTGTACAATAGGGTTGTTATGTTGTGTTTAGCTCATGTTCTGGGTGCTGATGGATGATGTATACTGGTGTAGTTTGGGATGTACGCTGTGTTTGGTTCCTTTTCTCTGAGATGGATGATGTGTACTTGGATGTATCCCATGTTTGGCTTATGTTTTCAGTTGAGATGGATGATGTATACTGGTGCACAGTGGGAATGCATGCTGTGTTTGGATCCTGTTCCCGGTGGAGATGGATGATGTATACTGGTTTTCCAATGGGGATGCTTGCTTTTTTTTGTTTGGCTGTTTTTCTGGGTTACCGGAAGATGTGTATCATCCATGTTCCTGTATCGTATGCTGCACACAGTTTTTATTTGACGGTTAGGTGGGTAATGTGGAGTGTCGATGGCTCATGTTCTGAGTCCAGGTGGATGATTGGTAATGCATCCCATATGTTCCCTGTTCCTCTCTTCTCCCAGGCTTGTTGAGGGTGGTTTCCGCTGTGCTTCAGCTGGGGAACATGAGCTTCAAAAAGGAACGTCACTCGGACCAGGCCTCCCTGCCTGACGACACAGGTACCGCTGACCAATGACTGTTCAGTTCTTTAGCACAGTTCTACACCTGCTGAAGGCTGCATTTACTTAAGGATTGTTTGGCTGGATCGAGATCGCCCAGCCCTATTCCTGAATGTCTCCCGTCCTGTTGATTTTTTTCACTCCACCCACAGCAAAGCGTGATTCGCTCAGCTGCGTTAGGGCTGCCCAGCCCTGGTCCTGTGAATGCGTCACCCTGTAGATTTTCATTCTAAATCTGATTCGATGCTCCTGTCTGCACTAATTAGCAGCTTGAGCAGATCTTAAGCTCTTGAATGAGGTTTGCTTTGTCAGGGTTCAGATGAAGGAATTGGGTTGGGCCTGAAGCTAAATGCGCCATGGCATTTATAAATCTTGCATTACCATGGATTGGATTTGTCCAGCTCTACCAATGCCCTGAGTATCATGGTGTCCCAAAGGGATGCAGTTAAAGGTTTTGTTTCGGTGCTATTTTCAAACGATTACTAATGCCTGGAAACGACACTCACGGAATGTTGTAGCTTGCTGCCTTTCCAGGTCTTTCTTGGAAATTAGCGGTGCACTGGCCCGCTTCTGCAAACTTCGATTTTGTTAAGCCTGGTCTGCCCTCTGAGATTTTAACCCCAGCTTTACCATTGAACGTTCTTATGATTCTATGTATTGTCCATTATTCAATTTTTAGAGAACCGTCTCTGAGGTCTTGTGCGCTATGCTAGCATTGACGCTAGTAATTCTTAGGAATTGGCAACAACAAGGAATGTTCGATTAACGTACACCATGTGAATAAAGTTCGATAAATAACGCCCCCCCTTCCCACCCCAGCGGCCCAGAAGGTGTGTCACCTGATGGGGATGAACGTGACTGACTTCACCCGCGCCATCCTGTCCCCCAAAATCAAAGTGGGGCGCGACACCGTGCAGAAGGCGCAGACGCAGGAGCAGGCAGAGTTCGCGGTGGAGGCCCTCGCCAAGGCCACCTACGAGAGGATGTTCCGCTGGCTGGTCATGCGCATCAACAAGGCCCTGGACAAGACCAAGCGCCAGGGCGCCTCCTTCATCGGCATCCTGGACATCGCTGGCTTCGAGATCTTCGAGGTATTCTGTGGGGGGGGGGCGGGTCAGGGTGTTCATTTTTGTTCGTTTTTGCGTGGTGCCCTACACGGGGGCAAGTAGCTTGCAGTTCTGCACAGCGTCAAAAGTGCATTGGCCTGGACTCCATTTCCAAATACAAAATTTGGGCCCCGACAATGATTACCACATCTAAGTGATTTTATCCTTATTCACTCTGGCATAAAAAGAAAGGACTTTATTTTGGATCTGGAGACGATGAGTGAGTTGGGCAAGCAAATTGTTTACACATTGTTGGACACATTGCCTAAATATTTTATTTATCCTTTATTTAACCAGGGAAGTCCAACTGAGATTGAAATCTCTTTTTCAAGGGAGCCCTGGGGGTTAAGGTGGGGAGAAAGAGGGCAATTTGCATAGCCAATTAGATCAGGGGATGATTAGCTGGCAGGTCGAAAGAGCCAGGTTGGGACTTAAACCATGACACTGGGGAGCCCCCTACTCTTTCCATAAGCAGCATAGGATCTTTAGTGACCACAGTGAGTCAGGACCTCGGGCTAACCTCTCATCCGAAAGACGGCGTCTCCTTCAGTACAGTGTCCCCATCACTGCACTGGAGCATTGGGGTTTATTCCACCAGAGGGAAGATCGCAACCTACTGGCCACCAACACCTCTTCCAGCAGCAACTTGGTTTTCCCCGGTGGTCTCCCATCCAAGTGCTGACCAAGCCCACACCTGCTTAGCTTCAGCCACACAGCTGGAGCAGATTGAGTCATTTGGATGGTGCAGCCAAGGAATAGCCGTGTAAATGCTAAAACAAGCCATATAGAGGGGGATTTCGCAAAGAATGTTGACTGAATGGACTGGATAACTGCATGTGTTCGGTGATGCTTATTGAGCAGGGAGAAGCTGGGGTTTCGGTGGGTTTGGTGCCATTATTTCCTGTGAGCAATTATCAGCAATACGTCTGACTGCAGGGCTGTGGTGTTAAACAGTGCATTGTGTTCACCTCTGGCCATCATCCCTTTAAAGCTGCGATCATCAGATGTCGGTCCTCAGCCAGAGTGCTGCTGGACTGTGTGACCAATCGGAAGCACTATGAGAGCCATATTTGGTGATCCCTGCTGTAAACGGCAAGACTGTAAATGATGTTATCAGAAATGTAACAGTTGCTACTGGTCACCTGAAGCCGTGGGGTTATATAAGACTGGTTCATGACTGATGAAATGAAAAAATTCCACAGAAGGTTGCTGTTTGACGGCTAACGTGTTTCTCTCTCCTTCAGCTGAACTCCTTCGAGCAGCTCTGCATCAACTACACCAACGAGAAGCTGCAGCAGCTCTTCAACCACACCATGTTCATCCTGGAGCAGGAGGAGTACCAGCGGGAGGGCATCGAGTGGAGCTTCATCGACTTCGGCCTGGACCTGCAGCCCTGCATCGACCTCATCGAGAAGTCTGTGAGTCTCTCTCTCTCTCTCTCTCTGCACTTCCTCCTTCCACCTCCCTCTGTCCTCCCTTTTTTCTCCTCTCCCTTGCCCTCTGACCCATTCCCTGTCTTCCTCCATGCCTTGCTGCATCTCTATTTTTCCCCAACTCGGCCTCTTGCTATTTAGTCCTCTTCCTCTCTTTATCCATCTTTCTCTCTGCCTCTCCCTACTGCCGCCCCTTTCTTTATTCTCATTTCCTTTCTGTCCATCCCTCCTCTCTTCCTCTTCTCTCCATCTCTGTCCATCAATTTCTTCCTCTCTTCCCTGCTCTCTTTCCATCACTCTTGGTCTCTGTCCTATTTTCCTTCCCCCCCTCTCTCTCTCTCTCGCTCTCTCTCTCTCTCTCTCTCTCTCTCGCTCTGTTTCCTCCCTCTCTCTCCATGTGCTCTTTCCATCGCTCCCTCTCTCCATCTCTCGGCCTCTGTTGCAGACTGACTGGGGGTGGGGTTGGGTGTGTGTGTGGGGCAGTGGGGTGTGTGTGTGGTTTGGTCATGGGGAAAGGCACAAACACTGGTTCCCATTCCAGCTGCAAACGTTTCATTAGCCTGCTGTAGCTCCTATCTGGAACTCTATCTCCTGGGAGCTCTTTACTGTAAGTGCTCTGTGAAAGCGCTGCTCTCTCTGGTATGCTGCAGTCTGCAAATATAGCATTACACTCGCAGAGTTAATTGGCTCGTAGTTCTTTAAACAGTCATCTGCTAAAAAGCATCATTTGGTGTCAGCAATCATGCCCCTGAGATAACAAGCTTTAATCAAGTCGAGTAATTACGCAGCTAGTTAAGCTGAAATTAAATATGATTGGCCATTCAGTGGTTGCATAAAAGTAAAGAAAAAACGTTATTAATTTTTCCCCTAATTGTGAGAATAATTACTCTGTCACTTGGGACTTTGGCTCGGGTTCAGACTGGTGGTTGTTGGGACAGGCCACACCAATGGTGACCAGCTGTGCGTCGTTCCTTACGGTCTATTGGCCTCAACTCAACAAGATGTCTGGTCTTAGAGTGAAGTGTGCTTTGTTGGGGTTGTATTGAAAACCTGTGGGACGGTAGGTCTTCAGGACTAAGCTTGACTAACGCTGTGCATTTGGATGTGAGCTGAGAGTCGCTCGGAGGTGATGGACAGTTGGGTTGGCCGCGTTGACCCTCTCGGTTTGCCCTCTCCTGTATCCAGACGACTCCCCCTGGGATCCTGGCCCTTCTGGACGAGGAGTGCTGGTTCCCAAAGGCCACGGATAAGTCGTTTGTGGAGAAGGTGGGGCAGGAGCTGGGGGGTCACCCCAAATTCCAGAAACCCAAGAAACTGAAGGACGAGGCTGACTTCTGCATCATCCACTACGCCGGGAAGGTAACTGGTATTCCTCGAGGGGCTCAGATAAACGGAGGCGCTCACACACACGTGCACACCGCTTACAGCTCACACATACCTGCTGCTTACAGCACACGCAGTCATGGAGTTTACCGGGCTCGGTTGATAAGTCTCATCTCCTGGTCTCGTCGAGCTGACATCTTCACGTTTTATTTTTCGTATTATATTCACTACTTGAGTCATACTCACGTGTACAAACATTCATCTGTTTAACTGGCTTTTAATACAAGACTTGTCTGACCAAAACCCATGAACATTGACTTATTCAACCAACAGAGGATGAGCTTCCCCACTATAGCCGGGTTCCTCCTGAGATTTCTTCCCGCTGGGGAGTTTTTTCTCACCACCGTTTGAGGACTTTTCTCCCTACGAGGAGTTTATTGCTGCAGAAGCCATTTTGTGGGCTTGGCTAGGGGCATCTGCCCTACTGGTATTTTTTGAAAGCGTGTTGGTTGCAGTTCTCTCTGTAAAAAGCTCTACACAAATGAAGCTGAACTGAACTATCGGTTGCTACTGCCGCTGTGGTAGCCTTCAGTGTTTATGGTTTAGCCCAAGTTCACCACAAGTTGATGCCAATGATACAGTATCGCATAAAGGTGACCTTTTGACCTTTCGCCACGCTCTGTAGGTGGACTACAAGGCAGACGAATGGTTGATGAAGAACATGGATCCTCTGAACGACAACGTGGCCACCCTCCTGAACCAGTCGTCCGACAAATTCACCTCTGAGCTGTGGAAGGACGGTGAGAGAAGCGGGCGGAAGGGCGTATTCACCGTGGAAACGCTATGTCTTTTATCGAAAATTTTCTAAAGTTTGGTTTCGTTTACGAGATTCATGTAGCTGTCTTTAGCACACTGTTGGCATATTTGCTCACTGTTCGGGCCGAGTGTTATAAACGTGTGAGAGCTAATGATGAAACTTGTGATTTCCCTGGCGAGAGGAGTTTTCTCGGCTGTGCCGTTACGGCGCCGCCTCCGTCTCGAGTCTCGTATCTTTCACGACGGTCTTCTCTGCCACCCGTCTCCTTTTTTTTCCTCTATGTCTTCCCCTCGGTCGTGTCCTCTCTTTATTTCTCTCTCGCTCCCCCCCTCCCTGGCTCACTCCTTTCCTTCATCCTGTCAGAGGTACAGAGGGGTCAGAGAGCGTTTTTTTACAAACGCTTCCCTTTGCTCCATGTAAACTCAGGTGACAAATTTTTCTTATCGCTGTTGTTCCCCCCCCCATCCCTCACCTCAGTCTTACCATTTTTTTCGAGCTCGTCTAACTTTTATTGTGATTATTGTGAGGCATTCTTGTCACATCCTGTCATTCTCCATCTCCTTCTCTCATTTGTTTAGACTTTGGCTATCTGTATGCATCCCCCCCTGTTTATCCTTCCTAACAAACGCAAAATGTTTTCCGCAAATTTGCCGAATGTTTAGTCAATATGACATTGGCGCAACGAGGCTATAGCATTGTGGTAATGTTTTGTGTTTGCTGGGCTGTTCCTGTTCTTGCCTCTCCGTGCCTATATATGCTAACGTTCAGTTTACTTATTTGAACTGTGTATTTGAGTGTTCCTACTTTTAATGTTGTTCCCTTTCCAGTCCTTCCGTACATTGGAGACAGCTGTCCTGTATGTCTTCCTCTAAACCCCCTCCTTTTCTCCCTCTGTATAATAGTGTGGCTTGAGGCCCCCTGGTGTTGGTCATTGGTACTGCAGAAAAGGGTATTTACTGCATGGGTGTGACTCGTTATCACTACATGAAAACACCAAGAGTACCTCCACAGCACAAGCATTACTCCACATTGGGTGCAGTGTAGTGGAAGGAATGTCATCTGACGTGCTCGTAATTAGAATTTACCTGGATGTGTTCGTGTTGACGTAGTGTTGACTCAAGTTGTTTGATCCAACTACATATGCACACATACTGATGCATGCTCTAGAGGAGTGTGTGTACACTGTAGAGGTGGAAATTCCTGATTCATAATCTGAAAATACTCTTTGGGATTTGGTTTCAATCGCTAAGGATTGTTTAACATACCAAATTTGTCAGCCAGGAAGTTGATCTATTTGGCGTAGTTGGGTAGACGACTTCATGGTTAGAGCAAACTGTTCTAGAACTTGCCTTCCGGTTCCTGGATGTTCCACCTCTGCCTGCACATTAGACTGGAGTTGGGCCCTTTGGGTTTGATTTTACGAACTGTTCCATACGTCGACACGTGCCCGCTGTCACTTTCACAGGCCACTCCCCTCACTGCATTGGCTCAGTTTGTTGTGTGACTCCGCCCCCTCCTACACACGTCACTGTCATCATTTCCTCTCTGTACTCTGCCCTCTTCTCCCTCCTTGTCCCTGTTTGCTCACAACCTGTCCTGGTTTGCCACTGTTTTAAAGGTTGCATTGTCCTTTTGAATGGAGGTGCAGATTGACATTTGATGCTCCACAGAAAGTGGAGTTCAGTGTTCACATGTTCAAGCATCCCCCCTCCCCCCTTATTCTCCTGTGCTGCCCCCTTCCCCCTTCAGTTGACCGCATCGTGGGTCTCGAAAGGGTCGGGATGTCAGAGTCGTTCCAGGTGAAGACGAGGAAGGGCATGTTCCGCACCGTGGGGCAACTCTACAAGGAACAGCTGGCCAAGCTCATGGCCACACTGAAGAACACCAACCCAAACTTCGTCCGCTGCATCATCCCCAACCACGAGAAGAAGGTGGGTCTGCGGGCCCTGGGTTGCCGGTACCAACCATAGACTGTATAAAAAGATGGACAAAGCAACCGTGATGTCACCCATTGGTTTCAGCATACCATTTAGGAAGCCTCGATTTTGGCAATTTGAACGGCGCCATTTTGCCATTTTGAAACCGGATGTGATTCCTTTTGGACGAGAGCGTGAATTGAAGATCCAGGGAGGAGCGAGGGGTGGATCTATGGACGGATCTGACCATATCTGACGAGGACCAGAAGATATGCTTTTGGGCGCATATCTGGCTTTATCCTTTATTCTAGTCTAATTGGGACCATAATATACAAAATGAACATCATGATATATCGAAGGGGACTTGAAACTTGCGGTAGATACCATAAAATAATGTGGAAAATCATTATTGAAATAATAAATCAGGTGGCACAGTAGGGTCATTTTCTCATAGACTTCTATTGCATTGAACTTCTTTCTGCAACCACCGATGTCGCCATCTGCTTGCCAGTAAATGGAATGCGATTTTAAGAGATACATGGGCTTCACTTTTCAGACCCGGGTGCTGCGTCCATCTTGTTATACAGTCTATGGTACCAACCCATGGAATGCGGAAGAGCCGCTGTTTCCACAGGGAAATGGCTGTATCTGAAACTGAAATAGGTGTGACGTAGGGACGTAGTTTCCTACACGCACTTGTTGAGGTCATGCTGCTTGTCGAGCAGCTCTTTTTTTGGAAGTCATAAATTTTTCACCCCGACCTGTGTCTACGTTTGGCCTCTGTCTTTTATCATGTTGAATCCATTGGAAGAACCATGAACTACACCAGCCTGTGACAGTTTTGCGCAGAAGTGGGGTTTGACAACCTTAACCTGTCTTTCTTGTAGACCAGACCACCATCTGCAGCCTGCATTGACATTGTTTTGCATTCCTATTGCAAGAGAATGTAATGGAGCAAAATGATGTCTTAGTCTTCACGATTGTGGATACCAGACTATTACTACTTTAGAGGCCTGTTTTTTTGTTTTTTTTTTTTTTTACCATGATGGCTACTGCCAGAATAGCCACCTCAGTGATGGTGCTGGTCTCGCTTTTGGTGTGAGATGGTGTAAATCATTTTAACTTAAGTTATTAGCGATTGATAATAGCAATGAAGAATTTTTTTTTTGTTTGCTTCTTTGATTAAAAATGATGGCCTATTGATGCAATATACAATTGAAGCCAAATTTACTCCCCCCTCCTGTTTTGGACTACATATCCCATAACTACGCCCTCTTCCCTGTCTCAGGCTGGTAAGCTGGACCCACACCTGGTCCTGGATCAGCTGAGGTGTAACGGTGTTCTGGAAGGGATCCGAATCTGCCGACAGGGATTCCCGAATAGAATCGTCTTCCAGGAGTTCCGACAGCGGTACGCATTTGACTGGCTTTATGAGCCACAAAGTCCTCGCCCATCTAATGCAGCTTTTCCCAGCCTTTTTTGTGTCATTGCAACATTTTGCAAATTATAGTATCTCTTGGTGCGTTACTCAACAGGGAGTATCATGCAAACTGCTCTGCAGTCAGCAGAAATATTATTTTCCTGTCATGCAATCTGGATTTTAGTTCCACTCGTTTTGGGGTTGCACAGTGGTGCAACATGTCCGCAGGTATACAAAATATATCCGTCTCTTTTTCTGATGTTTTACAATATAATCACCTACCAGCCAAAAAGCCAATCCATTAAATAGGAGTATACCCACTTATTCTATAGTGATCTACTCATCTACCTAACGGTGTATACCCACATTCATTTGTAGGAACCTTAACGCCACTGGGTTTGCGAGTGGGTTTTTATCAGTTACTTTTTCAAAGTTCACTTCATCAATCGCACTCTTAAAATATTTTTTTCTCCCCTCGTACGGCGCCTCACGTGGTCGCCCGTCCGAGTGCCAAGGCCAACTGGTTGGGAAACGCTGCTTTTGCCTGCAAACTTCGCACCCCTTTATCATCTTAAATCCCTCCTCCATTTCATTTCAAAGGTGATGGGCAATTTGGCATTGAGTGTGTCTTGTCGGTGCGTCTTTACGGCGCTGGATGCGGTCCTCCTCTGTCTGAGGACTGCGGAGCCAATGTGGTATTATGTGCTTATGCAGGAGAGCGCTAATAACGGTCATAAACTCTGTGGCATCAAGTCTGGAACAGCTGCATACTGTGTACTGAAGTCAAGTGTGCAATTATCTGACTTAAATTACAGGGAGCCGGCTATTATTTCAGCCAGTTCATGGCAGGCAGGCATTTTGAGTACAGCTAATTTAATTGTGCAAGGAATATAAACATGCACAAAGCCCATGTAATGAATGTGTTAAATGCTGGCATTGCACTGGAGATGGGGAGGGAAGATTGTGGGCCTTTCGCTGCGTGAGCTGTTGTGCTTCTCTTCTCGCCTTGCTGGCTGTGTTGTTGTGTGTTTGTTTGTGTATTCATGTGTTAACATAACATGAGGAACAATTGCTCCTCTACATGCGACAGACATCTTATTCTCTTGATGCAGTGAACATTGTCCCAGCATCTCAGCTTGAGCTGTTGGGAGTTCTCCTGCTCGCTTATTGTCGGTCAGAATATAAAGGTCACCGATATCACAGAACCATGGGGACAGAAGCCTCATGCCAGTACTGATGTACAGATCGGCAGCAGCTGAAGATTGACTGGTGAAGTTTAGGAAGGAAAACGCCCTTAATGCTTATTTGTGCTTAGCAGTATTAAGGCACTAGTTTCTGGCTTGACTGGCTTCCACAGTTGATTGTCCTGCTTGAAACTTAACTGACTGCTAAGTTAGGCAGGTGTCCATATTTGTTGGTATGGAAGGCAAGATGTTTAATTCAGCCGTCTGGTGAATTGGTCATTTTTGAGCTAAAATCATATTTGCTATGATAATCTAGAGGCCATGAAGGACATCTCCTTTTCGTTGTATCACAGTTGTGTCTTTTTTTTTTTTGGTTCCCAGATATGAAATACTCACTCCAAATGCCATTCCTAAGGGTTTCATGGATGGGAAGCAAGCCTGTGTGCTCATGGTAAGATTCAGTGCCTCTCTCTGGTGTATAAGATCACAGACATGTGATTTGACTCCAGTTAAGATTGGCTGTTGACTGAACATACTTACGCTGCACTGTTAATCGAACACACCAGAGTTCTGAGAACTAAATTTTTTTCCCCACCATTTTATTTCAATTCTAAGAATAAGATTCTGAAAAGAATACTTCGCAAACTGTGCAGAATAAATGGCGCATTTTGAAGATGTGAAGTATACCTGGCAGTGTTGTGTGTGAGTAATTGTATTGCTATATTGATCATTGTCTCTCGTGATTCTTAGTCGCATTGTTGCTTTTAAGTAAAAATATTTCCTGTGTGCGCTTAGTTACAAGACTTGAGTCTCTGTCTAAAAACAGAAAGATCAGAAATGAACAACCCTGGTGCCCTTGTTTCAGATCAAAGCGCTGGAGCTGGACCCTAACCTGTACCGGATCGGCCAGAGCAAAGTGTTCTTCCGGGCCGGAGTGCTGGCCCACCTGGAGGAGGAGAGGGACATGAAGATCACCGACGTGATCATCAGTTTCCAGGCCTGGTGCCGCGGCTACGTTGCCCGCAAGTAAGCATCGCCCTCAGCGCCGGCACGATCCGCCGCACTCGGAGAGACCCATATCGAAATCCTTTCTGTTCTGTAATGGCAGCTGTGTGGTTTTGATTTGTAGCGAGAGCCCCAGAGGTTCCTTCCTCCTTTCAGACTACAGCTTGGCCTTAGTAGTTGGTACCACTTCGTACCTGTAGCTTAAGTGCTAACCTCAACCTGACTGCAACCATTTAGCAATCATTGAGCCATTTGTTATTTCAATTAACATCCATAGCTAAAGTGTGACTTAAGTTGCCTATGCCAGTTGGCATCTGCACTTTAAGTGTGTTATAACTTATCAGTGCCTGTCAGCATCTTCTGCAAATTTTGTGCTTTACCTAACCAATACCAGTTAACATCCACAGCTGAAGTATGTTTCAACTTACCAGTATCTCTTGGCTTTTACTGCTGAAGTGTGTTTTATCTTACCAATACCAGTCTGCATCCACAGAGTAATTATGCTCATACTTACCAATACTATTTGGCATCCTCTGCTTAAATTTGACTTGCCTATACCAATTAGCAACCACTGCTAAAATGTGCACTTGTGCTTACCAGTACTTATTAGCATCCACTACTAAAATTTGTGTTTGTACTTCACAATACCAGTTAGCATCCACAACTAAAATGTTTGTCGTCTTTACTAACACTCTACTCCCACCTCCTCCTCCTGCCAGGGCCTTTGCCAAGAGGCAGCAGCAGCTTACTGCCATGAAGGTGATCCAGAGGAACTGTGCCGCTTACCTGAAGCTCAGGAACTGGCAGTGGTGGAGACTCTTCACTAAGGTGGGAAAGCCTACCCCCCCCCGCTTAGATTGGGTTCTAGAAAATAAGCCCGTTTTTATAGTGATTAAATTACATTTTTGTGGCTGTCTCTTACTTCTTTCCCGGCAAAATGATGCTCCAAAACTATGTCACATATTTCAGCTCTCAATCCAGTTCACCTTTATGCTGCATCCACAGTTTAATCACCGGACATCTCTGCTGTTGGCCTAATAGCCCTCCCTTTCAAAGAAATGTTGAAACATTGGCTGCTGGTGTAGGCCTCGTGTGCATGGAGTATGATTGCGGGTTCACATTCTGTGTGAGTTTGTGTTGCTGCTGTTTGGTCTGTGCGATGCGCCCTGACTTGCCTTCCTTCTGCAGGTGAAGCCGCTGTTGCAGGTGAGCAGGCAGGAGGAAGAGATGGCGGTGAAGGACAACGAGCTGAAGATGGTGCGGAGAAAGCAGCAGTTTGCTGAGCAACAGATACAGGAAATGGAGGCCAAGCAACAGCAGGTTGGTTTCCCAGATCCTCCCCACAAAACTGTTGGCAAGAGTGGCAGGTTTGGCTTTCTTTGGTAATGAATGATTAGTCCTCAATTGGGATGTAACGGTATACCGCAAAACGGTATACCGCGGAATAAAAAGGCCATGGATATCAACCTAAGTATTTTTTTTTTTTATACCGCACAGTGTTGCAGGGAGCCTGCATGTCCTCACAGCCTGTCGCTGAATAGTGTTTTAAGTTCAGATCAGTATAGGTGTAATGCTTCATAAAAAGCAGGAGAGGGCAGTGTCATAGTTTTGGTGAGAATTTCTTATAAGCCTTTTTTAATACTCTCGTATACTATTTGGATTGTTCTACATAATACAGTATTTAAAGTCTAATTAAAGAAATATTTTCTTGAGAGCAAATACTTGTTTGTGTGCTTTATTTCAGCCTTAGTGCATTTAGTTAAAGGGGGAGAAATTAATTTTGTTATAGTATAATGATGTTGTGATACTAATCGTGATATTATATGGTATTGTATCGCACTGAATATTTCATATTGTTACATCCCTAGTCCTCAACGTGCATACCAATAGTCCCATGTTTTAGTTACTGTTGACTCAGTTCTACAACTGTTCCAATTTGGCCGTGGCTGTCAATTGTATCTGTTGGAACAGCAGTGGTTTTCCATGTGTGATCTTTTTTAACTGCACCGTCCATACATTTTTGATTGAAAGCACATGGTTAATCCCCAAATTTCATTTAGTTCAACCTAAGGCTGATTCTCTCACCCCAACCCAAACCCCATTAAGTTGGCAAACCGTTTCTCAGGAATGTTTCGTCATGATCATAACCACTACCCCAGAATATTGGTGATTCTTTTTTTTTTTTGGCAGCTCCAGAACTGGTACTAACCAGTCTGTTAAATCGGGAAGGTGGGTATATAGGTTTTATCGTAAAAGGCGAGCGTTGCAGGTGCACTTTAGGCAGCGTCGACAAGATGGTATGCTTGTCCATTTTGCGCTGCCTTTTGACCCCATCCTTTTTCTCTGGCTCAGTGGTTCAGAGGTTGGTTGAAGCGTTTATTAAATGGCTCTAATTGATTCTGGCCCGTTTTTTGGGCTCAGTGAGGTTCAGTCTGGATGGAGTGGAGGTTAAATGCTGCCCAAAGTCCCTTTCCCCGATTTCCTCGAGCTCAGTGGTTGACTTGGGGTGAAGGAAGTGTCTGTTAGGTCCTCCTCATTGCTCTGTCCCATCGCCCCGGCCCTTCTGCAGCTGAATGCGGAGAAGATGGCGCTGCAGGAGCAGCTGCAGGCAGAGACGGAGCTGTGCGCCGAGGCCGAGGAGATGCGCGTGCGCCTGGCCGCCAAAAAGCAGGAGCTGGAGGAGATCCTCCATGACCTGGAGGCCCGCGTGGAGGAAGAGGAGGAGCGCGCCAATCACTTGACGATGGAGAAGAAGAAGATGCAGCAGAACATAACGGTGAGCAGAAGCGCTGGACGCCATTAAAACTTCTATCAGTAAATGCCTCTTGCATTGGCCCTTGGAACTTAACCCTCTCATGTTCATACCGTGATGCTGTCTTTCAGTGCTGTGGCACCAGTTTAAAGTGATATGATCTCGAAGGTTCTCCTGATAGCACGTACACTACCAGTCATAAATGTTTGTACATGAACAGTTTTTAAACTTGCAAACAAAAAAATTATCTAAAACATGGATTAATTAAAGGGGGGGCGTCTATTGCAGTCATAACTGCATGCAGATTTAAGGCAGTTTTTTTCTATAAGGACAGTTATGATTACAAAGGTTACAGTTGAGGTTTTGTGCATTGCTTAAAATCGCTTATATTTTTCAAAAACTGCATCCACTCGGGAACTCACCTACCGACTGACAAATTCGTGGGACATAATTGGCAAAACCTAGTGATCCTTCGCAAATACTGGAGCAGGGTGCAAAATTAACCTTTTTGTCCATCAGCCAAATGGCCTGTGAATGTTCAAATTTTACCAGCCATTTAATAGGTAACCATTATTTTTTTGACTGGTGAGTGAAGCAAATCTACCAGCCACCAGCATATTTTACCAGCATTTGGCTGGTCGCTGGTGCTAATTCTGGCCCATGTTCTGGAGAGAATATTTGTTTTCTCTTCGTGCATCTACATCGGCCTGCTCTTGCTTCCTTCAGGTGCAAAGAATCTTAACACGGATGATGCCTATGCAGATGTATGCCTCTGTAGATGGTTGATGCCTATGGAAACCCCTATAACGCTGTCCGTCCCTCCATCCCTGCAGGACCTGGAGCAGCAGCTGGATGAGGAGGAAGCTGCCAGACAGAAGCTGCAGCTGGAGAAGGTCACCCTGGAGGCCAAGCTGAAGAAGCTGGAGGAAGGTGCCATGGTGTCGGAAGACCAGAACAGCAAGCTGAGCAAGGTGGGGCTTCAGTGGCGACTCCGCGCTGGTCGTTGGTTTGTCAGCCTGGGAGGGATGTGGTGGAGGTTTTGCTCGGACGGTTCACCATTGGTCTCGCTCTTGTCTGCAGGAGAGGAAGCTGTTGGAGGAGAGGATCAGCGAGTTCACCACCAACCTGGCCGAGGAAGAGGAGAAATCCAAGAGTCTACAGAAGCTGAAGAACAAACACGAGGCCATGATCACCGAACTGGAAGGTAAGGCTTTCCTCTTCATTGCTCCACCCACAGTAATGTTCTACACAGGCCCCACCCACATACTGACCTCCGTCGCCCTGCTCTCGACCCCCGGCACTTTTGAGTAAGCGTGTCCTGTTTTCTTGCTAATTTTCGCCTTTCTCCCGTGTTCCGCTCTCTACTCTCTACTCTTTCCCTCCAGACCGTCTGAGGCGGGAGGAGAAGGTGCGGCAAGAGCTGGAGAAAAACCGGCGTAAGCTGGAGGGCGACTCCACCGAGCTGAGCGACCAGATCGCCGAGCTGCAGGCTCAGATCGCCGAGCTTCGCGCCCAGCTGGCCAAGAAGGAGGAGGAACTTCAAGCTGCTCTTGCCAGGTGAGCCCATCTCCCGCCCGGTCCCCATCTCGCCCGCGGTCCCCATCTCGCCCAGAGTCCCTTTTCACCTTGGGTCCTCTTTTGACCCAAGTTCTCCTCGTTTGGATTTCAACCAACTCACCTGGGTACCCATCTCACCCAAGTCTCCTAGTGGTACACTGGGTGGAAAGGGCTGTGGGCTGTGATTTCATTGACTTTCATTGATCAGGTCTAATTTGCAGTATTAAGAAAGCTGCTAAGCAGAAGTGCAAGACCTTGTTATCATATGAAAGACAATTAAACAGGCTACTTCATCTTTGAATGAAGTTTATACTAACTTATGAGGAGATTCATAGTCTACTTCCGTGAACCCCAGGGATCACGGGTTTGTGGTCCTCAAGGCCTTGGAACTGCCGAAGAAGCTCTGTTACTACGGATAAAATGAATCCACAGTTAGATTTGGACTGTAGGGCCGGATTTGATCGCTTATTTACCCCTGTAATCCCCCCCCCAGGATCGAGGAGGAGGCAGCGCAGAAGAACCACGCCCAGAAGAAGAACCGGGAGCTGGAGGCTCAGCTGTCTGAGCTGCAGGAGGACCTGGAGCTGGAGCGCAATGCCCGGTCCAAAGCGGAGAGGTGCCGCCGTGACCTCGGGGAGGAGCTTGAGGCTCTCAAGACCGAGCTGGAGGACACGCTGGACTCCACGGCCGCGCAGCAGGAGCTCAGGTAGAGGGCGCTGTTCACTGGCCATTTTCTAACCGTTTGGGCTTCACCCACTTGTCTTCACATTCTATGGGCCTGATTTATTAAGACCCTGAAGGCTGCATGGTGCTGCTGCGTTTCGCACTATTGCCTCGCGAGAAGTAGTTTCCTCTCCATGGAAATGCTTATCGGTTTTTGTGTTCTCATTCCATTGCCCTTGACTAGAGCAGTCGCCTCAGAGCTAACGTGCTCCCTGGGTGCTCTACTGGCAAGAAATCGGAGCACAAATTACCCTACAAGGTTCAATACAGTGTATCTCTGTCTTTAGCTCGTAAAAAAACACAATTTTAGCATTTGAAAATTCAAGAAACTGTGTCCACTGGTTGGTCACAGGTCCAAGCGTGAGACTGAGGTGGCCCAGCTGAAGAAGACTCTGGAAGACGAGGCTCGCACCCACGAGACACAGGTGGCGGAGATGCGGCAGAAACACGGCCAGGCCTTCGATGAGCTCAATGAGCAGCTGGAGGTGGCTAAGAGGGTAAGATCTGGCTGCACTGGAATCTTCCTTAAGTGGTGGCCTTTTTCCTTCGCTCTGCATCTTTCCTTTACCTCGACAGAAAACGTTACATGGGTGAAGGGAAAGTTGCAGGGAGACTTTAAAGGTACTTTGGGCATGTTTGAGGAAAAATCAGATGTCCTTTCCTTCAATATGTCATGCGCTGGACGGCAAAGATGGCCTTTGCAATTTATCTGAAAATTTTGGGATCGAATAGCAGTTTCAGTTGCTGCAGTTGCATAGGATTATGGTTCATATTCGATCTTTCCTTTCTTTTAAGGTTGGTCCTGGGCTTCCTTGCTGGAAGGAAGCAACTAAGAAGCTAATTGCCTCCTTTACTTCATGAAATAGACAATTTAGCATTCTTTATCATGACTACTAGTCAAACTATTTTTGGTTCATGTCCATTTTTGAGGAAGATTCCTTGAGCTTTAAAGAATTCGGATGTTGGCTTTGTCTTATGGCTCAGATTCCTTGAGGACGTAGCCTGCAGAGAATCATGTTGGGAATTGTTGTCCACTACCCTTTGCATTATGCTAGCAAGCGGGGAACTTGGTGGATCATTCAGGATGGAACAAGCCTGAAGAGACACAAACAAAGCAAAGGCTCTCAAATTTTAATGGTGTAGTATTTGACAGCCTTTTTGACCGGCCAGATTTAGTGGGCAGCACTTAGCCCAATAGGAAATGGTGCCCATCAAACAGGCCAGCCAGAGAATGGGAAATCATATCCTGCACTGTACTGCCTGTAATATTCTTATTGCCATAGTTATTTTCAGTAATAAGCCTCCAAAATCACTGTAGATATTGGTATGCAAGTGAATGAAGTGTTTTTGTGATGGTCCAGCAATTTCACTTAGGGATAGGCTCCAGCTTCTGGCTTGGGATTAAGTCATGTAGTCGTTGGATGGATGAACCATCCTGTGCATATTAGCTGGACCCACACCTAATTTGGCTAATTCGCGGCTCCTGGAGATGTCTTATGAGGAAAGAGACATGCTTTGCTTTTGTTGGAGTGAAAACCTCTACTGGATGGTAGCTCTCCTGGAACCGGGTTAGAGACCACAGCTCGACAGACAACAACTGTGTGCAAATCAAGGGCGAGAGAACAAAGGCCAGTGTCTCCTTTCCAGGCCAAGGTTTCAGTGGAGAAAGCCAAGCAGGCCCTGGAGAGCGAGCGAAATGAGTTGGCCATCGAGCTGCAGACGCTGATGCAGGGGAAGGGCGAATCGGAGCACCGCCGGAAGAAGGCCGAGGGCACGGTGCTGGAGCTGCAGGCCAAGAACTCCGAAAGCGAGAAGCAGTGCGCCGAGCTGGCAGAGATGCTCACCAAGACGCAGGTACGTCCCGCAACTCAAATGGCACTGGCTGCAACCAACGACACTTGCTTGATGGGGTTCCATCCAGATGTCCAAGGTCATCTCTGTTCATTCTGTCTAGTTCCAAGTTGAAGGGGTACTTGGATTTGGAATAAAAGAATTTGAGGGAATCATTGGTGGCTTACTAGACACCTGTAACCATGTATATTCTGAGATATTTCGATTATAGCACCTTTAAATTAAAATGTACGGATGCTGTGAATAGCATGATGCAACGGCTGAGACCAATTGCTACCCAAATACAGTACCAGTCAAAAGTTTGCACACACCCACATTCTTACAAGACACGTTAAATAAAGGAATGGGTACCGTTTATTTTACAAAAAAAAAAAAAATCTAGTTCTTAAATCCATCAAACTAACCAGCATTTGCTTTCATATTTGCAGATAATACATTTTTCTTTACTAGAGCAGTTATATGGCTGTAATGAGTTTGCTGCTGAGCGGCCGTCTTAAGTTCCCAAAGATGTGCTGCACTTGTGGTTTGCTTTTTATCGACTCTTTTGCCCAGTAAGTTCCAAAACAGCTTGTCTTTAATTTGGCTGTTGGAAAATGGAAGGAGCTTGTTTGTCTGCTTACTTTGCAAAATATGGCTTTTTTGAGAGTTCCAAAATTTTGGACACTATTCAAACAAGTAAATGATTCTCTTTTAACTTCTGACTGTTTACCTCTTATCAGATTCCATTTGATATTATATAGAGAAGTTAAGCCATTTAAATTTCTCTAAAAACAGAGCGCTGTGACATTAGCAAAGTGTGTCCAAACTTTTGACTGGTGCTATAGTTCATTTCTGTTCACTGATAGCAGTCTGTTTTAAAGTGGGTAAGTGGGTAAAGTGGGTAACGACCTTAAAGAGAGGATGTGAGGAGGAGCTTCTGAAGTAGGTTGCGTAATTTTGAGGACACGGGTGAGGGTTTTGAGGGTTTCGGCTGTTTGCTGATGTCACTTTTTTCCAGGCAGTCGTGAGAAGTTATTGACTGTCCTCCCCTAACCTCTCCCAACCCCTCACCCCCAACACGTGCACACAGATGGAGCTGGAGAATGCGAACACCTTACTGAGCGAAGTGGAGGGAAAGTCCATCAAGGCCACAAAGGACTGCTCAACTATGGAATCTGATCTTCAGGATACGCGGGTGGGTCGATGCATGCAGAGATATGACGTATCATCTATAACACGTGTGGCGACAGCAGGCCATTCAGCCCAACAAGGCTCGCCATTTACCGGTCACTAATGTCTGCCAAGCACTTATGATACTTAATGAATAGATGGTATCTGGCACCGTATCAGGCCTGGTCTTGAAAACTCAGGGTTTCTGCCTTCATGACATGACCTGGCAAGCCATTCCACACTGCGACCACTCTTTTTTGTGGGGGGGTGGGGGAGATGCCTTCCTACTACTGGTGCCTATTTAACTTGGGCTTGCCTCCATTTAAGACCCAAGGTTTTGCAAACAGACTTGGCCTGATTGAAGACCATACACACATGCATTCATGCACGTACACATACTTTCGAGGACGCGCTGTCATGCAAAACGAAGGGCGCGCTCTGTATACATACGCATGCAATGTGGGGACCCCAGCGAGCCCCTTTCGCAATTCTGTAGTGATCCAAGCCAACGCAAATTTGCTTTAACCTGTCCTATGGATCCAGTGTCCAGTCATCGTGCACAACTTTCAGCGATGACTCTCCCTTGCAGTGGGGAGCTCCATCCTGCTCAAGACAGGCTGAGGGGCCCCAACTTGTCCCCTCCCCATGACCCCCCCTTGTTCCTTCCTCTGTCTCCCCCCCCACAGGAGATGCTTGCGGAGGAGACACGGCAGAAGCTGGGCGCCTCTACCCGGGCGAGACAGTTGGAGGACGCCAACAACACCCTACGGGAACAGCTGGAGGAGGAAGAGGAGGCCAAGAGAGCTGTAGAGAAGCAGCTCGTCACTGTGCAGGCCCAGGTAAGGCTCCCATTGGCTGGAATCTGACACGTGTCCACCAATTACAAGGTTGGGAGGGAACTGGATAACAGCAGGGAGGAAGAAGTGGAAGTGAAATTCCACTGCACTCATTTTGGCCCATATTAGATGGACAGCTGGTGCTTACTGAACAAATTGAACAAAACTGTTTGAGAAGTGGGTCATTCTTGTGTCGCCTGCATAGCAGAGCGGACGCATAGCGATCACTTTGAGTCGTCTCACGTCTGTTGTCGTCGTCCGTCGTCTGACTTCGTCTATCCGCAATTCCTCCTAGACCATTCGTGGTAACTGAACCAAACTTGGTCAGTACATTTATTATGACCTGTAGATGTGCACCCCATATTTAGATTTCATATAAATTCAATTTTTAACCCACACCATACAGCAAGTTTATCATCCCTCTCGCTTCCGTACCCAACCGTAGTCGACACACGTCTTCCGTGGAAGACTCGCATCTAAGTCACATGGATGAAATGAGATGTGCTCCTTTTTGCTGCTTCATTTCGCGTGCGTAAACCAGCTGGAAACGCATCCAGTTCCACACCTCCTATCCTGCACAATCTAGGTTGTCTGCTAGCAGGATTAATGCGATAACCTTGCCTGCCATCCTTGGCTCCGTCCTCCTAACTCTGGTCCTCCTGCTTTAGGTGGCCGACATGAGGAAGAAGATCGAGCAGGAGGCCGGTAACGTGGAGGTGGCAGAGGAGGGCAAGAAGAAGCTGCAGAGGGAACTGGAGGGCACCTGCCAACGTCTAGAAGAGAAGGCCGCTGCCTTCGACAAGATGGAGAAGACCAAGAACCGGCTGCAGCAGGAACTTGATGACCTGATGCTGGACCAGGACCACCTGAGACAGAGCGTCACCAACTTGGAGAAGAAGCAGAAGAAGTTTGACCAGGTGAGCCTTTTTTTTTTTTTTTTTTTTTAACTCTTTCACCCCCAGTAGTGCCATATGGCACTCTTGCGTGACGGGCATTTTTTCCCAATAGCACCATATGGCACTCTTTTTGTTCTGTTTCTTTTAACAATCAGGAATAAGAACAGACAGACAGACGGAAATTTAGTTTGAATGTCAACAAAGGCCATGGGGAGAAATAGCAGTGAGAACTGGGCACTGGCGGGGTGAAAGGGTTAAAAGCCTCTCCTACATTAAGTGCATGGGCGATGGCAGATAGTAATGTGTGTGTGTTGTGTGTGTGTGTGTGTGTGCGTGTGTGTGTGTGTGCGTGTGTGTGTGTGTGTGTGTGCGTGTGTGTGCGTGTGGGGGGTGCAGATGTAACTCTTTACCCTGTATTGGTAATATAAAGGATGGTCAACTCAGGTTAATTGTAAAGTAAGAGATGATTGGAGAGTGAAGATTCTCATGCGTGTTTGTAACTGGACCTGCAATTTGTTGTTCACCTTCCGTTTTCCGCCAGTCAGGCTTAATTTTCTCTGTCAAAGCTTGATAAGTTAAAATTGGTCAGCAAATGGTTGGTGGTGGTGGTGGTAACATCTCTTACCTTCTCTCTCCTCTTCTGCCCTCCCCATTCCCCCGCCCCTGATAGCTCCTGGCGGAGGAGAAATCCATTTCCTGCCGCTACGCGGAGGAGCGAGACCGGGCCGAGGCTGAGGCCCGGGAGAAGGAGACTCGGGCTCTGGCGCTGACCCGAGAGCTGGAGACCATCTGCGACATGAAGGACGAACTGGACCGAGCCAACAAGCTGCTCAAAGCCGAGATGGAGGACCTGGTCTCCTCGAAGGACGACGTTGGCAAGAACGTAAGGGCTTTAACTCTTCTGTTCGCATTCCCGTCCCACACAATTTACTGGTTGTTATGGTCACGTGTGCTTCAAATGAAACTTTGCTGAAACTGGTTCAGTATTTTGCTGGTGTCCTTAAACAAGACGAGGTCAAAACCTCGTATATGGCTGGATCTTGTGGATGTATTTGAAGATTGTCTGCGCCTCCATGTAAAAGCCTTCTGATGACACGATCACTTAACTGACCAATGATGTGACTTCATCACTCACTCAGTCACAGACTGTCGCATTTATTGGGCTGGTCCCTGCTTTGCTGTGACACGGGCAAAAACTGTGACCTGGGCTTATTCAGTGGCCATTCAGTTGGCTCTGCCAACATATTTGTGACCAAGAACTGAACAAATATAACTCTGAGCACCATATTTGAATTTTAAAACATTTAATGCTCTGTTGGGGATTCAAATGATGAAGCCTGTATTTTTTTTTTTTTTTTTAATCATATTAATTTTTGTATTCAAATAGTAGGGAAATAATTGAACGTCCGTCAGAAATGAAGACACAGCTGATGTCTGTTGCCATCAAGTACCAGAAAAAAGACCCCCAGAATGGGCATTTGCAAATTCATGCCGGAACAAAGTGGGCTTTCCTTTACAGTCGAGCGTCCATGTTATTTGGACACGTTAAAACGAGTGGACGGAAAAATCAATGAATGTCCTGTGGGGAGTTTTGGCAGGAAAATCAAATGATAACAGTGGAAGGGGGTAAAGGGGGAAGATGGGTTCAGATGCAGAAGGGAGGGGGGGGATTGAGAACTTTCTTCCTCCTCCCCTCCTAAACTGGGAGTATTGAAATTTGATTGGTTCTCATGGTTTTTGTATGTAATGCGCCTGCAGGTGCATGAGCTGGAGAAGTCGAAGCGAGGCATGGAACAGCAGCTGGAGGAGATGAGAACCCAGCTGGAGGAGCTGGAAGACGAGCTGCAGGCCACCGAGGACGCCAAACTGAGGCTGGAGGTCAACATGCAGGCCATGAAGGCGCAGTACGAGCGCGACCTGCTGGGCCGCGACGAGATGGGAGAGGAGAAGAAGAAGGCGCTGATCAAACAGGTCAGAACCTGCCACTCTTTCTGAGAGAAGTGCAGTGGTAAAGTGTGACGTCACTAATACATTTAGAATGTTAATCACCAAATATTCTAATCTTCACTGGCAACTGGAAACAGTGGGTGTGTCTTCATTAGAACGAAGTTTCAAATTGGCTTGCTATTTTGCGGTTTTGAAATTGGCCCGATGTGAAGTGAGATGGCCACTTAGTAGTGAAGATGCAAATAGCCCGCTAATTTTACCAGGAATTTTTCCTGATACATCTTGGTCTAGTTTGCGAATTAGCCCGCCATTTGTGTTGCGTCTTCGTTTCTAGAGCGGAGGGCTTTCGGGCTAATGGAAACGCAAATTCGTACTGTCGGGCAAATTTCCCTAACCGCAAAATAGCTGGCTAGTTTAATTTCGTTCTGATGAAGACACACCTAGTGCAGTTCTAGAACACTGACAATTTTTTTTTTTTTAAGTCATTCTTAAAAAAATAAATGAATAAAACATGCCCCTCTGGGCTAATTTTAGAATATGCGAGATGGTGAGTGGATAGGAAGCAGGAACAGAGTAGAGCTCGAAACATCCCCCAGTAATGCGGTGTGTTCATGACTACAACCGGACACCAACTGTGGGTGCATCCTGATTCTTTTTTTTTTTTGGTATCGTTGAGGTTCTATTTGTTAGAGATTGAACTGACGGCTACTATAGGCCCACTTAAGCCAGTTAGAACCAGAGTTCTGTTGCCGATTTAGTCATTTTTGGCCAGGAACACATGATCTCTACTGCATTTCTAACCCAGGCTGCCCCTTGAATACCTCCAGTATACATGTTGCCTTGTTACAATGCGTTATTAATCAACACTTCAATTTACATTGAGTTGCACTTTTCTTCCTTGCATTCCTTCTTCCCTCCATCCCCTCTTTCCTCTTTCCTCTTTTCCTCCCTTCTCTCTCCCTACCCATCCCTCTCCCTTTTTGTCTCTGCTTCCATCTCTCTCCCCCTCATTCCCTCTCTCTCTCTCTCTCTCTCTCTCTCTCTCTCTCTCTCTCTCTCTCTCTCCAGGTGCGAGAGATGGAGATGGAGCTGGAGGATGAGAGGAAGCAGCGGTCCATTGCCGTGGCAGCTCGTAAGAAGATGGAGCTGGACCTGAAGGAGTTGGAATCCGCCATCGACATGGCCAACAAGAACCGGGACGAGGCCCTGAAACAGCTGAAGAAACTCCAGGTACCGTCTGCACGATCTCGGGGCCCCTTCCCCCAACATACCGCACATACTGCGCAGCCAGCTACACCTGCAGAGTACTACTGCATATACTGAGCAACCAGCTACACCTGCAGAGTATTACTGCATATACTGAGCAACCAGCTACAGCTGCAGAGTATTACTGCATATACTGAGTAACCAGCTACAGCTGCAGAGTATTACTGCATATACTGAGCAGTAGCTACACCTGCAGAGTATTACTGCATATACTGCATATACATATACTGAGTAACCAGCTACACCTGCAGAGTATTACTGCATATACTGAGCAACCAGCTACAGCTGCAGAGTATTACTGCATATACTGAGCAACCAGCTACACCTGCAGAGTATTACTGCATATACTGAGCAACCAGCTACAGCTGCAGAGTATTACTGCATATACTGAGCAACCAGCTACACCTGCAGAGTATTACTGCATATACTGAGCAACCAGCTACTACACCTGCAGAGTATTACTGCATATACTGAGCAACCAGCTACACCTGCATATACTGAACCAGCTACACCTGCAGATATACTGAGCAACTGCAGCTACATATACTGCAGCTGCATATACTGAGCAACCAGCTACAGCTGCAGAGTATTACTGCATATACTGAGCAACCAGCTACACCTGCAGAGTATTAATGCATATACTGAGCCAGCTAGCACCTGCAGAGTATTACTGCATATACTGAGCAACCAGCTACACCTGCAGAGTATTACTGCATATACTGAGCAACCAGCTACAGAGTATTACTGCATATACTGAGCAACCAGCTACAGAGAGTATTACTGCATATACTGAGCAACCAGCTACACCTGCAGAGTATTACTGCATATACTGAGCAACCAGCTACACCTGCAGAGTATTACTGCATATACTGAGCAACCAGCTACACCTGCAGAGTATTACTGCATATACTGAGCAACCAGCTACACCTGCAGAGTATTACTGCATATACTGAGCAACCAGCTACACCTGCAGAGTATTACTGCATATACTGAGCAACCAGCTACACCTGCAGAGCATATACTGAGCATTACTGCATATACTGAGCAACCAGCTACACCTGCAGAGTATTACTGCATATACTGAGCAACCAGCTACACCTGCAGAGTATTACTGCATATACTGAGCAACCAGCTACTGAGCAACCAGCACCTGCAGAGTATTACTGCATATACTGAGCAACCAGCTACACCTGCAGAGTATTACTGCATATACTGAGCAACCAGCTACCCCTGCAGAGTATTACTGCATATACTGAGCAACCAGCTACATCTGCAGAGTATTACTGCATATACTGAGCAGCCAGCTACACCTGCAGAGTATTACTGCATATACTGAGCAACCAGCTACACCTGCAGAGTATTACTGCATATACTGAGCAACCAGCTACACCTGCAGAGTATTACTGCATATACTGAGCAACCAGCTACACCTGCAGAGTATTACTGCATATACTGAGCAGCCAGCTACACCTGCAGAGTATTACTGCATATACTGAGCAACCAGCTACACCTGCAGAGTATTACTGCATATACTGAGCAACCAGCTACACCTGCAGAGTATTACTGCATATACTGAGCAACCAGCTACACCTGCAGAGTATTACTGCATATACTGAGCAACCAGCTACACCTGCAGAGTATTACTGCATATACTGAGCAACCAGCAACCAGCTACATATACCAACCAGAAGAGTATTACTGCATATACTGAGCAACCAGCTACACCTGCAGAGTATTACTGCATATACTGAGCAACCAGCTACCACCTGCAGAGTATTACTGCATATACTGAGCAACCAGCTACATCAACCAGCAGCAGAGTATTACTGCATATACTGAGCAACCAGCTACACCTGCAGAGTATTACTGCATATACTGAGCAACCAGCTACACCTGCAGAGTATTACTGCATATACTGAGTAACCAGCTACACCTGCAGAGTATTACTGCATATACTGAGCAACCAGCTACACCTGCAGAGTGTTACTGCATATACTGAGCTACTAGCTACACCTGCAGAGTATTACTACATATACTGAGCAGCCAGCTACACCTGCAGAGTATTACTGCATATACTAAGCAGCTAGCTACACCTGCAGAGTATTACTGCATATACTGAGCAACCAGCTACACCTGCAGAGTATTACTGCATATACTGAGCAACCAGCTAAACCTGCAGAGTATTACTGCATATACTGAGCAACCAGCTACACCTGCAGAGTATTACTGCATATACTGAGCAACCAGCTACACCTGCAGAGTATTACTGCATATACTGAGCAACCAGCTACACCCGCAGAGTATTGCTGCATATACTGAGCAACCAGCTACAGCTGCAGAGTATTACTGCATATACTGAGCAACCAGCTACAGCTGCAGAGTATTACTGCATATACTGAGCAACCAGCTACACCTGCAGAGTATTACTGCATATGCTGAGCAACCAGCTACAGCTGCAGAGTATTACTGCATATACTGAGCAACCAGCTACACCTGCAGAGTATTACTGTATATACTGAGCAACCAGCTACACCTGCAGAGTATTACTGCATATACTGAGCAACCAGCTACAGCTGCAGAGTATTACTGCATATACTGAGCAACCAGCTACAGCTGCAGAGTATTACTGCATATACTGAGCAACCAGCTACACCTGCAGAGTATTACTGCATATACTAAGCAGCCAGCTACACCTGCAGAGTATTACTGCATATACTGAGCAACCAGCTACACCTGCAGAGTATTACTGCATATACTGAGCAACCAGCTACACCTGCAGAGTATTACTGTATATACTGAGCAACCAGCTACACCTGCAGAGTATTACTGCATATACTGAGCAACCAGCTACAGCTGCAGAGTATTACTGCATATACTGAGCAACCAGCTACAGCTGCAGAGTATTACTGCATATACTGAGCAGCCAGCTACACCTGCAGAGTATTACTGCATATACTGAGCAGCCAGCTACACCTGCAGAGTATTACTGCATATACTGAGCAACCAGCTACACCTGCAGAGTATTACTGTATATACTGAGCAACCAGCTACACCTGCAGAGTATTACTGCATATACTGAGCAACCATCTACAGCTGCAGAGTATTACTGCATATACTGAGCAACCAGCTACACCTGCAGAGTATTACTGCATATACTGAGTAACCAGCTACACCTGCAGAGTATTACTGCATATACTGAGTAACCAGCTACACCTGAAGAGTATTACTGCACATACTGAGTAACCAGCTACAGCTGCAGAGTATTACTGCATATACTGAGCAACCAGCTACACCTGCAGAGTATTACTGCATATACTGAGCAACCAGCTACACCTGCAGAGTATTACTGCATATACTGAGTAACCAGCTACACCTGCAGAGTATTACTGTATATACTGAGCAAACAGCTACACCTGCAGAGTATTACTGCATATACTGAGCAACCAGCTACACCTGCAGAGTATTACTGCATATACTGAGCAACCAGCTACACCTGCAGAGTGTTACTGCATATACTGAGCAACCAGCTACAGCTGCAGAGTATTACTGCATATACTGAGCAACCAGCTACACCTGCAGAGTATTACTGCATATACTGAGCAACCAGGGGTGAGCGGGTTAGATGATGGCTGGGTGAATGGGTGGTTGGAAGCTGGGAGAGGAAACTTCTGCAGCTTTTAATAAAGTTTTGGATTTGTTTACAAGAAGAGCATTTTATTTCGATGTTCATTGTAGCCCCCTATGGATTTGGCCTCATCACGCGTGCCCCGCCACCGTCAAAGAATTCCTTGTGGACGCTCTACAGGCCACAAATTTAAAGCTATTTATTTTATATTTGGTATGTACGTGAGCAGTGGTTAGGACATGGCGCTTATCGATTTTGGTTGCCATGGTAACATGCCTCGCTAAATCATACACAATTTTGTGTCAAAAAATAAACCGAATTGAAAAATGCGGGCGAATCAGGGGCTACACCCATTGGTCGCCGGCGATTGATCTGGCTAGTTTCGGTTTGTGTTTCGAGAGCTCTGGAGTGTGCATGTTTGCGGAGTTTCTGCTTGTATTTTTGTCTAAATTGGATTTGTGGGTGTATTAAAAACCCCGTGTCCCGATCAGGTCCAGATGAAGGAGCTGCTGCGGGAGCTTGAGGACACGCGCATGTCCAGGGAGGAGATCCTCGCTCAGGCCAAGGAGAACGAGAAGAAAGTCAAGAGCATGGAGGCCGAAATGATCCAGATGCAGGAGGTCAGTCTCTGCACCTTTTGGTGTTCATTTCAATCTCCGTCTCAATCTCTCTCGCTCTAACTCTCTCTCTAACACGCTCTCTCTCGTTTTTTCCTCAGGAGCTGGCCGCCGCGGAGAGAGCAAAGCGACAGGCTCAGCAGGAGAGAGACGAGCTGCAGGAAGAGATCAACAACCAGAGCGGCAAGAGGTTCGAACACTGCCACTGTGGAGCTTTCCCCGCTATACAGTATTCCTAATGTCCAGTGCAGAGAATTCCCACCATTGAGTATTCCCAAAGTCCCAGCACAGAGGATTGCTACTAAAGAGTATTCTTGGAGTCCCAGTACAAAGGTTTCTGACAATAGGGCATGCCCAGTGTCTCTTTGAAGATCATTCCCACATTAGGCTATTCCCAGGGACCCAGCACAGATCATTCCCACTTCAGGCTATTCCCAGTGCCAATCATTCCCACTTAAAGGTGTTCAGAGTCCCAATACAGAGAATTATCTATTCCGTATGTAGTGTATTGCCTCCATAAACCATTGCCAAGTGTAGAAAGTATCTCAGATTGGTTAAATATTCCGAATATAGGGCATTCCCTCTATCGGAGTGTATAGAATATTCCCAATAAATACAGTGGATAACGGGAATGCTTTTTAGTGTTTCTCATTGCAATTTTCTCCTTGTTTACTTCTCTGTCCGCTTTGCAATGTTCGTACAGCAGACGTGCGTCTTGTCTACGCGGTATTTTTTTTCACGATTAAGCTGGCTGAGGTTGTGTAGGAATTTTACCTTGTTTGATCTGTTGTGCAACCGTCTCAATGACCTCATTCTATGCACAGACGAAAGCGCCTGCCAAATAAATGTCGTGTAATGTAAACATGGTATAGCCACCGTCTGACCGTTGAGCATTTGAACAGAGTATGGAGTTGATTTACCCCGAGTGCAGAGTATTTACAGTGCATGCATGGAGCTGGCATTCCCGCCTCAGTTTCATCGGTGTTTTGCTGTTATCTGGGAGCGGCGGCCATGATGGAGCCTCTGTAATAACGTGCCCTCTTCCATTCCCCCAGTGCCCAGGCTCTGGACGAGAAGAGGAGGCTGGAAGCCCGCATCGCCCAGCTGGAGGAGGAACTGGAGGAGGAGCAGTGCAACACTGAGCTGGCCAACGATCGCTGCAAGAGAGCCCTGCTCCAGGTACCATGTTCAGCCAGTCCAGGTCTTACCAATACCAGTACAGAACTCCAGAAATCAGTGTCACTTCCTCTCTGTGGTGCCTTGACCTCCACCGCTTTCAGCGCCTGGTTCTTTGTGCCAGTCCACAGCCAGGGCTGTTTCCCTAAGATGGATTAACTCTTTCAACTCGACAGCCCGCTACAGCGGGCTGATAATTTCATGCCTTTCAACGCGATAGCCCGCCACAGCGGCCAAGTACAGATCGACCCGTAGACCCGTCAGCCGCTGCAGCGTCATATTGACATTTTGGAAAAGAAACGGAGATTCGTGGATGCGTCCGAAAATAAATGGATTTTATATCGAGGGAGTGTGATTTATTTATTTTTTCTTATGAGGGTACAGATATCCGGAATGCCTGAGTTTAAAATTGGCTATTAATTTATCTACATCATATATTATCAATAGGGTCGCCAACAACGCAACAAAATTTTAGGGAGTCAATAACCGGAGAACTTAAATATTTTATGAAAAAAATTCGATCACACTTTTAAAAAGCTACCCAAGTTCAAATTTAGGCTCCCCTATGCCGTTTTTGTGGTATAGCCTATTGCATCCCGGCAGCTGAACTGTATTTCATACTTTGATAATTAAATTTTGCGATTAATTCACGATTTACATGTGTGCCAATTCCATGAGATCATATTCCAACAGATCCAGCCGAGACCGTCATCAGAAACGAGCTTTGCTTCATATAGCCTAACGCAACTGAGGAAAGGACGTCTCATGTCTCTTGAAACATATGTCCTCGTTTCATCTGTTCTCTCTCCTGTTTCCTCCATGCATTCTCGGGAACTGGGATGTAATTTAAGAGACTTGAGACGCTGACTATTTCGATCGCTTAACCAGCACTTGAATCGCCAATCCAACCGTAAAGGGTTTAACTGTTGCGCATTAAGAGAACACATCAGGCAGTGTCAGAATTTGAGTTAAACAATGCACATGCACATTATATATGCAATATATATGTCCGTTTTCTTTGTTTTTGCTAATTATATCCAGGGTTCAATGGTATAGCACACTGTGTAATACATGGGGCTGAAGGGTGTTACATTGTATCATTTACTTAGGGGCGAAAGAGTTAATGAGTTGGCTTGATAGCTGTGAGAGTATAGCCGAGAATAGTGAACTTGTACTCAAGCCCGTGTTTCAGATTTGGGAGAGATCAAAGCTTTTATTGGACCACTTCATTACAGTAGAAGCCAATGGTGAATTTTTCTTTAGGCAATGCTGCAGTGGATGGGGCTTAATCTGTTCCATTAACTGCTGCATCTACATGAAGCCCAATATTCTGGTATTGTAGCCTATTTGAAGTACATATGTTCCATGTTGGCATTCATACAAAAAATGTGCAACGTGGATGCCTCCTGATGTGGGGGGTGGAGGGAAGAAAAAACCAAAAACAGTCGCGTCCGGACTAGTTGATTTGAACCGATTTTATTTTGGCTGCAAAGAGGAAAGCCTTTTGCTTGATTGAGGGCACTTTATTAAGGACAGCACAGGGCTTCTCCTCCTTTAACAGGCTGTTTGTAAAGAACTGTTGATCGGTTACAGCAGGGGTGTCAAACTGACCTGTAAAAGGGCCAAGAGGCTGCAGGTTTTCAATCCTACCAAGCAGAAGCTCACCTGAAACCACTGATTTAATCAACTGATCTCGGCCTGCACAACTGATTAGTTGTATCAGGTGAGCGTCTGCATTGCTGGAGTGAAAACCTGCCGCCTCTTGGCCCTTTTACGGGTCAGTTTGACACCCCTGGGATACAGCACTCTTCGTCCCCAAATTTTTCATCCCAGGACTCTTTTTTTTTCCCCATGGACTTTTCTTCCCTGGGCTCTTCGTCCCCGAGGACTATTGTAAGGGTTAAGTTTTGGGTGAGGGTTAGGGTTGGGGATAGTGCTATAATACAGGAAGAGGGCAAAGCATTATGGGGGATGAATCACTCAGGGACAGAAAGTGTGGGGATGAAGAGTCCTAGAGCCCTGTTGATCCTACTGTGAGCCTTGAAGTTTGCCAGTGCCGAGAATATTAGCCTGATTGGAATGTCGGCTGGAATTGGAAGGGTCTTTTATGAGCACCAGTTGAGCGTATTGATCCATAAGTCCTTGCTTAATCGGTCACCGCCATCCCTCCTGCCCCCCCCATCAGACGGACCAGGTCAACGTGGAGCTTACGGCGGAGCGCAGTAGCGCGCAGCGCCTGGAGGGGGCGCGCTCGCAGCTGGACCGCCAGAACAAGGAGCTGAAGCTGAAACTGCAGGAGCTGGAGGCGACGGTGAAGAGCAAGTACAAGGCCAACATCACCGCCCTGGAGGCCAAGATCGCCCAGCTGGAGGAGCAGCTCGACATGGAGACCCGGTGAGCGCGCGTCCCGTACCCTCGCACCTGTGTCACTGTGAGCAGGGGGGTGTAGTGAACTTACAGGCAATTAAACCCCTCTAATCCGAATGTGTCGTCGCCAACGCAAATGCGCATGTCATATTGTAAGCACCGTAATTTCCGGAAGGTTTGCGCCATCGAAAAAAATTCCAGCTGTTCCTGAAAGCTGAGAAGTTGTGCTTCAGCCCACATACAGGTTACCACGGTAAATATGGCAGCATCACGCTCTCCTGGAATTTCAAACTTAGACCTTAAAGGGTTAATACTGTCTCCTGGAAAAAGCAAAATATTAGTAACTTGTCCGAAAAATGTGTAAATTCCATTAGAAAGCCCTCGCTTTCAAAACCTCACTTTTACCTGTGCGTAAGCCAAGTATCCCCACCCCATTGTGACCTTTGACCCTTATCTCTCACCCATGCCCAGTGAACGGCAGCAGTGCAGTAAGCAGGTGCGACGCGCGGAGAAGAAGCTGAAGGAGATGGTGCTGATGGTGGATGACGAGCGGAGGAACACGGAGCAGTATAAGGACCAGGTGAGGCCCTCCTGCGTTCTCCAGCACAGCGCCTCCGCTCTGCAGGACCCTACTGTCACTCAGCTGAAGCTTTCATCCACAGCAACTAGCGTTTCACTTGCCTGAGTTAGGGCTGGTCCCCCCCCCAAAGCAATAATGGGTCATGGGTCTTGGGATCATTTTTCATCTTTAGTGCCTGGGCTAGATGTTTTGGTATTTGTGGAGCCTCTCCGCTAAGGAATGCTGCGCTGGGATATCACCTGATCATTTGTCTTGTGAAGCATGATGCTGTACGAATAGAGGAGAACTGATGCTAGATCAGCACTGTTTTCCTGAGACCCATGAATGCAGCGTCTAGAGATTCTTTCTTCTGAACTCTAATTTATTTATTTATTCATTCATTTTTCTAAATTGTTCGTTGCCTGCCGCTATTTGAACTTGGTCTTCAGACCCTGGTCCTGTCGAACTGAGGCGTTTTCGATTTTCTTGTTCAGTCCGAGCTTTTCAATCTGACTCTGAACCATCATCAGTTTGGAACAAACTAAGCAAGCCTCCCTGCTCGATATGCAAGATGTATGACATGACTGTAATAATAAAGGTCGGGTCCAGGGGGCATTAACCCCTTGTTTACTGGTGCCCCCTGCAGGTAGACAAGCTGAACTCCAGGACAAAGCAGCTGAAGAGGCAGGTGGAGGAGGCTGAGGAGGAAGCCCAGCGTGCTAACGCTAACCGGCGCAAGCTGCAGCGCGAGCTGGAGGATGCCACCGAGTCGGCGGACGCCATGAACCGCGAGGTTAGCTCCCTGAAGAGCCGGCTCAGGTAAGTCTCACCCTTCTAACACTGCAGAACAGCAGCCTGGTACCTGCCCATTTACTTTACTGTTTTACTGTGTTTTCAAACACCAACAGTTTTCAACCATTCGAAGATGTAAAAATGAAATTTAAATGCTTTTTGTTCAGCAAAAAGCTATCGAATCTTCGACTGATCAAAGTGGCAGCCTTTTGCCGTATTAACTGCTGAGTAGATTTATGCATTTTCTTTTCTACAAGGGCAAGACATATGGTTCTGAAGGTTAACAACTAACACTACTCTGGAGGTTCCCAATGATGCCCTTTTTTTGAATTTTTACCTCCGCCAACGAAGTTGGGGCAGAGGTTATGTTTTCGCCCCTGTTTGTTTGTTTGTTTGTTTGTCTGTCTGTCTGTGAACAACATAACTCAAAAAGTCATGCACGGATTTGGCTGAAATTTTGTGGGTGCATTGCTATTATATGAAGGCTGGACCCTATTGATTTTCACCTCGATCAGTGAAACAATATGGCCGCCACGGCAGCCATCTTGAAATCATATGACACGCGATAACTTAACTTTGCTCCCACTCATGAAGATTTGGATTGTCCTGCCTTGGCGGAGGTTTGCACTCTACGAGAGCCTCTAGTTTTTTTTTTTTTTTTTTAAATTAAATCCTTTGTTGGAAAATATTAATGATTAATTTACTTATTTTTTGGTGAACTCTAAAATTTAGGTCACCACCCTGTGACAGAACAGATTCATCTCGACTTCTCACTCATCACATCTTGCTTTGTGCCATTTCAGGTTATTTACATGAGTTGAGACTGCTTATATTTCACTGAAGCATGGAACAAAAACATGAGTTTGCTGTTCTAAACCTTTTGGACGAAAATCCACTTGCACCAGCGCTTAGATCCTGTTTTCTAGTACTACATCTCGCAGTTACTAGTGCTGACCGTTACATCTGACTGAGAATGTTCAGCTGGTAACTGTCCAATCCCATCTTTGCGATGTCACACCTTGAGGGCTTAAAGACTGATTGGTCAATCGCGCTGTGAATGATGCAGCTTTTTTTGGGTCCTTAATTGTGAAATGGGGACTACTCTGTGTGCAGAAGCTCTGATCGTTTAATGTCTGTTTGTCTCTGATCAGGGTCGGGGGGACGAACTATCCCTTTCCCAGCGGCAGACGCATCATCAGCCGGTCCGGTGCCGAGAGCGACGAGGAGAGTGAGACCAAAAGCGAGACTTCTGAACCCAAACCTGAGTGAATGATCTGCCACCAACCTCCACAGCACCACCATGGGGCCAGTGGACTGAAATGCAACTCTCTCTTACTCACTCACACACACACACACACACACTCTCACTCACACACACACACGCACTGCCTGACCCACCGAAAACACGAGCATAAACAAATGCCAGATAACAAGTAAAAGCACTGTTGACCGATTCCAAATAATTCCACGGCTCTTCACCCTAACTGACCTTTAATGGACGTATATATTGCACGTCACAACGGTTCTTGTTGATACACAACAAACAGTCTTTCTGGTGCATTCAATGAGATTGACAGACAATCCTCACATGAGATCACCGCACTGTTTTCAGACAATCAGCTGACACACACAAACAGGGGCCAAATTACTCTGCTCTTCCTTTTGTGGAATTATAATCCGATGATATTTTTGTATGGAAACATTCCAGTTGTCCAGTTTCTGGGTCTATTTTTCTAACTGCATGAAGAAATGGAAGAAGCGAAATGTAGGGTGGGAGGGAAGTTGGGGGAAGAATAACAGACAGGGGGGACCAAAGTAATATTGCAATTGAGAGATTTGTATTTTATTCTGAAGTTTTTATAATGGATATACTATGGACGTACTACAGGTTAATGTACTCTTTTCTTGCTTTCTCTGTCTCTGCACTTGTGACCATAGGAGGTTTATATACGCTGACATTTTACTGTTGAATTAGCAGCACTTCGTACTGCGCAGCAGACTAAAGTACTAAGGGCTTTGTGAGATTGGCAGACACGAGCGGAGGCACATGAATGTTCAAGGCGATGCCAAAAGTTTGGAGACCCTGAACGTTGACGTGGGTGCTGTGGGTGGGGTTGGGTTGGGGATTTTGCGCAGGTGGACATTTGGGGGACGTTGGGTAATCTTAAACGGGTTTCCACACACCATTGGTGTCCGTTAGACGGAGGGAGTAAATGGTAAACACAAATTAAAAATCAAAATTGAAAAAGCCTGCAAATAGCGTGGCACAAGCTATTAATGTAAGATGTAACTCAAGCACCATAGCCTTATAAACCACAGTTGGCTCCACCGGTATTGTCATTTTTGGAGTTATCTTGTATCATCGGGTGAGGTTCGGGAGGGTGGGGTGGAGTGCGTTTCTTGTATATGCAAAAGCAGGGCTATTTGAATAATGAAATGCTGGTCTCACTACACATGCTGAACTCTTGAGCACTGCTTGGCGGAATATTGACAGAGGCCCTCACTCTCTTCAGCGTTATTGACGGTTGACCTCTCCCCACTGAGTATCCTGCATGTTGGCGGTAGCTCCCTCTTGCACTTCAAGGCTTTTTGCCATTTTCCCTTGTCTCAAAATGTAGCCCTATTTCCCCACTCAAACTACTTGCCTTGTTTTCCCTATTCTCTGCCCTGCCACCCTTTACCAAAATGGGAAGAGGGGTGGGGGAGTAGTGCCTCCAATAGAATGGCTTGTGGACCCTACAAAAGGAATGATGGGGTTTGTCACTGAACAGCAAGTTTGGTTGCTCAGTTTAGCCTAGTTTTTTTTTTTTTTTTCATTCATACTGCTGGGAAGTGAGAGAAATTATCTTTATCAATGACGGATGAATTTAACAGTGAGTCTCTCGTGGTTAACTGTCCTAATTCTAATGTTTGTACTGTTCATTTGCTCTGCTGCTCTGACGGAAAAAAAATTAAATGTATATTAAACGAAGATAAATTGTTGGTATTATTGCAATAAAGATGGCTTTCTCAACTGCTATCTATGGGTAATGGTTTCTTTCATTTAACACCCTGTTCTTGGCCAGGTTAAACACCAAGTCATCAAACTTCATGGGATGTGATGTTGACATGATTATCTATTTTCTTAGTCCAGGATTCAGGTCCACAAATTGTTCATGAACATCAGGACATTACCAGTAACCTAGTTGGGGGAAAAAAAAAATCTGGTTGTATACAATCTGATTGGCTTGCAATTCCAGTTGGGTACAATCTGATTGGCCGATGTGTGGCTCAGTGGAAGCAGTACCACAATTTGGTTAGGAAAAAAGAAAAACAAGCACACGCGTCCTGTCCGAATATTACGCCACCGGAGGAGGCGTGTAGCACTGCCATCTTTTTAGATGGAGCCTGGGCTAGCCAAAGTTGATAGCCTGTCCATCGAATAAAAAGCTAAACGAACAAGCTGTCTAACTAGTCAAAATTGCTTGGTTGTAATGCACAATTGCGGATCAGGTTCAAGGTTTCTGTACTTTTTACACAAAATCATGGCAATTTCCTCAGATATTTCAGGCTATGAAAACTGTATTCTGTTTCAAATATCCTGCGAATGCCATTGGGCACTCAATATTATCTGAAATGGGACCCATACTGGGCACACAGCCCAAGGTGGTAACTACCCCAAGGAGACCAATTTTCATCTGCTAAGGAATTCTTTTCATTCCAACTTGTCAGATGGTTGTCGGGAGGGAAACATTACATTTGACCCCAATTTTGGTCATTTTGGTTACCATGGCGATGAGAATTCAAGATTGCCGCCATTGTGGAAACAAAAACTGTAAACAATAAATACTCCATAACTAATTGATATTTTGATTTGGATTTTTTCCAAATAAAACAAGACCATTTCCTTTATGCAACCTACCAAAATCTAGAATCTCATTCCACAGGAAATATGTTTACAAATTTTATTTCAATTTAGACCTTCACATTCCGTGTTTTGAGGGGTATCCATGGCAACAACTACAACCCCAATTCCGAAATAGTTGGGACGAAGTGTAAATTGTGAATAAAATCAAAATGCAATGACTTTCAGATCACGAGCCAATATGTTGTTTACAATAGAACATAGATAACATTTCAAATGTTGAAATAGAGACATTTTACATTTTTATCCACAAAGTGAGCTTATTTCAAATTTTCTGGCTGCAACAGGTCTCAAAAAAGTTGGGACACAGGCAAAAAAGGGCTGAAAAAGCAATTAATATATAAGTGAATCAGCGGAAAGAACATTTAGCAAGTAATTAAGTTAACTGGCATCAAGTGTGTAATATGATTGGCTATAAAAGGGATGCCTTAGAGAGGCTGAGTCTCTCAGAAGTAAAGATGACAAGAGGCTCTCCAACCTGTGGAGGCTTGCATAAAAAAATTGTGGAATACTTTAAAAACAATGTTCCTCAACATCAAATTGCAAAGGCTTTGAAGGTCTCATCATCGACAGTGCATAACATCAAAAGATTCAGAGAAACTGGAAAAATCTCTGTGCCTAAGGGACAAGGCCGAAGACCTTTACTGGATGCCCACGATCTTCGGGCCCTCAGACGCCACTGCATCACTCGACGGCATGATTCTGTCATTGACATTACTAAATGGGCCCAGAAATACTTCAAGAAACCACTGTCAGAAAACACAGTCCGCCGTGCCATCCACAGATGCCACCTAAAACACTGTTATGCAGAAAGGAAGCCATTGTTGAGCATGATCTAAAAGCGCCGCTGTGTTCTGTGGGCCAAGGCTCATTTAAAATGGACTGTAGCAAAGTGTCCTGTGGTCAGAGGAGTCCAAATTTGACATTCTTGTTGGAAATCATGGGCGTTGTGTCCTCCGGGCTAAAGAGGAGAAAGACCGCCCCTCCTGTTATCAGCGTTCAGTTCAAAAGCCAGCATCTCTGATGGTATGGGGATGCATTAGTGCATATGGTGTGGGACACTTGCATGTTTTAAAAAGCACCATGAATGCTGAAAGGTATATAAAGGTTTTAGAGCAACATATGCTCCCCTCCACAAGACATCTATTCCAGAGAAGGCCTTGTGTATTTCTGAGTGCGACCATGCAAACACCCCAGAAGAAGTTCATCTTTAGTGAGAATTCTGTGAGGGAAGTTTATGACTGTTTGAATATATAATAAGGATGTAAACAAACCTTTTGAACAAAATAAACAATTTAGAAAACCCTTTTTCTGCAAAAATAGACTTATTAATCAAAATACTAACTAGCTGACTTGAAAGTGTATTCACTATGGTAGCCTGAGGATGAAAAAAATGTTTCTTAAATTTTGACTTTTTCATGAAAATGATGGGTGGTTGCCACCTTAATGTAGCCTCCAAAGTTGTTCCGAAACCGCGGAGTCGAGAGGAAGTCTGGAAACGTCACACTCCTGGCTTCTTCGGGTGCATCTCAAAGCACAGGCTGCATCCTTTGAAGGCTGCATTTTTAGGGGTCGTTACTTACTTCCATCTACCAAACTAATATTTAGGGTAAGGGATAAGGTTAAATTTAGTGTTAGAGTCAGGTTTGGGGCTAGGTTTAGAGTTAGGGGTTAGAGTTAAGGTTTCAGTTAGGGAAATCAATGACGACTCGCTTAAACCAAAGCTGTTTATCAGAGATGAAATGACGTCATGTTAGTTTGGCGGATGGAATTAAGTGACGATCCCTAAAAATGCAGCCTTCGAAGGCTGCAGCCTACGGTTTGAGATGCACCCGATCGTCCCGCCTTAATACGGAAGTCAAAGTGATGTAGCCAATTAGAATTCGGACACCGGGGTCTACATGGCTCTGTTGTTTCCTAACAGGTCGGTCTAAACCGGTCTGAACCACCGACTGTCGATGCTCTGAACAAATCACAATTCGGTATTTTGCATCCCTGATATTGACACACCTTTCCGCCTCATGCTGGAAAGTTGCCCGCCGGGTAGCACAGTACGCAGCTGGGTTTGTCAGATAGCTAGCTTGCTAATTACGAAGAAATGTCGATGTGGATACTTTCCTGCTACACCTCTATCTAGCCAGCCCCCGTCTTAAGTCATTTTATTGTTTATTTTCGTTAAGCAGTCCATGCGGCCTCGCCACCTTCTAGCCATGTAATGGTTAGGAAACTTAGATGGCGCCGATGTAACTTGGCCAACGCTTGGCTAATCTGAATGGACGGAGAAACACAAGCTGTTTTGTTGGACGAAGATGATCCCCTGGTTGCTGAACTTATTTTTACACGCTTGTGGACTAGACCCAGCTGTCAGTAGGACTGTTTGGGTGGTTCGCATCGGTCCGTAGACGGAAAAGAGACGATCGCGTAAGTGCTATCGGCCCAGCTAACTGGCTAACTTGGGGTAGGGCTAATCTGCTGAAAACATTCTGCTGAAAAACTGCAACCATCTATACTTTCCTTCATAATTTCTTATTGATAGATACACATCTCAAGAATAACTGGTGAAAATTTTATCACAATATATTGAGAAATAAAGAAATTATGAAGGAAAGTATAGATGGTTGTAGTTTTTCAGCAGAATGTTTTCAGCAGATTAGTTAGTTACAGATGCATCATTTAGTCATTTCCTGGTCATCTGAAAAAAAGTGATAGAATATGTAGCTATTGATACGGAATAAAAATTGTTTGTGATTGCAGTTTTTAAATCGTAACTTTTACAGCTTGTTGTGCATTGCAGCGCGTCAGTTGGCCTGCTGTGTGATGGCTGTGGCTTTTCAGCTGTATAGCTAGATGGCCAAAGTTGCGTCATTGACACTTGACATTTCCCTCTGTTTCAGGGCGCGCTTTACAGATCGACGATATTCCTTTGTAAACAGATGGCGCAAAACATTGTTTTTGTCGTCTCTTCAATAAATTGCTGTCGCCTAGCCACTTGATGGCATGCGGAGTTAGTTGTTTGGCTCCTGATATTGATACTGATAATTTGGTAATGTCACAGCCGGAGCTAATGGCCAATTGCTGAACCAGCGGCCGACTTTAGTCAGAGAAATTTCGCACCTGTATCCGGTAAATGGATTTGAGTCGGTCTCATCAGTTCTATTTACTAGTCTTCATTTCATGTAGAATAAGAATGCAGATGTGTAAGCAAGTGAAGTATACTTATTTTAAATGCTGTGACCTTGGCCCGCTGCTTACGTCCTGCTGTGGGTTACATGATTAGTTATGCATTGGTGAGTCTGCTAAACAATAGTTTGGGGGTGATTACAGATTAATTTCAGGATAGTAAGTTATGCACACCGGCAATGTCCTGCCTCTCACGATGCAATGAACCACGATTTGTGATTAGTTAATGAGTAACTTCGTGCCGTTAGTTCTGTAATGTGTAACGTTGCGTGAGTCAGGTGACTGGAACTCCGCTGTGGGCTTACTATATAGCCGTGCGCTGTGTGCTGTTAGCGGCAGTCCCCTCAGTGTTTCCCCGTGTAGAGAGCTCTGCTGTTCAGGCTGTTTTTTTTTAAAGATTTTATTCTACGATCCCATTTTCTATAGACGTGAATCTGATCCTAGTGGCTGATTTTTTTTTTTTTTTTTCATCTCCCTTCCTTTTACCTCGTGCAGATAGAGCAGTGGCACGGGGCAGAAGGAAATTCAGATAAAATAAAAGCGGAGAAATTCCATGATACAGCAGAGTACCGGACAGAATACAAGTTCATCCTTCCACAAGCAAATGGAGCTGGCAGTGGTGAGTACACGTGTGTCCTTCTCTGTCTGTTTTATGCATAATGACCGTGTTTGGTACACCTGTCGTGCTTCTTGTAGAGTCCTATGCCCAATGATGGGAATTTTGTGACTGAAACCTTTAAAGCTTTTTTTATGCCTCCGCCATATATGGCAGGGGCATATAGTTAACCCTTGTCCGTCCGTACATCTGGCACTATATATGGGATGTTGTATATTCGCTTCTCCTCAAAAACTACCGGGCTGAATTCATCAAGCTTTGGTAAATGCTTTCTAGATGGATCAAAGGTGTGCATCTCATATTCTGTTTGACAAAGTAGGATAATTTCACGATTTTACGGGCTTCACAAACTCTGTGGCGGGGGCATCCTTGTCCAAGGACACACATTTTCTGTTTTCAGTGCTGCATTGAAGATGTATGCTTTGCCGTCTTATGTGGTAGACTTTAATGCAGATCAGAACAGAAATTGCTTAAAACAAGGTTTGTGTTTATTTTGATGTCTGAGTCCAGTTTTTAATGAACTATCTATACTCTCCATTTTGAACATGCATATTTGCCAGTCTGCTGGCATGAATTGGGAAACTTTGGTTCATGGGAACGCTGGGATGACCTCAATTTACAAACGCATTACAAAGCAGAATTACAGAGTTAGCTGGGTCTTGATACCCAGTACAGTTTGTATTTAGCCCACGCTATATATTGGAAAGGGGAATATTGCAATGGAGCATGTCCATCTGATGGGTAGGGATGAGATTTTTTCAGAAACTACTTTACCTAGATGAATTAGATTTTGTGAGTGTGTGTCACTGGTCATAATCTTGATAGGTGTAAAAATGGCATTCCATGGTGCTGAGGGATATTGATGAGTGTCTTCTTTCTGTGTGCTTCAGACCACATTTCAGAATTGGGGAGAGTTTGGGATCTTGCACAGTGCTTGTTATTTCGTGTGTGTCCATAATCTTGCTTTGTGAAAAGGGTTCAGGGCTAAGTTTTGGAGAACGATGACAATAGAAATGCGCAATATGTTACTAGTTAAGGAAAACGCTTAACCGCTTTAATTAATACCTCACTGTCCAGTATGAAGACCAGACTGGGAAAATGCCTCAAAATTTCATGACCTACAGTCCTGCTATGGGTATGCACCAACACGGTGAATCTGCTCTCCATGTATGGGACTCCTCATAACCTCAGATATCCTCCTGAACACCCTATTAATGTATCTTTGCCAATGCTGAGTAATCATCTGTAATGTGTATTAATGTGCTGCGTAAGTAAGTTGATAAGTTAGTGCTATAATAGAAGGGCAGGTATTTGTGCCAAGCCCCCATGCTTTGTGCTCTCCGATTGGTTGGCATGTACCCACGAGTGATGTATTTATATTTATTGCCTTCGCATTTGGATGAAGGGAAAGGCCGTGGCTGTTGGACAGAGGTCAGTTTGGGCCAATGGCTGTGCAGCTGTGTAGAGCTACAGTTTCATGCGTGTCGAATGAGATTTTATATCTGATATTATCTGTGATTTTATTGCAGATATTACATGCAGAATAGTGCTGACATGGCTTGGCACGCAGATGAGCAATGACTCATGATATTTTATAAAGATGAGTCGGCCATTGTGGCAGAGAAAGAAAAGCCCTTGTGCATTTTTTTTTTTTTTTTTTTAAGTGTGTGCATAGGGACTGCAGGAGACGCACTCAATTGCCTTGTAATTGCAGTTGTGGTTGGAACAACAACCAGCTTACACAGTAGGTCCTCAGGACCATAATTGATAAGCGCATCTCTACAAGCCATTTTCTATATTATGCATAGCATTACAATGCAGGTTCTCCTTCGTCAGTGCAAGTCCCTGTATTTGCTGTGCTGAAAAGGCACTCAAAAATCTGAAATTGGCGAGAAAGGAGGTTCAGTTCTGAGAGCAGATTGGGATTCGTGATGATGTAGGATGCTAGAGCTGTCAGTATAGTGTGTGAAGGGTTTGAATCTGGTGCGAACCAAGGAAAATGGGCTGAGGTTCTGAAACTTGAAAGTTTTCTGGATTTTCCCATCTTATCAAATCAAATTTTAATTATGTACTGCATTTTACGAAGAATGACCACAGTGCGTTTTTATGGGCAATCCTGCCCTAACCTACAAGAGCAAGCCGAAGGAAACAGTAGCACCAGGAAAAGCTCCCTGATTCCAGATTGGAACAGTCCTTTGGAGGAACCAGGCCCAAGGCTGTTCCGCCTCTTAGAGGCAGAGGGTGTGAGTTCAGATGACCGGCGTGGTCAGTCGGTCGGTCGGTCGGTCAGTCAGCGTTTAGTCAGATGAAGCCTAAGTTGAGCTGTAGCTCGACGGGAGTCCTGTAGGGCAGTGTTTCCCAGTCCTGCTCCTGGAGTACCTCTGCTGTGGATATTTTAATCGTATCCCTGATTTAACACACCTCAATCAGCTGAGCAGCTCATTAGTAGAGCACTTGATGAGCTGAACTGGGTGTGTCGCATGAGGGAGATGCATGAAATGTACAGGGCAGGGGTACTCGAGGAGCAGGGTTGGGAAACACTACTGTAGGGGTACCTTCGATCATGGGTGAGGCCTGATTGTAATGATGGCGGAACTTGAAGGAGCGCAGCTGTTTCTACGTGGTTAACCCTTTCTTCCCCCCCCCCTGCAGGCGCACCCCGCTATCAAAGCCTTTGTGTGCGGCTCGCTCAGTGGCACCTGTTCCACCCTCCTGTTCCAGCCCCTGGACCTGGTGAAAACCCGCCTGCAGACCCTGCAGAAGGGCCGCGCTCCAGGGTGAGCTGAGCCCAGCGCCCTGGAGCTCTCTCTGGGGCAGCTTATTGCTTAGGGGTTATGTGTTAGACTGGGATTCTGAGGGTTAGCGGTTAGTGTAGCAACAATAAGTACAGTGGAGCTGTTGGGTTCAAGATTTTGGCCCCAGCTTAGTCTGACCAAAGGGAGGTCATTTTTATCGAAAGTTTCCGCTTAATGACGGTAACATAGTGTAATGCACTGCAATGGCTCTGTAATGGAGAGCACTGCACACTCTAGAAAAGTCTGTCATGAGTCTTCAAGGACTTAAAATAATTTTCTTGAAGATAAAGAAAATGGCAATTTGTTTCACGTTGCTGTTTGCTCGTCAAGTGAAATCTTCTCATTCCATTGACGTAAAATCACTTTAGTCAGTAATTGTCAGGTTCAGCTAACACACTGAAAGAAATAAAACTTCTAAATCTAAATGTATGACTAAAATGGTACAGAGTTGCGTAAATAGTTTTTTGCTCTGTAATGGTATAGGTTTGTGTGTAGATGGTTTATGTGAATGAAATGGGCACTAAAGGCCATTGTGTGTCTCCGCCTGTATCAGGTCGGCCCGTGTCGGGATGGTCGCAGTGTTCCTCAGCGTTGTCCGGACAGAGAAACTGCAGGGCCTTTGGAAGGGCGTCTCACCAGTGAGTCTCGGCCCAGTTCTGGTTTTTTTTTTTTTTTTGTATTCTTGTATTGGCTGTCGATATTACTTGTGTTAACATATTGAAGTTTATTGGATCAAAGTTATTGACAATAAAAAAAGTCTCTGTGGAAAATCTGTTTCTCTCGCCTCACCTCCTCCATCTCTCCCTCCTTTCTGCCCCCCCACCTTGTCCCAGTCCTTTGTGCGCTGTATCCCGGGCGTAGGGATCTACTTCAGCACCTTCTACTCCCTGAAGCAGCACTTTTTCCTGGATCGGGCCCCTAAAGCCTGGGAGGCGGTGCTGCTGGGGGCCGGGGCCCGAACGGTGGCGGGGGTCTGCATGCTGCCCGTCACAGTCGTCAAAACCCGCTACGAGGTGAGCTGCCCGCCATTCAGGGAAGTAGGTTCATCAGTTATTTTTCTTTATTATTAGTTTATCCAAGGGACTTGCAGTCCATTTTACTAATTACAGGCCAGTAGTCCCTTGAATAATTTGGGCCCCAAGGAGTGGCGCCAACTTCAGGTCAACATTGGGGGGTCACAATATTTTTTTTCAGGCTGCTGTATTCCCAAGGGTTGGCTGTAGCCCTTGTCCAAAGTCCAGCCTTTTAGAATGTTAAAAAGTAGTGTTGCACCGATACCAGTATCGGGTATCGGCCCGATACCGCGTTAATATGTTCGTACTCGTACTCGTCCACATTTGCCGATACCACGCACCGATACCACTTAATGTAAGATGCAAGGTAACTGCCTGCTCACGGTCGCATAGGCTACAGTATTTTGTACTATCTGACTTCCATGTCTAGGGGGAGACAGCGAGTTAGAAAAAAATACGAGAAAGAGAGCTTTATAGTCATCACATCACATGCAGGCATACGCGCATACATACAAGAGGTGTGTAGTAAAGAAGCACATGTAGGCAACTTCGTTACAGTACTTAAGTAGTTTTTTTGAGGATTTGTACTTGTTTTTTTTTTTTTTTTTAACCGGGACTTCTACTTTACTACATTTAAAAGATAAAAGCAATACTTTTTCTTCGTTACTTTGACACTGGCCACTTCACTACACGTTAAAAATTAAAATATGAATATAATTCATCATTTAAGGATTATCTGGATGCGGCGTGTTCAAAAAGAACAACGGTGTTGACAGGGTATCTAAAGCGTTTTGTGCAGATGTTTCTGCCAGCGGACATGGAGCTGCAAATTTATGCACGCAATTACAATATTCTATCACTAGATGGCACACCGGATCAGTTATTGAATATTTACAAACAAGCGAGCTTCACAAGCACTCACCCACAATCACACACAGAGACTTAGAATTGTGAATCTTCTTATTTTACTACAAATATACTGGTAGCATATGATTACCTTAAACGTTTTAGTTGTGGTTAAGTTAAATCTTTTTCATTTGTGTAATTGAAATATGGCGATACCACACACTTTAAGTGATGCCTTGTCTGCTTGGAAAGCTATTATTAACTTTAGTTGGATTGAGAATGCCTATGAATGTGTGTAGAAACTATCTGTGCCAATTAATAGTACTACTGACTTTTTATGAAGTTGGGTGTGTTACCTTGCCTATGCAGCGAGTTTACTTTTCATTTGTCAAGCTTCAGTAATGTTTTGATGGCAGTGCTAGTTCAAATGCTTTTTGTCGGGCCTAAATACAGAAAGATTTTTAGCAGTTAGGCCTACTCTTTTTTTCTTTTGGAAATAGCCATGTGTGAATCGTTTGATATTGGCCTCTTTTAGGCTTGTTATAAAAAGAAAATAAAACCTGTACTCCGAAATTGTCATTGTATTTTCCTGGAAAACATTTCAGAAATATCGGTATCGGTACTCGGTATCGGCAAGTACACAAAATAAAACACTCGTACTCGTATCGGTTTTTAAAAAAGTGGTATCGGTGCATCCCTATTAAAAAGGTTTATTTAGAAAATATCAGTAGGCTGCTTTATTTGATTAATGTTATATCTGGTTGTGATCCGTGAAATAACGTAAATTGGCTGAATGGATGCGATGTATGAAGGCATAGACTAATTGAATGTCGGAGGGAGCGTCCATTTTCCATCCCCGCATTTATGGACGTTGTCTAAACTGTTTTCAGTCAGTTATTTAGCCGAGGATTTGAAATTGCAAACAGGACCTGAAACATTGCGTTGGCCCATAGGATACTCATGTGTCGCATTTTTTCCAGCCTGCTTCAAGACGCACGCAATATGCGCACACAATAATTATGCATGCAACACGTGGTTCATAGGCCAAGGCCGCTGTCTCTTAACGCTACTCCTACTACAACGCTATATGCTACATATCTTCCATCATCCACGCATCTGCTGTGTTTAAATAGTGCCGCATGCTGCAGATGCATGGTTAATAGTACACCCTATCTCGACTAAGAAAATAAAATCCCAAGCAGCAGGTTAAAAGCCAATATAACCTCAGCACTAAACTGAAGCATAAGCTAGCCTACTGATTAAGGTGGTACGGGACCTTTTTTAATAAGGCTAATGTAAGTCGTCTACGATTGCAGTTGCAGGTTTAGAAGCTGAATCCATATTGGAATTAATATTCAAGTGCAGAAAATTTCACGGAAGTTGGCAGTGGGCTTATTCATTACATCGGCTATTGCTTCACAAACACAATACAGACAGGGTAACAAAAGACAAGTATCAATATCAATGGGCTCTTTTTACTGAACTAGTTTAAGAAATATAATTGCATAATATAGCCTGCATGTCATTTTCCGGAAATATAAAATTATGTTAATTAACTACGGTACTTTATATTTTACTGCGTTTAATCTCAGCAAGGGAAATTCTGAAGCCAACGTCACAATTCATTTCCAATATGTATCCAGCTGGACGATGAAAATGAGGTCCAGATACGAGTAATTAATCCCACTTGCGATCGAGCGCTGTCCCTCGATGGAAACATTTGAGCGAAGACACGAAAAACGGAACACTTCTGTAAAAAATTAGGGTGTGCATTTTATTATTGCCAATTAAGGAACTGTTTAATTATTATTTTAGGTGTAATTTTTTTACACATTTATGTTAAAAAATAGCCTGTTTTTTTTACCTTAATTTGGCTACTGCATTGCCAAAAACCAATGAATCCTGCCAAAATTTACTTTACAAGTAGTCAAGACCATAGGCCTACGTTCTTCAAATAAAGCACACGTCTAAATTATCATGTTGAAAAACCTATTTATTTATCCGTAACGTATTCACATACGCGAAAGCATTAAAATGAACCAAGGTACATTGAAATTAACCGTTCAGGGGCACGTTTCCTAAAACCTTGGTTTGAACCGGACTATGGAAGTTGTTGAAAGTTAGCAAATAACAGCGCTTTTGGGAAACATACCCCAGCTCAGTAAATTGCAGTACGGTTGCCCCATTCTGTTACAATCTACCTGAGTTGCTTGGCTACAGCAGCAGCTAAGGACGATGTGTTACTCACTATCAGATTTTTTTTAGAGTAGGCCACGGCAACGAATCAAGGACACACATTTTCTGGACATGAATATTAATTCCAATATGGATTCAGCTTTTAAACCTGCAACTGCAATCGTAGATGAAGAGGGCTTGCCTTAACCTTATTTTAAAAAAAAAAAAAAAAAAAAGGTCCCGCATTACCTTAATCAGTAGCTTGACTGAACGGGGCAGAAGAACTACAAAAACTTGCGGTTTTAATATTGCAGGGTTTTTGCACCCCCACCCTTATCTTTGGAGGTGCAGGAGACCCAATGCCCCCCCACAAATGGCGCCTATGGCCCCAAGTCTAATTATTAAGTATGGGTTGGCGTACTTACGTTTCCATCCAAAGGCTGTGTTACAGAGTGGCAGGTATAATAACTGCCTGTGTTATGCTGTGTTAGAGTGGCAGGTATAATAACTGCCTGTGTTATGCTGTGTTACAGAGTGGCAGGTATAATAACTGCCTGTGTTATGCTGTGTTACAGAGCGGCAGGTATAATAACTGCCTGTGTTATGCTGTGTTACAGAGCAGCAAGTATAATAACTGCCTGTGTTATGCTGTGTTACAGAGCGGCAGGTATAATAACTGCCTGTGTTATGCTGTGTTATAGAGCAGCAGGTGTAATAACTGCCTGTGTTATGCTGTGTTACAGAGCAGCAGGTATAATAACTGCCTGTGTTATGCTGTGTTACAGAGCGGCAGGTATAATAACTGCCTGTGTTATGCTGTGTTACAGAGCAGCAGGTATAATAACTGCCTGTGTTATGCTGTGTTACAGAGCGGCAGGTATAATAACTGCCTGTGTTATGCTGTGTTATAGAGCAGCAGGTGTAATAACTGCCTGTGTTGCGCTGTTTTACAGAGTGGCAGGTATAATAATGGCCTGTGTCGCACTGTGTTACAGAGTGGCAGGTATAACTACAGCAGTGTGCTGGGAGCTCTGCGCAATGTCTGCAGCACAGAGGGGCCCAGGGCTCTGTTCTCAGGCTTGACGGCTACGCTTCTCCGAGACGCGCCCTTCTCTGGCATATACGTCATGTTCTACACCCAGACCAAGAGAACACTGCCACCAGGTAGGTACTGCGCATTTGTGTGCTCATGTTCGTACACGCCGTCGGTTTGTTTGTTATTCTCTAGGGCAGCGGTTTGAATCCTTTCTGTGTGGAGTTTGCGTGTCTGTGTTCGTCAGGGTTTCTTCTGGGTGTCTCCTGAGTCCAAAAACATGCACGTCAGGCAAAGTGGAGACTCTAAATTGTCTTTAGGTCTGAGTGTGTGAGTGAACGGAGTGTGATACGTGGGATTGACTGGGGGACTGTGCATGGTGAATTCCTGCCTCTTTCCTATTGCATGCTGGGATACATGCGATCCAGCCCCTCCATGACCCTGCCCAGAAATAAGCAGGTTAATAATAAAGGATGGAGGTGATTTTTTACTAGCGGACTAATGATGGGTTCACGTTTGAATACGGGGTTTGCATTTGCTGTAGCCTTTGCATAATTAGTTCATGTTATGCTGTCCGTGTGTGGAACACTTGTGTTAACAAGTCTTATCTTTCTCTCTCCTGAACTCTCACTCTCTCGCTCACTCTTTCACTCACTCCCTCACTTGCTCACTCTCTCTCTTTGTCACTCTCACTCATTTACTCACTCTCTCTTACTTTCTCACACACGCGCTCTCTCTATCTCACTCTCATTCACTCTCTCACTCACTCACCCTCACTCTTTCACTCACTCACTCATTCTCTCTCACACTTTCACTCCATCTCAATCTCTCTCTGTCTCTCTCTCCCTCTCTCCCTCACACTCACTCTCACTCACTCGCTCTCAGAGATCAGCTCCTCTGTGTATGCCCCGCTGGGTAATTTTGGCTGTGGGGTGCTGGCGGGCGTTATGGCCTCGCTGGTGACCCAGCCGGCGGACGTGGTGAAGACGCACATGCAGTTGAGTCCTCAGCAGCACAGGCGGACGCGTGACGCGGTGCTTTTCATATACAAGGTGAGGGAAGAGCCCTCTGTTCCCTGTAACACAGGCTCACTGTGCCTTACATGCCTTGCATAGGTGCGGCCGTTACACCACACATCCTGTGCTACATCACTAATGGTCACATGTGGCAGGTAACTCAACTCTCCTTATCTACAAATTCAGTCTGTGTTCCTGTGTTTTATGTGTAAGTGAGGTTAGGTCTTACAGAACAACAATTATTTTGCTTATCTCTCCCCCCCCACCCTTTTTTTTTTTTTTTTTTTTTTTTTTTTGAAGTGTAAGCGGTGCTTTTGCAATGGTCCTTTCACCCCCCCAACCCCCATTTATCTTCACCCTGTTGGTCATTTAAATTGATTTAATTCTGTATGCTTATTATGCATGACAAATGCGTACGCTGGTATTGGCATGGGAAAACAGGAATGTGTCAATATGATGGCGTAGTACCAATAGTGCTAAAATTAAGATCATGTTGCTATATAAACAGCCAGACACTATATAAACAGCCACACAGTAGTGTGTGTGTGTGTGTGTGTGTGTGTGTGTGTGTGTGTGTGTGTGTGTGTGTGTGTGTGTGTGTGTGTGTTGTGTGTGTGTGTGTGTGTGTGTGTGTCTGAAGCAGGAACTGATCAGTATTGCAAGGTGGCATCTTGCGCCAGACAACTTGCACAAATTGTGCAAGTCTGATGAAATCTTTGTTTGTCTGAGAGTAGCTTGTCTGTATTAGATTTAGGTGAACTGGGTTTCACCTACATTCCTATTTGCCGTCTCTGTAACTATTGATGACTACGCGCTTCAGTGTCTGTGAAAATTCTGGCGTCTGAACCCTACTCTGGAATGTTGTGCATAACCCAGGTATTAATTGTCTGGAGTGAATTCAAATCTTCTGAAAACATTGTGCCACTTCCTGCCTGAAATAAACTCTCCCGGGGTTACCTGTTCTTTGTTTGAAGATCTTTTGATAATGGAGGAGACGCTCATAAATGCTCTTTTCTGCCCAAATTGACAGCGTAATTATTACCTGACAACTTGCTGAAGTACAAGATCAAAAATTAAGGCCACTGAGTGGCGTTTGATAGTCTATCAAATTATTGTAGGAGTGATGCTCGCGAAATCTTAATGTAAGATATGTACTTGTTTATTTTTTTGTGGAAGGCAATGGGCTTATTGTCTGCACAGTCAGCTGCAGGAAGCCTTTAACTGGGTGGCCTATCTCTGCATATCTGCATCAATTATCTTGTTTTATTACTCATATTGTCATGTTATGTGTCGTCATTATATGGTAGTTACATCAGAAAAAGGGATTTGAAAATTAAAATTTTTAGCAAATAAATTTTCTGCGAACATCAACACAAATTGATTCTCAAATAAAATGGTTGTGCACCATCAGTTCAGACTGAGTTTGGAATCTCTGTTTGCCCCAGACCGCCGTGAGACCGAGCATTTCTGCTCCAGTCTAATTTCTTGCCTTCGTGGGTGTCGCCTTGTGTTAAATGTTGACTGAATTAGAGGAAATCACTGAAAATACTGCATGGAACATTTTGGTGTGACAGCAGTGCAGAGATGGGGTTGATGCACCCATCTGTTTATACTGAGACTTACTACGGATTTGCTTTATCCCGTTTGTGGAGGCCAAATGCATCGCAGAGGTCCTGAGATGATTATTACTTGACGAACATTGTCCTGAAAGCTAAGCCCATCAGAGTAGGGCTTTAGGGCCAGAACTGAACATCAGTTTGGTCAAATTTTGCACATTCTACTTACAGCTGTTTCTCTGCATCAATTTTATTTTTAACTGTTCTCTCTCTCTCTTTCTTTCGTTCTTTCTTTCTTTTCTTCTTTCTCTCTTTTTCTTTCTCTCTCTCTCTCACACTCACACTCTCTCACACACACACACACACACACACACACACACACACACACACACACACACACACACACACTCTCTCTCTCTCTCTCTCTCTCTCAGGAATTTGGTTTTAGCGGGTTCTTTCGAGGGGCAGTCCCGCGAGCTCTGAGGAGGACTCTAATGGCCGCCATGGCCTGGACCGTGTATGAGCAGCTGATGGCGAGGATGGGACTGAAGTCCTGAGGGGAAGACAGACACAGAAGAGAGACACGGAAGAGGGGAACGGACAGGTGGAGAGACTGACCTTCACTCCAAATTTAAATGAAACTGGTTACTAACAGCTACACGGTCGTCGCATTGAACTGCAGTAACCGCAACCGCGAAAAAAAACGGCTGTTATCGACATTGTGTCAGTGCCAGCTCTGACTAATCCATCGTGCCCCGCCTGAGTGACCCGGTTTACAAGAACGACCTGGCGCGAACTGAACGTACGAGAGCAGAAGCTGTATTTTTTTTCTGATAAACATTCATCATTGTTTGCTGTTGTTGTTGTTGTTGTTGTTGTTGTTGTTGTTTTGTTGTTGTTGTTTATTTTCTCCCCCCCCAGACAATCCTATTGGATCTCTGGACTAAGTGTGATTTGGGTTTTGACTTTCACTTGTATTGAGTACATGTGTCAAAAATTAATTAGTCTAACCAGAACTTTAGTTTGGAATAAGCTTGGATATGGGTACGTTCTGAAAATTCGACGTTGCAATATGCTGCAAGTGAACTTGCTGAATTTCTGTTGGCAGAACCCAATCTGCCTGGGCGCGCTTTGGGTTATGGTGATGCTGTGACACAGCTGTAGTTTTGTCTGCTCGAGTTCTCGTACGACACAGTGATTTTCATGGAGGAAATGATGACCGTGTAAAATCGCGACCGCACTACGCATCACCAGTTGAGCACGCCGGCTTCTTGTTTGTGAATGCACTTTAAGGTTTTGATGAAAGGAGTCAGTATTCAGCTCTTAATGTAAGGGCAGTTCTGCTGATAAATGCAGGAAAGTCTGCATGTATTACTAGTTCTGCCTCTCTAGTACAAATGCCTTTGTATTGTACTGCGATACAGGGCTCAGTCCTCAACTGCGGAGATTTGAAGGAGAAAAAAGTATCACTCTTAATGGTATTTATCATTTTTCCTTCAATATTATTATTATTATTATTATTATTATTATTATTATTTTATTTTGTATTTGGGGATATTTTGTCAGCAGTGTTGCCTGTATCATTCTTTCAGCTTTTGTTTATTAAAAGAAAATGGATTTGTTTTGCAACACAAGTCCAGTGTGTGTCATTGAGTCCCTTCACTGTATGATGGCCAGTGTCTTTAAAAGTTGTGTGATTGTGAACTTGAAGTTATAAAGGTACCATCATTGTGGTTTTACTGTGATGCTTGTTTCATCACTGCTGTTCCTCTCCTGACAATGAGAATAAGGAAATGGCTGCATTTGGGTCTCTTGGGTTGTTCTGTGGAGGGAAGAGTCTCAACACAGTCGCCTGTTTTCCACGGGAAGTGAGAAAGGATTTGATTGGCGGATCAATGCTGCCAAAATGGAGCATCGCACTGACATTGAGGTTGCTGGCAGTTATTTTGGGAATTACCCAAATTATTTTAGCAATATGTTGGCCACAGATCAAATGACACGAGAAATTGCAACATCCCATCTCTCTCAAAACGGTGAATTTTTCACTAATTATTTGTCATTAAAACCCAAAACTTCACCCACCCATCATTATAAATCTGTTAACTGCCACGTGCTACATTGTACCCATTCCATTAGTTTCACTGGAGGTATGTCCATATATAGTGTACGCTATTAAGCCACAATATTTCAACTACTGATTGGTGATGTGAATTCCATTGATTATCTTGTTCTTGTTACAATATCACCTGTCAAGGTTGGGATATATTAGGATGTAATAACAGCCAGTTCTTGAGGTTAAGGTGTTGGAAGCAAGAGAAGTGGACAAGCGTTGGGATCTGAGCAACCGACGGGCCAAATTGTGATGCCTTGATGGTTCAGCCTGACCATCTCCAAAACGGTTGGTCTTGTGGGATGTCCCTGGTATGCAGTGGTTTGTATCTTCCATAAGTGCTCAGAGGAAAGACAAAGGCCCATTAATGTACATGGGGAGTGAAGGCTAGTGCATTTGGTCCCATCCCACAGTAGAGATACTGCTGCACTGATTGTAGAAAAAGTTCAAGGGCATCTAAAGTCAATTCCCATTGTTTTTGTTTATCGGCCAATCAGCAAGCCGCACCTGCGCAAACGAACCGAAATAGAAGGATTATCTACGCATGTATACAAAACATTGGTTGATTAATGAAATTGGTCAATGTGACAATGCAAGATGTCAACAAAAGCTAGTGATTTGTTTGTTAACATGGGACGTTCAACGTCCCGTCTGAGAATCGACTTTAGATGCCCTTTAATGTTTGCTAGGATGGGAAGGCATTAGAGGACAATGCATTGCTAATTGTGGTGAGTTAGGCAGCGTAGCTGCAGGCTGGTCTCAGTGCTCATACTGACCGCTGTCTGCTGCTGAAGGTGCCAAAAATTAGCATGTGAGTGTCAGAGCTGGACCATGGAGCAATGAAAGAAGGGCCTCTGGTTTGAGGAATCACATTTTCTTTCACATTCAGTGGATGGCTGGGTGTGTATATGTCATATAACTGGGGATGAGATGGCACCAGGATGCACTATGGGAAGACCGCAAGCCTGTGAAGGCAGTGCAATGCTCTGGGCGATGTTTGGCTTAGAAACCACTGGGTCCTGGCTTTCATGTGGTTGTTACTTCTACATGCATCACATTCCTAATTTTGCACTGTTGCAGACCAAGTACTTTCTGTCATGGGAATGGTATTCCCTGATAGCACTGGCCTCTTTCAACAGGAATAAAACACCCTGCTTCATTGCAAAAATTGCTCAGGAATGGTTTGAGGAGCATAGCAAAGATTTCAATGCGTTGACTGGACCTCCATATACTGCACATCTCAATCCGATTGAGCATCCGTGGCGTGTGCTGGAAAAACAAGTCTGATCCACGAGAACCCCCGCAGTACCTGCCATGACTCAAAGGATATGCTGTTAACGTCTTGGTGCCACATACCACTGGACACCTTCAGAGGTCTCACGAAATCTATGCCTCCAGGGCTCAGAGCTGTTTTCGCAGCACAAGCAGGACCTACAAAATAATAGGCCGGTCGTTTTAATGTTGTGGTTGATCTGAGTACATACTCGTATGCATCAGGCTCCTGCTGCCCTCAAAGCCTGCTTTACACATGAGATTACGCGTCATATTCCTATGTGCCTTCCCCTGATATACAGCTGTCCGACGAAGATAAGAAGGAAGATGGATTCTGGTCAGGAGGAGGTAAATTATTATGCATGTGGCAAATTAAATGGGCTGAGATAAAAAAAAAAAAGTGACGTGAAAGTATTTAATGAAATTTTATACGTATATTATCCAAAAAACAGTCGAAAGCCTGGAATTGGTTCCAATAGTGCATTTTTTAGATTGGACACTGCCCCTTTTTCAGTTAGTTGAATCATCTGTTTAAATACTTTAAAGGAGAGCATCAGAAAACGATCATTTTGACAGGTGACAGAGCATGTCTTTGCATAACGGTGAATAATCTGCTCTCTTACGTTTACTTTCAAGAAAGTTTCCACGGCTGAAATAGGCTTGTTTAGGGCAATGTGATTTTAGAAAATAATTAATTCATTTATAAATAATTAATGATTCAATTTTTTTTTTTTTTTCAGAGCTAAACATCTCTTCAACAGAACATGTCACGAGTCTTGACTTAGGTCAGGAGTAAGTCAACACACTAATTACGCCCAAGTAGTGCTCGCTTAACTACTCCTGCATATTCGACTGAATTGAATAATCCACTTAGAAGAACGAATGCGATGTTCTGATGATGAAATGCGTTTTAATTCTCACATAGTACGTTATTTCAGGAATCAATACACCCCGTAATCTTCGACTAGTCCTCAAGATATGGCCGGTATGGTCAATTCACCCTGCCCTGAATTTGATCATACCCCAATAAACTGGCCTCTTAATCGTACTTTTCCACCAACTCCTTGTCGGTCAGTTTACACAATCGTAGGGCAAACTTCACAATCTGTCGGAACACCGTATCTCTCAGCAAATAAAGTTACAACACCGTCCACCTTTTCACCGGGAATTCACTGTCTCGACGTTTTCTTAATATGGTCTACCTATTCCGTTGTCAATATGGTTCACCGGAGTGCTGCGCGACATCGACTGAAGAGAGACAGGCTACTGGTCAATAGTGATATCACACTGACATCTAGTGAAAAAAGAGGAATGATTCCATAACAAAAGGACAGTGATCCTCTTCTGACGGCGGTCCCTTAATTAAGCCATGTACAGTCATTATTAAAATGCATTGGCCTAGTGACCGTGGGTCCTCATGCAATACGATATTACTAATTTTAATTGGGCTTTCCAGCGAGCATTTTTTTTTTTATTTAGCCAAAAGGCAGATAACTAAGTCCTATGTACATTTTAAAATTGGCCCTAGAACCTTTGTTGTTCAACCGACCGACCATTTTGTCACTTAATTTGCATGTCGTTTTCAGTTACCCGCATGACAGTAGTTGCATCACAAAATACTGCAGTTACCACAATGCCAGAGACGGTTGTTACATGAAACTTGACTATAAATTTGACATCACTTCCTGTTTCCGGCCTTGAAAATATTTCTGGTGGTGTGCGGAGTGGACGCGTGGTGAGCAATTTTAACAGTTATTAAAACCGTTTTTGAATGTTTACGAGGAATAAGCATGATCCTGACTGTCGAGTGGTTACTTATTAGAGGCTGCTAATGTCTGGTCGGATAAATGTCAGTTTCAGTTGTATAAGGTCAATGCGAGTGAGTTTGGCAACATTGCAGCGGCAGCTAATTAGCAGTTACCTACCTAGCTAGTTTGCTGGCTGAAGCCAAGTTTACGAGTGACTCTAACTCCGTCATTAACCTTCAAATTCTTTGTCTGCGGGAATAATCTCTCCTACTGGAAGTGGAGAGCGGTCATACCGTTAAAACTGGGTGCCCAGTTCGGTGCTCAGGTGTCGGAGGTGTGCTAGAGCGACCAGGCCGGGTTTTCGTTAACCGCATGAGTGCTGCTGCCCTTGAATGGGGTTTGGTTGTGATCTGAGCCACACGAGCGAGTTCATGCATTGCGCTATTCCATACACTTTGCTCTCCGAATATACCCTGCTTTAACTTGTCGTATATTTTCACTTTTTAAAAATTTTCCGAGGCAACTGCAAAGTTAGGAAATATTTTCACGGAACTGTGCCCTTGGCATATGATTTTCACAGTTTTGTTCCATATTATTCGTCGCTGTTGTTCAGTGATAGAATTTTCACTCAATGGCGCTTTTTGTGGATTGTAATTTTTTAAACAATTTGAATCTAGATTGTTTGATTTTTCGTTGTATAATACCGTAGCTGTTTTGGCCAGATTTTCCCCAAATTAAGCGCTATTGTAAGACACTTATAAATAAATTTCATTAACCGTTGAATGATGTGTTTTGGAGAAAAGGGCATCCTATTACTCACTAGGAAACGTGCTTTGCTGGTCGAGTCCCAGTGTAGCAACTGTTGGGCGCTTGCCCAAACTTAGCCATTAGCCACTCCTACTCCTTTGGGGATTAGTTGCTGCCTTGTCTAATTAATCAAGTTGCTTTGGATAATAGAATTGGCTAAATGCCTTATCTGATGAGACCTTTTTGTTTCTTAACCCCACTTTACTTTCTTCTCCAGGTAAAGGGAGAAAGCAGCCATGATGTGCCATGGTCTGCCGGCTGTGTTTCAGAATCAGGAGGGTGATGTGCTCAAGTGCCCCTCTGTCAGAACCCTCTCGGACCGTCAGCTTTGTGGCTGGAAGAGGAAGTTGCCATTATGAGCTGATTTGAGTCATGGGCTGCCAATGTGAACAGGTGTGTAGAAATACTTTCCTCATTCTTTTCTTAATGCAAGGTCAGGTCCATTTAGACATTAATTTAAACACTGAGCAAATTTACTGCATCTAATACTCCTCCATAGTAGTTTAAAATGCTATTTTATTTGGCTCATTCAGAACGAAGAACACTTTACTGTATGCCTGGAGTGCTCATGTATGGTGGCACGCACACTGTTAAAACCTGGTGTCGAGGTCGGTGCTCAGGTGTCGGAAGTGTGCTAGAGCGACTCGGCGGGGTTTTCGCTAACACCATGAGGGCTGTCGCCCGATGACTGGGGTTTGATAGTGACCTGAGCTACAGCTGCTGTACTGACTGTGATCCCATGATCTTACCTTTTTTTGATATTTAAGTTGTACAAAGTATTGATTAAAGTACCTGTTAAGTTAGTTTGTAGTCCCCTTGTATGTTATCCCTTATTAGAATCCTGTACTTTTTTTTTTTTTTTTTTTTAACTTTTACTGTGGTAAAAAGCTTTGCATCTAAACTTTTAACACCTTCCAGCTCCACTTCTGCTATGGTGTAACCCAGTCTCTTCACACCCTTCCTTTCCAGACTCAAAGTGGTGTGTGGTCTCTCCACAGGGGGTGGTCTACCCCGGTGCTTGATTAGGCTACTGGTGTCACCATCTGTGCTGGGTGACTCACCCTGGGGTCCGTCACCAATCATGTGCAGGCTGCCTTCAGGATGCCCCACCTCCTAGCTGACCGCTAGCTATGCTGACAGAGGCATTTGGTAATCCTACATTTATCCTGTCTGACCGATGCTGTCTCCCACTGTGATTAGTGGACATGGCTGTCCCCTTCTGCTCCAAGGTAAGTTGGGTGCTCTGCAGTCAATCACCCTTAAAGGGTTTTGGCAACTTTCCAGTCTGCTCTTGATTGGTGGGGCTCTACACTGGTCTGATTGGTGGGGCTTCTGACTCTGCTTCCCTAATGATGTGATGTCATGACTATTATGCCTGTTGAATCATTGCAGCCAGAATGTTGTGTGTACTGAATTTCAGAAGGGACTGTCATACTGTTGCATATCCTTTGCGGTGGTCAGTTGTGTGTGTCTGTGCGTGTGTATATCAGTGCATGGGGTTGCACACTGTTAGAGCCCGGCACTGTAGTTGTCAGTGCAGTGCGGGGTGTAGGTTGTGTGCTACAGTACTGCAAGGTCTTCATCCGCTCCCTCTCTGTGTCTGTGGTGAGTTGGAGGATGTAGATCATGCAACATTGTCTGCAGGGCTTGATTGCGTACACATGATCCTTTTTTCCCCTGTGGTTTGATCTAGAGAATTGTTGCTTTGATTGCAGTCAACCAAGAATGCCCCCCCCCAAAGTTGGTTCAGCCCGAGGTAGCTGATTGGTCAGAGTTTTCCATCTCGGTGGTCATTCAGGTAAGGAAACTATGGTGACAATGTTTAAAGTCTGGGATAAAGGAACCACATATCTGTGCCACCTGCTGCTTTGGTCCACTCACATATTTTTTTTTTCTCCCTTCATTTTTCCAGAGGCGTTGCCAGCAACAGACAACCAGCAGCTTCTCCCTAATGACGAGTTTATCCAACTGAATCATCCATCAACAGTCTCATGGATGTGGTGTAAAATTAGTGAATAAAATTATTGCTTAATAAAATGAAATACAAAACCGTGGTTGTCTATGAAGCCAGTATTTATCACTAACTGTGCAATGCCTTTGAAATATCAAATGCTGAATGGATAAGTAGTTGTAATCTCATTCTTCAGAGATGTAATCAAAGTGTACAACCAGTCATTTCTTCATCCGAATATATTTAGGAGATAAACCTACAGTTTTTTTTTCAAACACGAGGTATTTATCATAGGATAGATACCTGGAAATTACATTTGAAACCAAGCGCTTGCGTGAGGTTTCAAATGTAAATTTCCAGGTATCTAGCCTACGATAAATACAGTGTTTGAAGAAAATGGGAGGTTTATCTCCATTCTACCATGACTCTTGTCAACACTCCAAACTTCGACTTCGGAACTTTAAAGTGGGAATGTCAGACGCCATAGCGGTCGCCTTTTTTGGACACGGAAATTAATAGCCTACCTTTTCTATTGAAGCGGCTCGATAATCAAGCGAGAGCTCTTCACGCAGCGCGAGGTCTTGACCCAGTGCGAGGTAGTTTACTGGTGAATAGACATCTGGTGTTAACCAATCAAAATGCAGAATTTGCTGGAATGAATGGTAGAATCTCAAATATTTGGAGCCTATATTTGTGTTCATCCTTTTTCAAAAGCACAGCTATGAATCATAAACTGTTTCCTTTGGTCATGTTTCAAAACAGCTGTGCAACAGTGGGTATTTCCTCTAGTTTCTGGAGGCTGAATTTAGTGGGATAATTTGCACAACTCGGACTAGTAACAGTTTTACATTAGGGGTTTTCGTGGCTGACCCTACTAGTAGACTCCAGTAATGCTGGATGAGTGCGGGCTCAAAAAATCCTCCCTGTATGCTCAGAATTTTCATGTTTAACTAATAAACTATGGAAAATATGTCAAGCTTGCAAGCTGGCTAATCATTGCAATTACAAGACATGTTTTTGGATTGTGTGGCTCTCTTGGGTTGAAATGTTTTGCTATTGTATGAAAATTGGGGATTAGACACTCTTCATTTGGTGTGGATATAGCTTTAGCAATGTCATAATTCACACTATGGATAGCTACACAAGTCAATCAATAAGAGCTCCAGCTTTTCATACAATGACCAGTGTGAATGACCAAAACAAGCAATTAAGTCAAAGTGCTGAGTGTTAGCCATTTTGTATTGATCCTGATGCCATGATTTTCATTCCTGCGCCTTCATCCTTTACCACACGGTGGCAGCCTAAGCTCTTCTGCGACTCAACATGGCGTCCTTTTCAGTTGGCTCAAAATAAATTTGCAGCCAGTTGGAGGTGCGGGCTTCTTGCTGATTTGCTACCAGTGTCTGAAACAGCTGCCGGGCACATCTTCAAATCAAGAACCTTGTATTGCAATGGAAAGACATTCCACTACAGGTACTGTGTGTGGTAAGTCTGAAATTAAGATGTAAATTTTTATGTATTTGGACATTTTGTGTGGATTGCTGGGGTATTCTGGGAAAATGATGGTCAGAATTTTTCAATGTTTTTGAAGCAATTACTTGCAAAATGATTTGGGTTTTTATTGTCTCAATTTATATTGGTCTCTGAAACCTAGCATAACCTTTCTGTCACAGATCAGGCAAGTGATATGGCTCTCCAAATTTGACCTAAAATAAGCGCAAGGTCCAGGTCAGATAGCATTTTTTTTTTTTATTCAAGCACTTCTGAGAGAAGCACCTCCATCACAGGTGTTTCATTTTGAATAGGGACATGCTGATAATTGTTTTATGAGCACTGCATTATAAATGTTGAGAACCTTGGTAAGAGAAGCTCACCTGTTGTGAACTTGCCATGCCTCTTAGGGATTTTCTTAATGGTGTGCTCTGACCAGGTGAGAACAAAAGTTGCAACAGTTTGAGATAATTGCCATGCATGTTGTAAATAATTACATGTCAGAGGAACTATTATGGTACCATCATTTGTAATTGGCGCGTTACTCCAGAAGTATAAATCTGTTCTTTGTAAGTAGATGCAGACGGTCTTAAACAAGAGAGAGAAAAACACCAGCTCACCCCAGATGGGACTCGAACCCACAATCCCTGGCTTAGGAGGCCAGTGCCTTATCCATTAGGCCACTGGGGCGCAGTGGTAAATCTGTTGGCAGAAGAGGTTATAACCATGCATGATCAGACACTCCCCTGGGCTATTCTTGTTCGTATGACATAGTTACATTCAGTATCTGCTATTTGGCAACATAAAAAAGACTAAGCAAACCACTCGTCTAACTATTCAATCTGCAACAGATTGCTAGATTGATGCCTCCATTGCATCGGACATTGTGATGGGTCGTCAACTTGCCATCTTTTGAGCTCCATCAGTAACCCAACAGCAAATTCCAATCGACATATTTGGCAAGTGTTTCGGTAAGTTTTAATTTTCTAATATAACCTAGTAATATTTGAATCTTGTTAGTGCGACGCAACGTCAATTATGTAAGTATTGAAAATGGTTATTTAGATTTTGCATTAGTCGTCGCTACTTCGCACATCGAGATACTGTTAGCAAACGTTGGCTATAGATAAGATTAGCTCGGGTTCTGAAGTTCAGTCTGCGTTGAAGACCGACTTGAAGTTGTTGAAACCTGCGCGGAAAGTTCTGTGTTCGAATTAATCAGAGTTCTTCCAGTGTATGTCGACACATTAGCTAGCAACCTTGTAAAACCCCATAGATATATGTGTTCTAAATATATATATATATCTATGTAAAACCCCACATTGAATGCAAGGTCTGAATGCGGTAGGCAAATATTGTTTTACCAGTATCCAGTTATACCTCCGAGTCCTGAAAGCGGTACGCTGTCCTCACAAAAATCTCTATTCTCTCCAGCATTTGTCACTATACTCATGTGAACTCTCATATTTCACTGTGTTCATCGGTAGTGAATTGTGAACCAACTATAAGCATATAGCATAGCTGTACTGATCTATAGGAATGTTCCATGACTATATTCCCTTACCCTGCTCGATATTTTACGCCCAAGGTGCGCAGACTGGCGGAGTTGGGAACGTTTAAAAAAACATTAGTTTATACTATGAAACGTGTAGTAATCGAGTTCCCACCAGGAGGCAGTCTTCTCAGTAAGCACAAAATTCCTCAATATTGGCGACTCTTGAGAACGAAATAATTTGAGTTCCCGTCGATAAGATGGTGTGTTATGATTTCATGACATAAATAATCATTCACTTTAATAGGAAAAAGAAAAACGCATCCTCTCAAATGAGCGATATGCGTAGCATCATTCTCCTCAATAGTACCGAGTCCATCCTACATCAAGCAGATCGTTTTAAGGATAAATGCTTTTTAACAATCATGTACGCGCTACACAGCTTGTTAAACGGTGCATGAAGTAAAACCTGGACAACTCTCAAATATGAAACACGGAATCTATCAAAAAGCTGTACCGAGTTTTACTTAGAGCAGTTACCTGGATAACTCGATTCTCCTTGGTGGAACAGGCCCCTGAGGGGACAACAGTTCGAGTCATTCAACACACTCCTACTGTAGCAAAACGACGTGGGGAAGTTTTCAGAACCACCGCACCAGTGCATGTCAAGCAAGCACGTGAAGGGACATGAAACAAAAGGTCCAATTATATCTTGGGGAACCGCACAGCCTTTGCGCATTTACCCTTCGAAAATGCAGTGAATTTGATAATGCCATGGTCAGGGCGATACATGCCTACATACCTTTTTCTGGATCAGGGTGTGGATAAGCCAACTGGTAAAATTCTAGCGAGCAGGTTTGTCTTCATTCACATTTATGGTTAAAAGATATCTGATCCACTCCTTTGCTTAATGGTCAGGTCCAGAGCGACATCATCCCAGTGGGTCATTTACACACTGGGCCACAGAGATGAGATGCATGTTGCATGAAAGAACAAAGACGGGCACAGATCAAGAAAGGATTAATAGTCGTAGACAGATCACTTGAGAACCATGTTTCATCATTTCAACTAGACAGGTCGGTCACCCGCGACCAATGCGTGTAGCCCACATTTTTCATTTTGGCTTATTTTTGACACAAAATTGACTATTATTTAGTAAATGATGTTACCATTGCAACCAAAATCGATAGGCGCCGTGTCCTAACCACTGCCCATATAAATACCAAATATAAAAGAAATGGCTTACAGTTTGTGGCTTGTACAGCGTCCACAAGGAAATCTCTATGGTGGTGGCGGATGCGTGACAAGGCCAAATCCATAGTAGCCCCGACTTAGTCCGGGGGCTACAATTAAAAACAGGGTTCTTATGGAACAATTGTCGCTGTGCCCAGCACACCTGCTTGATCTGCAGTCATCAACTTAAAAACTACACGTCCCATGAGCCCATGGCCCATAAACAGGGCATACTTCAGTACTGTAGTCCTGTACTAATCAGCTTTTTCATCTCTTTATTTCATTTGGTCATACTTGGATTAAATAATTTAATGTCAAATCAATACACAAAAAAAGTAACAGTGGTATTCTCCAAAATAAAAGCGGTGTTAAGCAAACCAAAACAAACAAACAAAAAAAAAGTACTTTGATTTCACAATGGCAAAGTGCACTATAAGAGAAAGCAAATAGTTCTTTAAAAAAGCTGGCGACATTCTCCACAGCAGAGATTCAAGTAGGAGGGAGGTCCTGGGGACATTTCTTTCTGTTTAAGGGTGAGGGTAATTTAGAGATGCTGCCCTGGGAGGGTCTCATAGTTGCTGTAGTGTTTTAATTGGGCGGAGGGGCAGGGGGCAGAGAGAGCTTGGGAGGATGCAACTTAATTAGGTCACTTCTTGGGAGGGTTGTAAGGTTCCAATAGCTGCATGGAGAAGGTGTTGACCTTGTCTGCTCCTCGCACTTCATGGGGCAACAGCGGTAACTTGACGATGTGGAAATCTTCATACAAATCTTCCATCTGTGAAAAAGAAATTTAATTGAAAAAACATACGAAGTCTCAGCAACGAATTACGGAAAAAATACAAGAAGTAATTTTTTTTTTTACAAGACAGTTGATTGTGTAAGTGCACTGGGGGACAGCCTGGCTTGCTCATACTCAGCAAATCTGGGACTGGCTACATTAACGGAGAGAATTGTCTCGCTATGGTCCTACTTGTAGGACTAGCTTTTTGTCGGGACCCAAGTTCTCTGTGGTTGACTAGTTGCTCTACCTTTCCATGTCTGTGCACAACAGTAGCGCGAGGCAAAGGAGCAATTTTTAAAATTTTCCATTCTTTGAACTTGGGCATTGTGCTTGCTACTGTTTTTTAATGTAGACTACCGTTAAAACAGTGGGGCAGTCATTATGGGAGAATCTTACTCGCGAAGCAATATGCTGTGTCAGTGCTGCAACCATTGCCAAAACATGGAAGCAATGTTGTTCGAATGTTTTTAATGGCTGGGGTCTTGGTCAGGCAGACCCTTGGAAAATGAGGAGGCTGTTGATGCAACGACTGATACAACTAAAAAGTCTGGTTGGAAGATATAATACCATTAGTCATGTGTGAACAATGAATTTGTTTCAATGTTAATGTTTTAGAAATTCACAAAAAACACGCACATCCAAACAAAAATGAAGTCTGGGTGCTGGACAAAAATATGACTGCAAAACCAAACAAGTAAAATCCACATCATCAGACACTGATCAGACACTGAAGGGCTGCGGTCCGAAACGTCACGCATGTGGTGATATATATTAAGTCTTCTATAGGAGCAATTTTCTGGTGTGCGGATTTCACTTTTTTGGTTAATGTTAATGTTTTAAACAAACATTGGAAAGTCTTTGGAGGTGTTACTTCAGTGAACCTTAAACTTCTCCACTCTTAAGGATATCGGCAAAGCTGCTGGTGATTAAAATTTGTGTCAGGAGTGTAAGGAGCTGGAGGGAAGTGGTTAGAGATGGGATTTATGGCTTGGCTATGTAAAAGCTGGGTCAACGGAGGCCCACCTGATCCAGGTACTTGGACTGGATCTTGTGGCGAGCCTCGCACATCTTGCACGGCCGGTCGGCGTCGGGGAAGACCAGCTGGTTGACGATGATGTTGTGCGTGTCGATGTGGCACTTGGCCAACTCCTGAATCAGCCTCTCGGTCTCGTACAGAGAGAGGAACTCGGCGATGCACACGCAGATGAAGGTGGTTTGCTCCTGGGTTAGAGGGTGGCAGGCGGATGCAAGTGTCAGGATAGAAATGCAATCGCATCTCTTGCACATCCACAGCATAGATTTTGACAGCTGGAGTTGCAATAATTTCATTTCATTTTTTTTCAGCCGAAGAAGAGAACCGGCATAAATCTTGTCACAAAATTCTGGTCATTACTTGCAAAACTTTAAATATCATGTGGTAAAATTCCAACCTGGGGTTGGGCAATATGGACAAAATCTAATATCCTTTTTTTTTTTTTTTTTTTTTTTTTTGACCAAATACCTCGATATTGATATTTTGCCGATATTATCAAAATAAATGTTGGTGCTTTCACTAAATATTTACACAATGATATTTTTGATAACCATTTATTCGTAATGTTGATATAACGACCAAGCAGGTGCAGGCACCGGCTACAACAGTCTTGTAAGAGTAGAAAAATGCAACCCTTTACTGTAATGCAGCTTTCAAACCAGAGAAGCCAACACTTCTCATAATATCGTGATATCCAAAATTCGTGACAATAGTGTACTCTGCATCACTATATCGATATAATATCGATATATTGCCCAGCCCTATTCCTACCTTTCAAAATTTTTACTAAATTACAAGGATATAACATTGCAGAAGGCAGCAGTCAATGCTGTTCCTAAGCCATAGTCTTATACTATGGACAATAATAACAATCAGCAGACGGGCAGAGCATATCTCAACACTGCATTCTTCCAGTGGAATATTCCACAAAATGGCACCTGAAAAGACTCCGTTAGTGAAGGTGAGGTCACTTTGGCAGGCATACTTACAGGATCCTTGAACTGTTCACTAACGGAGCGAATAACTGGAAGCGTCTCCTCCAGCTTAGAGGCCAGCTGGTCCGCATTCATATCCCCCAGACCTAACATATTGCACATCTATGGACAGAGAGAGAGGTGCAGGTCACAATCTGATGTGCTGCGGCTGAATGACTGAGCACGGGATTCCACGAGTTTCAAACCGATCAATTCGATTGAGCCCTAAATGAGTATCTGTTTATTTGTAACACACAGCGAAGGACCGTTCATTTACACTTTGTTTAAAAATAATATATATTGATGGAATCCAAGCCTCGATGTTTTCCAGGATGTGGACTGAACTTGGGGTTTTTCGATGGCCAATAGTTTTCACGTTTCAGTCGTTACGAGGTGGTCGGGGAGTTTGGAGGTTTCACGAGCCTTGAACAACAGACCCCCCCCAAAAAAAAAACAAAATGGGTCTTTACTGGGCTGTGGGACCAGATTCTGAGGTCTGACTGAGGAAGACCCCTCACCTGTGAGATGAAGGGACTGATCTGGTTCTTGATCTGCATCAGGCGTCCCAGCCCCCTCTCCACTATGGTGGGGAAGTTGAGCAGTCGCAGCGTGTGGCCAGTGGGGGCAGTGTCAAATACCACCACAGAAAAATTCATACCTTTGACCAGCCTGAGGGGCCAATGAGAGAATACTGGGTTAGAACACTACGAAGAGGCACATGCCTTCTCTCATTAGGTCCAAGAGCTACCAACTGGAAGTAGGTATTGCCAGACAGACACACAGCAAGTACATGAGCCGAAATAGATGAAATAAACACGAGACGGTTGTTAAATGACGGGAAAGCACAAATCTTGAGACGGCCGCTTCATCCGGTCATATTCGTACGGCATTAACAACTGCAGCTTCAGCGCTTTAGACAGCAATGAAACATTAAATTGATTGGACACAGCTTGAAATGTCAATTTTTCTCTACAAACCTGTTGCAAGTTTTGACGATTAGCCTTCTGTCAAACTGAATGCCTGCGCTTGTGTATTTGGTCTCTGTATGAATGCATTCCTGGTAAGGATTATCCCATGTCTAAGGTAGAGCTGAGGGCTTTTCAGCCTGTAATGCTCCTACCCAAATTCCCAACCAAAGGAATGGTGGCAATTTCAACACTCAAGTGAGATCCATTTTGAACATGTTTGACTCTGGTTTTCAACACCATTTCGAAACTTCAGTCACTTGACTGAGCAGCATTCGTTCTAGCAAAAAAAATAAAATGTTTACATACTGCGGGAAAGCTTGAATGCTTGTTGACAGTTTATGCCTTTGTTTGATAAAGAAAGACTGTTATTGGCATATAAATTTAAGAGACCTACATAATGTTACAGTGGTTTGTTAAATAGATGTTTTGGTTTAAATAAATGCTTTAGGTAGATTTAAATAGGTCAATATATTGCTTATGCGTATGTAGGCCCATACACACCAGCATTATTAAATGGCCTATATCCCCTCATGCACGGGTCCAAAAGTTTCCATCTTGTCCCAATAACTTTTGAAAAATTAACATTTCTCAGAACTCTAGTTCCAATATTATGAAAACAACTTCACCACACTTCAGTTTGGAGTGATAATGTTAGAAACTGGTGGAAGTTTCACACGTTGCCACCTCCTCCCACCCAACATGCAGCCGTTTCAAAACTTCAGCAGTCAACCAATCCCTCCCATCAAAAAGACTGAAATTACTTTAATGGGATTCAAAGGCGCAAGATGTGTAATATCTGCAAATCTCCACTGAATTCAAATAAACCAAATTACATTGTGCATCTTTGCAAGTGTTATTATAAATTATGGTAGTAAAACTATCAGTAATAGCAACCAGTTGAGGATAATCAGCAATGATCTGTTTTAATTTAACCTTATTTAACCAGATTTAACCATCGAAATCTCTTTTTTTCAAGGGAGCCCTAGGGGTTGAGGTGGGGAGGGAGAAGGCAATTTGCACAGCCAATTAGATCAGGGGATGATTAGGTGGCAGGTTGAAAGAGCCAGGTTGGGACTTAAACCATGACACTAGGAAACCCCCTCCTCTTGTTAAGTTCTTTAGTGACCACAGTGAGTGAGCACGTTGGTTTTACATCTCATCCGAAAGACAGCATCTCCTTCAGCACAGTGTCCCCGTCATTGGGGATTATTCCACCAGAGGGAAGATCACAACCTACTGGCCCACCAATACCTCTTCCAGCAGCAACTTGTTTTCCAACGTGGTCTCCCATCCAAGTATAAACCAAGCCCACACCTGCTTAGCTTCAACCACGCGGTAGGAGCAGATCGAATAACGGTATGGCTGTGCTTCATTTCAATTCAAAATCTCTACACCAGCTGCAGTAGAAGTTTCTGCCTCTATGCTGTGCACTATTAGAAGAAATGTTGTTTCCAAACACCTCAAAAAATTTCGAAATGGCAGTTGTTTCAAAGGTTTCAAAACTTTTTCAAAGGTTTGAAATTGCGATAGATACCCAGGCTCACATCACATTTCAACGACCTGACCTCATGACCTCTGCGTAGCTCATCGCCTCGTCAATGCCCGGGAACGCGCTCATGGCCTCCTGCATCATCTTCTTCCCCATACTCAGCATGTTGTCTTCTTCAAAGAACTCATCAGGGAGCTCCGCCACTCCTAAACTGGGGTCGATTTCCTGCACATATGAAAAACGCCAAGAAGAAAATAATTTAAGTCAAAATCCCACCCTTCAGCTATTTATTTCGGGACAGTGGTGTTACACCGTTGCTAGCTTTGTTTTATGAGTTACAAGTAGATGGTTTGGCCTAACGCTCAGAGATCAATTCAGGTTATGCCCAGAAACTAACTTTAGTGGAAAAAATGTCAGTGTAGATGTCTTGTACACCTACTAATCAACTGTTTTATATTAATTATTTATAATAATTTCATTCAGTTACAGAACGCAGGTTAAATAAATGCGATAAAAATTAAGTCATGTTTACACAAACAGTACCGATGTAATGTTCACTGACCATAGCGAAGAGGTTGTCGTATCCTTTAACCTTGGTGGGCACCTTGGAGAACTTCTGGTCGAAGGCATCGGAAATATTGTGGGCGGGGTCGGTGGAAATGATGAGCACGCTCTCCCGTACCGCCGCCAACTGTACAGCCAAACTGCAGCTGGAATAAAGCCACCGACACTTTCACAACCGCGCAAGAAGAATGACAGCGGGCCACAGCAGTTCTGGCCAGTTAATGCATCAACAGTGAAACGGAACTTCAAGCTGTAAATGCAGTCAACATTGACTTGCCAGCCACTAGAGTCTGGACAATACAGAGCAAGAAATCGATCATTTTCTTGCAAGAAATGCAATTAGGCTGCCTTTATTATACATTACTCCAAGCTAATGAAAAGGCAAACGCGAAATAGGCGAACTTACTGTTGTGAAATAACGTGTTAAAGCTCGGTCAAAAACGCAGCTTTTGATGGACGTCATAAGCCTGCGCAGAAGGCAACTCTAAAAACGACCAGATGGGAAAACGAAAATATATATTTCACAAAGAATTGGGCTTCCTGGAATCTCTGCATCATGTGCTAAAGAATCAATAAGTCCAGTTCACCAAGACTGAATGAAGACGGCTAGCTAATACCAGGCGCCTGATTATGATGGTAACCGGCTACGTGGAAGTGTGATGACATCGATTTTAATCGCGAACAACATCTCACCTGCACGTCGTTTTACCAACCCCGCCTTTGCCACCGACGAAAATCCATTTTAAAGATTTCTGTTCAATTATATTTTTCAGCGTAGGTTCTAGCGGCTCAATATCAGGCGCATCTTCAAACTCTTCTTCCAACGACGCTGCCATCTTGAGACCTGGGTCATGGAATCGGAGTATAACAGAATGACCTCCAGGGGGCGACAAAGAGACTGTACTGATAGTGCGGAATGGGTAACATTGCAGGTCACGCCACACTGTTTTAGGTCATCTGTCTTACTTTTCTGTTGCCACACAATTATGCCGAACAAAATTATTTCCATTTTAATTCTCATTCTTTATTTAAATAATTAGTCTCTACCGGTTTGTACCGGCTCCTTTTATTTTTCAAATGATTTTATATTGTTACGACTGGTGCGTTCCCAGAGGGTCTGTTGTTATACTACCCTCTTGGCAATTCCTGCCGATGGGGTGTTGTCGTCCCCTCCGTCGTTTGTCTCTCCGTCCGTCCTTCTGTCTTCCCATCGATTGCTACCGCTTTAGCTGGTGAACGGTTGAGGGGACAGCCCTCAAATTTAAATAGGTTTTGCATATTGGGTGTGTCCAGAAGCCTACTTGATGTCAGGTATGGTAATCCTATCAAGTTGAACAACTTTCATAAAAAGGTATTGCTTTGATGGCTGATCATTTCGAACATAATTGATCTGCTCACAAATGGATTAATTGGCATGACAAAAACGTTTGACATAAAAATTAGACTTCTTTTTAATGATTAGGTTAAAAAGGTTACTGTTAAAATGAAGATTGCTTACTCAGATATCCAGAATTCATAAAGTACAACCCAAATTTGAAACAAGTCCAGACACTATGGGAAATGCGAATGAAGTCTAAAAGGTGTGATTTTAATAGTCCAATGGCCCTCTACTATACTGAAATAACCACACACTTAGACGTTGCATTCAATTCTTCATTAAAAATATATGCTTATTTCAAATCTCACGACTGTTACAGAATCCAAAGACCTTGGCAAAGGAAATAGTTTGAACCAATGGAATTCTCAATTAGAAGCCTAGATTTAAACCTAGATTTAAATTTAAACTTAGAGTAAATCTTAGGAATAGAAACGGTAATAATTATTTTCTTCAGAAAATATGTCAGGAACTCACAATTCCTTCTGCACTGACTTTATGGAATTCAGCATATACAAACATTAATCGGAAGGAAGTTTGGACTATTGCGAGGAGATAATGCATTGCTTTTAAAATCAGAAGAGTGTCTTTTGAAACTATTCTCTGCATTTATTCTGCACATTAAGTAATGTTAATGTTGAAAAAGGAAGTTGATTGTGGATGGTTTCATAATAAAAATGAAAGCGTTGTTGATTTTTTTCTTCCATTGTTATCATGAAGATTTGTTTTGATGTAAATTATTCATATTTTTTAAGAGGACGGTTGGATTTGAAATCAGCTTGAAAGACAAGGCTATTATATAAAATCGAAAAAATAGAACAGAAAAGATTACCCTAAACTTAACCTTCTAATTAACACGCAGAAAGGTCAAAATGCGAAGACCTGAATAAAATATCTTGCCGGAGCAACAACTTGGTGGCAATTCTACCGGCATTCGCGGGCAGAATAACCACTGCGTAAAAGATATGTAGGCATGATGACGACTTTTTTGATTTTAAAGTGACGTAATGAACTTCCGGGTATCAGTTTTATTTTCGACCAATCAGAGATTCTGTAATAACTGCCTCTGGTCCAACCCTCTCCGTCGTAGCAAGGTATGTACTAGAATCAAAGATGGCTGATTATGTGACAATGAAAATAGAACTTCTCAGAAAATAGATTAATTCCTCGGTTATTTTCCTTTATTTGCTCAAGAATAGATACGGTAATCCGCCGGGTGGCTATGTTTATAAGTAAACGGACGAATGCATTACGACGGAGGAATATATGTAATCAATTTCTTGTTGTTTCACTGCTAGTAAACTGACTGAACCGAGTTCTCCTTCCAGCGTTAGCTGTAGCTCGCTAACTTGCTAGAACCATTAATTTTGTTTGTTGCTAGCACCTGCGACTCCGTGAAAGTCGTCCATACCTGTGGGGAAAAAGAGGTGCCACCTAGAAAAATTTGACGTGTGATTCTTGCATACTTAGTCCTTAATGCGATGGTGATGCTTTGCTAGCGGATTGCTGCAAGAGGCCAGCTGGACACGACAGACCTGAGAGGGATAACGAAACATTCTGCTGTTGCAGCGAGCACAACGTGGGACTCGGGTGGGGTCGCTCGTTGTTCAGCTGTCGAGCTTGTTTTTGGTAAATTCAGGGGGAACCGTTTAACCGCGAAAACTAAAGCGGATTGAAGAAATTCCACTGGTTTCTTTCACGACCCCAAGAAACAAAAACCCGGCAACATGGAAAGGAAACGAAGCAGCGGGAAGACTGGACAGAGCAGCAGTAGTAGCAGCAGCAGCGGCGGAGAGTCAAGCGGCAACAGCCCCGGCTCGCCTGCCAGTCCTTCGGAGGCCGGGAAACCAGCTGGAGGCAACATATTTGCTAACGACGGCAGCTTTATGGAAATGTTTAAGAAAAAAATGGAAGAAGAAAGAGCGAAAAGGGAGATGGAAGAAGCACAGAGCAGTGCGAAGGAGGCGGGGCAGTCGGGAGAGGATAAGAAGACATTTAGCGTGACCAGCTTTGTAAGGGACAGTAACGTCACCAAATATCGTTAACTTTAGCGAAAACCACTCCAAATCTTCCATTTGGGTCTGTGGAGCTAGAATTCTGAGATATCGATGTGATTGTGTGAAAAATTCGGCCTTTGGTATCTGGTAAATTCTCACATTGATATGCATGTCGATTATGATGCCATTTTAGTTACATAGACATACCAATGGGTTTCAAGGCCTGCTTGGCAACTGTGGTAACACAGTGCAGAATAATAGTCACCATAAAGTTCTGCGCGCAAGCAGCTAGCCAATGAAACGCCAAGTTGATTCAAAAGCACTTTGATTTGAAAGTGGATGCAAGGTTATCGCTCCCATCCCAATATAATATGGGAACAAGTGTCGACTGGTCTGTGGCAGTCATGCTTGGTATGGGCGGCAAAGATGTGAGTTGGGAAGCATAAACTGTCGACACGCTTATTTAGTCGACATTTCCTTTGTGCATCCCGAGAGGACACTGATAACGGTTGCAGTCTTCTGTCCCCTAAACCAGGTGGGCAAGCGGAGAGGCGGCGCCAAGTTAGCCCTCAAGACTGGGATGGTCGCCAAGAAACAAAAAGTGGATCCCGAGGTAGCTATTGCAATGCCGCTTGTTTTCTAGATATTATAGACGTAGTCTCTTTGATTATTTTGACTTTACTTTCCTGCTAAATATTGAAGCTTCCGAGATGCATGTTCTTTTGGATAATTGTTGCTCGTGTTGTAAAGTATTAAAATAAGTGCAATGTGAGGATAGACATGCATCATATTTAAAGAGGAAATTATCCATACATGGATCTTTCTGCCTTTCTTGGTGTAATATTATTAACCTTATTCTTGACAGTAGACTAGCATTCATATTTTGGCTGCCATTCATTAAAACAAAACCTGTCCTCTCTCCCGCCTCCATCATTCCAGGTTGAGGCTGGTAAAGGCGATGCTTGGACTAAATACATGGCCGAGGTGAAAAAATACAAAGCCCATCAGTGCGGCGATGACGACAAAACCAGGCCATTGGTGAAATGAGACTCAGACCTCCTTTTATGCCCCTTTTTGAGGGAATACCGCCATTTTTGCCCCTCTGACTCCCCAAACAATGGGAGCTGGTGTGGGATTCTGGGACTACTCCTTATTAAATGTCTGGCTTTCACCTCTCTGCAGAAAAAAAAAGGAATGGACAGGAAATGGGGTCTTAATTGTGCATCTCCCCGGACGTAGGGCCTGAGTGTTTATTTTCTTCGTTTTGTATCTTTAAAGCAGTACTCCCCAACCCTGTTCCTGGAGATATGCTGTCCTGTAGGTTTTCATGTCAGCCATCGCAGTACACTCAGCAGCTGGAGATGTTAGAGAATCACTGGTGTGGTTCAGTTGAAAACCTACAGGACTGCAGATCTGCCGAAACAGGGTTCGGGACCACTGGGTTTAAACAATCATTTGTCTATTTTAGCTTTCGATGTACATGCAGCTGTAGTTGATTAAGATTAATGATAAAAAAATGCACCTTTGCAATTTATTTTCTCTTAGCCATGTAGTGTTGTTAGGTTACTTGCGTAAATGTTGGATGTGTTGTCTTGCTGAGTTGACATTTTTACTATTTTTGTTCAGATTTGAAAGGTGTGACGCAAATTATTGTGAAGTAAAAAAAAAAAAAAAAATCACCAGATTTTCAGATGCATCTTGTGCCTTTTTCTGTGGTTTCAGTGTCCCGTCTGTAAACTTTTCCCCTGGCAGTCCTGTCTGACATCTTGATAAAACCCAAGTTTTTCCATACACTTATGAAACCTTGTATTTTTGGTGAAGTGTTTGACTGCCTACTGGGACTTTTTGTGAAAGATATTCAGGTCCTGTTTCTGTTTTTTTTTTGGTTACAAGGGATGCAATTTTTATTTCTGGCTGAATCCTTGTGCTTGATTTGAATGTGTTTCCTTAGGAGGCTAAAGAGTGAGAAAGCCAAGCAAAATTCTTGTGACTTTGGTACAGCTGTAGGTAGCGCCTGGTTATGTAGCTCACATGTGGTGTCAAGATATTACCATGTTACTGATAGTATAATGGTATTTGGTTATCCAATATGAATTATACAAGAAGTAAACTAAAATATACTTTATTTTCAGAAACATTTGAACCACTCAAAATGCTTTCTGTTACTGTGTGCAATTTTTAATATTCATTGTATTTTAAAACTGCACAAGCTCGCACTTGTAATAATAGAGCCTAGCTCCAGGTGAATAACGAAATGTGTCACACTCAAAACTGTCTTTAGACAACTCTGATATCTCTCAAAATGGTTCCTAGTTGTTCTCCAAGGATGCCGGTGCATCAGTTTGCCTGCCCAAATAGCAGGCTGTGTTTGTCCGACTGGGTATTTGCGGGACTGTTTTGTTTGTGTATTTGACAAGGTCGGTGCACTCCAGCACATTAACAGGAATGTTCAATAGAGTTGGTCTGGGAGGCTAATTTTCATGACCTGCGCAAGGCAGCTGTGCCATTCTCTGCTCCGCCATGCCAAAGCTGTACTTTTGATTTGTTTTATAGCATGGTAAAAATTATTGGTAGTATACTCTGAAGTCGGGCGGGGCAAAATTGTAGTTAAATTTGTTCGAGTTGCAAAACCTGCTTTTGCCATGTCACTCCCTACTGTACATTTCATTCAAACTAATGTCTGGGATTGAATTTAATCCCCATGTCAAGCATCTGCACATTGCACATTTGGCAAGTCTGAACTGTGCTGTAGGGGCAACCCAACTCCTCATTCTCAAAATGCGCTAGCGCTTGATTGGTTCTTCGAATAACACGCACCGATGTCTGATTGGTTAATTTTAAATGCGCCGGCATATAATGAATTCAACAAGGGAAATAATTGGCTGCGTTGAACGCGTACCTTGAAATAGTTTGCAGCAAGCTCAGCATATTGATCATGTGTGTCTACATATAGATTAGCTATTTCAGGAGGCGGTATTTTAGCCTTCACCTGTTTTTGAGTTTGTGAGGAGTGGCTTGGTGGTGCAATGGCTAGCACTGTTGCCTAACTGCAGAAATCTGGAAAGTGTTCGAATATGTCCTGGGGCCCATACTGTGTGGAGTTTGTATTTTGCCCCTCATGTTCGCTTCGGGTTCCCTCCAGGAACAGTGAGTTCCTCCCTCTGTCCAAAGACATGCATGCAAGGCGACCTGGAGACTCTGGGTGCATCTCAAAGCGTAGGCTGCAGCCTTCGAAGGCTGCATTTTTAGGAGTCGTCACTTAATTCCATCCGTTCAACTGAGATGACGTCATTTCATCTCCGTTAAACAGCTTTGGTTTAAGCGAGTTGTCTCCGGTTTCCCTAACCCTAACCTTTAGTCAAATCCCTAACCTTAAACCTTGCCCCAAACCTAACTCAGATCCTACATTTAACCTTATCCCTAATTTTAAATGTTAGTTTGGCGGATGGAAGTAAGCGACGACCCCTAAAAATGCAGCCTTCGAAGGATGTAGCCTACGCTTTGAGATGCATCCTCTGAATTGCCCACAGTGATGAGTGTGTAAGTGTATTGTTTGCGATTCCTACACTTGATTTGGGAAGAGTGACACACATGATATAGCCTGAGGGGAAGTGCTGATGGTGTCTTTAAACATGAAATAAGTTTGGAGTTAGTGAATGTCAGGGCCCTAGGCAGCGGACCCTGGATGTCAGACACATCTGTGTGTGTGTGCCTGTGTGTGTGCGCGTGCGTGTGTTCGGGGGCAAGTGGAAATAGGATGGCCAGGTTGGGGAGGATGTACGAGGGTTCAGGCCCGGGTTCGTCTGTCTGGACTCCTGGATTGAGTGGGAGAGAGGAAGAGACGTGCGCGCTGTAAAGTCCGTAAGTATTCGGAAAGTGACGAAATGTGTGTTGTTGGGCTTCGTTTTCTCCCGAAACTGAAACAACTGGAAATGTGGGATTAATGTGTAAATTGTCAAATTGGAGGATTTTTGTATCAATGGTGTTACTGTAAATACTGTCTCTGCAAGTTTTATAAGAAGAGGTTATGCATAAAATGCATCTTTTGTTTCACTGCTCCTTGTTGCACTTTGGAATAGCTGTGCAAGGAGACTCAGAAGCATGAATCCAATGTTGTGCATCTTTTTTGGGCAAAATGAAGGGATTTTCTGCCCTGTGCTCTGTATTCTCGTGCACAGATACAGTTAAATTTGCAGGTCTTTCCCTCTCCTCCTCTAATGTGTGTGAATTGATTGAAAATGGGGGTACTGATGCTCTTGGGGGAGGTCCATCGGTGAAATGGTCCCTTCCTTCCCTCGTCATTGACCAGCAGGTGCACTGCCATCAGTTGCCTGGGTGAGTTAGTTAAAGCTTTGCTGCCATTCCCTACTCCTGTGAAAGCAGTGCAGTGTGAAGGCACGATTTACCTAGACCCTGCAGGACATGCAAAACCAATAACGTGACTTAGGATTGTTTTGGCAGTTTGCTTTGCACCCATCATTGGACATATTACCAGTTTTGCATGTGCTAAAAGGTTTTACATAAGCAAAAGGCCTTAGTAAATCTTGGTCATTTGAGTATTTGGACTGCAACATGATTTTTTGTGTTTCTTGGCTGTTTCTGGAACATTGGATATGAAAACTTTGGACATGAATATGGCTAGAGCAGTGGTCTCGAATACTGCTCCTGGAGAGCTACGATCTTGAAGGTTTTCACGCCAACCAAAGCAAAGCACACCTCGTATTTGGCTCTCTGGCCCTATGGGCCGATGAGCAATTGTTGTGGTTTGGCGTCCAGCGTCCGTCGTCCGGAACATTTTCTTATCCTTGTTTTTTTTTTTTTTTTTTTTTTGGCTCGATGAATTTTCCTGTAAATTTGCCATTACATGCTACTAGACCAGGGCTATTCAACATTATCCAGAAAGGGCCAGTGTGGGTGCAGGCTTTCATTCCAACCAAGTGGTTATCCACACCTGCACCCGCAGTGGCCCTTTCTGGATGATGTTGAATAACCCTGTACTAGACCAAGTCTCCAGGCTTTTTTTTTTTCCGGATTTTTGATTGAATCATTACCTCCGCCAACGAAGTTGGCAGGAGGTTATGTGATCGCTGCCATTTGTTTGTTTGTCTGATTGTGAACAAGATAACTCAAAAAGTTATTGACGGATTTGCATGAAATTTTCAGACAACGTGGGTATTAGGACAAGGAACAGGTGATTAGATTTTGGCATATCTAGGCCAAAGTACAGCTGAGATATATTCCGAAGTTCAAGATTTCAGGTCTTTCCAATGGGCCGGAGTTCCAATCGCTGTGCTTTTGGTTTTTGCTGCCACCTGGCGGAGGTCTGCACTCTGAGTGCTTTTCTAGTTTTAGTCTGTTTTATGGGCTCTTGAAATTTTGGCCACAATGTTAAAAGATGGGATTTTGAAATAGAAATGTCAAAGAATTATTTCTCAAAAACTGCCTGATAAATTTTTTTCTAAATCTGGAAATCAACTCAGCTTGGCACCCTCAATGTGCAGTGCGAGCGCCATTTTGATTGAATCGACAGAAGTGGATCTAGTGGGGCCGCTGTACTTTAACATCAAGTCTCATGGAGAATATGCAAAATGACCAGTGAAAGCTAAATGGTTGCAGGTAGTGTTGGTATTATCCACATACAGGAAGTCATATATGACCTATATTTTGGCGGTTTTAATGTTGACCTCAGATGACCTTGAAAGATAAAACTTGAGGTCAAGCAAAATGCTACAATTTTCAAAGGCTTCTAGGTTTGAAAATATTGACTATATAAAATGTGCGTATTATAGGTGGTCATACATGAACTTTCATTTGATGACCTTGAAAGTTGACCTTCGAAGGTCAAACATGTAGTAAAATTTCAATGACTTCTATCACAAAAACTATTACAGTTAGAGCTTAGGTTTGTATTGGAGGCATATAGGCAGTCATTTTGAAGTTTCATTTGGTGACCTTCAACCGCCAAACTTTATGGTGAAATTTCAATGACTTGTGTCATCAAAATCGTTATAGCTAGAGCCGAGGTTTATACTGGAGACACTGGAAGTCAAACAGTGTATGAACTTTAATTTGGTAACCTTCATATTGATTTTTGAAGGTCAAACTTGACCAAGTGAAAATTCAATGACTTGTATCAGTAAAAAGGTCACAAATGGAGCCTAAGTTTGTATTACTGACTTACAGAAGTTCCACATCTTTCATTTGATGACATTCAATTTAACTGTCGGTGACCTTTGAGGGTCAAGCTTAACATAATACCACCCCAATTCCGAAATAGGTGCGACAAAGTGTAAATTGTGAATAAAATCAAAACGCAATGACTTTCAAATCACATCAGCCAGTATTTAATTCTCAATAGAACAGAGATAACATAGCAAATGTTGAAATTGAAAAATTTTACAATTTTGTCCTCAAAATGAGCTCATTTCAAATTTGATGGCTGCTGCAGGTGTCAAAAAAGTTGGGACGGGGGCCTGTTTACTATGGTGTAGCATCCCTCTTCTTTTTTACACCGAGTGGAGTTGTCTGGGCATTGAGGAGACAAGTTTCTTGAGTTTAGCCATTGGAATTTGATCCCTTTCTTGTTTAATACAGGCTTCCAGCTGCTGGAGAGTTTTGGGTCTCGTTTGACGGACTTTTCGTTTAATTATGCACCAAATGTTCTCAATCGGTGAAAGATCAGGGCTGCAGGCAGGCCAGTTCAGCACACAGACTCGTCTACTACAAAGCCATGCTGTTGTAATAGCTGCAGTATGTGGTTTTGCATTGTCCTGCTGAAATATACAAGGCCTTCCCTGGAATATATGTCATCATGAGGGGAGCATATGTTGCTCTAAGACCTTTATATACCTTTCAGCATTCATGGTGCTTTTTAAAACATGCAAGTGTCCCACACCATATGCAGTAATGCATCCCCATACCATCAGAGATGCTGGCTTCTGAACTGAACGTTGATAACAGGAGGGGTGGTCTTTCTCCTCTTTAGCGCGGAGGACACGACGCCCATGATTTCCAGCAAGAATGTCAAATTTGGATTCGTCTGACCACAGGACACTTTGCCACTTTGCTACAGTCCATTTTAAATGAGCCTTGGCCCACAGAACACGGCGGTGCTTCTGGATCATGCTCAACAATGGCTTCCTTTTTGCATGATAGAGTTTTAGGTGGCATCTGTGGATGGCATGGCAGACTGTGTTTACAGACAGTAGTTTCATGAAATATTCCTGGGCCCATTTAGTAATGTCAATGACAGAATCATGCCGGTGAGTGATGCAATGGTGTCTGAGGGCCCGAAGATCACGGGCATCCAGAAAAGGTCTTCGACCTTGTCCCTTATGCACAGAGATTTTTCCAGTTTCACTGAATCTTTTGATGATGTTATGCACTGTCGATGATGAGATCTTCAAAGCCTTTGCAATTTGACGTTGAGGAACATTGTTTTTAAAGTATGCCACCAATTTTTTTTATGCAAGCTTTCACAGGTTAGAGAGCCTCTGGCCATCTTCTGAGAGACTCAGCCTCTCTAAGACATCGCTTTTATGGCCAATCATGTTACACACCTGATGCCAGTTAACGTAATTACTTGCTAAATGTTCTTTCAGCTGATTCTCATATATTTTTTCAGCCCTTTTTTTGCCTGTGTCCCAACTTTTTTGAGACCTGTTGCAGCCAGAAAATTTGAAATAAGCTCATTTTGTGGATAAAAATGTAAAATGTCTGTTTCAACATTTGAAATATATCTATGTTCTATTGTAAATAACGTATTGGCACACGTGATCTGGAAGTCATTGCATTTTGGTTTTATTCCCAATTTACATTTCGTCCCAACTATTTCGGAATTGGGGTTGTACAATTACAATGACTTGTATTGCCAAAACGGTCACAGATGGAGCTTAAATTTGTATTAGAGACATATAGGAAGTCATTTATGAACTTTCATTTGGTGGCCTTCATATTGACCTTTGAAAATCAAATGTGACCTTGTGAAAATTCAATGACTTGTATCACTAAATGGTCACAGATGGAGCCTAGAAGGTCAAACTTGACATGGTAGAATTAAAATGACTTGTATCATCAAAATGGTCACAGATAGAGCCAAGGTTTGTATTTGAGACATTTAACAAGTTGTATATGAAGATCATTCGGTGACTTCAACTTGACCTTCTGTGACCTTTAAATTTCATAATTGATATATTGAATTTTTGATTACTTGTATCACCAAAACTGCTTCAGAGCTTAGGACTGTAATACAGAAATATGGCAGATCCTATAAATTTGAACTTTCAGGTAGTGACCGTGGTATTGACCTTCAATGATTCGTAGGTCAAACTTCACATGAAATTTTCATTACTTGTATCATCACTATAAGATCACTTGCTGGTAAGCTACAGGACCCTTGGTCCTATTTTTCAGTTTGAGATCAGGAGTGCAGATTTGGGGTTGGAGCAAAAACCTGCAGCAGGGCCATTCAACATTATCCTGCAAGGGCCGGTGTGGGTGCAGGCTTTCATTCTACCCAAGCACTTACACACCTGACACCACTAATCAACCCCAAGAGTCTTTGCTAGAGAGCTTGATTAGATGTATCAGATGTGTTAGTGCTTGGTTGGAATGAAAGCCTGCACACACACCAGCCCTTCCAGGATAATGTTGAATAGCCCTGACCTACATGATGGAAGCTCTCCAAGAACAGGGTTGAAGTTTAGAGGTTGTTTGCAGTATTTATTTATTTTCTGGGTATTTGTGTACATACTGTGATATCTGTGTTGGAACTGAGGCCCGTTGCAGGGTCAAAATGCTCATAGTTTGAACTGTATTTACACTTTGGTTCTTTAATCGTGAACTTGCAGTGGTGTGAAAAAGTGTTCCTCCCTTCCCACTTTCTTCAATTTTTTGCCTGTCATACTCAATGTTTCAGATCATCCAACTAATTTTACTATTAACTCCTTCAACCCCACAGCCCTCTACAGAGGGCTGACCAACATATTCCCTTCAACCCCAAATTCCTGTAGGGAAAATTCAAACAATCTGACTAATTGATTGGAACATATCAGGTTACATTTAATGGGATTCCAGAGATAACAGTAAGATACAATGTCCAGATAATGACCAGCCCTCTACAGAGGGCTGTGGGGTTGAAGGGTATAGTGATGCTAGAATATCTGGGGTTCAAAGAGTTAAGCAAAGACATGAGTACAAACAAAATGCAGCTTTCGGTGATCATTTCACGTATTGAAGATAGTTATTCAATACCTATATAACCCATGTGAGAAAATAATTTCCCCCTTAACCAAATAACTGGTTGTGCTACCCTTGGCGGAATCAACTGCGGTCAAACATAGAATGACTGACAATTGGTTTTTTTACATCACTGCGAAGGAATTTTGGCCATTCTTTGCAGAATTGTTTAAATTCAGCCACAATGGAGGGATTTCAAGCACGAACTGCTTGTTTAAGGTTGTGCCACAGCATTTCAATTGGATTCAAGTCAGTACTTTGATGAGGCCACTCCAAAACCTTTTTGTTTCTCGTACCATTCAGAGGTAGACTTGCTTGTGTGCTTTGGATCATTGTCCTGCTGCATAACCTTGCTGCACTTGAGCTTTAGGTCACAAACTGATGGTTGGATATTTTCCTTAAGGATTCTGTAGTGGAGGGCAGAATTCACATTTCCATCAATTATGGCAAGTAGCCTGCATCCTGAAGGAGCAAAGCCGCCCCAGATCATCACACTATGACCACCACGTTTGATTGTTGGTATGATGTTCCTGTTGTGGAATGCTGTGTTAGCTTTGTCAGATGTCATGGGACCCATCTCTACCAAAAGGTTCCACTTCTGACTCCTCAGTCCACAGAATATTTTCCCAAAAGTCTTAGGGGTCATCAAAATGTTTTTGGCAAAAGTATAAGCCTTTGTTTTCTTTTTGATTAGCAATGGTTTTTGCCTTGCAGCTCTCCCATGGATACCATTTTTGCCTAGACTCTTTCTTATTTTAGAGTGCAAACACTGACCTCAACTAAGGCAAGATGAGGCCTCCAGTTCTTTAGAAATTAGTTTGGGTTCTATTGTTATATCCTGGATGAGTCATCAGTGCGGTCTTAGAGGAATTTTTGTAGCCCGGCCACTCCTGGGAAAGTTCACCACTGTTCCAAGTTTCTCAGTTTGTTGATAATGGCTCTCTCCGCAGTTCACTGGAGTCCTAGAGACTTAATCAAAGTGACAATATTACTAACTGCTGAATAAGCTGTTTGTGAATCTTACCTCCTGTGGTCGTGCTAACGGCAAATTTGTTGAGTGACGCTCGAGTCCCATCACAACACTCCTTCCTAAGCTTTGCTTATCCAGGAGTAAAAATGGCTTTGTAACCCTTTCCATATTGATCAATGTCAACATGTATGTTCCTCAAGTGTATTTTTTTTTCAAGTGAATTTGTTAAAACACTTGTAATTTTTTATTGATATGAATAATTTAAAATGCAAGTTTGAGCATTTGTTTTTCCATAGTGTTTTCTTTTTTAATTAAAAACTTGTAAGGGTTTTTTTTTTTTTTTTTTGTACAGTTGGGGGTTTTAATTGTAAAAAAACAAGTGCTAAGTATTACCATGTTTATGAAAAGTACACGTCTCTCCTGTTTGTCACCGCTGATTTTATTTTTATCCCCCCGGCACAGAATGCGGGGGGATATAGGCATCGCCTCGTCTGTCCGTCCGTCCGTCTGTAATCATTTTGTTTCCAGAGCAGAACTCAGAAACTATGCAAGATATCAGCACCAAACTCGGTACATGTATTCTATGTATAGTCTAGGTGTGCCTTTTGCTACTTTGGAAATTTCGGGATTCCTATTTTTGTCGTTTCCATGGACACAAATCTGGACTTAGTGCACATCAGGCCTAGTTCGTTTCCGGAGCACAACTCAAAAACCGTTCAATATACCTTACTGAAACTTTGCATGTGTATTACTCACATACTGAAGTGGTGCCTTTTGATATTTTCAGATTTCTGAAAATCTTAGTTTTTTCATTTCCATGGAAACCAGTTGCATTTGGACTCTGTACCGAGAGGTTCGTTTCTGGAGCACAACTCAAAAACCGTTCATTATATCTTTCTGAAACTTTGCATGTGTATTACCCACATACTGAAGTGGTGCCTTTTGATATTTTCAGATTTCTGAAAATCTTTTTTGTTTCCATGGAAACCAGTTGCATTTGGACTCTGTACAGAGATGGGTTCATTTCTGGAGCACAACTCAAAAACCGTTCATTATATCTTTCTGAAACTTTGCATGTGTATTACCCACATACTGAAGTGGTGCCTTTTGATATTTTCAGATTTCTGAAAAATTTTTTTTTCGTTTCCATGGAAACAAGTTGGATTTGGACTCTGTACAGAGAGGTTCGTTTCCGGAGCACAACTCAAAAACCGTTCAATATATCTTACTGAAACTTTGCATTTGTATTACCCACATACTGAAGTGGTGCCTTTTGATATTTTCTGATTTCTGAAAATCTTATTTTTGTTTCCATGGAAACCAGTTGCATTTGGACTCTGTACAGAGAGAGGTTCATTTCCGGAGCGCAACTCAAAAACCGTTCATTATATCTTTCTGAACTTTGCATGTGTATTACCCACATACTGAAGTGGTGCCTTTTGATATTTTCAGATTTCTGGAAAAAAAAATTTTTTTCCTTTCCATGGAAACGAGTTGGATTTGGACTCTGTACAGAGATGGGTTCGTTTCCGGAGCACAACTCAAAAACCGTTAATTATGTCTTTCTGAAACTTTGCATTTGTATTACTCACATACTGAAGTGGTGCCTTTTCATATTTTCAGATTTCTGAAAAAAATTTTTTTGTCGTTTCCATGGAAGCGACATGGATTTGGACTTAGTCGCAGGGCTGGGTCTGTTTCCGGAGCAGAACTAAAACACTGTTCATTAATGACCCTTGTTTTTTTTATTGCCTTTGCCAACGTGTGCTATATAGTCTTTGATAGATGTTGCCAGTGCATACTTCCAGATCATTCCAGAGGAAAATCACCTCAACATTCTTGTTTGAATTTCTTTGAAGGTGTAGGATTGACATGACTTTCGCAAATAATGAGGGGCCGGGAGGATATGTCATCTATGGATTAGTCTTGTTTTTATTGGCTGCGATTTATTTTTTAATTGGCATTTACCGTCCCCAACAGACATCTGGTGAGTACCAGCTTATGAAGAATTTTTACATCTGAATTTCCTTAAAATTCCATGCACATTTTAGATTTTTCTGCTGGAATCAAATCTTCCGGCCTTTAAGGGAGGGCTATTGAGTTCTTTTTGCCTTGTTCTTTTTTCTTATTGTTACATTTTGTGCCTTTTCCTTTAAAAGGGAATAAGTGCATTACCAGATGTCTATCTTTCTAGGGTATAACAAAGGGCAGTAAATCTTTTAATGTTTTTTTTCTATTTTTCAGAGCAGTTTTGTTGCCCTTCACCATGTATAATCAAAAAAGTTGACAAATTTGCTGGTTATAATCTTGCTGTTATCAAGGCTTATACAGTATTTTTTCATTCATGCCCATGCACAACAGAAGAACTAACTCCTGGACCAAGGTAGTCTTCCTCGCTCACCATTGTGTGACTGTCCTGGGAAATTTGGACTGTTTACTTGCTATTCTTAAACCTTGAAAGGGGTCATGAACAAAATGTGAAATAATATTGTTTTCAGTAATATACTATATCAAACCTTGTCTTTCTTGCAACCAAGTTCTGGCAGATCAAACGGAGTCATTGCTTTGACAGCATTTTCTGTCTTTATTTTTTTTTCTGGAATGCCTGTTGATGTAATTTTTAAAAATAATTTAACAATATTGACATGTAAACTGCAAAATTCTTGTCCTATGTTGTGTACCATAATATCTGGTTTTTATTTGCTGGCTGAAATATTGTGTTTTTAGGATTATTGGCATGCATGGGGTTATGTTTGGGTTACTAGAGTCAAATTTCTCATGGGTGTGAAAAGGATCACATTAAATCACCTTTTTATAAAAACACAAAAATTGGTAAATGTGTTTAATTTGCCCTATTTCTGATTGTAAAGTGTTTGAGTCATTGTCATGATTTTATCTTGATTGATATTTTATTTATTTGCAAGGACCATCTGTGCCATTTTTTCATTCTGTACCTCTAATTATAATGTCACTAAAAACAATGACAATTTATATCTTTGTACTCAGGAGTGATATTTCCTGATTCGTAATTCCAAAAGACAAAAATAGACATTTATAGACATGCATAATTGCGAATGTAGAGCATTAAAAAAAATTTTTAATAAACTGCTTCATCTTTTGTAATCAGTTTGTTTCTTATGATTTCTTGAATGCATCTTCCAGCCTGAACACGAGGAGGCAAAAATCACCTGTAGGATTTACAGTTGAGACAGGATTTTGTTTTTTGTTCTCTGAAAGTTTCTGCAAGAATGGATTAAATACTTTGGATAAGTATTCCAAAAAGTTTAAAATTTTATTCGTTTTTCATCCAACATTAAATGAAATGTCAACAATTTTACTGATTTTAGGATTTTCTTCTAAAAACACTTATCCAGTGTTAAAAACACTTTTCTCATTCTCAGTCAAGAAATTGAGGAAAAAAAACTTTGACCCTTACTATATATACCCTTATCTCCGAAATGGCATAGTCTTATGTTGCTCAGCCATTTTTGCTGAAAATTATTTTTGACCCTAAAAAGGCCAAAATGACTCATTTAAACAGTTGAGTTATCTTTATTAAGGCCTTTTTATTATTTAAATAGAAAAATTACACTAAAATTTTTGAAAATTTTTTTCAGTATTTTGCGCATTTTTAACTGCATGTAAGCAAAAAATATGCAAATTAAAATCATCCTCTATTTAATGATGTATAAAACCTTTTCACCATAATAAGTGAGGAAATTGACCATACAATATTTTTGACCCTAACTTTGCCATTTCGGAGAAGAGTATATAGTCTTATGTTTCTTGGCCATATTTTTTGAAAATTATTTTCTACCTTTAAAATGCCAAACTGACTAATATAAGCAGTTGCATTGTCTTTCTTATAAAGTATTAAGGCCTTTTTATATTTTAATTGAAAAATTACAGTTCAAAAAATTCTTAAATTTTTGACAGTATTTTGTACATTTTTAACTGCAAGTATGTCAAAAATACGATTTTAAATTGCTTTCTCTTTTCTATCATATAAAACCTGTTCACCTTAAAAAGTGAAGAAAATGAGTAAAAAAAGTTTGCCCCTAACTTTGCCATTTCGGAGATAAGGGTATAGTCTTATGTTTCTTGGCAATTTTTGCTGAAAATTATTTTTGGCCTTAAAAATGTCAAAATGACTCATAAAAATTAAAATTCTATTTCTTCTAATAAGGCCTTCATAGTATTTTAATTGAAAAATTACACTTTAAAAAATATATATATTGTCTGTATTTTGTACATTTTTAACTGCAAGTAAGCAAAAAATACACAAACTAAAATTATTTTCCCTATTTTATGATGGATATAAACACTTTCGTCATTCTCAGTCCAAAAATTGATGAAAAAAAATTTGGAGCCTAACTTTGCCATTTCGGAGATCAGAGTATAGTTTTATGTTTCTCAGCCATTTTTGCTGAAAATTATTTTTGACCTTTTAAAATGCCAAAATGACTCATACAAGCAGTTGAATTCTTTTTGATACAAAGTATTAAGGCCTTTATATTAATTCAATTCAAATATTACAATTAAAAAATTTGTGAAAATTTTGTACATATTTAACTGCAAGTAAGCAAAAATACACAATCAAAAATGAACTTCCCTATTTTATGATGGATATAAACACTTTTGTCGTACTCAGGCCAGAAATTGATGAAAAAAAATTTGGAGCCTAACTTTGCCATTTCGGAGATAAGGGTATAGTCTAATGTTTCTCTGCCATTTTTGCTGAAAAATTTTTTTGAACTTAAAAATGCCAAAATGACTCATATGAGCAGTTGAATTCTCTTTCTTACAAAGTATTTAGGCCTTTCTCTTATTTTAATTGGAAAATTACACTTGAAAAAAATTTGAAATTTTTGTCAGTATTTTGCACATTTTGAACTACAAGGGAGCCAAAAATACACAGGTTAAAATTATTTTCCCTATTTTATGATGGATCAAAACACTTCTGTCATTCTCAGTCAGGAAATTGATGAAAGAAATTTTTGAGCCTAACTTTGCCTTTTCGGAGACAAGAGTATAGTCTTATGTTTGTCGGCCATTTTTGCTGAAAATTATTTTTGACCTTAAAAATGCCAAAATGACCCAAAATGTATAATTCTCTTTCTTCTAATGTAGTAAGGCCTTCATAGTATTTTAATTGAAAAATAACACATCAAAATAATCTGAAATTTTTGTGACTATTTTGGACATTTTTAACTGCAAATAAGTAAAAAATATGTAAATTAAAATCATTTTCTTTATTTTATGATGTATAAAACCTTTTCACCAGAATAAGTAAAGAAATTGTCAATAAAATATTTTTGACCCTAACTTTGCCATTTCGGAGATAAGTGTATAGTCTTGTTTTTTGGCAATATTTTTTGAAAATTATTTTTTACCTTTAAAATGAGAAAATGACTCATAGAAGCAGTTGCATTCTTTTTATATTTTAATTGAAATAGGCCTTTTTATATTTTAATTGAAAAATTACAGTTCGAAAAATTCTTAAATTTTTTTAAGTATTTTGCACGTTTTTAACTGCAAGTATGCTAAAAATACTAATTTTAATTGCTTTCTCTTTTCTATCATGTATGAAACCTCTTCACCATAAAAAGTGAAGAAAATGAGTAAAAAAAAGTTTGCCCCTAGCTTTGCCATTTCGGAGATAAGGGTATAGTCTTATGTTTCTTGGCCATTTTTGCTGAAAATTATTTTTGGCCTTAAAAATGCCAAAATGACTCATATAAAAATTAAAATTCTATTTCTTCTAATATAAGGCCTTCATAGTATTTTAATGGAAAATTTGCACTTTGATAAAAAAAAATGTATTTTGTACATTTTTAACTGCAAGTAAGCAAAAAATACACAAACTAATATTATTTTCCCCATTTTATGATGGATATAAACACTTTCATCATTCTCAGTCCAGAAATTGATGAAAAAAAATTTTGAGCCTAACTTTGCCATTTCGGAGGTAAGAGTTTAGTCTTATGTTTCTGGGCCATTTTTGCTGAAAATTATTTTTGACCTTTTAAAATGCCAAAATGACTCATATAAGCAGTTGAATTCTCTTTCATACAAAGTATTAAGGCCTTTATATAAATTTAAATATTACAATTTAAACATTTCTGAAAATTTTGTCAATATTTTGTACATATTGAACTGCAAGTAAGCAAAAAATACACAAACTAAAATTATTTTCCCTATTTTATGATGGATATAAACACTTTTGTCATTCTCAGTCAATAAATTGATGAAAGCCATTTGCCATTTCGGAGATAGGAGTATAGTTTTATGTTTCTCGGCCATTTTTGCTGAACATTATTTTTCACCTTCAAAATGCCAAAATGACTCATATGAGCAGTTGAATACTCTTTCTAATAAAATATTAAGGCCTTCTTATATTTTAATTGGAAAATTACACTTCAATAAATTCTGAAATTTTTGAAAGCAAGTATGTCAAAAATACTCAAAATTGCTGTCTCTTTTCTATCATGTTTAAAACCCATTCACCATAATAAGTGTAGAAATTGAGTAAAAGAAGTTTTACCCTAACTTTGCCATTTTGGAGATAGGAGTATAGCCTTATTTTTCTTCATCATTTTTTTGAAAATTATTTTTGACTTTTAAAATGACTCATATAAACATTGATTTCTCTTTTTTATGTATGAAGGCCTTTTTAGTATTTTAAATGAAAAACAACAAATCAAAATATTCTGAAATTTTTTTGAGTAATTTGAACATTTTTATCTGCAAGTATACAAAAAATACGCAAATTAAAATTATTTCCTCCATTTTATGTTTAAAACCGTTTCACCATAATAAGTGAAGAAAATGACCATAAAATATTTTTGACCCTAACTTTGCCTTTTTGGAGATCAGAGTAGGCTATAGTCTTACATTTGTTGGCCATTTTTACTGAAAATTATTTTTGACCTTAAAAATGCCAAAATGACTCGTATAAGCAGTTTAATTCTCTTTCTGACTTTCTTACAAAGTATTAAGGCCTTTTTATATATTTAATTTAAAAAAAAAACACTTTAAAAATTTTTGTAAATTTTGTCAGTATTTTGTACATTTTTAACTGCAATCATAAAATACACAAACTAAATTTATTTTCTCTTTTTTATGATGGATAAAAACACTTGTCATTCTCACTCCAGAAATTGATGAAAAAAAATTTTGAGCCTAACTTTACCATTTCCGAGATAAGAGTATAGTTTTATGTTTGTCAGCCATTTTTTCTGAAAATTATTCTTGACCTTAAAAATGCCAAAATGACTCATATAAAACGTTTAATTCTCTTTCTTGTAATGAATGAAGGCCTTTTTAGTATTTTAATTGAAAAATTACACAACAAAATATTCTGCAATTTTTGTGACTATTTTGGACATTTTTTACTGCAAATAAGGCAAAAATATGTAAATTAAAATGATTTCCGATATTTTATGATGTATAAAACCTTTTCACCATAACAAGTGAAGAAATTGACGATAAAATATTTATGACCCTAACTTTGCCATTTCAGAGATAAGTGTAGTCTTATGTTTCTTGGCCATATTTTTTGAAAATTATTTTTGACCTTGAAAATGCCAAAATGACTCATATTAAAAGTTCAATTCTTTCTTATAATGTATGAAGGCCTTTTTAGTAATTTAATTAAAAAATAACATCAAAATATTCCGAAATTTTTTTGATTATTTTGCACATTTTTAACTTCAAGTAAGCCAAAAATATGAAAATTATAATTGTTTTCTCCATTTTGTGACGTATGAAACCCCTTCACCATAACAAGTGAAGAAATTGACCATAAAATATTTTTGGCCCTAACTTTGCCATCTCGGAGATAAGAGCATAGTCTTATGTTTGTCGGCCATGTTGGCTGAAAATTATTTTTGATCTTCAAAATGCCAAAATGACATATAAAAAGTTGAATTCTCTTTCTTGTAATGTATGAAGGCCTTTATAGTATTTAAATTGAAAAAAGGGCGCTTTAAAATTTTTTGAAATTTTTATCAGTATTTTGCACATTTTTAACTTCAAGTAAGCCAAAAATACACAACTTAAAAACATTTTCCCTATTTTATGATGGATAAAAACACTTTCGACATTCTAAGTCAAGAAAATTGATGGAAAAATTTTTGATCTTACTTTGCCATTTCGAAGATTAGAGTATAATCTTTTGTTTGTCGGCCATTTTTGCTTCAAATTACTTTTGACCTTAAAAATGCCAAAGTGACTCATATAAGCAGTTGAATTCTCTTTCTTTTAAATTTTCAAGGCCTTTTTATATTTTAATTGAAAAATTACGCATCAAACAATTGAGATTTTTGAGAGTATTTTGTACATTTTTAACTTCAAGTATGCTAAAAATACTCAAATTAGAATGGTTTCTCTTTTCTGCCTTGTATAAAACCTGTTTACCATAATAATTGAAGAAATTGAGTAAAAAAAAAGTTTGACCTTAACTTTGCCATTTCAGAGATAAGAGTATAGTTTTCCATTTCTTGGCCATTTTTGCCGACATTTATTTTTGACCTTCAAAATAGCAAAATGACTCATATAAAAAGTTGAATTCTCTTTCTTATAATGTATTAAGGTCTTTATTGTATTCAATTTGAAAAATTACACTTTAAAAATTTTTGAAATATGTATCAGTATTTTGTACATTTTTAACTGCAAGTAAGCAAAAAATACGCAAATTAAAATTATTTTCTCTATTTTATGATGTTTAAAACTGTTTCACCATAATAAGCGAAGAAAATGACCATAAAATATTTTTGACCCTAACTTGGCCATTTCGGAGATAAGAGTATAGTCTTACATTTCTTGGCCATTTTTGTTGAAAATTATTTTTGACCATAAAAATGCCAAAATGACTCATTTATGCAGTTGAATTTTCTTTCAAAAAATAGAAAGGCTGTTTTAGTATTTTGATTGGAAAATTACAGTGCCTGACAAAAGTCTTGTCACTTATCCAAGTTGTAGGAACAACAAATAATAACCTGACTTGTAGTTGATCAATTGGAATCAAAAAATGGCTTATATGAAAGGCAAAGCCCTCTAGATTATGCGAAATATACCAAAATAGAGTTTTGTGTCATTCATTGAGTTTTATTATTTAATTAGTACAGAAACGTCAGATTTTGCTTGGACAAAAGTCTTGTCACATTGAAAAAAAAGTGGAAATTATACATACACTTTATTTTGAATTCACAAATATGCCACCATAACATTAGAACATAAATTCATGGTGCCTTGGAAAAAAGAATTAATATTGCATAGACTCCCATGAGCTTGGAGGACTGTATCCATACGTCTTGGCAATGACTGAGATAACTTGATGATGAAATCATCTGGAATGGCATAGAAAGCAGTCTTACAGGACTCCCAGAGTTCATCAAGAGTCTATGGTTTCATCTTCCAAGCCTCTTCCTTCATCTTACCCCTGAAATGCTCAATAATGTTCATGTCAGGTGACTGGGTTGGCCAATCCTGGAGTACCTTCACCTTCTTCGCTTTCAGGAACTGTGATGTGGAGACAGAAGTATGAGAAGGAGCAGCAGTATGAGTCGGGCAGCAAGAACTTCTTGATATTTCAGGCTGTTGATGTTGCCATCCACTCTGCAGATCTTTCTCACACCCCCATACTTGCTGTGACAACAAACCATGATTTTTCCTCCACCAAACATGATTGTTTTCTGGGAGAATCTTGGGTCCACGAGGGTTCCAACAGGTCTTGTACGGCGACTGGGATGCAGTTCAATGGATGATTCATCAGAAAAATGAACTTTCAGCCACTTTTCCAGTATCAATCCTTTCTGCAAGCTGTGGGCCTTGGCAAATGCAATGCAGGTTATTTGTTTTCTGTTTAATGCAGGCTTCTGTGTACTATTTCGGCCATGAAAACCACTTTGAAAGAGGATTTGACAAACTCTTCTTGTAGATACTGGGATTTTTGGTGACATTTCCTCATGTAGCTTCGCTGTAGTTGAAGAAGGGCTAGCCTTGTACAGTTGAAGCAACAAACGGGTCCTTTCAAACAGTTGTCATACCGGGTCTGTCTGACCTGCACTTGCCACGAACATCACCAGTTTCTTCAAATATTTTTCTTATCCCCTCCACTTGACATTTGGATACATTAAAGATGTCTGCCACCTCAGCAGCAGACTCAGTCTTCAGGCTCTTGATGATCAGCACTTTGGTCTGTGGTTGAATCTTTGGCATGTTGTCAGAGGTCTAGTCGCACCTCATATGAAAGTCTGGTGCACTGTGGTTATTTCTATACACATCTGGGAATGTGTTAATTACAGTATTTGTCATAGGTTAAACTCTAATCTGTGATTTGTTGCATCATCTGAGGAGACAAGACTTTTGTCCCAGCAAAAACACGTTATGGGCTTTGCCAGGCCGTGAACATCAGAACCCTTTTTGACGGTTTCATTTTGCACCAAATTATTAATGTGAAAGCCCTTGACATTAAAATGGACCATTTATTATAACAATTGATTGGTTAGAAATAAAGTTATATGCTATTTTTAGTTACTATGTCTTTATGCGACAAGACTTTTGTCAGGCACTGTATACTTAAAAATTTTTGAAAGTTTTTTTCAGTATTTTGCACATTTTTTTACTGCAAGAGAGCAAAAAATGCCCAATGTAAAATTATTTTCCCTGTTTCATAATGGATAAAAACACTTTCATCATTCTATGTCAAAAAATTGATGAAAAAAAATTTTGAGCCTAACTTTGCCATTTTGGAGATAAGAGTATATTCTTATGTTTCTAGGTCATTTTTGCTGAAAATTACTTTTGACCTTTAAAATGCCAAAATTACACATATAAAAGGTTGAATCCTCTTCCTTATAAAGTATTAAGGCCTTTTTAGTATTTTAATAGAAAAATAACATCAAAATATTCTGAAATTTTTGTATACTGGACAAATAAAGTTAGGGATCACCCCAAATTTTGAATTTGAAATATGTGATAGTTTGTATTTTTTTCCATATCATATTTTAATATTGAAAAGTTGGGTGATCCCTAACTTTCTTTGTCCAGTATATTTTGTATATTTGTAACTGAAAGTAAGCCAACAATATGCAGACTAAAATTATTTTCACTTTTTTATGATGTATAAAACCCTTTCACCATAATAAGTGAAAATATTGACCATAAAATATTTTTGATCCTAACTTTGCCATTTCGGAGATAAGAGTATAGTCTTATGTTTCTTGGCCATTATGCTGAAAATTGATTTTGATCTTAAAAATACCAAAATGACTCATATAAGCAGTTGAATTCTCTTTCTTTTAATGTTTAAAGGCCTTTTTTGGATTTTAATCGAAAAATTACACTTAAAATTTTTTTTTGAATTGTGTCAGTATTTTGCATATTTTTAACTGCAATTAAGCCAAAAATACACAAATGAAAATTATTTTCCTATTTTATGATGGATAAAAACACTTTCGTCATTTTCAATCAAGAATTTTAATGAAAAAAAAAAATTTTGACCCTAACTTTGCCATATATGGTCTTATGTTTCCTTGCCATTTCTGCTGAAAATTATTTTTGACCTTAAAAATGTTAAAATGACTCATACAAGCAGTTAATTTCTCTTTCTTACAAAGTATTAAGGCCTTTTTATCATTTTAATTGAAAAATAACATCAAAATATTCTGAAATTTTTGTGAGTATTTTGCACATTTTTAACTGCAAGTAAACCAAAAAATTCGCAAATTAAAATTATTTTCTCTTTTTGTGATGTATAAAAACCCTTTCATCATTTTAAGTCAAAATATTGATGAAAAAAATTTTGACCCTAACTTTGCCATTTCAGAGATGAGAGTATAGTCTTACATCTTTTGGCCATTTTTGTTGAAAATTATTTTTGACCTTTTAAATGCCAAAATGACTCCCATAAAAAGTTGAATTCTCTTTCTTATATTGTTTTAAAGACAATTTAGTATTTTCATTGAAAAATTGCACCTTAAAAAATTATAAAATTTTTATCAGTATTTTGGACATTTTAAATTGAAAGTATTCCAAAAATACACAAATTAAAATTATTTAACCTATTTTATGACTTTTTAAAAAACACTGTCATCTTTCTAAGTCAAGAAGTTGACGAAAAAAAATTTTACCCAAACTTCGCAATTTCGCAGAGTAGAGTAGTCTGATGTTTCTTGGCCATTTTTGCTGAAAAATACTTTTCATCTTAAAAATGCCAAACTGACTCAGATAAAAAGTTTAATCTCTTTCTCATAATTTATTAAGGGCAATTTAGTATTTAAATTGAAAGATTGCTCCTTGAAAAAATGATTAAATTTTTGTCAGTATTTTGGACATTTTTAACTGCAATTATGCAAAAAAAAAAAAAACAAGTTAAAATTATTTTTCCTATTTTCTGATATATAAAACACTTTCATAATTCTAAGAGAAGAAATGAATGAAAAAAAATTTTGAGCCTAACTTTGCCATTTCGGAGATAAGGGTATATTCATATTTTTCTTGCCCATTTTTGCTGAAAAATATTTTTGACCTTAAAAATGCCAAATCGACACATATAAAAAGTTGAGTTCTCTTTCTTATTATGTTTTAAGGCCTTTTTAGCATTTTATTTGAAAAAATTATGCCTTCAAAAATCTATGAAATTTTTATCAATATTTTGGACATTTTTTACCGCAAGTATGCCAAGAATAGTCTAATTAAAATCATTTTCCCTGTTTGTTGATGTATAGAAACGCTTTCATCATTCTAAGTCAAGAAATTTTTGACCATAAATTTGCCAGTTCGGGTACAAGAGTCTTATATATAGATATATAGTCTTGTCTTTTGGCCATTTTTATTGAAAAGTTTTGACCTTCAAAATGTAAAAAAAAAATGACTCTAAAGGTCTTTTCTCATTTTAATGATATATGTTGGTCCTTTTATGATTTCGTTGGAATTTGCAACACTTCGAAATGGTGAAACTTTTGTCACCATTTTTTTAACAATAAGAATGCCAAAAGGACTCAAAGAAAGATTTTATTTATGATGTATGAAGACCCTTGTATCATAAGTGAAGAAATTTCAAAATATTTTTACCAATTTTTCACCCCTTCAGGGAAAAGACAATAGTCATTTGGCTGTGTTCGTTGAAAAATAATTTTGTCCTTGAAAATGCCTCATATTTACCATCAAACTCAGCAAAAGCAATATTAACAAAAAATTGCTAATGCTGACATGCTAGCGTGGTCATGCTCATGGAAGTTTATGTTTGAATGCTAAAACGCTAAAAGTAATGTTAGCATGCTAACATGAAAAATGCTAATGCTAACATGTCTATGCTGAAATATGGTCATTAGCATGCTGATATCAGCTAATACATGCTTTCATGCCATCGTCCGCAAATCAATGTGAGCATGCTAATATGCTAATGCTAAAGTCACTGGCATTTTTTTTGGAAACCAAGGCACATAAATAAATCTGTTCATACACTCATAATCGAATGCTAATTAAAATGAGCAACAATTAAAAATAATGAAATTTTTATCACCTTTTTATATAGTTTTAAAGTTTTTAACATTATGTCAAAAGGACAAAGTAAACTTTTTGTCTCTTTTCTATGATGTATAAAATTATTTTACATTTTGAAGTGTAGAAATTGACAATAAAAAACTTTGACCCCAAATTTGCCATTTCTGAGTCCTACGTCTCGGCCAGTTTTGGTGAAAAATATTTTTTGACCTTAAAAATGCCACAATGACTCATATAATGATGACAACATGACTTCTCTTTCTAATGATGTATTAAGGCCTTTTTAGTATTTTAATTCAAAATTACCACTTTGTGAATTTTCTAAAAATATTTTGGACATTTTTAACTGCAAAAATGCCAAAAACTCAAATTAAAATTATTTTCCCTATTTTATGATGTATAAAAATACTTCAATCATGCAAAGCGAAGAAATAGAAAAAAATTTTGGATCAACGTTTGTCATTTTGGAGATGAGTACTGTCTTTTGGGCTTTTTTTGTGAATAAACTTCTGACCTTAAAACTTAAAAAGAATAAATGTTTTTTTCTCATTTTACTGATGTAAGATGGCCCTTTTGTATTTATTGAGTTAGGTAACATTTAGAAATGGTGAAACTTTTGTCACCATTCTGGACATAAGAATGTCAAAAGGACTCAAAGAAAGACTATTTTCTCTTTTTTATGATGAATACCCTTTTATCATTTTAAGTGAAAAAATTGACAATAAAAAAATTTGAACAATTTTTCGCTCTTTCAGAGAAAGGACTTAAAGTGCTTTATCTGTTGGCTATGATTATTGAAAAAAAAAATTGTCCTTGAAAATGTCTCAAACTCAGCAAAAGCAATATAAACAAAAAAATTCTGATGCTAATGATGACATGGTAACGTGGACATGCTCACGGAAGCTAGCATGATAAGATGCAAAATGCTACTGCTAATGCTAACATGCTAATGCTGAAATCTGGTCACTAGCATGCTGTGTGCATGCTAACATGCTAATAAATGCTTGCACGCCATTGTGCGAAAATCAATGTTAGCATGCTAATATTCTACTGCTAATGTTAGCATGCTAGCATGCTTCACAACTGACTGCAATCATTTGTAGTGTTTTTTTTTCCTACAGGCTTATGCACTTTATTGAACAATATATCAAACTGAATATAAAAAATACACTTCTTGTATTTTCCTGTTTCTTACTTTGGACAGAAGACTACATACAGTCTTCTGTATTTTTAAGATCATCTCAAAAACTAATTTTTCACCAAAATGGTTGAAATGATTTTAGGAATTTTTTTTTTTTTTTGCAGTTAAAGACACATTGAATAATTTCCTGAAAAAAAATGTGAAAATCCTAAATTTGTTTTTTTTTTTCCCACTTTTTTCACATTTTGGACACAAATCTAGCATTCTCTAAGCAATAAAGCCACTAATAATATTTACAAACCAAAACTGATGCCTCCATCACTAAGGGTCAAAAATTCTCAGCTCCGTGTTCAGTGAGTCTAATGTAAATACATTGGAATACCCATCTGCAATGGCAATGCCATCCGTGCATGATTCTAGAGCAGTGAATGCCCAAAGATAAGATAAAATCCCTTCGAGAACAAAGACATGAGTCAGGTGGGGGCAAATTACAGTCAAGAACATCCTTTTATTCAATCAGGTAAAGGTGCTGCTCTTTTCAAAACTGCTTTTCTGTAATATGGGAAAGAACCTGTAATTAACACATGCATTTCACCCTTGGGCCCCAAGGGGGGGGATGTTTACTGAGGGCACAATTGGGGAGGGGGAGGGGGAGGGGTGGAGGTCACACATTGGGATTACAAATCACTAAGCACGGGCATGGCAAGCTGGGGCAAAGGGGTCAGAGTGCTACACACTTTAAAAAGGAAACCCAAATTTCAAAATAAAAGTACAATAGATGGCCTCGGCACAAGGTGAGGTCAGGGGCTGTCACACATCAAGGGGGGCATCTTTCTCCAAGAGAGCCTGAGTGAACACATTTTCAACTGTAGCGGTCATTGGTCATACACAACACAGCAACTGGCTTTACCGAATGAAAAAAAAAAAAATAACGTAAAATAAAAGCATTGGCAATAATTCTGCAGGATACAAGCAAGCCAGTTTCTAAAGGCCATTGCATCAAAGGCAATTTCATTTTTCACTTTTTTTTGCTGGTGGATTATCAAAGTGCCTGAAGTGGAGCAAAGATGCAAAGCGATGTTGGGGGAAGGTGACAATTTGGCTTTGGTTTCAAACGGATTATTTCTGGTAGTTGGAGATTTTCTGTGCTGAATGGCTACATATTTTTCAGTTTGGTTTCCCCACTGATTTGTTGCCTTTCCTCAAGTCTCGTGCCGACAGCATAAGGTGCTTAATAGTCTTTTCACTTTTAAATAGCTGTTCTCGCACAACCGCTAAACAAGTGCAATTCATTTACCACCAAAATTCTTGACATTTTTCTCAGGAAATACACAATTTACAAAAAAAAAAAAAAAAGGTCAAAGCATAGAAACCAAATTCAGTTAAACAAAAACCATCAAAAAAATAGAAAAAAAAACAACATCGCTAATTTGCCCCTGTATCCCCATTGCCCTTGACCAAAGAAAAAAATGCTACGAAAAACGTCCTCTAATTCCCTGACACGCGCACCAACACACCCACAAACACACACACGCATACACACCAAAAGTTATTCCCCAATACCATGCATGTGATTTCCCCCCCAGAGAGCCCAGTGGTGTAACTTGTTTTCTTACATTAGCTGTTCAATGGAGAGCTCTGAATGGAGTACATAGTGAAGCGCGCACACACAAAGAATAACATATGAGCTAACTGCATTCTGCTCAATGAGAGGTTTCTAACTCCTCCAGTCAGGGTAAGGAAGGGGGGGGTTGTTGCAGAGATAAGTGGCTATAAACTACTGCAGCGCTCAAGAAGGAGCAGACAGACATAGGAATAGAAAGCAAGAACGAAAGGACAATTTTTTTTCGATTTTCATAATCATTTAACAAGAAGAACTGAAGCACACCGATTTTTGTCCTTTAATACTATATATACGGCTTTAAGAAGCGAGAAGAGTAATAGGGGGTACAGGTGAGGTGGGGAGGAGGAGGGGGGGGCGTTTGTCTTTCTTTTTCAGAAGAACAGAGGGATTCCGTGAACAAAAGGCACTTTTAAAGGGACAACCTTTAAATTCTCTGAATCTACAATACATCACAATACATTGAGATATTTACATTCGAGGGGGGCAAGGGAATGAAGTACATTTGCGAGTGGGAGGGGGTCAATTCACCCTCCGAGCGTACACAATTTTTGCTTCCTGCCTTCGACCGCGCAGGGCTTAAAAAAAAAAAAAAGCATTATTGGTTTCTTCACTTATTTTGAGATAGAGTAGTCTAATCAACTACAAGTAAAAAGATTACGCATCACATCGCCCAAGTATGCGCTCATAGTACATCTCCTGTCTCTCCAAGCCAAATTAATTTTTGGTTTTTCATTCTTTTGTTCAACAGACTGACAGTGCAGCTCGTTTTCTTATGCCTCTTCCGGACGGGGAAGATCTTGTCTGTTTCACTATAGATGTGGTGGCGGCAGTGCAGTGTGAATGCCCGCGGTTTCATTAAGAGCCTGGACAGTGCCAAAGAACTATAAGCCCGACTGTCCAGCTAAGGCCCACAGTGGGCCGTAAATGCGAACGCAAAATTATTATTTTTTTTTTTGGTCCATATTATTTCTAGCATGGTTTTCTGGTGTTGCGAAAAAATAGCGAATTGCCTGTTTGATTATGGAAAGTAACCTACTCTTTGGGTTTTGACTTCACGATATTTCTGAATTGCGACAATGTTGCGAACGTAAGGTCGACGGAAAATGCCTTTTGACACAACCTTGGATAAACTGAACCCCTCCCCCTTAGCAAATACAAAAGAGAAATGCAGGAATAATGCTTTTTTTCCCTAAAATGTGCTGTACTGATAACACAACTTTTGTTTACTATCATTGCCATATAATAGAATTGGAAAGTACTTATCATAAAAAGCACCAGTTTCATTACGCAATATATAATTTTTTTTTTTGATGTTTGCAAAATTGTTCCTTCAGCCCTCCCACATTTTAAAAACAAATAATTACAAACAAAACATTTTAAATGAGAGAAAAAAAAGAGAATTACAATATTTTAAAAAACATCCCCAAAACTTACAAAGACCGGGATATCTTTTTTTCTTTTAAACTCCGCCCTGGTATTTAGAGTCCTAGAGCTTGTGGACTTGAAAACAAACACAGCCCATCCTTCTTTAACCTCAGCATCTAGAACATTCTCCAACAGACAAAATTACCCTGCACATGGCGCTTAATCCATACACAACATTTTGCAATAACAACGCTTTCCATCCAAAAAATAAAGAAAAATACAAAGCATGCATTTATTTTTTTTTCCTCTGCTTCGTATTGGCAACACCCCTGCCAAAACTATACCCACAAATCTAATTGCAATGAATCATTATTGAATATATTTTTTTGTACTTTCTGCAAATATATCATAAGGAACTGATGCCGGTACATTCATGTATAGCTGCTGTTTTAGCGTTTCGTCGATAAGGCTGGACTCCATAAAATAACTAGACTGCCATTCAGCTTATCTCGCGAATGAGAAGTATATATTCATGAATATATGTGTGTATACATGTAAATGTGTATAATATAGTGTATAAAGATGCCTGCAATCTCTTCTGCTAGTAGCAAGACCAATGTCCGGAGCCACATAGCATTCACTACTCTAGATAGCTTATGTATGAAAAACAAACCTGAATCCATGTTAAACAGCTTGCATAAAGGGAATACTTAGGCACTTCCATAGATTAAAAAAAGAGAAAAACCACCACGATTTGTGTTTTTTTTCTAAAGAGTAAACTTTCCACGTAGCTGAGAAAGTTGCTCTCCCTGCTATGAAAATGCGCAGCCAGGCAGTCCAGTTATTTTGTGAGGCCAGTGCTTTGACTGGATTTCCTATAGGAAGTTTCTTGCGTAATGCGACACAATTTCGGAACTTAACTTGCAGCCTTCTTTTAGTGCGTCTCCCACAGGCAGTCAAGGCTTCCCTTTATTGTGAATAGAGGAGTCAGTCGTGGTGTCATATCCTGCGTTTGTGAATGTTTGTGCGTGCGGTGAGCATTGAGGGTGTTTGTAGTGCAAGTGCGCATTTCTCCCAAGCACACTTAAGTGAGAGGCATTGTAGGGTGAATCGGATACTTGGCTGGGTGCTATAGTGTGAATGTACATGTGTGCGCGTGTGTGTGTGTGTGTGGTCGTAAGCATACTGTGCTGTACTACTGTGAATCAGGGCTAAGGTTTAGAGGTTAGACAAAGCCCTGTTGGGTTGGATAAATACTAGCAGTGCAGCAGTAGTGTTCTTTAAGGACAGGCTGTTAGTTAAGCTGATCAGAGATGGGTCGGACAGGGGGACCCCACCCCCCGGATGAACCCCAACAAGGGAACGAACTGAATCACATATAGGCTGGCTATGGGCACGGGGTGGCAGCTTCATCAGTCAGGGCAAAACGCCCAGAACCAATGGATTTCTCCACCACCCCACCCACGCTCCACTCTAAAATACTGCAGAAATACACAGGGCGAGCTTTCGCTCCAAGACCAGGTCCTCGTTTCGCAGAATAGGCCCGTTCGGGAGTGTAAACATTTGAACTCGTGAGAGGAAGGGCATGAATGGGCTGTCTGAGGCCCAACTCCTCTGTATAAAGCACTTTACATCGCGGATTAAATTTAACCGAAGGGCGATCCTGGGGTACTGAATGTACTCGGGGTACATTAGCTATTATTACCGAGTTTAATTTCCGCTGCCCAATTGTTTTAGTCTGGGGAGGCTTTAGCCATGAACTGCTGACTAGTAACCTATAGATCTCAGCATTAGCTGTCCTGTGCGTCAGTTATAAGAGCCAGTAGCGTGTGGAGAGTTGCTTGCGGATAGATTGGGGATTCAAAGCAATGTTTCGTAAACTCATCAGCTTGCTATTAGAAGGAATACTTAACTTTTTTTTTCATTAGTGCAAGTAGGTTTCTGTTGACATCACAGCCATTGCACAAAGCGCCCAAAAAAAAAAAAAAAAACTGGAGAAGAAAAAAAAAAACAAAATCCGGTTAATTTTCGGGGTGCAGTAGACGGTGTTTTGTGGCAGATTCGAAGACTCCCCAACTCTCTCTTCCACCCCCAGAGCCGGATGACAGTCACTCCACTGAGATTCCTCCGCAGATCCCGCGGTTCAAGGGGGTCAATCTTCCCTCTCTGTTGCCATGGAGATGTTTCCTTATTTGTTCCTTGTCTTCATCCGGGTTTACTGCTGCGATGGAGGGCAGTTTTCTGTGAGTTTTTTTTTTTTTTTTTAATTAATCTTTCATTTTTTTTTCTCAATTTTTGACTTTGATGATAAAATTCTGATTGCCTGGTTTTGACAGGTCTTGTCAGAGGAACCAAGACTGCGGAGAAAAGAACAATGGGATGGAAAAAAAAACAGCCTGGTTACAAAATGGTCTTTTAAATGAACCCCAGAATTAACAGTTGTAAATTGTCATAAGTTTCATACCTACAGAAATGTCCACCACAGATGGCTCTTGAAGTCGGTCCGGAGGCCAACTGTGTATCCTGGTTTTTTACAATGATAGAATTTTAACAAGCTATTAATCTGTCTTAATTTGCCTTGTTTCTCATTTGGACCAGTTATTTACACTCCTAAGCCACATTTTGACAGAATTATCAATGCATGCCATAAATAAAGACCCCTGAACATATTGTGCTTTTTTCTATATTTGAAGAAATTTCAGCTAATATTTTAAAACAGATCAAATAAGACACAAAGAAATCAGCAAGCTCCAGATTAGATTGCTGAATGCAATTGTTTCATGTCCTTTCAATATAATTTGCTTGAACTTAATTAGATGACATGAATAAGGTATGGCACTTTATCATTAGCTTGCATAATAACTGGTCATATAGTTAGCTTTCGCAATCATGGTTCAATTGGTTTTCATCAATTAGGAAACTATTAATTCTTTAATTTGTTTGGTTAAATTTTCCTCTCTTTTTATGCAGTTGTTTTAATTATACCACAATGTGGATATGGAATCTTTAGGCAAACATGTGGCTTAAGAGGGTAAATAACTACTCTATACATGAAATGTACCGAATTAAGATAAACTAGCAGCTTTGTTAAAATCCTACAATTGCGATTGTGGATGGAGAAAGACCCAGCATACACAGTGGGCCCCCAGGACCGACGTCAGGGACCAGTTGTTAAGATTACGCAGCGAGATCCAATGAGCTTTTAGGATGCTAAGCAAGCAGCTTTCAGGTGCAATTTTGCTCTTCGATGTGGATTCAATTTCGGAGTGATATCTTAGCACATAAATACACGTGATTTAAATCCAGATATGGTAGTTGATTTAAAGTCCTTTCTTTTATAAAATAAATACACTATTTTGTATATGACACAAAAAGTTTTTTTGCCCCGTTTTTGACTGTTTGATATATGCAATACACAAAAACTTTCAGAAATGACAAAAAAAAATTTTCGTTGCTGTCTGCCGCCCACAATATGCTGATTTTCCCTCCGAATTGATTGCAGTCTCAGCGTGTTTCAGCTTTGAGTCATTTCACTTACACTTGCTCGCCGAAATCAAGGCAGAGCCGCTGCACAAATTTGGGATCTGAGGGAAACACATGCATCGATACGCCCGGTGTCTAAAACGTATTCATACAAAACTGGTGGTTCGGCCCTCCAGCCACACAATATCACCCTCCTTTCTTCACTACCTTCCTCTTGCTTTCCGCCATGTTTCGTCACGAGAAAAAATCAACTAATGTCAAAAGAGTGCTTTTTTTTAGCCACGCATCCTTGCAACAAATTTCAAGACAAAAGGTCGTATTTTTGAGTGCAAAATATGGGCTCAATTAAATTTTAGAAGTGTTTTTTGAATGTCAGAATGCTTTTTTATGCATATCAAAAAACCAAACACAGGAAAATTGTTTGTGTCACATTAACTTAATATTTCATAAGATACTTTCCTTCCTTTACTCAACTCAAATGGCACTCAGAGTTGCCCACTGAATTGAACCGAATTGATTTTTGAACATATTTTAGAACAACAGAAGGTTCTAGATTTCTTTACGTTTAATAATGAACACACAAATTCTGACCTGGCGCTCATTCTGCTGACAGTGTCATTTGCAACTTCCTGGTATTTGCATGTTTAAATGTCAGAGCAAAGCTGAAGCATATTGGTTCTGTGGTGGATAGAAAATTTTCTTTTTTGGGGGGGGGATACTGATTCTCTCCAGTTTAAACAGGGCTGGTGGGCAACCTTTGAAACTTTATTACAAAGACAGGCGAACTGGCAAAATCAGGATTTGGCAGTTCCAGGGTAGCATTTTCTATGTAGTTGGAGTCTGGCTGGACACCAACCCTCCCCCCAACACCCCAGCCCTCATCTAGCTCCATAACTCCACCCCATCCTGACATGACAGACAACCCCTCCCTCTCCCTCCAGGCCTGATCCCTGGCAACAGTGACCCCCCCGCCGCCAAAAAAGGCTTCAAGTTCAAGTTCAAATGCTAATGACATCACGTCTGGTTGCTGGGGGTAACGAGACGGTCAGAACGTGACTGACATGGCTTAAAGCCCCCCAGCTCCTTTTCCATACCCTCACCTCCATTCTGCAGTGTTTTTGTTTGACCACCAGAGGGCACCCTCACACAATTTTCATTCTTTTTTTGTTCTGCCATCTGGAGTGCGCAAGCGGCTGATGGATCAGCTTTATAATTTTACAGATGTGCAGAATTTGAAAGGCCAGACCGTGGGTTCGCACCAAATTATTATGTTAATGAAACAAAAGGTTCAACCCATTGTATACCCCTGTGGGGCCAGTCATTACTCTGCTGAGTAGAATGGAGATGGCGGTGGCCTCAATAGTTCTCTGCGGCTGCCCTATAGAGAGAGCTGTGTCAACAATGTGCTGACTGCAATTATCCACACAGCTTGCAGTCGCTATGCATGTGTCCTATACTGAATTACGCAGTACTTGAGTGCTTACGTGCCTGTGTGTGTGCGCGCGCAGGACACAGAGCATCAGAGTGCCTGTGAATGTGTGTCTGGATATGAGTGTTTGTGTGTGCGTGAAAGAAAGAGATATTCCATGTTTAACAGATAAATACCTGTGTCTGCTGCGGGATGCTTAGAAAGTTGTCCCGTGATCCGATGCCGACAAACCGGTTGGAAGCTGTGGAGCCTGGCGTGGAGTATGCTGCGGACGAGGAGAGGAGAGAGGGAGAATAAAGGGAAAGGAGAGGAGGAATGAAAAAGAGGATCAGGAAGAGTGAGAGAGGAGGAGAGATGGAGTGTTTGGTTACCGAGGCTCGCAGTGACTCAATACAAAAACGAGCCCCCAGAACAGTGTAGAAGGTAGAAAGATCTGGCAGCGCTAGTGTCACTTTCACCATTACAGTAGATCTATTCACTCATGAAACATCATTCACTGCTCCCTGAAAAGAACAGGCTATTCTGACATCGAGTGAAACATTATCTTCCATTACCCAACCAGTCAGCTTTCCGTTGTGACAGTCTTCAAAAGTCCCATAAGATACAGAAGATGTCGTTATGCACAGAGCTCCAGAAACCAGGCCTAAACTCTCCTCGGGGGATAACACTCAAATTCCGATTCCAAATCCGGCCCAGGCTTTCCCTCCTCCCAAGTACTAAACCGAAGAACTAATCGTGAGAGTAGACTCTCGGCAATAGTGAGCTTGGTCAGGTTTTTTTTGTGATTTGAGGAGGGGAGGTCCAAGCCAATTTTTCATCTAGAACTGAAACTGGAATTCATTAAGTTATCTGTTCAACCAAAGAGGAAGTCCTTACTAAAAGAGTGGTCGGAACATAAGAAAATTAATTGTTGACTGGGTCTGGACCAGAACTGAACCAGGTTTGGACTAGAATCAACCAGCTTGGGTATCTGTAGTCCTGGAGGACCTCAGTGGCAGCAGGTTTTCATGATCTCCTTTCAATCAACAGCCACTTATTGTCTCGAGAATAAGGTGTGTGGACTCTTTAGCCAGACTGTGACTTAAATGAATCACTTCTACAGACACATCAGAAACCGGAGGACATTGTGGCCCTCGAGGACCAGAAATGCCCAGTCTTGTATTAGACATGTATATTTATTGGCAATAGCTTTCAGATTGATATATTCCACACAGTGAGGTCACAATATGTAGTCTATCTAACTTCGGCTAGACCTCTCATGTGAAAAAAGCATATTGTCGCCGGTGGAGAAGTCATGTTTCTAACCGATATCAATCCAGCCACCATAATCTGCCCCAAACCAATCTTTCTATTAATACATATGTGAGGGCATCAAGTAATAATTGTTATTTCATGACACTTAGTGATTTTGAGATAAAGTCAGTCAAAGTTGGCCACTTTTTACTTGATCTGCGATAGCGTTTTACTTCTTACATGATCCAGTTGAAACTAACAGGTGAATCACCGTAGTTTTTTTGACATCAAATACTTTATAGGTACATATAACAAACTATAGCAAGAAGTCAAAAAGTCCAAGTGTCATGAAATATCAATTTTTGCGTTCACATATTATGATTGGAAAAAAAAAGCATTAGTTAATGATAAGTAACTCATATGTGATTGTTACCTATTTATTGTGACACAAATATCGCAACATACCATAAAATCAAACTTTCAGTACATACAGTGAGCACCATAATTCACGGGACATATTTTTTGTCATTTTGTGTCTGCTGGCTGAGTCAATCACCCTCGTATCTGAATCCAGTTGAACATGCATTTTACATGCTGAACAGGAGACAGGAGCAAAAACATGGGGGCGAATGTCAGTCGCTGACATTACAGAAGGCGCTGCTGACGTTTCATCTGATACGGATGTAAACACCCACAAATTACAGCTGACAGTCTGCACTGCCACCACATTGTAACAACATCCTTTCAGACACAAAAAGCTCGGGAACAGAACCAAAATAAAAATGTGTCACAGTCCAGTGAGTCATGGTGCTAACTGTATGTTCAAAGACAGATCTGGAAACTACTGTAGTAAGGACAAAAATCTGAAAAAGGGCCTTTCAAGCATGTTCATACGCCCACACCCACGCCCACACACACACACACACACACACACACACACACACAAAGATACAGACGCACAAATGAAGACATGACAAACACAAACGCACTTCGCTCTGTATTACCTACAGGCCCAAAGAACCGAATAGAAACCTTACTGGATGAGCTCCAGTCCGTCATACAAAGAGTGGGGGGGGGTTGGGGTTTGGTGAAAAGGAAGGGTGTTTTGGATGGGGTGCGGGGTGAGTAAATGAGTTGTAGTTGAAAATGGGCGGGTGGGGGAGGTGCAAGGGTTGACATTTCATTGGGGAATTAGTGCAGGTAGGAAATTGTGATGTCACAAGCGATACTTTCCCTCTCTATGGTACACAATAAAAAAAAAAAAAAAAAAAAAAGGCAAGTGCCAAACAAACACAAAGGAACGCTGGTTTGTGGGACGAGAGGGTTGCCTTAAAGCAATTAAACACGCAACGATTACAATGCAACGTAAAAATTCTACAACAAGCAACGGAACAACAAAACGGAAAATTCTACAATACACAGTTTAATGGCGAAAAGTTAAAATTCCGAAGTAAGCGCCATTCCTCCCCAGTTATACACAAAAATAAAAAAATGTAAAAATCTCAAAATGATGTGGATACCTGCCCCATCCAGTGCCTCTTCAGCACTTTCGATGGGGTGAGAGGACACCAAACTAGCCGTCCAACTCTCCCCTTCAAGAGCCCCCCGTATTTACCCCAAAAATACACAAAACACAAAACACATTCCCAACAAAAAAGTAAATATTCCCTGCAATAGCAGGCTTATATGGCTATAATGGAAGTAAGTCAGTGAGTGAGTGAATCACAATACTTTTGCACTAAATATCTCAAGAATGGTACCAGCCATAACCCTCTAACTTTGCACATTAACAGATATTGTGCAGCAAATGAGCTGATTAAAATTTGTGAATCTGTGAAGTTGTATTATACTAAATTCATATGCAAAAATGCAACGCATTTCACGGTCCTGTACAATCCAGCAGGGCTATATGTTGCTTCTATCAGTTAGCTTGCTAACCAAGCTAGCAAGCGTGTTATTAAAATTATTAGTTATTCAGTCAAAGCCTGATAACGGCTTTATTCACCAATAGTTATGCTAGCGATGTTCGTTTTGTGTTTCTAGCTCAGTTGAAGTATACTGCACTGTTACTTGCGCATACCTTCATTTAACGTCGACAAAAGCCAGCTAGCTAGCTACAGAGTTATATGAAAACTGTGTTGTCGAGCAGCCCGTTTTTTCATGTAGCTCTGTAGCTAGCTAGCTGGCTACTGCGGAGGTCAAAGTATGCGGGCTGGGTAGGAATAATTTAGGCATTACCTTTACTGGATAGCTATGTTCCCTGAACAGATCCTGAGTTTACAAGCGGCACTTCAGGATTGTTGCATAATATTTAATATGCAAAAAGACACCTCATGGCAGGGTCCTGTACAATCCAGTAAGATATTATGCGGTATGTAAAAAAAGAACAACTGGAACAGAACTGACTGTTCTGAGCAAAAATGCAGATCAGAACCTGAAACAGTGAGTGAGCGTGAGAGACTGGACGTCTCCAAAATGGCATCAAAATCAAAGGGAGGGGGTTGAAGACAGTTCTGTTCAAAAAGAAAAAAACTGTAAATCAAACCACAGGGCCAGGAAAGTGTGGAGGCAGGGTTCCAGAGACGAGGGCGTGGCATGAAGAGGGAAGGGGGGAAATGTATGATTGAATGGGGGTTGGAGGCTAATCGCCCATTTCAGTCTCAACTGTTCTTAAAGGAAAAGTAAACATATGGTAAACCAACATTGCCAAATAAAGTACACAATCTCTGCTATCCAAAATGATAAGTAATTATTTTTTGATTGTTTTTACATCGTGTAATCTGCTTTCAAACATCGCATAATCCTAGAAATTTAGAATTCTGACATTGCGCTATAGAAAATAATCGGCCAATCACACAATAGGAAATATTCTTCCCAGACCACTGCGTAACGTCACCAGGGCTGATCATGTCTTTCAAGTGTATGGAGTCAAGGTATAAGCATTGGAAATTGAGTCGAAGATTAAGAGCAGTGATGTGCCGTCGGAATTAGGTGAGGCAGAATTCTCACTGTTAAACACGATAACTCCCTATTACTTTGCTTGATTAGCAATCAGAGGATTTATTAACTGATTTACAAGACTCAATGGCAGAATGGAGTGCCAATTTCATCCACGAAATTATTGCTCAGTGCATCAAAATTAAAATGCCCACGAGACAGCAAATTTGTTCCTATTTGCTCACAGGAAGCTAACGCAATGCCATTAACAAATATTAAAACCTTTCTTATGCAGTGCTCAATGCGTGGTCAACATGTTTACGATAATGTTTCCCCCTATATATATATATATATATATATATAGGAGTTGATTTTCAGTCTTCATTTATAATCAGATTAACAAAGGGTCAAAGCGATACACAAAATTACCGAGGGAGTTGAGATTTTTTCTAATTAATTATTAAGATTTCCATCCTTGCAGTCTCAAATCAAAGTGTAAACGTAAATGAATCTTTTTGTCACTGTCACTAATCATGACAAGTTGCATATAGCCTAGGCTAGGTCTTAATTGTTCGGTTAAAAAAAGTTTAAATTGATTGATTGTCGATCAGGCAAAGTACGTGGAAACAGGTTGCGCGACTATTGGGTGTTCCAACGAAACAGGTGATCGAAACCTGACTAATGTGAGCTACCAACCTGAGTGACATAGGCATCCTCTTCTAGCCGAACGAACATGGCGGCTTGCTTGTTCGGTCTTATACCAGACATTTACACGCAGATTACTAGGTGTAAAAAAAATTTAAAAAAAAAAAAAAAAGAAATAATGGCTTATCGTTTTGGATAGCTGAGATTATGTACTTTATTTGGCAATGTAGGTTTACCATATGTTTACTTTTCCCTTAATTTTGCTTAATTTTAAAATTCTGCCTATTTAAAAAAATTTTTTTAACTTTTTCCTTCCTGGCGTCACTTACACGGAGAGGCGGGAGCACCGAATCCGGCCCCGCCAACGTCGGGGGGCGTGCCGCAGGGTTTGGGGTCGGGAATGGGGAGGGGCACTGGGCGGGCGACTGGGGGAGGCGGAGGGAGCAAGAAGGAGCCCGCCATTTTGCCCTGGCCGCTCCCGTTCGGCTGCAGGACGACACAGACAGCGTCAGCAAAGATGGACTCCACCAACAATATGGCGGCCGACCACCCCCCACCCCGCACCCCACCCCCCCTTATGGCATCACCCATGAGGTGGGGGGGTGGTGAAGGCGGACTTAAAAAAAAAAAAAAAAGTAAATGACCAAATTGAAAAAGATTGAGAATGAAAAATGATCAAAATATTCTTTATGTTCTGATGCCACTGGGAGGGATGATTTGAAAAATCAAAATCATTGATTGAAGGGGGAGAGAGGGGAGGGGAAAATGAGCAGGTTTGGAGGAGGGCAGGAGTGATCAGGAACACGCACCACGCCAAAATAAAGCACACAAGGACTGGATGCAGGAACCACGTGCATGCGCAGGCGATAAGCGCAGCCGTTATTTCCGTCGGGATGATTCTAAAAACTTGATGGCAGTATTCGAATTGATAAATGGAAAAAATAAGTAATTAAAAACAAAACGCTGCCATAAAAATCTCTATTCTCATTTTTACGGAAATGACAATGCGAAAGTGAGAAAGTACTGACAGGTACTAGCATATTTAAAATAGCATATTTGCACGAACACAATTGTCGGGAGTGCATTCAGTAAAAGTTCTCAGACATGCTCCACAAATGGCTGCTAACCAGCGGATCTGTCAATCTATGAAACTATGAGTGTGGACAAAGTACATAAAAGCCTGTGCTTCAGCTAAAGTAAAGATCCCGTCCAAAAATAAATTTAGCTCCATCTGAATTTCAGATTGAGTACTTGGCTTTTTCAGTACCAAAGTACTTAAGAACCAAAAGTAAAAATACTGTGAACGAAAGAATAATGAATGTTTTAAGAATATAATTTCACCTCCATTAAGAGCAGTTTACCCATACCAGACTGATGTATGTATAACACATATCTCTTTTTCTCCACATCAATCCACCCACCTTGAACCAAGAATCAAATATAAAGAGAAATGTAATGTGTTTACACTGACATTTCAATAATCTAGTTTCTTATTTTCTGAAGACTATGTACTCTAAATTAATCATATTTTTCACATTTTGGGTATGAGATTACGTCTTTTGTATCTGTTTCAAGTTCTCACAGAAAAATGTCTGCTTAGAACAATATTCTTCAAAATATTTTATCGGGATTTTTTTTTTTTTTTTTAAACAATCATACGTAACCATACATAATGCTTCTTCCCTTTCTAAACTAAACAAAAATACCGTAAAGTGTGTTGACACTTTCCCCAAACAATTTCCCCATTTTCAGGGATAACATAATAATCAATATGATAAAATTATCATACAAGTCAAAATAAATAAATTAAATGAATTTGGAAGAGATGAGGACTCTGGATATGGTGCATGTGTTGTGATGATTTTTGACATGGTACGACTGATGATTACTAAATACATTCATGTACTTTTTCAAACTTTTTTGGAAAACTTTCTTCAAAAATATTTTTCAGAGAGCAGCAAGGCAGCGAAATAATGGATCAGACTTGAGTGCAAGCAGATGTACAGATCATGCGCGCAAAAATGTTTTTATGTCATCATGGAGATGTTGAGTGTCTGGGGGGGTTCAAATTCATCAGAATGAGAAAAGTACAAAAACATTAAACAAGACAAATATCAAAAATGCACAAGCACAAACAAGACAAAGATAACTACTACGATGTAAACATTACAAAGAACCCCACGAGCGTCACGAGAGAACTATTCCTTCTGTACTGCAGCACTGCCTTCAGTTGCAAGACCCTTCACAAATCATAAATAGACCGCTACCTGCAGCTATTGCTGCTCACTGATGTAAGATATCAAAATCAAAGCTGTTGAAAACCCATCATGTGGCAACTTGTTTAAAAGAGCTCCCTACACATGATAGGTTTTCAACAGCACAATTTCTCAAAATTTACTTCAACGCTCTGAGAGTTAAATAAATCATCACTTTTGCTCATCTACATCGCCTGTGAGAATTCACATACCACACAGGTGAAAGATGACCAAATTTGTAAAAAAAGACAACAAATCTATGTCATACCAGCATCTAAACTGACAAAAGATGAATAACGCTCATCTTTCAAAAGTTTTTATTTTTTATTTTATTTATTTTTATTTATTTATTTAATTTGCATTTATTTAAGTTGCATTTCATTTGACATCTTTTGCGACTCCAGACACCAGTTGCTTGCAAAACGCAACACACAAATACTTTTTAAACACTTTCATAATCTGAAAACCCCAAATCCAAAAATACTTACTCACAAGAAAGAATTAAATTCATCCTGAATACATTTGGGAATAGAAGTGCCATCTTGAACTTTGAGTAGTCAGCCAGAACCAAACTTAATTCTAGATTGTTAACATACTGAAGCAAACTATTGTTATCCTAAGTGTGGAGCGGTCTAATGTAAAGAGCTCTCGAAAGTATTTAATGTAATGTAGGTCTGATGGCAGTGTGTATGTATGAGTGTGTTTGTATGTGCGCGAGAGTGTGCAAGCGTGCACGGCTCCGCTCACAGAATCCTCGGACGCCTCTCTCACCTGTGAGCCGGCCTGCCCCGAGCCGTCAGCGCAGACGAACTGCACGAACTCCTTCAGGGGGTCCTGCCCGGGGTGGTGGTGGTAGCGGATGGTGGGGTGGGTGAAGTAAGGGCTGGACTGCTGGATGATGGAGGGGGAGGGGAAGTGCAGGGCGGAGGCCGAGGCTCGGGCGTTCCCTGTGGGGAGAGAAACGGGTGTCGGGGGGGCGAGAGAGAGAGACATGGGAGGGTCAGTGGGTCCCCTCCTGTGTTGACACACACGGGAGAGAGAGAACGAGAGCGAGCGCACTTTCGGTTAGGAGGCTAAAATAGTGACCCTCACCAAACCAGGGCAGCCCAAGCCTGTTAGATCTGACGACAAAAAAAAAAGACTTTCAATCCTGACGAGCCTTTACCAGTCATAACGAAAGATCCACTTTTTTTTTTTTTTAGATCATCCGAAAATAAACATGAACGAGTCCATCCAGCACCAGCATGCAAAAGAGGAGCTTGATGGCAAAGTTTGCGCTGAATCAACTGTATTCACGAGTCATGCGACTAAGTTCTGCTCATGGGCTTCAGACCAAAGGTAAATAAAATTCATACAGGGGAACGGAAACTGACAGGTAGATCCTGATTAAATTTGAGGGGTTGAACGCCTGACTGTTTGTGAGAGTGAGTTAATTGTGAGTGTGCGTCTTTTTGACTGGGTGCCATTGTCAGTGACTGTTCGCACGAGGTGTGCGTTTGAACACCAGAAAATGATTTGCACGTACTCCAGAGAAGTTTCACGGCAGTTATAATAAGACGGTCTCTCTTACTCTCTAGTTTCATTTTAAAGTGCTATCCTGGTAAAGAAATGAACCAATTACAGTTTATTTGTTTTTCTCATTTGTTCAATGCTGCACTAAGCCTGGTCCTGTGAAACAATAAGAAAACTCTGTTTAACTGCAATATATTTTTTTCATAAAATTAAGCACATTTCAATAGTTTCAACAAAAATTTCACGCTCGTTCTATCCTTTTTCAAAATATTTTGCACGATTTTCATTCAGAATTAGACAATTTTCAAATTAAGAAATGTACTGTTTTCACATAGAAAGCAGTCGCATTTAAAATGCTGAACTTTATGGACCAATTCAAATTCATACTCTCGCTCATCACAGACTAAACACTAATTGATTTAATCGAGGAAATTCAAGCAAATAAAATGATAGATGACCTCGGACAAGATCCAGGGGACTTTTTTGACCACGTAGTCATCCATGGTTATACCTTACTAAAAGTTGTGTAGATTTCAGCCACATTATAGTACTTTGTGGTATTGCAAAAATGTTTGGAGACGAGAATTAGGAATTTTCTTAATTTTAATTTAAAGCACTATACAGTACTGTTAAATAAGAGTACCTAATATATACTACTACAAAGGTACCACCACAGTATTTCCTCTCTCTTCTTGACACACTCCACAATACTCCCACATCAACTTATAAAAAATAAACAAGAACCCATGGATGTCGTGATTTGCGATATTGTAAGTTTCCAACAATGTAAGTTTGAAAGCTTGTCGTATTCACCAACTCCAATGAATTGAGAAAACAAATATATTCATGTCAGGGATGGATCCCAGATTATAGAATATATTTTTACTGCTAGCCAGGGAAAACATTTCTTATGAGGTAGATGAAATGCTCTGGCCAGATGAAGAGCCCTTTTTGCTTGCGTTTTGCTTTTATTTTTTTCGTATCTTTTTGTAGTCCATCCAAAAAATGCTGTCATTTTAATACAAAACCAGGAAAAGTTCAGTTATTATTATAACGGAGGTATGAGCTGATATATTTTCTGTAAAATAATCATTTCAACTATCGGCAACTGCATACAAGTTGACCATTAAAATCCAGAAAAAGGATGAGTATACTGAAACCATAATATTTTCAGAAATGTATTTTTCATTTTTGCGCAAATGTGTACTTTAAACATACAAAGTCTGTCAATTTGTGGCTTGTGTTCATGATGTGGAGAAAATTTTCCTTGTGGGAAGAAAGTGCATGCTTTTAGAACACTTTTTCATTTTCACCGCGGATTTTTTTCCATAAATAGCAGACTTTTTCAGATTTCTGCTTGAAGTTTCTAGAACTCAGTGTTAATTTAAAACATGCATCTACACAATTCACAATAACTGTAATATTGCCAAATCATTAAACAAATAACAATAATCACCTGGCCTCAGTCACACTCCAAAATTTAAAATGTGTTCCTGGTATGGAGCCCAGTTAATAAATATTACAGCAATACATTTAATTAAATATATTCAAATACCAGCGCAGATGATGATAATCCTTCTCTACTGCCCCTCCCCAACCCCTCCTCATCTCATTTGTATTGCCTTGGTGTCTTCAGCTCCTTGTCTCCCAGTGCAGCCCACCCCATGGGGCCGTCTAGCCCCCAGCTGCACAAGTTAGCCCTTGCCAACATTACCCAGACAAGGGCACCTCTCTGGCAGCCACGGTGTGCCTCAGGGTCCAATCTCAGGTCCATGCCAGGATCCACGTCCCCCGCACCATCCCTCTTCCTTCTCTCTCCCTCTTTTTCCTCCCCGTCTCCTTCCCTTTATTTGTTCTTAATCTCATTAGGGGCTGGGCTACAGCCAAAGCTCTCCAGGGTGCCAGACACTATGCTCCTTACAGCACGACACAGACTTAACCCACGCACAGAAACACAACACATACTCACAACGCATGTACACAGATGCAGGCTCTTCCAGACAGACAAATATTCACACAAAGACACAGACACACATGCACTCAAATACACATTCAAACCAAAATTAGTCCCAGAAACTAACATGTAAAAATGTACCATAAATCAATTTGCTACGCAAATTCATTTGCAGTATATAAATATATAAATGCAAAAAAAGTACATTTACACACATAGCAAAGACTAATGGTCCAAAAATATTTTACAGTTTAGAATTCAGAGTAAACAGACATACACTGCGGACCAATTAATTTTTCTCTCAGTCCAAAGTCACCCAAGGATTTGCGTAATATATTCTAAAAAGAGCACAGACACATATAAGACTTGAACAGATATTTATGGACTCACAGATGCAGTCACATATGTACACTTATACACATTCACACATGCACATGGAATGCTGTTTACTCACTAAATATTGGACAACTGCTCTGCTCGAAATCTGCGGCTGTTACATTTTCAAGATCATCTTCTCTGCAATCCCTCGTAAGACCACAAGGGGTCCCTCCAAGGCAGAATAAATGTTAAGTCCAGTACACACGGACAATAATCGGAAACACCGCCATAAATATTAGCTTTTTGAAGGTCATAATGAACGGTTTTCATCGAGACTGGATGAGAAATGGACTGATTTAATTCTATGTCAATTTGTCGTGCTTTAGTTTCATGGTAATTAGCCACTATCCAAGCAATTGCCCATCTGTCCCTTTCCAAGAGTTTTTACGTGTGGCCAGTTATTTTTTGCTGTTTTCATATGTTAGAATATGCCGTCATAATTTCAGGCACAGTTCTCCTAATGAATGAATGAACTTACTTGGAACTTAATTTTCAACAGCTCTTGTGCTTTACCATGCAATGCCCTTTTTAGTGATGTATTTATTGATGTATTTTATTTATGCTTCTTGTTTCATGTTGCATGTGCTGTCTTGAACTGTTGTTTGATGTCTTCGTCATTTATGGGCCAGGTCACGCAGTAACGGAGTTACAAAATTGGTGTATTTTGTATCATAGCTCCAAAAACAAGTAAGATAGAGTTACAATTTAAATGGCTTTGTGTAGGTCTTCCCAAGTACTTCAAAAAACAAAATAGCTCATTTTGGTCATTTGATTTATTTTGGGTGAAAACGGCAAAAAACTGGTCGGTAACGGAGCTACAAATTGTAACTCCGTTACCGACCAGTTTTTTGCCTTTTTAACCCAAAATAAATCAAATGACCAAAATTGGCTATTTTGTTGTTTGAAGTACTAGGGAGGACCTACACAAAGCCATTTAAATTGTAACTCCATCTTACTTAGTTTTGGAGCTATGATACAATATACACCAATTTTGTAACTCCGTTACCGCGTGACCTAGCCTTTATGTTCTTATGCTCTCAGTGCAAGACAAATTCCCCAAGGGGCAATAAAGGTTTCATTCATCCTTGCCGTCTTAAATGTGTTTGTGACTGACACGCCTGCAGTTGGGCTCTAATGAAACTCTGTTAGCATTTCCATAGCTTCAGAAACTTCGCTACCACAGTGTTGATGGTCAGATCAGTTTTCAAGCAAACACATGCTCCTAATTAACATTAAGATGAAATGGAATCACCAGTGTAGACGCCTTAGTCATTTTGATTTGCATTCTACAAAGTTCAAGCCATTTTTGAGGGGTGTTTTCCATATTTACGACACCCTCTGTATATGTAAACTAAAACATCAAAATGATATTGCCACCTTTCCAGCACTGAAGTGTCTATCTCCTGATCTGCGAGGGGAAGACTGACTTAGTATGTACTTTTTCTTGTGCAAATGTGCACAGCAAAAGCATTTGCAAAGCAGACAGGACTTACGTGTCTGGTCCAATGGTGGTAACAAGATAAAAGGTCATAAATTCACAAAAAAAGAGGCATTTTTCGTTTGGGAACATAAATGTGTGCAGGAAATTTAATGACAATCCAGTGAATACTCTTCTTTATATTTCAGACGTACGCACAGACAAATGGATGGATATCATTACGCAATAAGCACGCTGAAAAAAACTGCACAGCAATAAAATATTCACAGCAGGATTAAACTATTCTTTAATTATTGACAAAAAAAGACACAAAACAAGCCCAGCATGGCATCGCATAGAATCACTTTAATTGTCACCCCACAAAAAAAAAAACCCAACACCATCACCAACACTACCACCACCACCAAAAACAAAACCAACACTCTGAACAAGACCATCACCAACAACACCATCACCAACACCACCATGAGTGGGAGGGGTCAGGGGACAGGAGGCGGGGCTAATCACAAATAATTGATTCGTTTAGAGGTAAACCAATGGGAGGAAATCACAGGTGAGATTCAGATTGATTTTAAAAATGTATTTTCTTAAATAAAAGGTGTGGATGTGGGAAGGGAGGAGGGTTTCCACTAGAATGTTCCAATACATAATAGAGCTGCACACACTTAACCCCCCACCAGTCATTACAACATGGCCACCCCAGATACAAAGCACTGCCCAAATACCCAAAAGGGTCTATTTTTAATGTTTTATATGTCTCTCTCAACATTTGCCAGGGCTTTTCAGGATGGGCTTCAAGTGGTGACCCTCCCCCCTTTATATTTCCCCACTCCTTCCCCAACCCACACCTCTCCGCCACCACACCAGGCCCCGCCCCTCCCCACCCTTTGGGGCGGGGTCTGAGCAGGGCAGAGGCGGGGCTCAGAGTCTCACCTGGTCTGACTCCCGCCAGCATAGGTAGCGGGTGATGGGTGAAGGCCATGCGGGGCGACCTGGCGTGGGGCAGCGCGCCGAAATCAAACTTTCCCGGCTTCTTAAGAGAACCAGGCGAGGACAGTCCTGGTAAAAACACGGGATCAACAGATGGCAGAACAAAAAAAGATGCGGGTTTAATTCACAAAACTCCATCTGGGCCCTCAATTCTTTTCCCTCCTCTCTCTCTCTCTCTGTCATAAACATACTCATTTGATTTTCTTTAAAAGATGCAGTTGTATTTATTGTGATGTAATTGAAAAGTCAATTACAATTACATCCTACATCAATTACATTTTCACTTGTTCCGAGTCAAATTACTGCACTCGAAAGTCTCTCTTTTTTCTGCATCAAAGGATTTCCTTCGCTTTCTCTCTCCACATCTCTCTCTCGGTCATAAAAAAATACTCTGTTTTCCTTAAAAGATGCAATTGCATTTGTTGCAATGTAATTGAAATACAATTACATTGTTATTAATCACATGATTGGAGTCAAATTACTGTGGTGAATGTCTCTTTTCTGCTTCAAAAGATTCCCCTCTTTTTCTCTCTCCATGTCTCTCACTCTCCCGTCATTAAAATACCTTTTTGATTTTCAAGGAAGAATGCAACTACATTTACTGAAATGTAATTGAAGAGACAATTACATCTTCATTAATGACATGATTACAGTCAAATTACTACACTAAATGTCTCTCTCTGCTTCAAAGTATTTCCCTCTCTTTCTCTCTCCACGTCTCTCTTTCTCTCTCTCCCTCTCTCTCTCTCTCCGATGATTTAAAAATCTCCAGTGTCCCACCTCAAATTCTTCCACTGGAAGAGGAGTTTTCATTATCTGACCATTTTTCCAAATTTAGGATGGGCCATTGGACTACTATGTCCTCCAGTTTAGGAGAAACCAGAGAATGATCTTCCAAGAATTATGTCTGGCTAACCTCAGGCCAGCAGCAATCTGAGCGGCGCAGCTCACTCTACAGACCCCCAGCCAAGCAGCCAAGGCCAACTGTGCAATATCTGCCTTTTTACAACAATCAGGAACAGCTGTTTGAATAATGTAAGACAGCAGCACACCTGGTCAAGAATACAGTGAAATCTAGTTTTGCCTCGGCCAACCATCACCACTACAAGGAAAAGGAATGTGAGACCAGTAATGGCAGAGCACTGGGAGGAGGGGGGGGGTTCTGCTGGTTGGGTTCTGGGGTTCTGGGCTGCATACATTATGTCCAGTAGGGGGCAGCAGGGCAGTTGATATATTTGCGTTGTGTACCAGCTCTACTTTCATGCTTCTTCATTAGTTTCATATGCTCGCACTCCCGGTCTCGCTCTACCACACACTACGATACCAACACGCACTGACTCTATGCAAACGTGTTAAGACCAGGGGCTATAAAGTCATGCTATGCATCTCCACCCAATGACCTCAGTGACCTGAGTTCACTAAGCCACACTCCGGGCTGAAGGATTGTGCTAATGAGCAAATCCCAGTCAGTGGAATGAAAAAAACTGAGGAATACTAAGGGCACGATCACACACACATGAAATCAACATCGGCAAACACTTGCCTCCCGTTTACCTCCATTCTATGCGAGTGAAAAGGGCAAATTAACATTCGCTTCGAGTGGCGAAGCAAACTCGCACCTTCGCTTTGCGTGGAGTTCAACTTTGCTGAATTTTGACAACCTCCAAAGTGACTCTCTCAGCTAATAACAAGAAAAAGTGTGTGACCCAACTTGGCAGTCATTGGCTTCAGTCAAATCCAGTACTGACCACTTCCAGCTTGACAAGATACAAATTTTGGCTGTGCATGTGTGACCGTGCCCTAATACCTCTACTGGAATCTTCCTCCTCCACACATATAGACACATACACACAGAGATGAAAATCCACAGGTACGTCCACAAAGGTACATGCCCATACTGACGAAATAAAAAACACACATGCACATAAACAGATGCAAAAACACTCTCACTGAAACACTTGCGCAAATATGAACAGATATTTGCTAACTGGAGGACCAGGCAATGGACTTGGATTAAATCTTTTATTGGCAGATACTTTTAATTATTCGTTTTCCCATCAATCCTCGTGGACAGCTGAGTCTTGAGAATTTACGACAGCAGCCAATATAAGCCTCAGCTGATACTCCGCCGTTAGCGCCAGCGTCTCGTTCAGCTAAACCGCAAACCCATCCATCCATCAGTGTGTGCAGCTCACCACAGATGATTTGGTATTGTGTGCAACATCACCAGTGACTCCGATGACATCTTCCAAAATAACCAACCCGAAAACTGACGACACGCCGCATAACAATTTGACTTATGAATGAAAGCAAATGAGCACAACGATTTCCGGAAGCATTGTGCCCAAATGCCAAAAACTATGCCGAGAAAGATAGCAATGTTGCTTTGCAACAGAGGCTAAAGCTTGACTCATATATTTCAATAAATTGTGACTGAGGTTGAGCCGTTGGGCGCACTGGTAAGAGAAAAGACTCTGAAGTAGCTCTATAAATTCAGCAGCACACGTGCCTAAGTGGCGCATACACTGCATGTGTTAATTCAGTATATTCTGTGTGTGTGCGTGCATGTGCATCTCCACACTGCATTTTCTCTCACACATTCCTGGCACTGGGCACTATGCGCTGATTGGTAGCCAATGAATCGCTCTCCTGACCCTCAGTCCCACCACGCTAACAAGCTGGCAGCCATACAAGCCTCAGGGTATCAAAGGACTGGCTCCTCGCACAAAGAAACACACACACACACACACAGACACACACACACACACACACACAAACACGCGCACATAATATCACCCATACACACGTAATATCACACACAGCCACAATCTGTCACATCCGCACACACATACACACACATGTAATGTCTCAAAAACACACACACATACACACAAAGGCGCGCATAATATCACATGCACACACACGCACACGTAATATCATACACAGACACAATTTGCCACACCCACACACACACAAGCAAAAACACGCACCCACACACACACACGTAATATCACACACAGACACAATCTCACAATCTGCCACACCCACACACGCACACATAAAATCACACACAGGCTCAATCTCTCTCACACACACAAATACATTCATATACACATAAAGGAAAAATCACCCAAACACACACAGACACACATACAGACACACACAGATACACACATGCGCGCGCATATAACCTCCCACACACACATGCAGACACAATCTGTCACACACACATAGGGAACACACACACACAACCTCCCACACACATGCAGATGCAATCTGTCACACACACATGCACATGGAAGGAATCACACACATTCACACACATACACCACTCACACGTACACACTTGCATGAAAAACAATCCCAGTTTTCATCAATTCATATCAGCTCCTCCACTCGGCTCTTCACTGTATTCTCCACTGGTTTCTCATTCCAAATTTTGCATACAACACAGCCCTGGGTTCAGCCAGAGAGACGCACAGCAATGACAGCAGAACAGCAGTTCACAGCAGTAAACTGACCGACTGACAAAGATCTGAAAACGCCACGCTAAAGACAGCTCTATTGGAATAGGAGAATAAACACCACGTTGCTACCACACGCACGCCACAAACTCTTATGTATGAAGCAAGGAGTACAGACTTACAGTGAAAGATCATATAATTTGTCTGAGTGACTGAGGATTCAATCCAGTTTTGAGGAAAGAGAATACAATGCTTTCAACTCTGATCCCAAATGAAGAAACCCACGAATGCATACACAAACACACACACACACACACACGCATACAAAGAACAGATGTCTTCCACACCCCGTACCTCCCCATTGCTGTAGACACATGGACACACCATCTGGGACAAGTGTTTCCACACCAGATTGAGCGAGTGTGTGTGTGTGTGTGTGTGTGAGAGTGTACATGTACGTGTATGTGCGTGTACATGTATGTGTGTGTTTTATCACACAAGTGTGTCTGTGTGCATTGCTATTCGGAAGTGTGCCAGCGTGGCCAGACCACTGCGTATATGTGCCATTTACACTGTGTTCACGCCTGTCTGTGTGCATGCATGTGTGGGAGCGTTCACAGGTGTTTATTTGCAGGCAGCCATAAGTGTCTTTTAATGCACATATAATGCATATGAGTGCACATTAATGAATGCTGAAATATATTATAAGTTACAGTTTGTTAAAGGGCCAATACAGAAATATATGGGGTCAGTAAATGCCATATTGGGCGAGGCGTCATGGGCTCGGAGACGTAATGTGGGAATATACGGGGTTTCCACGTGACTGCTTTCGACCAATGCCATCCAAGTATTCTTGTCTGAGGTGGGATAATTATGTATATTCTTAAGGAGGTGTATATACTGTATGTATTTATCCCATTAATAATGAAAAATTGGTGTGATACAACCAATGAGATACAGGTTTGATATTACACATGTAATACAACCTTCTCGCATCGCGATTGGTCAGATTCCGTTCATTGGCAAACTCTGTAATGTTACAAGGCTTCCTGCTGGTAACTGGGAACCATCACTAGTATTAGTTTCTAGTTTGCGGTTTATTCTAGTCAATGAGATGAATAATTTGCTAGCTAGCATGCTAGCACTTTTTGCCATTAAGGTTACAAGTTATATGAGTTATTGTTATCGTAGAAACTTGAATTTATTAATTTAATGGAAAAAAGCATCAGCATGCCAGCTAGCTAATACCAACCAGAAGCTAATGCTCTTCTTATATTGCCCAAATAATACAATACTGACATTTTTGGGATAAATAGGATCTCAAATTCGTGAGACCGAGATATCAAATTCATGAAACTTGAGTGGTAATTTTCGTTTATCCAAGCCTCTGGCAAGGAATAAAAGAAAATTACTGCTCGAGTTTCATAAATTTGATATCTTGGGCTCACTCATTAGAGATCCTGTATATCAGTGGTTCCCAATCTTGGTCCTAGGGCACCCCTTTCTATGCTGGTTTTTGTTCCAACCATGATTGCATTGCGGAATTTTAGTAAGCTGTTAATTTGTCCTAATTCGGTGCATTTCATGTTTAAAGCAGTTATTTACTGTCTAAAGCCACATTTGACAGCTCCAAATTAGGTTGCTGAAACAGGCGTTTTGCATTCTTTCAACAATTTGCTTGAACTTAAATGACATTAACACAACACAAAGCAGGTTTGACTTTGTCATTTGCTTGCCTAATAAGTTGTTAGTTTTCACGACCATGTGTCCACAGTTTCACTAATTAGGAACCCACTGGTTGTTCACTTTGAAGGGCTGGGCTCAATTTTTTTCTTCTTTTTATGCAGTTGTTTCTAATGCGGATACGGATTTCTTTCCTCTGCATGGTATGTATGGACATTTGCTCAAATGTAGCTTCATAGGATAAATAACTGCGTCAAACATAAATGCGCCTGGTTAAGACAAACTGACAGCTTTTTAAAATCCAGTGATTGCAATTGAGGTTGGAACAAAAACCAGCACACACAGGGGTGCCCCAGGACCGAGATTGGGAACCACTGCTCTACATGCTGCAGTCACAGGAGTGGAAATTTGTAGATGCATTCTCATGCATGTGAACATGCTAGCGTGTGACCACACACCTGTGTGCATACACAGGCCCATCCATATATATGTGTGTGCATGCATATATAGAAGTCATATCTGGACACGTGTGGGTGCATTCACATGTGCTCTGTTGCAGTGTATGCACGTATGTGCATGCATGTGTAAGTTCATTCCATTTGCACAGCTGTTGTACATATATGCCTGAGTGCACGTGTTATCACATAAAAGTTTGTGCATGAAGGTGCACGCACATATATGTCCTGATCCAGGCAAACCCACCGTCACAGCAAAGGCTAGATATCGCCTCAAGGACTTGTGTGCAGCTGAACATGCTCTATCTGCTCTGACCTGTGCGCCTCCTTAAAGCCAGAGTATGATTTCTGGCCAAACTGGAGGACATTAATTGCTAATTGCTAACAGCAGCCAAAGATTAGACAGCTAGAGCTGAGGTGGGAGAGGTTGAAACGCTGAAGGATTAATTCATTTAAATTACTGGGGTTATTAAGGGTGTAAGAGAGTAAAAGCTTCAGTTCAGGGGAGATTAGGAGCGATGGCCGCCTGGAGTAATGTGGGGTTATGGATTCAATGGCATCACTCATCTTGTTGAGGCTTATGCTGAGGGCCTGAGGCTGAAACTAACAACCTTACGGCTCCAAGCCAAGCATGCTAGCTGCAAGCCAAAATATTGTGCTTTAAGAGCGGTACTGCATTAGCATTGTAAAGCAAGCAACAACACAACAGACCTCAACTCTTCTTGTGTCAAAACCAGTGGTGGCTGGTGAGCTGAAAGCTGGTGAAGCGCAGAACATCCCTTGAAACTAATGATCGGTCTTGAGCCGTTATCAATCATTCATTTAAACCAACATTGCATAACCTTTGAAAACACTTAACATTATCAGACGAGGACCGTTTTCCCCGTTAGAGTAAAACGAGAGAGAAAACAAGTCGTTTTGATTCGAAATTGCATTTCAATCAACTTTATTCATTTTTGGATATTTGTAGCTAATTTTTGCTTTCTTTGTTGTGATTAAATCATCATGAAACTAATATTAGATAGTTCATGATGTGCTAAAAGCAAACATGGAAGTTAGCCCAGTAGTTTTTTTTTTTTTTTTTGTAAAGTAAATGCAACATTTTTTATTTAATTGTTGCAAGATTGTATTATGAAGCAAACGGTGTATTTACCTGGTGATTGTAAAACTTATTAATCAAGGAAAAATATTTAAAAACCAATCAAGACTTATTGATTATCCTCTAAACAAGGAGAACTCACTACATCTGATGGTACCTGGTGTTTTCGGAGTTCACGTATTCATCAAGTTTCAGTTCATCAGCCACCACTAGTCAAAACGCAGCTTGAAAATAATTCTCCTCCTGTTCATAAATTGATATTGATCTGAATACACATTGTAATACCAGAAATATGTCATAAGTAATAATCCACTGTAAATGTTATACCATTCATGTATCACTGCATGCTCATAAGTTGTTCAATGATTACCTCATTCAGTAGGCCTATGTTAAGCAATGGCAAACAGTAAGTGTTAACATGCTATACATTTCACACAAGGCCTTAAAATAAACTTTAAATATTCATATTTAGCATATTTATATGCACAGTATATGCGAATGTTGGATGTGCACATATGCCCATAGTTTAAATTACACTTCAAGAATGCAACCATAAAGAGCTAGACAATTCAAAAGACTGCAACAGAGAAAAAGAAAAAGATGAAAAAAAGCCCAGCAAGGGGCAATGTTTACAGGCCCCAGAAACCCTCTGAAAGGGCCAAGAGGCAGCAGGTTTTCAATCCTACCGAGCAGAAGCTCACCTGAAACCACTGATTTAATCAACTGATCTAGGCCTGCACAACTGATTAGTTGTATCAGGTGAGCTTCTGCATTGTTGGAGTGAAAACCTGCAGCCTCTTGGCCCTTTTACGGGTCAGTTTGACACCCCTGCTCTAGAAAGTGGGGGATTGGGGGGGGAGGGGCCTGCCCGAAAAAAGGTGAAAGGCGTGCAAAATAGAGAGAGAAAAGGGGAGAGCGAGAGGAAGTAAAAAATAAACAGCAAATGAAAAAGCTCAGAGATGAAATGTAGAGGGAGAAGGTGCGCTAACCATGGTACGGATACTGCACGTCATCGGCCTCATGTTTAATCCTCCTCTCCGGCACGTTCGCCAAATGGAGCGGCCCTGAAAGGCCAAGACAGGAAACGGGGTGTGGTTAAACAAAGGGAGGGTGTGGTTAAACAGATAGGGTGTGGTTAAACAAAGGGAGGGCGTGGTTAAACAGATAGGGTGTGGTTAAACAAAGGAAGGCGTGGTTAAACAGATAGGGTGTGGTTAAACAAAGGGAGGGCGTGGTTAAACAAAGGAGGGTGTGGTTAAACAGGGTGCAGTTAAACAAAGGAGGGCTTGGTGAAAAAGAAATAGGGTGAGATTAAACAGATGGAGGGTGTGGTTAAACAGAGAGGGGGTGCAGTTAAACAAAGGAGGGTGTGGTGAAACAGAAAGAGGGAGTGATTAAACAAATGGAGGGTGTGGTTAAACAGAGAGAGGGTGTGGCTGAGCAGAAAGAGGGTGTGGTTAAACAGAGAGGGGGTGCAGTTAAAGAAAGGAGGGTGTGGTTAAATAGAAAGAGAGTGTGCTTAAACAAAGGGATGGAGTAGTTAAACATATTGTGGGTGTGGCTAAAAAGAGAGAGGGTGTGGTCAAACAAAGGAGGGCATGATTAAACATAAAGAGGGTGTGGTTAAACAGAGTGGGTGTGGTTAAATAAAGGGAGGGTGCGGCTGAATAGAGAGAGGGTGTAGCTGAAGAAAAAGAGGATGCGGTTAAATAGAGACAGGATGTAGTCAAACAGAGAGAGGGTGTGGTTCAAACAGAGAAAGGGTGTGGTTGAACAGAGAAAGGGTGTGGTTGAATTGAAAGATGGTGTGGCCAAACTGGGGAAGGGTGTAGTTTAACAGAAAGGGTGTGGTTAAACAAAAGGAGGGTGTGGCTAAACTGAGGCAGGGTGTAAAACTGTGAGAATGTGCAGTTAAAAAAGGTTGGTTGGAGGTTGGAGAGAGCGATGGTGTGGCTAAACAGATGGAGGGTTTGGTTAAACTGAGAGGATGTGTTCATGCAGAGGGAGGGTGTGGTTGAACACAGGGAGCGGTTAAACACAGAGAAGGTGTGTATAAGCAGAATAAAGGCGTGAGATGGCGGTGGACAAGGCTAGACTGAGAGAGGGAGTGGTTTAACAGAGGGAGGGGGTGCTTACAGAGAGGGTGTGGTTATACAGAGGGAGGGTGTGGTTATACAGGGCGACAGTTTGCTTCAACAGAGAGAAAGGGATGTGGTAAAGCAGGAAGAAAAGATAGCGTATGATTGGCAGACAGACAAAGCCAATTGAGAATTGTTTTGGAGAGCTGGATTCTGATTGGCAGAATAGGGAAACTTGTTTAAAATGATATAAAATCTCTCTAGCAGGCACTGAAATAGAAGTTTCCAAGAAAAATGTCGCTAATAAGGTCAAAATGCACCCTAATGCAAGAGGAGCCGTACTAATTAAAACTGGTGGAAAATACACAGAGTTGTGTTGTAGTTCTACAAGAATTGTCAGTAATCTGTTGCCTGGTATCCAGAGAGCTTAATAAAATAACTGGTATACAATTATTTTAATTCAACCCAGTTTTTGTTACGAGGCAGGGGACGCTGGGACAAAAAATAACTCATGCGGCAGGCAAAAGATGACAGAATGCTATACAATCAAATATATGATCCATAATCGGCTAGCTGGCAGGACAGTCCTTGTAACATTAGAACTGACTGGCCGCAAGTCTTGTGGTCACCCCAACTGTCTCGCTACTCCTTTGACTAAATACTGCTGAGCTATTGGACTACAGGGTTCTAATCTCGCTTCAGTTGGCATGTTATTGGTTGAGATTCTTTTTCTCTCTGTAATCCTGATTCAACAGAGAACACTGCAGCAAGGAGACTGGACTGAAAAGTTTCTGGTTAAAAACTGTAATGACAGTTAATTATTAAATATTTTTTGTGGTTGACTTGGTTCTTATTGAATTGAGCTTCCTTGCTACAGAGGTCAATAGAGAGGGACTTGAAAGGGGGTTTTTCGTCAGGAAAAACAATTTAAGGAGGCCTCAGCCCTTTATAGCATAAAAACTGCCACTGATACACATATGTATGTATGTATGTATACAGACGCATGCAGAATAATGCTGCATAAACAGGAAGAGAAAGAAAGAGAGAGGGGGGAGAGAGAGAGAGAGAGAGAACGAGCGAGGCATGAGTATACAGATCAAATACAAAAGTTAAAAAACAAAAGGCCTCATTAAAGCTGCTTTAGGAATACATGGATTAATTAAGATGTTACCAACATGGATTCCTAAAAACATCATTCTCGAACACAAACACACAAGTCCCTAACAATCTGCTTCTGAACCAATCGCAACCCACACCTCTCTACTTCTGATCCAATCAAAAGCCACAACACTCAGCTGCAACAAATCAACAAGCCACATCCACCGTCTTCTGAACCAATAAAAAGTCACACCCCACTGCTTCCGAAGGAATCGCAAGCCTCACCCTCTGCTGGTAAACCAATCACAATCCACACCTCTCTCAGTCTGATCCAATCACAAGGCACACCCTTTTGTTTCACAACCAACCAGAAGCCAGAGTGATTAGACAGAAGCAGACCCAAAGCCCCACTGGGGTTTATCAAAAGTGGGTGAAAAAACGTGGCGAGAAACAGCCTACACCCAGCCTAGTCTTTGTGTTTTCAGTGTGCTGGAGAATACTGATGATGCAGGACAGTCAGGCTTTTGTTTCAGGCGTTTTGACGAGAAACAGAGGAGGCGGGAAAGTTTGACTGACGATGAGGAGACAGTGGAACTGAAGGGAGAGGGTTGAGTGCTAGAGTGAAAATCCGGGATCCGAGAATGGAAGTCCTCTCCAGTATTTTGTTTAACTCGCTTGGATCATCTAATTATCACAGCTCCTCGGCAACAAGATACAACTAGAAATAGTTGGCGAAATTAGCAGGTCGAGGTAACGGCAGGAAGGAGAGGGAAGACTTTCATTTTCGAATCCTTGGACTTTGCACCTCAGGAAGGGTGGGGGAGCGCATTCAGTGTTTTTCTTTTGTTTGTTTTCTCAAGAAAAGACCAGTAGGTGGCGTTTGAGTCTCTCATACCTGCATCCACATCGTTAGGCCAGCCACTTGACTGGGAACTGCTGGCTGCCGGGGATCGGCCGGGATAGAAGACATCGTCCACCGGGCTCTCCATCTCGCTGTCGTCGATGGACTTCCGCTTGTTAGAGCTGAGGGGAGAAACACGGTGACTTGTGGACATGAAACGTGCCCTCACTTGTCCGAGACACATGTATTACTTCCTAAACAATCTAATTTTGCCATCGATGCAGCCTCAAAAAATAGGCACTCACACAAAAATCTTACGAGGGTCCTTCTGAGAGAACGAAGCACAGGATCGTGCATAAGAAATGGAGTGGCCATTAACATTATGACTTCAATGTCATATCGGCTCAATTTGAACTTTTAACACTAGTACTTCTATTAAAGGAGTTGTGTCACAATTACAGTGCATGCTTAGAAGTTCAAAAACTGTTCAAGAAATCAAATGAAGTGAATCTGCTGAACTGCACATCAAAATCTGATTCCATCATCGCTCATCCACCTTTTTTGCATTGTATGTATATATTTTAGATAAGCAGGCATTATGGTTTTTACATTACGGAGTTTTCTACAGAAATTCAAGGATTCAAAGGGCCATTTTTGCGATTTAGCTGAAAGATATAAAGAATGTAAGCTAGTTTTCCAACCACCCATTAACATCATAGAAGAAATATCTTTGAAAATAGCGCTCTGAATCCTCGAATTTCCTCACAAAACTCCTTAATATGAAGAGCATAATGCCTGAGTAACTAAAATATATAAATACAATGCAAATAAATGATGGATTAGCAAAGACAAAATGAGATTTCGACTCTCAATTAAGCGGATTCACCCAGTGATTTCTTTTTAGGCTGAATAGTTTTCAAAGTTCTGAGCATGCGCAGTACTCGAGACACAGCTCCTTTAATTGGTTGAAATCGCATGTACTTCAATACCCTCTATATTTTCAAATATTGAGGGCAAATCAAGGGATTTTTCTGCGGGACACATGAAACTCGCTGGTATGGTCGAGAACCAAAAACTGACATCAATCTTGATTTTAGTTTTTCTCAAACACATCTTTAAAGGTCGCCCCTGTTCGCCTGCTAATGCATCCCCAAAAACCTCTCAAAGCCTAGTTCCTACATGTTAAATTGGGCAAGATCAAAAATGTTGTCGAAAATGCAAGAACCTTAAACCTCAAAAGAAGCTGGAAATTAAACTCAAAATTAAGTTTTTTAAGTAAATGATTTGAGTTGATCTTATTGTTCTTTTTTTTTTCGTTCCAGCAACTGGGCACCAGGCAGTCCTGATTTTCAGGTAAGAAGCACAGTAAGTGCACTAGCTGGCTCCTACCTGCTACATGAACAGCAATGTGACTTTTGCATTTAGATCCATTACTGAACAATAAACAGCAGACAGGGATAGAAAGGATGAGACAGAGGCACAATATGCCGGCATGCATGAGAGAGCGTATGTATGCGAGTATAGGTCGTTTGCAGATGACATCATCTCACAGCAGGAACTGCAAATGGGGGGCAGGACGTGATTTCTCCACAGAGAGGCGCTATCAAAATGCCAAAGTTTTGTGCCGTTTACACCCTGGCTAAAATCTAAAGGAATACAAACCAACAATTCCCAACCAGCGTTCTTCACTTCCTGCCCATCATCTGCTTTCGCACGTCATCGGAATCACGTGGTTGCAAGCAAGCTATTGGCTTTCCTACATTGAGGCCAATTCACCCGAATACACACCAACATTACGAAGACACTTGGGACTACAAGACCCCAGCACTCATAATACTGACAGCGGAGAATCATTCCAATGACTATTACAAACACCAGTCCACCCACTGTTTTTCCATGTCCTCATGGGTCATGAAAACTCATATGTCCTTGTATGCCATGATTTTTCCTTGTGAGCAGAGGTGGTAATCCAAGTCCAGAAGGTAAACAGTCCTCCACAGTACGTAGTTCCAACTACATAGATTAGCCAATGAGGGCAAGCCTTCAGCCAGGAGGTGGAACTGATTGGTGGAATCAGCTGGCTGAGCCCATGGGTGGAGGTAAAACATGGCAGGACTTTGACCTTCTGAACTCGGATTACCCACCTCTGCTTGTGCGTACGTGCGTAAACATAACTACCTCCGCGGCAGACCTGCGTAAAGCTCCATCTCAGACCTGCAGTGTTAGAGAAGGACAAGGAAAGGAAGGAAGAGAGAGAGATGGAAGGTAGGAGAGAAAGACAGGAGTTCCATCACACACTCAGAAAGTTGAGTTAAACAATCGAGGAACGGGCCAGACAAACAGAAGTGAATGTTAGTATGGAAAAGAAACCTTTTATACCAGACAGAGACACCATGCTGTTAATTTGAAGCCTCAACACGACTCACAATTACTTAGTTCGGCCATTAGAGAATAGCTATCACAACCAAGCTCAAAGAAGAAGCATATGCATGCGCAATTCAAGATGGCACAATTTTGGTCCGAAAATGAGATAGAACAACACTTTAAAAGAACTTTCATCCATTCAGCAGTAGGAACTTCCAGTTGTGTCTATATTTTTAGCTTGAAGCACAGATAACTAAAGTTGAGAAAAATTTTGAGTCTTCTAAAAGGCAGGAAACAGAAGTAGCCAACAATCAGATGTCCCTACGATAGAAAAAATCTGGAGGAAAATCATCCTGTAACGTTATAGTAATGGGGCAGTTTGGGAGGATCACCATCTGAATTTATATGTCTTTTATTCTTGAGAAAAGTGGCTTCAGTAGCGTAACTGTGGTAGGAACCTTCTTTGTTGTGTACCTTGTAGATGGGGTGGACGAGATCGAACGCCGGCTCAGCGCGACCTGGTTGATGTTGTAGTAGCCAGGGCTCTCCAGGTCAGCCAGGGAAAAATTGGGACCAGACGCCGAGGCAACAGGAGCTGTGGGGAGGGGGGGGGAGTTTGGCGATTACGGTCATCAATATTATTGGTTAAGTCAGGAGTTAACCTCGGTCATTTGGGAATACTCACTCTGCGACACACGAACGAGCTCGGTGACGTTCCACACTCCTGAAGTCACGAAGCAGTCTTGAAAACTCAAGTGTCCTGCAGGATCGGGAAGAACAGTCACTATAGCTGAACATCCACACGCACACACACCATATATATGCAGAATCACATACGATACACACAAATTTATGCAATATACACATACATGCATATATCACTGAATGCACGCATGTTGTCAACATATAAGCCAGGTGTCTAAAAAATGCATTTACATTTGGAGTCATTTTCCTGGCATAACACACAGTTTCTTCCATTTCATTCATGTGAAAATCCCCACAGATTCCAAAATTCTGAGTGTTAGTCGACATATGACATCAGCATCGACTTCTGTATTTACACGTTGTATGGAGAGTAGGTGTACATACAATAGTCCTAAATATATTCTGGGTATGTGTGTGCACGTGTCTTTGTGAAAGCAAGACTGTGCAATAAGTTAATGTGTTCTGAGAGGGTATGCTACACAGTGTGTATGTGCTTTCTGTATTTATGTGAGCACATACACGAACTCACCATTAGGTGGTGGCTTAATGTCAGCGTCTCCTTGCTGGTTGGAACTGTCTGATTGTCCGGATTCTACGAGAAAGAGGGATGGGGGGACGGAGAAAGAAAAGGCGAGCAGCGTTAGTTTACACCGCCCCGGTCTGAGTCCGAATTCGGTTCCGTCATCTCCCCGACCCCAGTTCCCTGATTAGTATCGGTTCTGAAAACCACCCCATTCAGTGAACCCAGAATTCTGAAGGGTGTGAATGGTGTCAGCTTTTCCCGAATTCTACATGGGCTGGTGTTATCCAGATATTGCCTGGATTGAGGTCTGTTAGGCTACTAGTGGATTATTAGACATGGAGCAGAGATTAACACACACAGGGCGTTTTATTAGAGGCCTTTAGGTATTTATGCAAGGGCACACGCCTGTGGGTTTCCAAAAACTCTTGAAGAGGCAAAAAAAAAAAAAAAAAAACCGAAATGGGAGTGAATTCGATCGCTTTCTACAGAAAAGAGAAAGAACGGTGGAGTCCCCGTTTTCTTTTCACTCGTCTCTCCACGCGTCTCCCCTTTCCTTTGCTCGCGCTCACTCCTGTTCTGCAAAGTCCTGGCAGCCATTTTAGTGCTTGGCAGCCATCTTAGTACTGGCGGTGCTAATGCATTCCTGCTAGCTAAAGGCACACACACAGACAAGTCATACACAATGAAGTGAGACAAGCTCTTAAATTACTCGAAAACAAAATGTCATAATGCCCTTTAGGGCCGGTAATCACGATTACAAACATGATTAAAGGCACCGTACAACCCATTCCAAAAAATTACCCACATTTTAAAGGCAAATATTAAAATAAACATTAAAACATGCTCTGCTCAAGAAAGTATTCCTCCCAATTCAATTACATTTTCAGAGGGCCAGCCAAGCACATAGCCATAGAGGATTTTTTTCTACATGACCAATGTTGGAATAGTAAAAACTGATTAATCAAACTTTACATTTGCAGTCTTGGATTTCAGTTAGCTCAGGACGATGGAGGGCCATTTCGTATCCAGCGCTTCCTTCTCACCGAACAACTCTCAAGTGAGTGCAGAATCAGTTTTCAGAAGGTTTTTTAGAAATGTAGCTCATAATCAGCAGAAGTGACTGTTACATAATCAGTATCACAATGTTCAGCACTGAAGATTGTAATCGCACATTTGTGATTTTACACTAGAGTGTAAACCAATCACAGGTTGGGCTAAAAGGTTTGGGACGACCGTGCGGAAAAGCCAGACAGGTCAAAGCCTGACCGCGGGGAGAAGCTAAATTTGGGACCAAACAGAGCAGGGCTAGCGGCCAAACAGACCAACACTGAGGGGTAAACATCCAAGTCTGTCTGCCACAAGTCTGTCCGCCTAGAGCTTAAGTCTGCCAGGTCGGCCAGTCTGACACACAGAATCTTGTCGTCACCATCAAACACACGAGCACGCACACAAGCACTCACACACACATACACACGCACAAGTCTACAGTCTGCACTGAAATTAGTCTGCCTTGCAAGCAAACACACGTACACAGTCACGAACAAACATGCACAAAATATTTTCATTTTTAGAAAATACAGCTCCATAATGAGGGCTACAGTCATACTCTTTCTTGATTTCTCCCCACAGTTTTGCAGATGCAGTGAAAGGCAGATTCTTGTTAAAGGGAATTTTTTTCATACACCTCTACATACCCTATTCCAATACTAGCGATGCACAGTCTACCCAGTTCAGCTCAATGTTTACACAGATGAAGGTGTTCACATGTGGAAACACAAGGCAATATAACACCAGTACAGAGAACAGCTGCCTGAGACTTCCTTTGCAAAACCTATTACATCCCCCCATGAATAAATACATGCACACGCATTTTTGGGTCACATTTACATACATTTTAACAGATCTGCATTTGTTTGGCTCCAATTACATGCATTCAGATGTCAGAAAACGTGTCGGCTTCATTCTGTAACCGACTGAACTGGTTTATTAGAGAAAATGTGTGTGTGTTTGTGTGTGTGTGTGTGTGTGTGTGTGTGCGCAGTGGAAGAAATGACACACTCCAAATCCCCCCCACCTACCCCAGGCACTACACAACACAGCACAGCCTCCCAGTTGGGTTTCACATAAGAGGTTTATCGGTATGTTGCTAAACACGGTGACCTTTTTTTAAATTCTTAATGCGCTTATAACGTTCCAAACCCTCTTAATCCCCACGGCGATCCCACACAGATGTTCCCAGAGCTTTTTCTGTTGGACTTCATTACATTAATTCTCTGACTTTCCTCGTATTTATTCATTTCCTATCTACCAACACCATGCATCATTGCTCCCACCCCACCATTCCCCGCGGGCATTCTCTGTGGACGCCTAGCCAGTGGGCCCCTCAGCTGCAAGGACCCCACTCTACTCTCAGAGCGCTGGTTAGATTAGCAGAACCACATCTTGTGCCTGTGCAGGATTTGCACAATACACTCCTGGTGTTTCTGGGATATTTGACAGCCAAGGGTTCTCTAATTTTATACGAACAGTGTGACCAAACCGCATCTGGTCCTCAGGAAAGAGACTTTGCGTTTGGCCCTGGTGTCACAGATCACATGCAAACAATAGTATGCAGTGTGTGTTTGAGAATTCTGTATGCGTATGTGTGTGTGCATGCGTGTCTGTGCGTGCATGTATGCGTCCGTGTGTAATTTCGTGTCTGCATTAGCGTGAGCGCGTATGTGCATGTGTGCATTTGTTTAAGCGCATGTGGGTGAGTGTTTGTGTGCAAGTGTGTGTTTGTGTGCGTGCTCGAGTGTGTGCGAGTGTGTGTGTTCAAGTACATGTGTGTGTATGTTGTGCGGTTGTGTGTGTTTAAGTGCATGTGTGTGTATGGGTATGTTTTACGTGTTTTAACCCGTGTGGGCATGTGTATGTTGTATGTGTTTATTGTCTGTGTGTATATACAGTGTGTTTGCATGCTGTGCGTGTATGTGTATGTTGTGCGCACATGTGTGAGTGCTTATGTGTGTGTGTGTGTATGTTGTGTGTTTGTGTGAGTGTGTGTATGTTGTGTATCTTGTGTGCGTATTTGTGTGCATGACTGAGTATGTGCGTTTCTGTGCATTAGTGTACAGTATTTCTGTGCGTGTTTGTATGTGCAAATGCTGTGTGTCTGATAGTGTGTATACATGTCTGTGTGTGTGTGTGTGTGTGTGTGTGTGTGTGTGTGTGTGTGTATGTTGCATATGAGAGTGTGTGTATGTTTGCATGTGTATATGCTGTGTGTCTGAGAACGCGTATATATGTCTGTGAGTGTATGTTGTATGTGTGAGTGAGTGTGTGTATATATGCGCACGTGTGTGTGTTGAATGTGTGAGTGTGTGTGTGTGTAAGTGGGAGCAGGTGCGGAGCTGCACCCTGTGCCGCCTGTCGCCCATCTGCCTGCCCGTCTGTGAGCTGCCCGGACTCAGCCTGTGCCAACTGCAGTGCCAAGCGCCGGCGACACCCGGGAGGATCGCTGTGTGTGTGTGTGTGTGTGTGTGTGTGTGTGTGGGGGGGGGGCGGGGTCCCAGCTGATACACCACCCCCCCAATCATTCTCCTCTTCTTCCCCTTACTCACTGATCACTCATCACCACACACTGCGCAGGTGATCAGTTCCTGTGTGTGTGTGTGTGTGTGTGTGTGTGTGAGAGAGAGAGAGAGAGAGAGAGAGAGAGAGAGAGAGAGAGAGAGAGAGAGAGATGCACATGAGAGAGACTACATGAGTGTGAGAAGTATGTGTATGTGTGCACGCGCGTCCATACATTACGTGTGTACGCGTACGGGTATTGTGTCTGTGTATAATTACGGTCACTCAGGAGCAAGCCAGTTGAAACATTTAATCACAGAAATGGTAATAATATGCTCATAATATGCTTATGAAGACGAGCAGCTGAGTCAGAGAGATTCTCGGGTCAGTCCCTCCACCACTGAGATTTGCTGACAGGAGGGAAGGATGCCTCCACAAACCTAAGCACTGATCCAGGATCAGTTGACAGAAATAAAAACCAGCCTTGAAACTTCAACAAGCAAGCTGGTCAGGTGAAGTCATCAAAAGAGGAAAAAAAAACCCACGAACAAAAGCAGGAAAAATGATTAAAAAAAACTCTGCAATGGATATAAGACCCGAGACGAGCGTGACCTTTCTAAGGAGCGTGGGGGAAGGGCATTAATCTTTCACCGGCGGGCCTAATATAAAACAGTACGGAATTTTAAGCGATCTCCTTTTACATTCTGACAATCCCAACAATAAAATATAGCGCAATTCGGTGCTCTGACCACCAGGTGGCACGCCGTGCCAAACCTGACTCAAATTACCACTCAACAGAAAAAGTACGGAAAAAATAAATACTACAGTCTGGAGAGGATAGGTGAGTGGGGGAGGAGAAACCATTCATAGTGCAGAGATTTAGCTTCTTTTTGTTGACAGCCCCTGTACGAAAGCATAGTTTACAGACTTGTTCTGTTCCCCAGAATGAGCATAGCAAACAGAATGTGAAATAGAATCTGAATGGAAGAGAATCTCTGTTAGCATGTGTGCCTGTGTGTGTGTGTGTGTGTGTGTGTGCTTGCGCGCGCGTGTGTGTCTGTGTATGCCTGCATGCGTGTGTGTGTGTGTGTGTGTGTGTGTGTGTGTGCTGTGCGCGCGCGTGTGTGTCTGTGTATGCCTGCATGCGTGTGTGTGTGTGTGTGTGTGTGTGTGTGTGTGTGTGTGTATGTGCGCGCGCGCGCGTGTGTGTCTATGTATGCCTGCATGCGTGTGTGTGTGTGTGTGTGTGTGTGTGCGTGCGTGAGTGTGTGTCTGTGTATGCCTGCATGCGTGTGTGTGTGTGTGTGTGTGGCGTGTGTGTCTGTGTATGCCTGCATGCGTGTGTGTGTGTGTGTGTGTGTGTGTGCATGAATTTGTGGGTGAAAAAGCATATTTGAGCCATCCCAGCTGAAGCATCAGAATACTCTTCTCCACAAAAGGCACAGATTAACGTAAGAAATGTACATGCTGCTCCGCAGAAAATAATACATTTCCTTACTATGTTCCTTGTACATTTTGTCTACGTAATAACATTGCAGATACATTGCAGCAACATTGTGAGAATGTTTTAAGTTAACTGGGCCGGGACCTTTGGTTCACTGGTTGTAGACAGTCAGGGGAAAGGAGGCCCTAACTCTTACAGGCAGGCTGAGGGAAGGTTATACAGGGTCTCTGCAAGCAGGTCCTGATTTAATTCATATTCTCTCTCCCTCAAGCCTGCCAGGTCTATAACAGCCGCGGCAGAGCAAACTTAACCCTGTGAAGACCAGGTATTCCAGAATGTTCTTTCCTAAGCCTGTATTCTACAAATACACTTTCAGCTGCAGTACCAGCAGTGGTTGTTAGACAAACGTCAGAAAGTTTCACTAAGATTCCGCTGACATTGTAATTGTACATTTGTGATCTCAAAGCTTAAGTAACCAATAGGATTGCAGCCTGTGACTACGGGTTGCCTCAGTGCTCATACTGAAGCGGACCATGAAAAGACGAGCAACAAGATTAAGATGGAGATACTGCTGAAACGGGGTCTTTCACTGAGTGACGACCAAGAGCTTTGCTGTGAGGCGAGAGGGCGGGAGCCTTACCCACAATTCACAGCAACTAGCTGGCAAATGAATGGCAGCCATTTTGAATCAGTTAAAGCAGAGAGGTAGGAATAAATTCGGTAAGCTATGCCTGGTTGAGATGATGGCCAGGCGGCGACTTCTGGGAAAGGCGACGAAATACTGACACAAGGAGGTGCCACAGGGTCTTTAAAACCTTTAAAGGTGTAAGATCAGAAAACTGAGATTTGAATTGTCTAAGGGGAGCATAAATACACTGACCATATCTGTATGCAACTATAAACAAATACACAAGTGCTTTATGAGCATGTATCGATATATAGAACATGAATTTTCACATACGCCCATTTACGCACACAAGAACAATAGCTGCGCAGGTTTTCGTGTGTGAGCGGGCAATCCAAACACTTGACACAGCTTTACCAGCCTGGTGCCAAGAAAGAAGAATGGAGACGGGAGAGCGGGGCGATGGACTGGGGTAGGGGGAGCTATGGGAACATTGGGCTTTGCCAAAAAAACGAAAAAGCAGGAGGAATAAAGAAGAATAGAGCAGGGAAGGAAGAGAAAGAAGGATCCGTTGGCAAGGAGAGAGTGGGAGGGACTGGGCCCTGTACATTGTTTAGCACAGGCCAATGTCCACAAGTTCCTTACATACAAGTCCTTTACACCATTTTAAAGTGGCAAAGATGTCCGTCACCTACAGAGACAGCTAGCAGCCAATGAGAAAACTGGCCATTGGTGGCGAACTTTGACCCTATGCCCTGGGTCAGCGACACAGCAAGGCTGGGGAGACATGGCGGCTGAAAACCAGCAATTCAGAATATCAGAAGAGCAGCGATTCTGGCCATGCGTCAAGCACTCTGAGATCTGTAAACACTGAATATGAGGTAAAAGCAGAGAATGCCAAGTTTTTTAAAGGGCACTCACCTCCATATTGCATGACCCACATATGTATGAAGTAATATTGTTGTTTTCTGTGCCCATATAGCCGTGGTGCACTGACAGACATGGTAGCCCGGTAGCTAGCATTTCTAGTTGCTACACTGCAGTGGAGACAGAGAAACAACCATTCACTTATAGAAGGGAGGGAGGTGTTTGGCGAACACGGCAGTCTGATGTGAACCCGTGAACCTCTCCCATGTGTGCCAGGATAGGATGGCATTCCCCTCATCCCCATCTCCTCGGGTGGCTGGGCATAGACAGAGGTCCAAGCCCTGATTCACAGGAGGTATTGAGTCAGGGCGAATAGGCAAGTGGGTGAGCAGGGGGGAGTGCACTGCAGCACCCTCTGGTGGGCTAAGCCAGTACTGCATGTGAACTGTAGCACAAAACACAGTCTCGGGTTTCAGAATTTACCTACAATGGGCACAGACGCCCATATCTGCCCACACGCGTGCACAAACACACATACACACAGGCAGGGGAATGCATACATACTTACAAACAAACAAGATCGAACAGCCATTTTGTTCAACTTCCCAACAAATTTTTATAAAACATCTCTGCTTAACAACATTAATGGAGAGGAATGATGGCCAATTTCAGAAATTTGCAGAAAAAGTACAAAAAAAGGGAAGAGATCTTCCCTGAGGGGAGGAGAGGGGGCTGGCAGAGGGGGTTGGGGGGAATTTAAACCAAAATGTTTTTCCCCTCCCGATGATCTCTAGCAGAACGGGCTGACTCCCACAAATCTACATTTCTGGGCTTCTGCCATTTCATCAAAGGGTAAAAACGAAATGGCTTAACAAAAATACCACGACATTTGCATTGCAAGGCATTCAAAGCGAAAAAAAATATTCAACACCACTGCCAGGAAAGTCAGTGGTTTATGTATCCGCCTCATGCGACTCACAGGAATTAAAAACTCAGATATTTCCTGGAATTTAAAAACTCGTGTAAGGACTATTTCCCATGTAAATACACCTACATGCTGAGTGGTGAACAGCCACTGATAACAAATCCTCAGTCTGACATACTTGTGAGACATTAATTTATACAGTCTCCAGACACCCAGCAGAAGGAGAGCAATAGCTACAAACCAAACCCAGGACCATAGAATTAAAAACATTAGAACGGACGATGTCACAGGGTGAAGTTATCCTAACCGTACTAATAATGGGCACCATCTTAGGTTAGACTGAATTGTTATTTTCATTGCAATGAATTAAGAAAAGCAAGACCATAGAATTCTACACAGGCAGGCCAACGATCGGAGCCAGCCAAAGTCTAACCCAGTGTGGCCGACTGTTTGAGTCATTCACGACATAGTCACGTCCACTCAATTGTCCTGGAATTCTATTCTTGTAACAGGCAGGAAAAAATCAAAGGCAGCGTTCTAGAACTCTAATGCTTTCAAACATCTGCAGCGTATTGTTACGTGAACAAGTAGCAGTAAAGCTGCTTTTGCACTGGACGCAAAACGAATTTTTCGCACGACAAGATTACATTCAAAGTCAATGCAAAGACGCGAATACACGCGTGTACTCGCGTCTTTGCATTGACTTTGATTGTAATCTGTCGTGCGAAAAATTCGTTTCGCACCCGGTGTGCTTGCAGCTTAACATCCATACCACTACTCGATCTGCACCAGCTGCGTGGCTGAAGCTAAGCAGGTGTGGGCTTGGGTAGTACTTGGATGGGAGACCAATTTGGAGAAATAAGTTGCTGCTGAAAGAGGTGTTGGTGGCCAGTAGACTGTGATCTTCCCTCTGGTGGAATAATCCCAAATGCCCCAGTGCATTGATGTTTACCCTGTAGAGTAACTGTAACTGATGGTTACACTGTAGTGTAGGAGATGCTGTCTTTTGGATGAGAAAAACCGAGGTCCTGACTCACTGTGGTCATTAAAGATCCTATAACACTTATCAATACGAGTAGTGGGTTCCCCGGTGTCATGGCTAAATTCCCAACCTGGCTCTTTCGACCTGCCACCTAATCATCCCCTGATCTAATTGGCTGTGCAGTTCCTCCTCTCCCTCTCCACCTCAACCCCCCAGGGCTCCCTTGAAAAAGAGATTTCAATCTCAGTGGGACTTCCCTGGTTAAATAAAGGTAAAATAAAATAAATTTACGATGTTTAGTTCAGTAATATGTTTAAAATGTTCTCAGCAGAACTCTCTAAGATTGTGTTTACCGTTTAACATAGTCTAGCCCTTAGCTGAACATTGCAATGCAGATGTAACAGTCACTCCTGGTGACTGACAGCATGAATATGCAGCCCTGGTAAACAGCAGCTGTTCGGCCCCCAGCCCCCTGTCAGCCACTCGCAGAGGCTGGCCTGCACTGGGCTCCCTGCAGCACAGTGTCAGCGCAGGCGGGTGTCCTGTAATCTGTGCTGCTGCTGCCTGCTACAGTACAGAAGATAAGGAGAATCAACAACCGCTAATACTTCCTCTGTTTAACCCCGCCTCCCGGCCAATGAGGGCCGGGCGAGATGGTGGCAGCGCCGCCTTCTGTCTACAACAGGAATCACCCCACACACTCCGGTCTCCACCTCCTCTACCTCAAGGCTGGCTAACTGTGTGTGTGAGTGTGTGCGTGCGTGCATGTGTTTGTCAAGGGGATGAGCGCTAAAGTGTGTGTGTGTCTGTGTCAGCAAGTCTATGAGAGTCAGTGTGTGTGTGTATGTGAGCGCACCTGCGCATGTATGTGTCCGTGTGTGTATGTGGTTGCGTGTCTTCGCGTACAAGAGTCAGCATGTGTGTGTTTGAGGGCATTTGTGCATCAGCCAACTAGAGTCTGTGTGCGAGGGTGTGCTCTTGTATCTGTGCATAAAAGCATTGTGATGTGTGTGCGTCTGTGTGCAACTGACTGAGTTTGTTTGTGTGTCTGTATGTGCGAGCGCACGCGTGAGCTTGTGTGTGTGTCTGTATCTGCGAGCACACGCGTGAGCTTGTGTGTGTCTGTATGTGCGAGCACACGCGTGTGAGCTTGTGTGTGTGTCTGTCTGCGCGAGCGCACGCGTGTGAGCTTGTGTGTGTGTCTGTATGTGCGAGCGCATGCGTGTGAGCTTGTGTGTGTGTCTGTATGTGCGAGCGCACGCGTGTGAGCTTGTGTGCGTGTCTGTCTGTGTGAGCGCATGCATGTGAGCTTGTGTGTGTGTCTGTATGTGTGAGCGCATGCATGTGAGCTTGTGTTTGTGTCTGTATGTGTGAGCGCATGCATGTGAGCTTGTGTGTGTGTCTGTATGTGCGAGCACACGCGTGTGAGCTTGTGTGTGTGTCTGTATGTGCGAGCGCACGTATGTGAGCTTGAGTGTGTGTCTGTATGTGCGAGCGCATGCATGTGAGCTTGTGTGTGTGTCTGTATGTGTGAGCGCATGCGTGTGAGCTTGTGTGTGTCTGTATCTGCGAGCGCATGCGTGAGCTTGTGTGTGTCTGTATCTGCGAGCACACGCGTGAGAGCTTGTGTGTGTGTCTATGTGCGAGCGCACGCGTGTGATCTTGTGTGTGCATCTGTATGTGCGAGCGCACGCGTGAGCTTGTGTGTGTCTGTATCTGCGAGCGCACGCGTGAGCTTGTGTGCGTGTCTGTATGTGCGAGCACACGCGTGTGAGCTTGTGTGTGTGTCTGTATGTGCGAGCGCACGCGTGTGAGCTTGTGTGCGTGTCTGTCTGTGTGAGCGCATGCATGTGAGCTTGTGTGTGTGTCTGTATGTGTGAGCGCATGCATGTGAGCTTGTGTTTGTGTCTGTATGTGTGAGCGCATGCATGTGAGCTTGTGTGTGTGTCTGTATGTGCGAGCACACGCGTGTGAGCTTGTGTGTGTGTCTGTATGTTTGAGCGCACGTATGTGAGCTTGAGTGTGTGTCTGTATGTACGAGCGCATGCATGTGAGCTTGTGTGTGTGTCTGTATGTGTGAGCGCACGCGTGTGAGCTTGTGTGTGTCTGTATCTGCGAGCGCACGCGTGAGCTTGTGTGTGTCTGTATCTGCGAGCACACGCGTGAGAGCTTGTGTGTGTGTCTATGTGCGAGCGGAAAGCGTGTGATCTTGTGTGTGCGTCTGTGTGTGCGAGCGCACGCGTGAGCTTGTGTGTGTCTGTATCTGCGAGCGCACGCGTGAGCTTGTGTGTGTGTCTGTATGTGCAAGCGCACGCCTGTGAGCTTGTGTGTGTGTGTTTGTATGTGCGAGCGCACGCCTGTGAGCTTGTGTGTGTGTGCACTTGCCCCTCAGTGTCCTTCTCCGCAGGAAACATGGCTGTGTTGGAGGAAATGGGGTCAGTCCGCTTATTGCCCCACCCTCTCGGCCCCTTCTGCCGTAAGCCATAAATTAAAAGATTAATTTCATCCATCCAAACAAGTCACTGATTAACCTGACCAGTGTTTAAATCTTTCCTGCCCTAGAGCACGCCTCGGTGAAGACGAACACCAGGATGTGTTTGAGTTTTCCATAAGCGCTGAAACGGTTCTAACCTGCAGTGGCAAAACGAGCTCAAAAAATCACTGAAGTTGACAAAGTGGCGATTCAGCTCTGGAGAGGTGTAGCGGCCGGAGTCGGAACGCAAACAGGCTGACAGGAAGGACGACAAACGCCGATTTTCATGGTCTAAAAGAGGGCGAGGAAGAGGAGGGGAAAAATCCCTTCTCTACCAGTCTTTCATTTGACATAAAGCGTGATCCCTCGCTCCGTACCCAAAAATAAAGAAGGAGACCCAGAAGGCAAATCGAAACTCAGCTCTGTCGTACCCATGGGGGTAATAAAAGCAGAGGGATGGACAGGAGAGAACAAGGTTGGGGGGGATGAGGAGTGTGGGGACACAGGGATGGAGGCATCCTGTGGAGAATGGGAGAGGGGAGAGACGGGCGTGAGGACCACACGGCGAAGGGCCGCAACGGTTTGGCCCAAACTCAGAAAAGTTTAGTGTCTCAGGCAGATTGCTATTCCAGATGAGATTTTGTGAAAAAACACGCGTTACATGGGGTGAAAGTGTGGAGAAGCCAAGCAGGGGTTTGTTCAAATGAAGACTAGTTAACGCTCATGGCATCTTTAGTGGAAATAAAGAGCTAGCAGTGCGTCCCTGGCAAAACGGACACAGTGCCCCTTTTAATTGCAGTATCTCCACCCGCATACTCTCCTATGGCAATTCAGCAATGTGACTGGAAGCTCATATTGGACCCCTAAATTAGACCAACTACAAGCGCAAAACACACATCTGAGCAATTAATGAACTACTGCAAATATGGCAAGAGCAAGAATTAAATTGCAAAGAACTGTACTGAAAATTGTATATTTTTCTTTTTAACTGTTAACTGCTCCAAAGGGGGAAAGCTTATGAGAGAATTTGTCAGACACTAATTGACGGACTAATTTAACTTCTCAAAACGTGCAGGAGCAATACCAGTTTGGACCACTAGAAGGCAGAGTGCAGAGTTCACGAGCTGCCTTGCTGCCGAAGCTGATAAATACCTTGGACAGGTCTCTCTAAGTGTACAGGACAGTGCGTGTGTACATATGCCGCTCATAAAGCCATCCAATGATTGCAATAGAAGAGAAAGAAAAAAATGAAATAAAAACTGTAAAGGTTACCAAATTCATTTCAATAACTTTCATTACAAAATATCTTGCCATTGATAATTGTGCACATTCCAAAAGAATCAGATGCACCCTTTTGAGTGAAAGGTGAGGCAAAGTTGGGTTGTATCTAGCTGCAGTTCTTGTCATCTGGGGAAAATCTTAATTGTCAAGCTTGGTGGCTTGCTAAAATTATATTTGAAGTAGCTAACAGATAAAATATGAATAGGTAACATTATATCTAAGGGACTATATTGCGTGCGGAAAACAGTGGTTAGTTATGGAGCAGTCATAAAGATTAGAAAATGTGGACGTGGTCAGTGGGTTTATTTGTATACCCGTTGTACAACTGTATACCCGTTATGGGAATGGCTAATATTTAGCTGATGTATTGTTGTCCTTGAAAGCTGTTCTGTTTAAATGTGTAAATCAATTGCCTAATGTTTTGTACCAGATTGGAAATTGAGGCAGAATTTGTCTGCTATAACCACATAGCGAGTAACAGGTCAGGTCTGAAGAGCACAGTTGCAGTCTAGTAGGCTTGAAGAACTAGCAAGCCAGGAGAAATAAAATGTCTCTAACAGAGCAGATAAAATGCCTTTAGGTCACAATTTATTTACACTATTATGAAGTAAGTAGCAAAAAGTGTAATGTGCGATCTGGGAAGAACGTTAGTTTCAGAGCTCGGAGGCTCGCTAAAATGATATCTAAACTAGCTAATTGATTGGGGACTCTGAGAGGCTTACAGCTAGGACATTCCTCTAGGAGCCCCGAGTTCAGAAGGTCTAATCCCAGCCACACCATTACCAGCTTTGGCCGGAGGTCTGTAAGGGCGAGGCGACAATTAGCTCAGCCATGTCGGGGATAATAGGGGTTAAGCTGGTGAAAATTTGTTAGTCTCTCATCGCATCTCGTCTTGCAGCCTTCTCAGCCAGGCACATGCAGCTGAAGGAGCAGAATTGTACGGTGACTGCATTACTGACAGCATAGGCTGTGTGCGATAGGCAGGGGGACGGCATAGTGCAAAAGAAGTGAGGGCTAGTCTTCATCCGCATTGGACGAATCAAATGCCATGGCGTCAATGGGAGCAGGTTGCTGCGGTGGATTAAACAATTCAGCTAACAGTTCAAAAACTCTGCGTTCCATGAATACGCCTTTGTCCCAATGAAAAATAAAAAATTTGGCTAAGGACAACATGGTTTTAATAGCTGACAATTTTCACATTTTTTTTTTCATTTAGCAGACCCACCGGGCCTAAACCTGGCGATGCTTCTTACTTGCTGTACCATAATTTCGTGTCCCTATTTGTGAATATTAAACTCCGGTATAAAGAAAAGGTGGAGGAGGCCTGTATCTCAGCAAGTGCTGACAGGCTATACCAGAAAACACAGATGTGCACTCAGAGCGTGCTGTGATTGGCTCTTTGAAGAAGGAAGTCACGAATGCCGATTTTGGAGATTCAAAGTATCGCTTGCTCCATCTGTGGCCTCCACATTTTGTTTTGTTAATCTCAGATGTCTTAAAACAAGTTATCGAATACGACTATTTATGCGCATATGTAGCGCACCTGCATATGTGAGAGTGTGTGTGTGTGTGTGTGAGTCCACGTTTGTGTGCTGGGGGGGGGGGGGGCTTTCCAGGGGTGAAGGGTGTGTTCAGCAAGTAGATGGCAGCCAGAATGTAAATTTCCCTCAGGTCCAAACCACAAACCCCTGACCTCATGCTTTCAGACGGAGACTTGCACGAGCTCAAAAACACATCTGATGTGTGATGTAGCGACAGTAATACATTTCCACACTGTAATCTGTAACCACAGTATTCTCTTACCACAGAGATCCTCCACCAGGGTGGCCATAACACCAATAACACAGAGAGACACAGCCACAGTCATCTGTTACAAGAGCGATCTGATACCGCAGTGACTAGTCACCATTGCGTTCTGACTCACAGCTCCTTTAAAACAGCCTTATACTACCACAGTCATGTGTTACAAGACTGGTCCCTTACCACAGTGATCTGTAACCGTAGTGATCTGTTACCAAGGCGTTCTGAGATGCACTTTCCCGCTGCCCTTAGAGCACTCGGGAGAGGACTCCATGGTAACTATCATTGACGGAATGCTCTCGCAGCTGGCGCTAAACCGCCGGGGCTAACGGCGAGCACGCGTAAGGCTATATGCAGAGGCCTCGGGGGCGGGAGTCTCAGGATGGGGAAACACATTTAAATGTGCCTCAGCGTGAGGAGGTGCGTGTAACAGATCTGTTACGAACACTGCAACTACAGCGTTATTACAGATGTCTCCTGGGGCTGGGGCCGGGTGTTACTGCTGCAGAGAGACCACAAAAGAGAGGAGGAGTGGGGGCAGTCAGCCTGCCGCACATGTGAGTGTGTGTGTGTGTGTGTGTGTGTGTGTGTGTGTGTGTTCATGCACTTACTACAAAGTGAGAACCAAAAAACGTATTTTTCTTGCAGAGTGGGGACATTTTGGGAAGTGGGGATGTTTTGGCCTGTCCTCACAACTACAAAGGCAGATTGTGACTTATTAGCTAAGGTTAGGGGTAAGGATAGAATTAGGGATGGGCTAAGGTTAGGGGTAAGGATAGAATTAGGGATGGGCTAAGGTTAGGGGTAAGGATAGAATTAGGGATGGACTAAGGTTAAGGTTAGGGGATGGGCTAAGGTTAGAATTAGGGGGATGGGCTAAGGTTAGGGGTAAGGATAGAATTAGGGATGGGCTAAGGTTAGGGGGTGGATAGAATTAGGGATGGGCTAAGGTTAGGGGGGATAGAATTAGGGATGGGCTAGGTTAATTAGGGATGGGCTAAGGTTAGGGGTAAGGATAGAATTAGGGATGGGCTAAGGTTAGGGGTAAGGATAGAATTAGGGATGGGCTAAGGTTAGGGGTAAGGATAGAATTAGGGATGGGCTAAGGTTTGGGGTAAGGATAGAATTAGGGATGGGCTAAGGTAAAGGGTAAGGATAGAATTAGGGATGGGCTAAGGTTTGGGGTAAGGATAGAATTAGGGATGGGCTAAGGTAAAGGGTAAGGATAGAATTAGGGATGGGTTAAAGGATAGAATTAGGGATGGGCTAAGGTAAGGATAGAATTAGGGATGGGCTAAGGTTAAGGGTAAGGATAGAATTAGGGATGGGCTAAGGTTAGAGGTAAGGATAGAATTAGGGATGGGCTAAGGTTAGGGGTAAGGATAGAATTAGGGATGGGCTAAGGTAAAGGGTAAGGATAGAATTAGGGATGGGCTAAGGTAAAGGGTAAGGATAGAATTAGGGATGGGCTAAGGTTAGGGGTAAGGATAGAATTAGGGATGGGCTAAGGTTAGGGGTAAGGATAGAATTAGGGATGGGCTAAGGTTTGGGGTAAGGATAGAATTAGGGATGGGCTAAGGTTAGGGGTAAGGATAGAATTAGGGATGGGCTAAGGTTTGGGGTAAGGATAGAATTAGGGATGGGCTAAGGTTAGGGGTAAGGATAGAATTAGGGATGGGCTAAGGTTAGGGGTAAGGATAGAATTAGGGATGGGCTAAGGTTAGGGGTAAGGATAGAATTAGGGATGGGCTAAGGTTAGGGGTAAGGATAGAATTAGGGATGGGCTAAGGTTAGGGGTAAGGATAGAATTAGGGATGGGCTAAGGTTAGGGGGTAAGGATAGAATTAGGGATGGGCTAAGGTTTGGGGTAAGGATAGAATTAGGGATGGGCTAAGGTTTGGGGTAAGGATAGAATTAGGGATGGGCTAAGGTTTGGGGTAAGGATAGAATTAGGGATGGGCTAAGGTTAAGGATAGAATTAGGGATGGGCTAAGAGGGGTAAGGATAGAATTAGGGATGGGTTAAGGTTAGGGGTAAGGATAGAATTAGGGATGGGCTAAGGTTAGGGGTAAGGATAGAATTAGGGGTTATGGGTAAGGATAGGTTAGGGATGGGCTAAGGTTAGGATAGAATTAGGGGTAAGGATAGAATTAGGGATGGGCTAAGGTTAGGTTAGGGGTAGGGGGTAGAATTAGGGATGGGTTAAGGTTAGGGGTAAGGATAGAATTAGGGATGGGCTAAGGTTAGGGTAAGGATAGAATTAGGGATGGGTTAAGGTTAGGGTAAGGATAGAATTAGGGATGGGCTAAGGTTAGGGGTAAGGATAGAATTAGGGATGGGCTAAGGTTAGGGGTAAGGATAGAATTAGGGATGGGCTAAGGTTAGGGTAAGGATAGAATTAGGGATGGGTTAAGGTTAGGGGTAAGGATAGAATTAGGGATGGGTAAGCTAAATTAGGGATGGGTTAGGATAGAATTAGGGATGGATTAGAATAGAATTAGGGATGGGCTAAGGTTAGGGGTAAGGATAGAATTAGGGATGGGCTAAGGTTAGGGGTAAGGATAGAATTAGGGATGGGCTAAGGTTAGGGTAAGGATAGAATTAGGGATGGGCTAAGGTTAGGGGTAAGGATAGAATCAGGGATGGGCTAAGGTTAGGGTAAGGGTTTGAATTAGGCATGTGTTGCTTATTCGTTAAATGAGGAAAAGGCTGTAGAGACACTCAAAGAATGAATGGAAGTCAGTGTAACGTCCTCACAAGGATAGAGGTACAATGATATGTGTGTGTGTATGTGCGCGCATGAGTGTGTGTGTGTGTGTGTGTGTGTGAGAGTGTGAGAGAGAGAGCGAGAGAGAGTCTGTGCGTGTGTGCGAGTGTTTGTGAGTGTGCATGTATGCGTGTGTTCTTGTGTGTGCATGTGTGTGTGTGCGCGCGTGTGTGTGTGTGTTTGTGAGTGTGTGAGCATGCGTGTGTTCATGAATGTGTTTGGGTGTGTGCATGTGTGTGTCCATGTATGTGTGTGGGTGAGAGAGAGAGGGAGAGAGAGAGAGTGCGTGTGTGTGTGCATGTGTTTGTAAGTGTGTGTGTATGTGCGTGGGGGTGTGTGTGTGTGTGTGTGTGTGTGTGTGTAAGTGCGTGGGGGTGGCGGGTGAGTTTGCCTGCAGCCAGTATAAACACATGCCTTCATAGCTCACACATTTCCTGCCCGGCTCACAGAGACCAACCACACAGAGAGAGACAGGGAGGGAGGGAGAGAGAGAGAGAGAGAGATGTACAGAGAAGGAGGGAGAGAGGGAGAGGAAGATGGAGTGAAGGAGAGGGGAGAGAGCGAGGGAGGGAGGGGGGAGAGAAAAAGAAAGACGTAGAGAGATTGAGGGAGGGAGAGAGTGAGAGAGATTTAGCATGAGAAGGGTGGCAGAAAAAGGGAGCAGAAGAGCAAGAGAGGAATGAAAGAGTGAGTGATGGAGGAAGAACAGGAGAGAGAAAGGTACAGTCAGAGAGGAAATTTAAGAGGAGGAATGAGACATTGAGAAAAGTGCTCAGGTAAGAAGAAAGAACTGAAGGAAAGATGGAAGTTAAGAGAGAGAGAACAAGAGGATAAGGACCACACTGAACCAAGATAGAAAATGTGATTTTTACAGGTGCAAAAAGACATACACAAATACACACACACACACACACAAATTCCAATCTTGAGAAAAGCATTAACATTTTTTATAGATGGAGGAATGGTAAGACTGCCATTTACTTTCTCCTTGTTAACCTGTTACAAGTCAGGCACATTCATGAACAGAAAATTCTAAGTTGTACCATTTGCATGCCTCGGGAAAGAGCAGGTGCTGACAGTTACACCGTCCTACCATCAGATGGCCCTACATTCCATTTCAGAACTCCATTAACGGCAGGGGCTTTAAAGAAGCTGTGTCACGATGACTGCGCATGCTCAGAACTTACGTCCTAAGAAAGTGAATCTGCTTGACTGCAAGTCATAATCTGACTCCATCCTTGCCAAAATCTGTCTTCCTTTTGTATTGTATTTATACATTTTAGTTACTGCGGCATTACGCTTTTTATATTAAGGAGCTTTCTATGGAAATTTGAGGATTCAAAGCACTATTTTAAGCTTTAGCCAAGGGATACGAAGAACGTAAGCTGGCTTCCAACCACCAATAATCATAGAAGAAGAAAAATACCTTCTAGATTTTGACTTGTAGTTGAGCAGATTTGCTCCGTTCAAAGTTGTGAGCATGTGCAGTAATGGTGACACAGGAGTGTGGACCGTCTCAAGTTCTATTAACCACCAATGGTGACTCAAATTTAACACTGACATTTAACCATAGGCAGATGAGAAGATAAATCAAATAACCATCTTGACGCGTTTATAATGATTTCACTTCATAACCATAATTCTATTCCACTAAACTATGTATTGCTGAAGCGAGCAGAGAGAGGTTGCAGAGTGCAGAAAAATATCAACCAAGTTACTGTGATGTCACCAATCAATATCGCCACCATTCTGGTCCTCACTGAAGCTGAAGGTTTTTGGTTGCCTCTCTGTACACATAAGAGCCAACATGGAGCCAAGACTACGAGTCGCCCTCCAAGTGAGTGGGATTCAGTACCAGCGCCTCATTCATCCACAAAGTATTTATTTATTGAACAATCAAAGCTTAACAAATCAATATACTGGTTATTTGTTGGACAAAAAAAAAAACAACCCATGATCAGTAATTCTCTTGCAGGAAAAAAAATTTTAGCTTTGGATTTTCATGTTGAAGCAGCCATTCAGTCAACTTGCATTGAAAGCGCTGTTTAAAGCGTCGCTGTTGGTGTAAACCGCTGTGACACTGGCGACCAAAGGCTCACAGGACCAGGTAATGAGTCTTAAAATCGAAAAATGGACTTTCCCTACTTTGAGCATCCCCTTGGTTTATGTATCTGAAAGCGCTAGCGAATGTTACAGCTCACTTAAAAACGCGTTTGAAAATCTCTCTAACATCTGTTTACCATTTTGTCATTTCTGCTGTAAATTTACGGTGCGGTCATAATGGGCTGTCCCAACTGAAGCGTATTTTTCGCGAGAGGTTGTGAAACCGACGCCTGGCGCTGGAATCATGCCTCTGAGTTACAACCGGAGCACTTCGTTTTGCATTTTTAACCATGGGTCATAACCGACATTTCCGTTGAATGGCGTGGACAACTGTGATGTGACCAGAGCGCTTTCTGATACCAACGTTGGATTGATGAACAGTTAATGACGCAATCACTTTCTCCAAGACAGGCACAGCGTTTCAGAATTGTTCGTTGCTTTTCAAAATGATCACTACTCTCCACGATCGCAACGTCATTAGTTAACCAACACCCCCTGACCCATTCCCCCAGTATTCCTCATCAAGCAAAATCAAGTGATAAGGGTGAGATGGTAGCCTATAGGAGGATGAGATAATAAAAATAACGCGAGAAAGAATTATTAGAATTACACGGACTGGAATTTAGGGAAGTGGGAGTACTGACAGAAAGAGAGGATGGGGAAAAAGAGGGAGAGAGCAGAGGAGATTAGCATTACCCCTAGAACTGAGGAGAAACAAGGGAGGGAGACTAGAGTGGTAGTACTAGAGAGATGGTGAAAGAGGGAGTAGGAGAGAGAAAGGGCGAGAGAGGAACAGACTGGAGAGGGGGAGAATAAGAGGGAGGGAGGGAGAGAGAGAGGACGAAGAGAGAGGGAGAGGGAGAGGGGGGAAACACGTGTGGAATGTGTCTGGAACGCCGCGCAGAGACTAACAGTAACAAAGGCCTTACTGTTTACAGCAGAACTCTGAGGGAGGGAGAGAGCCAGACACTGTAAACACAGCGCTAACACCCAGCTCCTGATCTACAGCTCCAATAAAATACACCCAGATACTCTATCACAGCTCCTGCTCTAACTGAGCTTCGACAAAACTTGTATGGCTCCTATAAAACTCATAAAGCTATCACAGCTGCAACTCTAACAGAGCACCAACAGAACTCGTTCAACTGTATGTCACCGAACCGAGCCCCTATTAAACTGATACCACTGCTACAAAATGAGCTCTGAAAAAAACTCATAGATGTCCCATTAAACTCACACTGCCACTCCGTCACAACTTCTTCTCTAAGAGAGCTCTGAAAAAACTCACACAGCTCCTAAAAAACTCATACAGCAACTCCATCACGGCTCCTGACCTGACAAGAGTCTCTACTGAACTCACACGGCTAACAGTTATTCGATCACAGCTCCTAGAATAACACAGCTCCTTTTAATCTCACACGGCTACTCCATCACAGATCTTACTCAAATAGAGCTCTAACTAAACTCACACAGCTCCTATTCAATGCACTCAGTTACTCCGTATGACTGCTACGCTAACAGAGCCCTGACAAAACTTATACAGCTACGCTATCACAGCTCCTGCCCAAAAACAGCTCCTGCAAAACTCATAGAGCTGCTGTATCTCAGCTACTACCCAAGAACAGCTTGTGTGAAACTCATACAAATATTCCAAAAGGAGCGCTGACAAAACCACTCTAAAGCTGCTTTCACACCGGACGCGAAACGAATTTTTCGCAGGACAGATTACCCTACATTCAAAGTCAATGCAAAGACGCGAATAACGTCTTTGCATTGACTTTGAATGTAATCTGTCGTGCGAAAAATTCGTTTCGCGTCCTGTGTGAAAGCGGCTTAACTCAGCTTGGTACTGGGTCACATGCTCTCATGCACTCAAACACACCCCACCAGAGGGCAGAATGGTTACCAGGTACCAATAAGACCAGCCTCTGTGCTCATGTCACTATTGATTTTAAGTAAATAGCAGCTAAACAAGCATTTATTTTTGGCACACTGGGCACTCAGCCCATTTGAAGAGATGGAGGGGAACAAATGGACTGGGCCACAGGGGGCAGGAGGTGAAATCAGTCCAACATATGTGATTCAATTTAATATTACATTATATGTCCTAATTTATGGGAAAAGAAACTCATGAAAGAATTCTCATGAGTAGTGGTGGAATAAAGGCTTTTACTGTTTTCAGTTTTTTATTTAATTACAATCACACACCCCCTCCCCCCAAAAATAAAAACATCCCTCTTTCCAAAGCACCCCCGCCTCACGTTCTTTAGTTTCAGCAACCTTTACGATTAAATTACTATCAAATACTTTCACAGGGAAAACCAAAATAAAGAAAAACCCTTTGTGTACGTAGTGTCCCTTGTTGTGTGTGTACAAGAGAGACATAATGAAAGAGAGGAAGACCGCACCAAAAATATACGCAGAGAACGCTTTTAACTTTTTCCAACAATAATAGTTTGCGCAATGTTTCTCCAAACTAATTTCTACTGCTTCTCCAGGCCGTAGCCTGTTGTCTAAATCAGACCGGTGCGACCAAGCTGTTCAGCGCTGGTTATCCAAACTCGCCCACCCGTGAATACCCTTCACTTCATAAACTGCTGAAAGTAGAACGTACCAACTATCCCCACACACGGGGGGTGGCAAACAGAGATATTATTCTGCTGGCATCATTTGCTGGTATAAAATTTGACAACATAAATGCCATTCTTTATGGGATACGATTGAGTATGAAAATAAGTAATTTTGCCAGGAAAGAGAGGCACCACAAACCACTCTCAAAGTGGTTGGGCTGGACAACACTGGCCCTAGCCTTCACCTGCGTGTGTGACAGGTTGAGTGTGTGTGTGTGTGTGTGTGTGTGTAGCAGGTGAATCACTGACAGGCAGACAGGCAGACAGTCTCTTACCTGTGTTTATCGTGTGGAGACCAGAGGCAGGGAGGGCACAACATGAAAAAAAAAGACAGAAACACCTTTTAAACTTATGCAGTGTACATAATGGGTTTAAAACTGTACAAACAAACTGCCAAACTACAGTACTGTTGAACATAAGCACCTGCCTGCTGCTTGATCTCTCCTTAAATTAGAATTGCCAACTGTGCCTATCATGTAACTTTGAATCCAAGACACACTCCCCTCCTGTTCACCGTCATCGGCGCCACCCCCCCAATACTACAGAACAGCTTGCGCTTAATTAATAGAGAGCAGTGTCTTGATGCTCATTGATTGAGTGGCACCTAATGCTGATCTGGGCACTGGAACGTCTGGAAACGCACAGAGCGGCAAAGGCCAAGATGAACCCTTCATACAAAGCAGGTCTCACAGTACGAGATGGTCACTAGCGCAATACATCAGTGGTCATAATGGGCATGATAATTATACATACATTGAACTAACCATCAAGACATGAGATTTAACATGTCAATTCAACAGAGTCAAACAGTAAGAGGGAGAGGGAGAGGGAGAGAGAGAGAGAGAGATTGGGTGGGATGGAAGGGAGAAAAAAAAACAGAAGAAATCAATTAAAATTTCGCTACTGTGATAAAGAGAGCACTTCTGAAATTAGTTGTAAGCAAAATATTGCCAAACCACAGGATCTAAAAACAGAGGGAAGCAGACAGTTAGCGCGATCTGGTACACGTGTCTGTTTTGACCGCAGGACAATGGCTTGTTTTTCAGTAAACTCCGAGTATAGCCTCGCTATTATACGCGGTAGAAACAAGCACGGCTGTGTAAATTACATGGTGGCTGAGAAGACAGAAATAACCACTTGGAGAGAGAAAAAAAAAATGTTGGTTCTTTTTGAGACAGCGCGAGCTCTCGAGTGTTGATGTGTTTGTAAATATACGGTTTTGTGACTAAGCACAGCTTATGCTGGCCTGCATAAACTGCGTTTAGATGCTGTCGACGGAGTAAAGCACTTGCTCACATAAGCAGAGTGATAAAATAACATTATGGAGACTCACAGACCAATAGCCATCCATCAACACACACAAACACAAACGTATGAGCATGAAGTGTCACCCAAGGTAAATATATGAAATCAGCTTTTCAGTTTTTCTGTAATATCTGTACACCTAAAAACACAAAACATTATTGTATGTGCAGTTCAGGGGTGATGGCTGCTTGTGAGAGACAGTACGCATGTCTCAGTGCTGGAACTGCGCAAAAATATTTCACCGCGTATTTTCGTCGCACAGACCCATTTAAAATCTTTTTTTTTTTTTTTTTTTAAGATCTTGTATTGATGATGAGAGAGTCGGGCCGCTGCGTTAAGTCTTCTCCAGCTCATCCCAAGATTCTGAGTAAGGTTAAGGTCTGGACTCCATGGTGGCCAATGCATGTGTGAAAATGTATTCTCATGCACCCTGAACCACTCTCTCACAATTTGAGCCCGATGAATCCTGGCATTGTCATCTTGGAATTTGCCCATACCATCAGGGGAGAAAAAAATCCATTGATGGAAAAACCTGGTCATTCAGTATAGTAAGGCAATTTGGGCTCATAGAGTTGCTGAACCTGACCTGACCAACTGAAGCCTCCCCAGATCATAACACTGCCCTCACAGGCTTGTACAACAGGCTCTAGACATGATGGGAGCATCACTTCACCTGCCGCTCTTCTTACCCTGATGCGCCCATCACTCTGGAACAGGGTAAACCTGGACTCATCAGACCACATGACCTTTTTCCATTGCTCCAGAGTCCAATCTTTATGCTCCTGAGCTAATTAGTTCTCCTCGCATTGTGCGGGCGGAAATGCTCTTACTTTCACAATTACACATAGCTGTGAGTTCTACTGATGATTTTTTTTAACGATTTGATTTCATAAAATGTTTGAGTGATCTCCGATCATGATCATTCAAGATTTTTTCTGACCACATTTCATCCTCGAAGATGATGGTTCATCACTATCCTTCCAGGTTTTAATAATGTGTTGGACAGTTCTTCATTCAATTTTAATACATTCAGCAATAAGAAATGGGAACTGAACGACTTTGACAAGGGCTGAATCGCTAAGGCCTCACGAGGGGGTTACAGCCTCTCTGAAGTGGCAAGACTTCTGGGGTTCCTCCCTGTCAGCAGGCGTGATACCTACTGACAGAGGTCCAAGGAGGGACAAACCATAAACCGGCAACAGGGTTTTGACTGCTCAAGGGACATCAATGCGTGAGGTCAATGACAGTCATCCCGTCTGGTCCAAACTGACAGAAGGGCAACTGTGGCACCAGTAGCTGAGAATTCCAATAATATTTAGATAAGGAATGTGTCACAACACACACTGCATCATACTCCGCTGTGTAATACACTTTTCAGCTTGCAGACCAGTCAAGGAGCCCACTCTAACCCCAGTCCACCTCTAAAAGTGCCCTTAGTGGGCACCTGATCTTCAAAACTAGACCTTGAAGCAGCAGTTGAAGAAGGTTGCCTAGTCCAGCAAGTCCCACTTTCTTTTACATCATGTCCTTCAGCCGGGTACGTGTGCACCATTACCTGAGAAGAGATGGCATCAGGATGCACTGTGGGAAGAAGACAGCTGGTGTTGGGAGTGTGATACACTGGGAGCCGTTCTGCTGGAAAACCCAGAGTTTGGGAATTCAAGTAACGTCAGTTAGAAGGAGCTGTTATGGCAGCACAAGGGGGACCATCAATATATTAGGCAGGAGGTTGTATTCTTATGGCTGATTGGCGTATACAGATAAATCAGACAAGACTAGTACCTAAGTACGAGAGAGGGTATGTGCCAATGAAGTAAGGAAAGTGGCACAGCAGAAATGTCTCTTCTTATGCGAGAAAAAAATCTGAAGTCTAGTGATAAGGCTAAAATATTGGTTGAGACAGACTTAACTGTCAGAAGGGGGAAGTAACGCTCACAGAAACAGGCTGTTATTGCTGTGTGCGGATGCACTCTGGGAGCCTTCTACAGCTGGAGGATCAGTGGGAGGCTGGGAGGTGCAGTTGTTTTGACCTTTGACCCCCGGCACGCTCCACAGTCTCCCACAGGGCAGGCTTCAAAGCTCGGCCCTCCGACAGCCTGGCGGTGGGGGATTGGGTGGGTTGTGGGGGCTAGGGGGGCCATGTAGTCCGCCAAAGTCACTCGGCTCTGTGGTTCATGCCACCCAGGTTTAAAATGGTGCACTTAAAAGATTACTTAAAACTATGAGGAGCGGTCACTCACGATATCAGGGACTTCAGCTGATGAAAGATTTTGTCCAAGTACTCAATCAGGTGAAGTCACAAATACATTATAATACAGCATGCTATGGCAGTCCATATTTTTAAGGAAAAGTCAATCAATCAGTTTTTTTTTTATTTTATGCAGAAGGATAATGTTTTATGCTTCAGAATACTTGAATCATAAACAAGGTTAATGGGATTATTTATTATCATTATCATTACCTCTGCCCAACGAAGCTGGAGGAGGTCATGTGATCATGACCGTTTGTCTGTTGGTTGGTTTGTTGGTTTGTTTGTAAGTAGGATTACGCAAAAAAGTTATGGACGGATTTTCCTCAAATTTGGTGGAATGATGAAGTATTGTTCAAGGAAGAGATGATTTGATTTTGGGAGGTCAAGGTCAAAGGTCAAGGTCAAGACATGCAAAAGGTCAAAAACACATTAAAAACATATTTGTGCCAAGACTACAGGACTGCATAAACATGGGTTGCTAGCTAATACTGGCAAAAATAACATTGAGTACATTGGCGGAGGTACTTGCGCTCTCTGAGCGCAGCTGTAGTTAGTATTATTATTATTATTATTACCTCTGCGCATACAAATGCATAGAGAGCATTAGCCGTGTAAGTGTCCCCAGTTTCCCCCATCTTGGTCTTCTTCAGTGCAGACTTCTTCAGTGCTTCGCAGCAGTTGAAACATCTTCATTTGTATCTCCACCATTTGATTCTGCGCTGTGACTGTAGCTCAAACTAAATAAGACCGTCTGCAAAAAGCGCAGTAGAAAAATTAGCCCTTTTCTGCCTTATAGGGATATCAAGATGCTCCCGGATTTGTATCCCAGTCTGTGTGGAGTTTACATGTTTCCCATGTGTCTGTGTGAGCTTCCTCCTTCCAGCAGACCAATGACAGAGCAGGTTATGCTTCTTGGGAGCTGGAGAGCCAACAGGGTGTTGTCTGAAAGGGCAAGAGTGCTTCCTCACCCTACTCTATGTCAACGAAGGTTGATAAACTTCCTTTCTCAGTCACGCCCTCTCTACATGGGGGGGGGTTCACGAATGCCCTTCCTGGCAAAGCAGGAAGTGAGGAGCAGTAAAGCGGACAACGAGGGGTGGCAAAACAGGAAGTGAAGGAGAAAGCTGGTACACTGCTGCAGGAAAAGCCTTTCCCACGGCAAACACTGAACATGGCCATAGCAGAGGTAATATGCACATCCCGAACAAAAACATCAGATGTAGTCATCAATAAATAAGCCCCATGTGTTTTCAATCTCTGTCCTCCCCTCTATCTCTCTCTCTCTCTCTCACACACACACACACACACACACACATCCTTGTACTTCTATCCTCGTCAGGACATTACATCGACTTCCATTCATTCTTGGTGTATCTCTACAGCCTTTCCCTAATTGTAACAATAAGCAATGTATGCCTAACCCACACACTTACCCTAACCTTAACCTATCCCTAATTCTAACCTTTCCTCTATGCGCAACTGACAAGTCACAATTTGCCTTTGTAGTTGTGAGGACAGGCAACAATGTCCTCACTTCCCCAAAATTTCCCAACTCTGTAGGAAAAAAACATTTTTTGGTTCTGACTTTGTAGCAAATACAAGAACACACACACACACACACACACACACACACACACACACACACGGATCCTTGTTACTTTTGTAGCACCATTAGCACCTGGAAACAATCTCCGCAATGAGTCCAGGAACTCTCCTGTCGAGCTCTCACACAGAAATGTGCGAATAATAATATTGGGGTAAAAAACATTTAAAAAGCGCAGCAGGATGCAGCGCCCTGCCTGTTACATTTACGGCCTCAGTGTTTTCCCTCCAAACCAAAAATGCAAAACACCTACACTGGCAGGACATCACTGAGATGCAAAATTTTCTTTCGCCATTATTATGCGGTCACGGATTTCCATCGCAGATGGTAGCGAGGGAAAAAAAAAAAAAAAAACACGATTGGCTCAGATCAGCAATACACACATACACACGTATACACACACAAGCAAATACCATACAAGCACACACACACACACACTCACATACCATACAAGCACTCAAAAACACACACTCACACACACACACACACACACACACACACACCATACAAGCACACACACAGTGACACACACAGAGCTCTAAAACACACAGAGACACACCTGCATGTGTACTCGCACGCGGATGATATGAGAGCATGCGAACATACACTTTCAAACAAGACGCGGCATAAGGAGTGTTTTTTCTCTTATCATAGTTGAAACTACTTTACAGGTCTCAATGCAAAGGTTTCAAGTGAGACGACCAATAATGTGAAGAGAGAGCATGAAAAAAGCTCATCTCCAGTTCTTAAAATCTAATCTGATTCCTAGGAAAAATACAGCTGTTTTTACAGCATGAGCATTTGCGTCACTGAGTCAAAGAGCTCAGATTTCAGAGCATGAGTAACTTTGGTGAATTTGGGCATTTAGTCCCAGGATTTCATTCAGCACATGTAACGTAACAAAATTTGGATAGTTAAACATTCGCCTTTGAGGTAAATATCATCCCACCCATGCTAACAATCCACTTCAAATCAGGCAAAAGGTGATTATCATGCAAAAAAAACCAGGAAAATACTGCTCTCATGAAGGCTATTATATTGGAAGCATTTTACAGAATTATGCAGTGACTCAACCCCACTGTCAACATTATGAGAAAAAAGTATTTTTGGTTGTAACATGATTCAACAAAGCACAAAATTAGCAGCTAAATCAACCAAGTTTTTAGGCTTTAATAATTTCTTCAAGCATTGTATGTGACAGTGAGGAATGGATGACTAGCTTTTAAGCATAAAAAGACATAAGGGTTCCACACTTTTTATTAACAAAAATCGTTTTTTTTAGTGCAAGATCTTTACATTTAAGAGCAAAATAGTACACAGTCCATTTTGAAATTCTCTCAGTCATTTCTGTAAGTTTTTGCCATGGACAATTCCGGATTTAAATCATTGGTATCTTTCATCCAAACACTGTTTGTTTAGGCAAACTGACAGTCAGTGAGATGACTAATGTAAAAAAAAAAAAAAAAAATTGAAACATGACACAGTATTTCAAGGTAAAACTAAATAAATAACTGAAATGTATGAAAGCAACTATTTCAGCTCACACTGTCTCCAATTTCCAAGCACCTCCACCTGCTTTTGATATGGAAGCGGACAATCTTGATTTGCCATTTAAAATAATCTGCCTGCTACCTGGACTGTGCCCGCGTCAAACCAAAATAAACACGACCAGCAAGATAAATGATCCAGCTCGAGCCAGCTAATCACAGCACCACTCGCGCAGTCACTCACTCGCGCTCTCTGTTTATAGGCTACCCACACAAATACGGTAAATTGTAATCTCCCCTTCGCCAAGAGCGAACAGTACAAATAAAAACCAACCTAATCATGGAGGGGGAAAAAATCCCAAGGAAGGAGATTCTAACAATGTGACCCATTCACAGATGCTTATTCCAGGACAGCCAAGACCATCATGGCAAATTTAGATAATCAGACTCATTAATGTGTATCGTTAGGAGGTAGGCTAATCATAATCCTTTCCCTCTTTACCCCGACAATTCGACTTCGACTAGCGCGGTTTTGTGGGGAACGCTCCCCTTGCGCCTGTACGCCCTTTCCTCTCTTGTGTTAAATTCCAAACAAAAGAGACATCTGGCCGCTCTCTTCTTTCCTCTCTTTCTGGCTTTCCGTTTCGGTCTGTTCGACAGAATCCGTGCATCTGTTACTGCCGAACTATCTTCTCTGTTTCCCCACAGACCTTGCCAACCCCGAGTTTCCAGAGATGTAAATGATGATAGACCATTTGGATTAACGTAGCGGTTATTTAATGAACCAGCTCATTTATAAGCCAATATAAAATTAGAAAAGCCGCAAATAAATATATAAATAACGCAAAACACACCATAAATCACCCAATTAAAGCTTTGGGCGTCAGGCTGTACTCCCGGCCTACAACAATGGCTCACCAAATATTCGCAAAGTAAGTCTCCCGAACACAAGTAGGCCCATTTCAAACCACCCTCTTTAGGCCAACAACGTTAAACTTCTGCCCAAAACAAGCCTGAACGTCTTAATATGACTCGCTGAAATGAACAAAGACACAAGAACTGCAACTAAAATATGCCAGGTGTTGAGAACAGGTTTCAAACACTGGCCAGTTGGTTGGGCCATTTGGCTCATCATTATAAACGGGCTAGGTCTTGTGCAGCATATTTCCTTTTTTATGTTGATTTCTTGATTTCAATGAAACTACTCTAAGGAACATGACGCAAGACTATATGTGGCAACAACTAATATTTGATCAAAATGTGAAAAAAACTGACGCAGTAAGCCAACTCCACATCGAGACCAGTAAACTTCACATTGATGGAGGGAGCCCTGACTCAAAAGACAGCAGTGGACTTAGGTGAGGTCAGCCTGCGCAAGTGTAGCCGGTGGATATTTTTCAGACTAATGGGACGCATGCAGATTCTTCGGGATCGACACACTTTTGAATGTCCCCGCAGGTGCGACAGGAAACACTTTTTTAAAAATTAGGGACAGACAATACAGCGCCAAGCAGCACTTTGCAGTAATTCCAAAACTGAAAATTTGGAAATTTGGCATGAGTTGAGAATTGCTGTCCGCTAACTCTCTCCATTTATCTTGCCAGGACTGGACCTCGGTATATGCGCAAAGCTCATATACAGCCATACCTGAGGCGACTTTCCTGTGATTGTTGCCAAAGTGCTGTCAACGGAGCGCTATCTTTAGACACCTTCATAAAATCAAAAAGGAACACTTTACATTTAAAAAAATAATAATATTTACAAACATATTTGCTGCGTCATGCGTGGAAATGATCATTTCTATGGAAGTGGGAAAATACTTATTTCCTCCATTATCTAGTGATGGAGTGGGGGTGGGGCATTTGGAGACTTTCCAGGAAAGACGAAAGGCATACTGCACAAATCGCTGACTAGCTCTAATTAATTTAGCAAACGGTGATTTAATATCCCGCGATAAAAAAACACAAATTCATGCGGCCAGTTTGGCCTGCAACCACAACCAAAGCCAGCGAGAATTAGCCGAAGGACAATAGGACATGTTTTTCGCACATTTTCTGGACAAAACCACAACTGCAGTACTGTTTCGCAAACTTCAGAACGGCCTACTGATCACTTGTTTAGAAATGCATGAAGCGCGCAAGCTTATACAGCCCTTAAAAACCGGAGGGAGGTTTCAGAATTGCGATTTGTGGAGACGAGTAATTATTTTAATTAAACCCCCAAAAAGGGTCCAGTCAAGCCAAAAATGTCTTCCCAGTCTCGTTTGCAAAATCCTACCCATCACCAGGAAGCTGGCCAGTGATTCCTCTTCCATCAGCACTCTCTCACCTGTTTTTGGTAAAGAGCATTCCTCGTCTCCGCCAACGCTCTGAATCAGAGCGGACTCAAAATCACAGGACTCTGGATTCGCAACACATGTGCGGGGGAACCGTTTCCCCTTCTCCAGCACATTAACTCCACAGACGCACGGTCCATTCTCCCGTTTCAGTGTCATCTTCCTCTCGAGTCAACACGACGCTGACCTCCTCGACACGCAAACACAGCGTTCACTCTAAATGAAATATTCCTCAATATATCCAACAAACTCAAGCTCCTTGTAAGGAACGATAATTTAACGGAAAATCGCGGGGAACATTCTGATTTGAAAACCGACATTAACGTGCAAAATAATTAACCAGCGAAAGCATCCGATCGGATGTCATGTTACTTCTTCTTCTGGACGCCTTCTTTTGTACATTAAATGTGGCTGGAACTCAGGAAATGCGTTTGGAATCGCAAGAAAGCTAGCCAGGTACACCACACTACACAACATCCTTCCACCCCAAAATAAGTGTAAAATTTGGCAGACGAGTATGTGAAAAAATTAAAATCTACAGAGACCGGAGATGACGGTGAACAAGACAGTTTTGGGCAGCGTTTTAGTATACAGGCATTTGAAACACGTATCTGAGTGCATGTCCACATGATGCCGGCATCTTGCCTCTCTCTCTGCACTGTTAAAACCTCCGGGTCAGCCATGGAGCAACATTTCAGGCGGCGGATATACAGCGATATTCAAAAGTTCTGAAGGTGCATTTATTTGGGATATGTTCTGCATAAGTACAATGCATTTCAGGAAGACAGCACCACAAGCTTTATGAATGTATGGGGGGCACAGTGGTTAGCACTACTGCCTCACAGCAAGTAAGTTACGGGTTCGAATCTGGCCTGGGGCCTTTCTGTGTACGTATTCTCCCCCTCTTTCTTCTTCGTCCGGGTACTCCGGTTTGGCCCACCCACAAAAACATGCATTACAAGAACACCTGACCAAAGTACTGGCCTTAGAACTGGAGTTGGTCCCCCTGCGCTGCTCTGTGGCTACCCACTGCTCCTAACGATAGGATAGGTCAAATGCAGAGGACAAATTACCCCACGGGGTTCAATAAACACATAAGATAAGATATACTTACCTTGTGTGTAGATCACAGCTAAGATTCTGTGCCATGTTCTGCGTGTGTGTGTGTGTGTGTGTGTGTGTGTGTGTGTGTGTCTGTGTACAATGCAGCTCCAGTTAGACTCTGTGCTGTGCTCTGTGTGTGTGGTGTGTGTTATAATGCAGCTCTAGTGAGGCTGTGCTCTGTGTGTATAATGCAACCCCAGTTAGACTGTGCCGCACTTAGTGCATGTAATGCAGTTTGAGTGAGACTCTGTGCTGTTCTCTGTGTGTTTATATTGCAATTCTAGTGAGACTCTGCTGTGATCTGTGTGTGCATAATGTAGCTCTAGTCAGACTCTGTGCTGTGATCTGTGTGTGTATAATGCAGCTCAAGTGAGACTTTGTGCTGTGCTCTGTGCGTATGAAGCAGCTCCAGTGAGACTCTGTGCTGTGCTGTGTATAATGTAGCTCTAGTGAGACTCAGTGCTGTGCTTTGTCAACGTACAATGCAGTTCTAAGAAGACTGTGCTCTGTGTGTGTATATTCCAATTCTAGTAATACTCTATTCTCTGCTGTGTGTGTATTGATGCAGTTCTTGTAAGACTTTGCTGTGCTGTGTGTATTACCCCCATGTCTGTCCAATCAGCATCCATGGCTTGCACAATTAACTGCTCAAAATACCACCTCATGCCACTGGGAGGAGAACAGGACAGAAGAGGAAGAAAGAGTAGTTGGGAAGACCTGCACTGAACCATAAAAGCCTCAGAGCAGAAGTGCTATATTGTGATCAACTGCACCCTGTCATTCATCTCTGATGAATTTAATTATTGGCCACAGGTTTGCTAGCTGAACAGTGAACACCTCAGGTAATATCTGTATTGAATGGCACAAAGAATAGCCAAAGCAGAGACATGCCTCCCCTGAAAATAAAAAGATCATAATTTCTAATCTCTCATTTATATTACAGAACTTAAGGACTCTGTATACATTCTTATTTTGCTCTGGAACTTAATCTATTTTAAGTTAAAGGGCAACACTGAGATCAGAACTCATATACCGAGATGCTTTCCGGACAGAAAGTCTGAAAGGATGGCCTTGTTGCAGAAGAACTGATCCGGGATCAGCAGGCGAGTGGCTGTGCTATGGGACGGAGCTGCAATTTTTCCTCAACCGATACACACTGCCGGCCACTGAGGGATGGTCTTCCCTCATTGCAGCCTTATTTCCCCCGGAGATCTCTCCTCGCTGCTGTTTGAGGGTTGTTCCACAGACTGGAAGATTTAGTTCCACCACATTTGCTATTTTGGGGTTTAAGGCTGTGTGCTGCCCATCTACTACACGGTGGCTCTGTGACAGTCCTTCTGTTAAAAGCACCATACAAATAAAATTTAATTGAAATGAGAGCTGTAGAGAATGAAGGAAATGTTTTTCCCTTTTAAAATCCGATGGTTTGAGTCTGTGTGAACTGAGACAACAGTGAAAACTCAGATAGCTCTGCATAAGGATAATCCAATCAGCTAAAAAAATGAAAATAAAAATAAAAAAATTGACAGATACACACCCACAAATCCCCAGAAGAAGAAAAAAAACCTCCCAAAAATGAGGACTTAAAACTATACACATCAGATGCAGTAAACAAAAAAGACAAATGAATAGCAAATCAAGGTCTGAGACAGAAAACATATTGAACAAAATAGTAGTGTAGTTTTACAGTAGTAGAGAAGACTTTAGAAATAAGGAACAATGACATAAATCAATCACTCTTAATTGTGAAAAATAAGTTAATAAATATATAATAGATGAAAACAAATGCTAATATCACCCAGAGCAGGAAAACTTAGTAAAAAAAAAACTCTTAGCAACGAGAGAATTCACGTCACTGATAAAATTAAGTGCACTAAATTCAATGCATTGGGAACGCATGTTTAAATAGCAGTTGTTCATCATTTTTGGGGGACATGTTTCCTTCTATATTTTGTTTTCAAAATGCCATGGTAACATAATTCTACCAAATTTTTTGTGAATTGAAATAAACTCAACTGAAATAAGTTAAAGAAATGGAGGCAGGACAGAGCTGGGAACAGAAAAAAATGACAGATGGAGAGAGGGAAAGTGCGATAGAGTAAAAGACAAGTATTCTCTTGTTCCACTGAAACATTCTTCAATTCTTCTTCACCTACTTTGGTAACACTGGCATATACTTTTCACAGGCAGAAAAGACATTTGAAACTGAACTTGAAAAAGAACAAGTGAAAAAGAGAAGAGAGAGAAAGCTGGAGGTGACAGAGAAAGAAAAAAAGAATTTTCGATAGAGGCATAGAGACAGATGGAGAAGTTGAAAGGCAAAGCAAAATAGAGAGAGAGAGAGAGAGAGAGAGAGAGAGAGAGAGAGAGAGGCAGGCAAGCAGCCATTCTGGCACAATCCAATCAGCCGCCGGTCACTCAAGCTTTAAGTCACTCCCCTCCGCCCTCAGCTCCGCCTCCGTTCACCTGAAATGACCCGGGCTGCCGCACCCTTCCCCCCTCGGTCGTAAATTTCGGCACATCAAACTTGTGCCATCGCCAGTGCCGGTAAAGACCCGCCCACATGCCCTGGTTTCTGTGTGGCCGCAGCTACAGGGCCTTGAGAGAAACCTGATTTACCTGCAGCCACACCCCACACCTCACCTGAGCACAACACTGCTGCCAGTCAGGGCCCCTCAATTCACCATGCCACCTATCCACCCCCCCCCCCGGTTCTCATTGGCCAAACCGTGCCACAGCATTCCTTCGGTTCTACAGTTCAGTTCCTCTTCACACATAGTTGCCATAGAGAATAAACGTATTCGTCGGCGGCGCGAGGACCAGGTGCACTGAAGTAAAAGTCCAAAGTATTCTGTTCTGACCCCCTGAAGTTGCTAATTAGCCCGATTCTTCATCCCCGGGAGGTGAACTAATCAGTTAAAATCGGCCGGCTGCGTTGAAGGTGGTAAAACAAACACACAGCGGGAGAAGTACACTCGCTGAACCCTGGACTTTCACTCTGTGCCACGATTGCATTATTTATTTCGTTGCCAGACAGCACTATTGTAGGCTGTTGCCGTTAAAATGGCTGGGGGTGCCGCCATTTTTTCAAATCTTGTCTGTTTGATGTTCTCAAATGGAAAGTTTAGAACAGACAAACTGTTTGGCCAAAATGCACGTGTAAGGCCTCATTTGAAAGGCAAAATCCTTTGGTTTCTGGAAATGTGCTCATGTAGTTCGCTGCTAAAACACTAGCCTCACTACCAGAGCTCTAACATGAAGGATTTTTTTGTGTGTGTGTGTGTGTGTGTGGTGTGCCGCGATCCAGTGACTTCTCATGACTGCAGCGTCCCTGTTTCGAGATTCGGATCAGCAGACCCTCTGACATAGGGGGTCACACAAATTCTCCCCATCTGTAACTCTGGCATCCTGACAGGGACTTCTGTTCAAATGTACTGAACCTTCTATTCAAAGGTAAAGTGTTGCTGGGTAACAAGGATGAGGACGGCACACCGTGAGGGTCAAAAAGAACCAAACCACTCAGGAAATATTGTTTTTAATGTGAGCCGTATTGCTCGCCGGATAGGACTATCGATGTTCACAAAAAAGCACAAAAATAAAACAATGCAGGGCAAAGAACTCTTACATAAAGCAACTAGAAAAAAAATTGCCAGCGAACGTGTCCTTGTATAAGAGCTGATTTTAATAACTTGAAGCGGGATTCCTTTCTGCCAGAAAAGGAGCACTGACCATTCGGTAACCTGACCGCTTAATAACCTTGAAACTCTCGGTCAGAAAACTTCAAAAAACACAGATACAAATCTACCACAAATCAGGCCAGGCTGAGCTAGAAAATGACTTCAGCTAATGGGGGGGGTGAATGAAAGTAAAACAGAAGGCGGAATGGGTCCAGTTCCCCGATCTCCATCTCTCGGCTGTTTACGGAGTCCCCTTGATTGTTGCCATTGTCTTATTACCCAGTTCTCCACGTAATTAGCTCTTAAAATAAACACTGCTCTCCCTAACTAAAAACCAACCGGAGGGGGTAGACGAATGTAATGTTGTGGTTATAACCGTAAAAAACGGCACCCAACACCGCTCGCCCTATTCTCTCTCCCTGCTCTTCGGCTCAGCTGAGAATAGGGTCATTACAGAAATTACCGCGTAAACCTGGCCCTGGAGTGCATCAAATAACCGCAGCATATCAATATCCACATATGGCAACCTCACAAAGATAAGCTACTTTAACTAGAAAATCAGCAGCTTAAAAATGTAGTATGTGCAAATGACTACAGTACAGCTTGTCGGCTCCGGGGGACTGATGTTCAAATAAAATATGGAAATCAATCATTTAATTTTGACGAGACGCGCAAAATTAATTTACATAAATAAACGCTACCCTACTTAAATGCGATGTTAAATTAAAAGAGGGAAAAAAAAGGGAAAGATTATAGTCTCCATGCCGCACAGACACTGTTCGTAATGAAAAGGCCAACTGCTCTGGGAAGAGGGCCAGGACACACAAAACTCAGTCGAACAAAGACGTTTGGGGCAGAGATTCGGCGGATAATAATGGCAGGCGATGTCGGTGCCAGAGAGCGAGAGTGGAAGGCCGCGGCTCTCGAAGGTAGGCCGCATTCGTCAGGTCGCCACGGCAACGGCGGGACAGTGGCACAGTAGTCCGTAATCCTGAACCCGGGGTGTATTTCACAAAGCAGGACTACTGAATTAGTTGGATAACTGTACTGATTAAAACCCAGAATAGGTCTTTCTTCACTTCAGTCCATGTTCCAGACGTAGAATTAAAAACAGCAGAACGGACGATGCCATAGGTTAAGGTTATCCGGAAAGTGCTGACAATGGGCGCCATCTTTGGGAAGACTGAACTGTTTATGCGAACGGCAGTGACACCTGAAAAGTAAGACCAGAGAATTCTAAACAGGCAGGCCGAAGTCTTACCCAATATGGCCGACAGGTTGATAGTCATGTCCATTCTTCTTTAGGGTCCTATAGAGTCAGACCATAGAATTTTACATGGCCAAGCCAATGGTGGCAGGCCGCAGGAGCCTCACCCAATATGTCCGACAGGTTGACACATCCATGCAATAGTCAAACTGTTCTTCTTTAGTGTTCAATGGTTCCATGTTTAGAGGGGCTCCAGGTTTTACTCAGCATAGCTATCCTTCTAAATCAGTAATCCGACTTCACGAAACATCCCTCTGGAGAACCAAAGGCTATTTTGTTATTCCCTTAAAAAAATCAGCACCCAGTTTGGACCCCAAGCAAATAGGGAAGCAATGTAACGGAATCATTTTCTGCCCTAATTGATGAGCTCAGTGCAGCATGACCCAGCAGAGCTGATGGTTTTGCAGAATTAGGATTAAATCCGTGCAAAGGTGTTTGTGTCTGGGCAAAGCTATTTGCAGGAGTAGGCAGGAGCAAACATTCCTTTAAAAATGAGCTCAATAGTTTGTTTGATGTTTGAATAACCCCTGTTATGGTACATAAATGCATATCTTGAAATTCATAACACCTGTACACAGTACATATGGCGATTATGGGTTAAGACATACGCTGTGCAACAACAATTAACCACCCTGTCAGCAAGTCAAGTCAAAATCCTGGTAGCCTAGTAAAATATTCAGTCCCCCCCCACATCATAAATGGTCCCATCCCATTACAAGACCCTCTTCAGGTATTGGTCCTAAGGATATGTGCCATAAAGATCTATAACACTCCCAGTCACAACACACACACACACGCATGCACGCACAAACACACACACACAAACACACACACATACACACACAGAAGGTTGTCGTCTTAATCTTAATGCGCTCCATATTCCGTGCTGGTAAGGTTTCGAGACTGTATTTGGCAGATGGTGCCAGACAACACAGAAGAATTTGAATTATTCTGTTGCTTTGGAACTACATCAGCGAGAAATATCCGTTGCTTCAGCATACATCCTGTAGAAAATTGCACCTCATTGATGGAAGTACTACATGGTGTTGGTCCAGAAAGCAGAGCGTACATAATTTGCACAGCTTTTGTTTTTCATCAATACCAAGTCTGCTTTTTTTTTTGTAAAATGTCACCTATTAATTCCAGAATTTCATTAAAAAAATAAACTCAACTAATCTGCAACACCAGCTTAAACTCAGAAGCCAGAGAAATGGTCAACTGTGAACATTTCGGGATTTAAACTATTAAGAGGGAGTGACCAAAAACAAAATTCTATTAAGATGCAGTGACCAAAACATCCTAACATTGATGCTGTACTTGCAACCAACTGCAAATTAAAAACATAATTGGCGAATACTTTTAAAATACCAGCTATTCAAAAGTATAATTACAGCCGTCGAGCCTTTACGGCAAATGTCGCAATCCCCCCTCTCTCTCCTGTCTCCTTGCACTGCGCAGTGCCTACGCAATAAATTACCCTGACATACTGACGAGTTCATTTATTCACTTGTTAAATTCCAATTAATGAGTGCATTTGCAAGGGGTGTGGAACGCGCGATCTGGCGCATTAACACCTAGTTTGCATCCTGTGCAGCTGGGCCTGTTGTAGGTAGCGCCAACAAGTAGCGGCACACAGGCAGCACCTGCAAGGATTAGCCCGGTGTGCGTGTGTGTGAGAGAGCGAGTGGGTGTATTTTAATACTGCGCGTGTACAAATTCGTGCGTGCGTGATTTAGGGCATACGCTTGCGAGTTTCTGTACTCCTCTGTGCACACAGATGCAACACAAACGCACACAGTAACAGCACAAACTCAGATTGTACGAGATAAATCCATCCCATCGGACTGAGAACGAACGACAAAAAAAAGCATTCATTTCGTTAAGTACAAATTACAGCAAGGTCCCTTGTGTTGTTTAAAAGTGTCCCAGTTAAGCTGGTAAAATATGAGACTCATAAAACTTTTTCACAGTTGCTACAAAAAAAAAACAAACTCAAGACAAAACAAATAACATTTGGCTTCAGACCTGATGTTGTTCTGGATTTCAGTCAAAGCACCCAATTATATTTGACCTATTATTCACAAGAACACTCCTGACATGCATCTTGACCTTAATGCAGCAAAGATTCCTTCTCAAGTGAACTGCTCTGATCTTTGTTACAGTTAAGGGCCTTGAACCACCAACATTTGGAATCGTTACCCCGTTAGATTTGATTTAAACTCGTGACATTGGGACAGCTGCCAATCTGTGATACTGATTATTGAATAAACTGTCACATGGTGAAGAGGATCTCATTTGAGTTTGCTTTCTTTATACTGACCTTCAGAGGGCTATGGAATGTGCTTCGACCAGTAATGGTGCAGCGAATGTATCATTTCCTCTCTGCTTACAGGTAGCTTACTGTAATGCCATGATGTTGCATTAAGGTCAAGATGCGCATCAGGAGTGTTTTCTTGAATAACTGGTCAAATATAATTGGTTGCTTTGACTGAAATCCAGAACAATCTTACCCTAAATTGGCTTAGTCGATTTTCACTGGAAAACAGCGTCAGCTGAACAACAATAATGAAATCATGAGAGAGCAAGAAGGAAAACCATTGCTATTACTGACCTTGAGGGCCTGATCAGAGTATCAGTCCAGTATGAAGCAGTCGCTTGCATTATGCATTTGAGGGACCATTCCCAGCAAGTCACCCCACCACAAGCTGGTGAGCTGTACTTACGTTACCACTGTCTGCTTTCTAAACAAAGCACAGAACAATCCAGGCTTTGCAAGGGAGGCCAGTGTTGAAATGTTAAGATCCATCTCTGGCTCAAACATGTTGGGTATAAATCCCTGCTGGGTAATTTACAGACGCCGGGTTCAATTTCAGTGCATGAGTTCTGCAGGCCGGCAATGGGGGAGGGGCCTGGAGATGTCAATCCTGATACGAAAACCAATTAAGGAAAGGCTAAGGAGGAAAATGGGCAACGCCCACCCAAAAGGGCCAAAGAAAAAGACTTTCACGGCACTTTTTGTCACGGATTTATACTTTTTCATGATTTTTGTAACAAAAAAGTAACAAACCTAGATGGCTTAGAGGAAAACAAAGAAATGCTACAAGAAATGGCTAAAAAAAATTTGAACCCGAAATCAGTATAATTTATTTGGTTCAGTGTTATTAAAAATATATAAGTGCAAAGTGATAAAATACTTACTGAATGTGTGAACAAACATATAAACATGCAGGTGTGCGCACACACACACACACACACACACACATATATGCACACGCACACGCGCAAACACAGGTGCACAAGCGCACACACACAAACACACACAGAATACTCCAGCCGTACTCTTCCACAGTTATGTCGAAACTGATTTGAGGCTCAATCACTGACACAAACGCACGCCAAAATTGATTCTTTGCTTTTTGGATGCGGTTGTCAACCCTTTCTCCCCCGCACCGTGTACAGCCAACTGCTTCCTAGCCTTTCATCCCACCTGGCATGCATGAAGTGCTAAAAGCCATGTTTACTAAATCCAGCACAGCTCCAATTTGACAAACGGACACAATGCTGCAATTTTAATATTGCAAAAAGGAAAATCAATTCAACGCCCCCAACTTATATATAGCTAGTCCTTAGGTATTTGCATCGCAAAAAGCTCTCCGGCCATGTAATCAAGGAAACCTCAATCTGAAAACAAAGAACATGAAGTTTAAGAAGAGACCATTACCTTACATTTGCAGAGGTGTGTGATATATATATCTGTGTGTGTGTGTGTGTGTGTGTGTGTGTGTGTGTGTATATTAATGTCTTGAAACGTGTCAGACTTGCAGCCTTCTAATGTAGTCTCACCGTCCAAATACTTATGGACTGAAAAAACAGAGCCGCAATTAAAGTTTACATAAACATTATATTCGGCATGAGAAAGGCACAAGGCGTTTATTTCCCCCACGTTTGTTCGACCACAAAATTATAATGCACATAATATTTTCATATGCTGAGAACTACAATACGCTAATATAAATATTATTCTGTTCATCCATTTCATTCAATTGGTGAAAATAAATTACTGGCCAAATGGGGGGAAAAAAAGTCATATAAAAACATATGGGGTAATTTATTATTCACATAGCAGTGAAATATTGCAAAATACCAATACTAACTATCGCTTTGACTAGCCTGCGTTATTTCGATGTTTTAACCCCCCAAATAGACACATTGCACAAGCGCAAGGGGGCTCCGATCTGACAAAATACAGGAATCGAGAGAGGGGGGATAATGAATCGATGGGTGAAAAAAAATGCAGAGGAAGAAAGAAAAGATCAGAAGGGTAGAGGCTGGCACCGGGCAGCGTTGGCGGTTTCGCAAAGCTGGCACCCGCCGAACAGAGCCGGAATGGTGGGTGCCAAGAACGGCGAACAAACCACGCCACATCGCCGACGGCCTTTTTTGTTCAAACGCCGTCCGTTTTGAATTTGTCTGCGTTTTCCATGAGGGCTGTCAAAATTTTTGTGTGAAAGTAGCAAAAAGAACAGAATACTATTCAAGCAAAATTGATCATTGATGTAAAAATCAAGAACAAATTATAATTATTACTGATTGTTAATGAATAGAATCAACAACAACAATAACAACACCAACAATAATAACAATAATCATAGTAATAATAATAGTAATAACTGTCTTGTTTGTAATAATCACTCATTAATACATAATAGTCAATGTAAGAGTTCAAAGCAGCACTTGCATATTTCACATAAAGCTAATAAAAAAAAATCAAAGCATTGAAATAATTGGTACAGGAGGAAAGTCTCTGAAAATGAACACGGCACAATATCAGAATAGCTCAGCTATTGTCTTTCATAACAGAGCCCCACAAAAACCTTTCATAATCAAACCTTTTCGTCTTCACTCCCAAACAGAGAACATGGCGGCCATTTTCCACACTTTAAGCGGTGTTAAGCACGGTGAATGAACCCAACGGACCGCACTTTCTCTGGACCCGCTCCACCAGGGCACGGGCCCAGGGATATGAGGCTCCGGCAGACCTCCATACGTCCCTGCTTCACTTTCCCTATCTACCCCCGACCAGCTCTCCCCACCCGAACGGGCATTCGGTTCTGGGGTTGGGCGGATTTCATGCTTGGCACCCGTGCCAATGGCTTAAACACACCACTGAAAAGCTTGTATTAAACCCCCGTCCATTTTTATCCGCTCCTTTCCATTCCCTTAAAAACAGAATTGGAATTATTTAAAATAATTACTAAATACTTCCAATTTTAATTCATTTCCTGTCTACGGGCATAACTGAACAGATTATTTTTGATTTCGCAAAGTATAATTTTGTGTTTATGGTTACATTCAACTGAGATGGCATACATTTCAACACCAACAGAGGTGCGAAACGCCCCCACACACACATACACACAAATATATGGGGGGGGAATTTGTGTGTTTGCGTGTGAGGATGTACATGGCAATGGGGCATTAAAATTTCAAACAATCGGTCAAGCCCAAAAGCGACCTTTTATGGTGTTAAATACAAATCATCAAGCGTAATGTAGCTAACAGGGGTTAGCAACATGCCATTGCCAGGCATTCTTCGCGAAGGAGCATACAGCTAGAAATGGATAAAACATGTGCCCCTTCTCCTTGTTAATGCTCATATGTTAGCCCAATCATTCACCAGTTCAAACGAGCAGTAGCAGCTGATACATTTTCCACTAAAGACCCGGGAATAGAGTTACCTCAAAAATCAGAAATAATTGAAAGAAAGAGTGAAAGGATAGAGGGAGGGAGGGAGCGAGAGAGAGAGAGAGAGCGCCAACACACAAGGGAATACCAAAAGCCACAAAACTTCACTTGTGGTTTTGGGGAGAGTTCCAGCACTCCCTGATTCGGGAGAAATAATCTGTTTGCCAGAAACGAGAAGGAAGGGGGAAAACATTTCTCGAGAATCCAACAAAGAAGAAGCTCCTGGTCCCACGCTGCGGCATCAAATGAAAAATCTCAAACGGCGACGTCGTTCCGCTGTAAACCGACCTCAGACTCCAGCTATCTATTTATTTTACAGATATATTTAATAGACATCTGTACATTAATTTCTTTCTCATTCAAATGAAAATAGCACAGGATTAATAGTTTTTCAGGAGGTAAATCTGGTTCGAACTCTACTGTTCATAAACCCAGCCTCTTGAACAGTACGGGCCAGTTTCCCCAAACGTGGACTATATTGAGTTTTATATGAAAAATTTCCATCAAGAGTTGAATTTAGACTAAGATTAAGCTAAACGTGCCTTTGCGAAAGAGGACCACATGTTCAGGATTTGTGGCAAGGCCTTTGTCTTGGCTTGATAATTCAGAATTTTTTTCCAAGAAGATGTACACCTTCCTCCCCAGGTATTTTACTATTGCTGTGGCTTTATTGTTATTTTCGTCCCATTAAGATTTTCATGTCACGTTGCAGTTATTGAGAATGGTCAGCCTTCCTGAGAAATTCTAATTCAAAAGCACACAGAAGCACACACACACACCAATGATCTGCCTTAACAGAAGAGAAAATAATTTAGGTTCCGTCTGCAGTATTATTGGAGTGTGGGCCTGTGTTCATCTTTACCTCTCCCAGAGCTTATCTCCATCCTGCTGCTGTCCTACAGCCATATCCCAGGTCCTGGTGAAGCAAACCTTTGATCACTGTGCCATCACCCCCTGCCGGTGTACTTGGCACAAGCGGAACTCACGAGACTCGGGTCCCCCGACCATCCTCAGGGGCCCAGAATTGGGCGTCTCATCAGACAGGCGAGCATGTGAGCAACTGTGTCCCAAGAGATCGCCGAAACTGCAGAGATGGCCAAAACGAGAAAAATTTACACAGCCACATTGGGCCTCTTTTTCGCAACCGGGCTGATTACGCTGGTCTCGCCCAATGCAAATGGCCGCCATTTTTCCCAGTGTGCCCACGAGCATTTGTCTGTGCCCGTCTCGACGCACCCGCATCCTTTATTTTCCATTTATCAAACCAAAATAGAGATGGCCATTTTACGTCATTGACCTTGCGATATCATTAAAGCCTGCGCAGTGCTTCAGGAAATTATTAATTACAGATTATCTCGACGAGAAGGACGACAATGAGCGTCGGCGAGCCTCGAGTGGGCGATAGCAGCTGCTGCTTCGTATCCCTCGCTAATTTAAGAACAACAAACTCGCTCTGAACCAATCAGCACCGCTGTCAGTTCGCGGCTCATGAACGCTATACTTTTCATTCTGAAGAGACGTCTCCTCATTTCACTTCCCGCCTGTTTTCGCGGCTCTCCTTTTGCCTTCCATTCGCCATTTGTGAAATACCCTCACTCCAGCCCAAGAAAACAAAAGCCCACAAAAACGGCAACATGGAGACCAACAGAAGTTTCATTCGCCGTGAACTTGGCCCCGTTTTCTACGACAAAAACGACAATATTAAGATGAGCAGGACACAGAAATGTTGGATGTCCCTCATAAGATGAACTGTTTAAAGAAAAGAGTATATGTGTATTGCGCACCATCCTCTACAGCATGGATTTACCGGATTTGTTAACAGCAGAAAATGACATAGCGAGCCTTATGGCCATAAGTCTGGCGAAGTGCGAAAAGGCTCGGAAGGACCCTCTGTAGTGTTAATGCATTTGAATCGAGCAGGAGCGAATGCTACTGTACGCCCAGAACAGACTCTTCTTTCTTACTTTGTAGAGGACTTGGCCTGACTCCCCTCCTCCTCAGATACATTCAGAAGGCATTCAAGATGTCTGCGCGTAGTAACAGTGATAACAAACGCCGACGAACATAAGCCAGGCCAAACATGACTAACGCTCGAGCGCCGATCTGCCAGTGAAAGGGGAAAGAAACACAACACTAGCCTACAAAAACAGGCACCATGCGGCAGACATTTTACCCAACCTCAGACTCAGGCAAATAATGTACAAGTTACAGTGTTTCCATAAATAATATTTGATTTCATTAAATCATGTGAATTTGGCTTGCTTTGTCTCGTAGAATCTCACAGAAATGAGGCAAAAGAACATTTTTGTCCATTAATGAAGAAATTTTCCAAATTTAGCCCAACGCAGAGAGAGACAGTTCTTTGACAATAAGCATCTTTTACGAGCAAACAGGCCAAATATTCCCAATTTCTTCTTAATCTAATAGCTTGAGGTACTATCTTCTACACCCATATCATATCAGGGAAAAGCTTTTGGAGGTTTTTTTTTTATAATTTGAGATATTTTGTTGTCTTTATTTTTCAGGTGGATGGTGTAGACGGTTTACAGGGGACTGGTAGGGCACTATTTTATTGAAACCAAATCTATGAGTGGCTCTCTGACGAGGGGTGGAGTAACACAACCAAAGAGGGGGGTGAGGTGGCTCAGTGCCACTTCACGCAAGCAGCGACAGACGTCCTCCTACGCGGAAGGGGGCTGTGCCATTTTCTTTTTGCCAACCGGAACAATTCAAACACGGCTTCCTTTCCGTGCTTTTCTAACATAAACAAAAGGAGCGGCGAGAATCCGCCACTTTACAGATGATAATGAGGGCGGCTATAAGAGAGAGGACAGAATGTTTCAGAGACGAACCAAAATGACTCAAAAATGAGAACAATGTAAGCTGCCTTATTAGTGACAGCGCGCACTGGCGACAGGGGAAAACACACAAACGGACAGATGCAAGCCAGCCTACGATTACACGCAAGCACCTTCAGACGGGCGCATATGCGAACATGCAAATGACAAACATAAAGGCACACGAAAAATATACATGCAGAACGTATGCATACATATGCACTAAAACTTGCATGTATAGACAAATACCTGCCTACACAAAAAATATTATTTTTACTTCTGAAAGCATATGCCAAATGGCCAAGTTGTAAGTCGCATAGAAGCGACTGGATAGTAAGTTAGTAAACGGTTTGGGTGGGTGGGGGGTTGGGGGTTGTGGTCAGGATTTGGAGGAGGGCAGCACAACACCACCAGCACCACCCCCCACACCACCCCGCCACACACACACACACACACACACACACAACTCAGCCCCAGGGTGGGTAAATCCAGATGAACGCAAAGGGACGCGACGGATTAGCTGGCCCCAGATGAACACACTCTACTGCCCCAGCTAAAGGGCATGGATGCTGGACAGCCCAGATAATGCAGTGCAGCGCACACTGAGGCTAATCACTCTGGGCAAAGCTGTGCTCCAAACCAGACGGTGCTAGGTCAAAATATAAGAAGAGAAAAAGAGCAAGACTATCAACAACACAATGTTCTTGCTCTTGCTGTGGTAAAAGAACACTAAGCTGTGCCGTCCAATAAGTACACAGAGTCGCGCTATGCTAAAAGCACAATGACCTGGGCCCTGCCATACCTGAAGTACCTACACCATACCAAAAATACGCTGTGCTGTGCTATGCTAAGCTAAAAATACAGTAGATTGGGCTATTCCATGCTAAAAATAAATAAATAAATAAATAAATAAAAAATAGAGTGACTATCGGCACGACAGCCAGGCATATTTGTCTATAACAATACCGTCGAGTGAGCAGCTCCGCTAATTCACAAGACAGTCGTGCGGATATCCTCATACAAAAAAAAAAAAAAAGTTATATCGTGCTAAATGATCACGAAGCAGGGCAACACTGTGAAAAAGTGTGCTATGCTAAAAGCATACCGAGTTGTGCCATGATATACTAAAATTACACTGAGATAGGCCACACTATGTTAAAGGCTGCGCTATGCTATACTAAGCTAAAAAGACAGTAAGCTGGGCTAATCTTGCTTAAAAAAAAAAAAAAAAAAAACTATGTTAAGCTGTGGTAAATGATCACGAAGCTGTGCAACACTGTGCTAAAGCGTGCTTTGCTAAAAGCATACCAAGCCGTGCCATGACACTCTAAAATTACACTGAGATGTGCTACACCATGCTAAAAAAAAGAAGGCTGTGCTATGCAATACCAAGCTAAAATTACAGTAAGCTGGGCTATGCTAAAAAAAAAGTAATGCTATGTTAAACGATCACTGAGTTGTGCAATACTATGCTAGTACTGGGCTGTGCTAAGCCATGCTATAAGTGCAGCGGGCTGTGTTATGCTATGCCGAGAGCTGTGCAGAGCTAAATGTGCATTGTACTGTGCTCCGTGGTGTCTCAAATGTCTGCACTGCGATACTTTGCAGCTACTTTATGTCCCCAGAAGGTGTTCTGTGATGTGACTGTGCCTGCTGCTTCGAAAAGCCCAGGATTTTTGTGAAGCAGTGCAAAACAGAATTATGCATGTTACACTTCTCCCTAAGGCTAATCCTCAAGGACAAAGTGCACTCTCTGAATACACATCTGCGTCACTGTTGGTGCACTGCTGTTACAAGATAAAAATTAAAATGGAAAAATATAATTGAAAATACCCCAACAGGAGGAGAATTTTGTGTAAATGCACAGAATACTCAAACAAATGCTGTTAAAAAGAGCAAACTTCTGCCCCTTGTGTTAGCCACTGTTGGCCAAACTAATTGTTACTACCAAATGGCAACTAACAAGCACATCTTTATGACATAGTTCATCAACTGAAAAAAAAAAAAAAAAACCTGCAATAAAAGACAAAAATATTCTTCACTGAATTTTGACACAATCCAGGACAACATTTTCCACTGTCTATCAGTGTAAATACATGCTACAAGGCATTTTGCAGCAGCATTTTCAAATCTGAAGCCAAAATCTGTAACCAGGACAACATTTATGAAAGAGCCAATTTTTCTGATGGTGAAATATACTCTAAAAAGTCACAGGGCATAAACGGCTTGACGAGTAAAGTGCCTGAATGGCTATGCCTGCATGATAAGCTGCCATTTTTCCTTTGGAATAATAATTATTTTACAATTCTGAAAAAGGAATAATAATACATATAAAATATTAAATTCGAAGGACAGAAAACGCTAAAAATAAAAATGAAAAAAGCATGATTGAGACGGCTGCTCGGACGGGGCCGTAGCGACCCAACCGTTCCGCAGCTCGGCGAGCTCGGGAATGTCCTTAATGCGCACAGCGGAGCCAGACCGCACGCGGGCAGAGACGCCGATCGCCTTTCAAAGAGACCTGGTCGCGGGCCAGCTACCCGCGTACGGCTCTCAAACACGAGACGAGCCGCCGTCCCAGTTCACAGCCACCGAGTGTATATAGGAACATCATTCAGTTCCGCGCTCACAGCCCCCACAGAAACGCGCGCCCACGCACACTCGGGAGACTGGCAGGCCAAACAGCGGCTAAGCACAGAGATTGTAAAATACAGCCTACAACAGCAGGAGAGCCTTCCTCGGTTAGCAATTCCTTTGTGACTGAAATTCAAACTTTTAGGGTTTAAAGCCCTTTAGAGCACAATAATCGTAGCTATAACATTAATAATGATAATAATAATTATAATAATAATAATAACAACAACAACAACAACAACTTATTAATTTATATGAAAATAAAATAATACCATAAACTTTTAAAATACATTCATAAACATTTTCCTGATTTTTTTCTCCATCTTTAAGTTTTTGAAATTTGGCCAAATATTGAAATTGTCAAAAGTTTTCTAAGTTACTAAGTCATGCAGCAAATTGGGAGATGGCATCCTCAGCATAAGATGGACTGAACACCATAGATTCCCCAACCAAAGCCCCCCTCGTGACGACCTGCGGGCACTGACCAGGCGTGTGGATGAAGTAGGCCAGGTACAGGTCCAGCTCCTTGACGGAGACGCCGATGTGGTGCGGCTGCACGCACAGGCCCGGGTTGGAGCACTGGGGCGACTTGACCAGCCTCTCCCCGTCGGTGCTCTCCAGCGGGCTCCCCTTGAACAGGATCACCATCACCAGGTCCAGCCGCCACACCTTGTCTGCCTGCCGGAGGCAATCGATGCGGCGGATCTTGCCCTTCTGGTCAGGGTTGGAGATCACGCAGCAGGGCGGCTTCTTCCCCGTGATGGTGAGCACGAAGTCCTCCCGAAACTCGGGCCGGATGTCCTTGCGCAGTTTGGCCAGCAGGCGGGACGCCCACTTCTGTTTAATCTCGGGCTTCTCTCCCAGCAGCTCGTCCTTCACTGCCCTCTCCTCGTCCTTCGTCATCCGCTTCTCGTGCTTCTTGAAGTACTTGCGCTTGCGGGCCTGAAGGTTGAACCAGGTGTAGGCGAAGGCGCGGACGTGTGGGAGCAGGGCCTCAATGAACGGATGAAATTCATCCTGAAGTAGGAAGAAGAGAATAATAATGACAATTCAAAAGTGGGCAAAAAGACACTGTCTCTGTCTTCGAAAGAGAAGCTTAAGTATCTGTGTAAGAAGACAATGGCAAAGCCAATGGTTTAATTCCAAAGTCTAAACACTTTGGCAGATGATAACCGACATTCACGGCGCCATCTTATTCAAGCTGGAGAAATGGCGGCGATTGCCAATCTTGTTGCGAAAGTCAGAACAGACTCACAGCCAAGAAATTAGTTTTAAACGCTTAAAATATTAAGGTTGACAACCAAGGTTAAACCTCTGCACTTAATTGACAAATAAAAAACAAGTATCATTTTTAAAAATATATATATATTTAATAATCACATTATAATGAGTAACATTTCTGAGGGCAATCAAGAAATTATACAGAAAAAAATCTGACATTATTTATAGACATTATTAGCTGCTTTGCCACAAAACACAGCTGAATTAGAAAATACAATTAAATGATAATGGAAGACACAATAAATGAAATCTGAGAAGCTTCAGGCCAAGGGTTGGCAAATACGGCGGCGCAGAGTCACTTCGCCGCCCCACATTCGGTAAAATACTCACGGCTCGGCAATGGTGCCAAAACACCAAATAACCAAAGCATTCTACCAGGCTCATCACACACACAGGACCTATTCCCACCGCATCTGCCAAAACTTAACACCACGCAGGTAGCAAAACACACTCTTTTTCTAACGTTTCCACAAAACTCAACTCAACGACAAACAGTCCAAAAAATACGCTTTCAGTACCAAGAGACAAGGAAGTATCCAGATAGTTACCATTTCGTACTTTCATCGTAAATTCAGCACGTCGTCTGTAAAAAAAAAAAAAAAAAAGCGTCCCGTTTCAAAGAAAACTGACGGTGAATCTGGACAGAAAGCGTGAAGGAAAATGAAGCCTTTAAAGTCAGAAAAAAAGTTGCAAACTACAAAAAAAGGCCCAGTTGGCTTCAAAAAAGGGGGAAAAAAGGTTAATTTAAAAAAAGAGATGTCAAGACACCCAGAGAGGGAATGGAGAAGGGGGAGGGGGCTGGGAGGGGAGGAGGGGGGGTTGGACAGACACCAACCTTAAGATCGCCGGTGCTGCCAAAAATGGGGGAAGAAAAAAAAACCGAAGAGACACAGGGTGCCTGTTTTTTTTCTCTTTTAAACTTCGACTATGAAAAAAGGAACAGCATTACTTAAAATAAACACGTTTCGTGCGCGCTTTCCAAAATACAAAAAAAAACTAAAGAAGAAAAAAATCCTTGGCAAAGCAGCAAATGGCAGAGCTGTTTGCACAGATCTGGGGCCCCAGTGCAGAACACAGGGAGGCAGAGAAGAGAGAGAGAAAGAGAGAGAGAGATAGACGGACGGATGGAGGGCCACACAGCACAACAGAAAACAAAAAAAAAAGAACTGAATCAATGTTGGAAGACCGCGCGCGACCGCTGGCAAGCCCGAGTGCGGATTCTTTTTTTTCCCCTCTTTCTCTCCAACTCTCTCTCTCTCTTTCGCTCGCGCTCGATCCAGTCCTCTCCGCGTTCTCTCCCCAACCATTGCCTGAGCCCTTGCCAAGTTCAGCAGGGCCCACCTATTTGGCAACGAGACGCTCGCCGCTCAGCCAATGCCTGCGCTTGAATCGCTGAAAAAAAGGAGGGAGGTGAGAGAGAACGGAGGGGGAGGATGGTGGTGAAGCGAGAGAGAGAGAGAGAGAGAGACGGTGCGTAGTTGGTCGGATGGCACACAATCTGCCAAATCTAACAGCTCTTATCTCATGGGCAGAAGGGTCCAAAGGAGACTAATTTTTTATGCACCGATCCGCAGGACCCCACCCGCGAAACGTCTCCATCTTGAGCGCGGCCGTCATCGCCTCTCTCTAAACGCCACGCATGCCCACTACACCCCCCCACCTCCCACCACCCAGCTCGCTCGGGTGGCTCCTGTTACACCACCTTGGCATCGCGTGGCATGAGAAAACGGACTCCGAATCCCACCAGACCCTCCAACCAGCTGCTGTTAGCACTTTCAGGGCGCTAACAAAGAGGGGGCGAAGGCAGACCCCCCAAAAAAATACAGAAGCGTTGGGTTTGCGGTTCCGAAGCGCATTTATACGCGCACAAACGCAAGCACGATTACACGCACCCCCACACACATGCACACACACACACCCACACACACTCTCTCGCTAACACACGCGTACACACACACACCCACACACCCACCCTCGCGCACCACTGCAGATCCGTTTCGGACAAGCGATGAAAGAAGCGCACATTTCGCCAGCCAAGGGTGAATTCACTAACCTCTGAGCCAATGGGCCGAGCGGATTCCCTGGAAATGACACCGAGACCGCAGGCGATGTATCACCACAAATACAGATATCATGCCCTGCACTGGCTGGGCAAATGCGTCAATCATCAACAAACAGCAAATCAACACAAATCCCGATTATACATACGCAGAGATTCACTGCATTTATTAAGAACTGAGATTCGGTTCTTCACAATCTTATTTTCGGAGTTGGCAAAAATGGCTTCTTTCCTTCTTCTGAATCTTTATAGTGGCAATTAAAAAGCTCATAAAAGATACATGTGTTTCACATCCAGAACTCCATTTCAGTATTACAGGGCAAAGTTGGGCTCTTTTCAGTGAGTGTAACAGACCTTTTGCTGGGGTGCAAGCAGGTCAACAAAGAGCAGAATCACACCACATCCAGTTTATGCACACACTCAAACTAATGCATGCATGCACACAGACGAAAACATGGACACAGTCCATGAACACATAATTCATAGAGCCCCTCTCCCAGCACAAACACACACAAACACACACACACAAACGCACACCACGCATGCACACACACGCACGCACACACACACACACACACACGTACAATAATTCTCACATGCAAAGAAAAGCACATATATGCAAGACAAAAGCCATAAATATCTCATTGCTTAAACACACTCACAATAGGTTTGATTGGATCCCTCAGTTGCTTTTTAAATACATGAGGTCAGGGAGTGCATATCACGTCACACTCACTTAGAAACTATCTGAGAAAATGTCAGCCTTTTCGCAGTTGCAAAGGACATCCAGGCAATTGAGTTTCCGCAATCAACGATACTGAATATGAGCCCAAGTTCGCCCAAAAGCACTTTTCACTTTTATTTTTCATCTGTCACAAGAGGCCAGTCTCATCCCAACTCGTCATATAGTGACGCTACCTAACCAAGCATCAATAAACAACAAGAAAGGAGGCTTTGGCCTCCTTACTTGATGCAAGTTTAAAACAAACCCCACTCCCTGATCCCTAACCCTTAATCCAAACCCTAATCCGAAATGTCAAATAAGGACGCCAAAAGCCGCCTTTTTCATTGTATATCGACGCTTGGTCAGGTAGCGTCAATATATCGGAAGTTGGTATGAGAATGCATTGATCACAATCATCATCCATCAACTACCCTGCTGCCCACACGCACAATTCCAATAAAAGGCAATCAATTTTATTGCTGGCATCTTTTTGTAGCAGACTACTGACAATAAGATGCTTTACAGAGTAAAGCTGCTCTGCTGGTAACAAAGGGGGTAAAATGTAAACACCTTGTCTGATCCCCCACACAGCAAGTACAAGGTAAAGTACTGCCCATGGTGGGGCGATGGGACGGGAGAGGAACCCAAACAGAGAGGGAAAGGGACTCCGCCGATGAGGAGGAATCGCAGGAGGAACCCCACAACAGCGAGTAAGACCATTCACCACTGGCCCTGTGTAAATGGATGCAACAGTAATCTATCACTGTGACTGACAAAGGTTGTGTCAGCTACAGTTGCCATTAAATACGCAGCTAAAGTAAGAAGTCCATACAAAGGAAAGTAGAATGCAAGGGCTGGTCAAAAAGACTTATTCTGTGTCAGGTGCCAGAGTCCAGCGAATGAACTTAATGGAGGTGTGAGCAAAATTGCAAATACTGAAAAGCCATTTGTGTAAACATTCCCATGTTGCAAAACATTTTATCAAAGACAGGTGTGTCTCTTGCCTCCGTTGCAATAAAAATGGATAGAAAATAATTTTTCAAGAATTTCTGGCAGAAAAAAAATGATACCGCATCCCACGTATTCTCGGACAGAACTTGCCGCTTGTGATGTTTATCAATTCCCCTAAATCCAAATTAAGTTGAAGGGAAAGATTTGATGGCATTCCAACAGTCCTTATTAATGTGAAGGCAGAATTTATTCACGTTACAGTTGCAGGCCTCTAGCACTGCTCAAGAAAATTGCGGGAACTTTGGAAATTGTGTGTATAGCACATAGCGCTAATGCGTGTACATTGTTTGTAATAAAAAGGTAAGACTCAGAACTTTTTTGTCACACCTCATACGGAGTTCAGAGGGGTCGGTTAGCCGACAGACTGTCAGCGATCAGCAGACTGGTGTCTGAGTCCTCCTTTAATCTCTTCATTACAGCGTCTTATTTTCGCTAAATCTCACACAACACAGAAGCCGGGGCTGGAGTCTGCATGACCTTCAATCAAAAAAAACAAACCTCCCTCTTTTGTGTTGGGTTTGCTTCTCCCCGAGATCAAACTACTGACTCAACGTTGGGTAAACTGTGTCTGGGTCAGAACACGCTAATGCATGTGAGCACGCAAGAACGCACGCACACACAAGCACACACACACACGCACACAGACACACACACACACACACACACACACACACACACACACACACAAGTTAGTGCAGCTGTCCTTGTTAGGATATTGTATTGACTTCCATTCATTGTGTAAAGCCAAGCCCCAACACTGACTAAATCATGCCAAACCACAACCTTTACCAAACCTCAATTCACACCTGAACCCTAATCATAACTATGACCTTAAAATAACAGCTAGCCACTTCAGGACAGAGCATTGGTCCCCATACGGACTGCTCCTGACAAGCTCAGTGTTTATTCTAGAAATGGTCCCAAACTGATGATAAAAATGCACCCGCACTCATACACACTCACATGCAGTTACATAGACAATGTACACACATTCACACTTGCGCAGATAAACTCATAGTTGCAAACGTATGTGCACACACACAAAAGCACACACACAGAAATCATGCCCACAAACATACTCAGACATGCCAACATACGTCCACACTTACAAACACACTCGCATGCACACAGTACACGTATATGCACACACATAGATGCAGTCAAAGACACAAATACACTTACACAATCATAAACTTACTCACACGCATCTAACAATAAATAGAAAGAATCTCTGTCTGCCTGTCTACATTTGCATATCCTTCGATATTCTTGGCAACAGGTCAACCAATCGACATCATACTTCTACGTATTCGTGTCTTTCAATTTTCCTGGCATCTGTTCAACCAATTGACCTCATACCTCTATGTATGTTTGTCAATGCTCTGGGCAACTGTTCAACCAGTCAACATCACGTATTGCCGAGGACCCATGGAAATGCAGTGTCGAGTGTGAAGTCGTTTTTGGCTGTGCGGTTCTTGAGAAAGCTGCCAGCAGCAGTACCGCAGGTCGAGCCATTAGCCCATTCCGAACAGGCACTGCACTCGCACAAATAAACACCACAAACTCGCACAACATATGGACACACAGATTCATACACGCCGGCCGTCACAAACACAGAACTGCATACACACATACATTCAAGACACGCACGCCAAAACACGTACGCAAGCACTCAAACACACAAGCTAAAGGCAAAACACTCAAGCAGGAACTGAAGATGGCTACAGCGGCAGCCTGGCAGAGCATTAGCTCAGAGGTCTATGGCTCCCAGACACCGAAAAAGCAAAAAAAAAAAACTGCCAGCCTAACAATCAAGACGATGACTCCATTTCAAAGTCCAAGTCAGATTTCCGGAACAAAGACCACGATTCTGACCAAAGCTCAGGAGCACAGAGAGTTTCTTTGCCAAAAAAAATAGCCGAAGAGTTGTAGTCTTACATTTAGACAAAAAATTTTATTCCAAATCATACATTTTTTTCCAAATTTAAAAAAATCATTCGCAAATTGGAGTAGGATTTGCCAGTAGGGTCAGGAAATTTAATTTGTAGACCAGACACTAATTTAGAACAAGCCAAATGGTATTTTCTTCATGAATGAAAATTTCAAGCCAAAGCACTTTTTAAGATTGATCTGATTGACCAGCAGGTAAAAAGATGAGAAATCCTCTTTGACTCAAGTTAGTAAAAGAAAGTGTTTTTGTTTCATTAAAGGCACCGAATCAGTTTTTCTTACAGAAAAACACTCAAAATTTACTGACTCAAATTAAAGGGGGAAAAAAAAAAAAATCATCTTTCTGACCCAGATTATTGAACAAATTGGACGTTTTTTAGCAACAGGTTCAAGGGATACAAAGTGTGTTGGATTGGAAGTTTTGTAGGAAATTTAGCTCAGAGCCTCATGCCTTTAGGTGACAGTAATCATTCACAGTAATCTTCTGAGTGAAATTTCATTCAGTAAAAATAGTTTCTAAACTAAAGGAGAAAAAAAACTAAATGTTTCTTCAGTGAAACAGGCTTTTGTGAAGGTTAACAACTTACTAGAGCCACATATAAGAACTTATACACCAACAGCCAGGAAGAAACATTTATTTAATGACTTCCTTCAATAGAATATTTAATGACAAATTCAATCTGCGATAATAGTCCTGATAAATTGTTTTACAACTAAAATGATATTGCTACTCTGGAAGTGGACCCTGCTAAGAAGTTATACAAAGATTTATTTGTGTTTGGAAGTCTGGGAACTTCTGCATGTCAAGACAAGGTGTCATACTGTTTTCTTAAAACCATTTAGGCTGAATTTGAAAAAAAGATTAAAAGGATTTGATAGCTTTACAGACTACAACCAGAATGCAGTTAATCTTTCAGTGGTAAATTATCTCTTACCGAGTACATATGGTACCAAATGGATATGTACTTGGTTAGCATGCCAATGAGAGCAAACATTACACATTACACCACTGCCCCAACTGTTATAGGTGGAAAAGTCTGGTTCAGAGGGAAGACAGTGCTCCCCAATTTTCTTATTCTGATCAACCGGATTTGCTAATTAACACATTTCCATAGCCAAGAGCTTGAGCGAATTTGTGAAATTAGCTGGTCTAGTTCAGGCAGGAACTCTCACTTTCAGGCCCTTAAACTCTCTGTCTCTGGTTACCCATACCAACACGTTCTCCTCCTGACTAGTCATATAGTGACACTACCTGACCAAGCGTCAATGTACGACAAAAAGGAGGCTTTTTACGTCCTATTTTGATGTTTAGGGTTAGGGTTTAGGTTGGGGTTCGGGGGTAGGGTTCATTTTAAACTGGCATCAAATAAGGACGGCAAAGGCTTTTTTTTTTTGTCGTAAATCGACGCTTGGTCATGTAACGTCACTATTTGGCGTTTCAGGATGAGACAGGGTTACCCATACCATTACGATTAACAGTACCAATACCGCAATCCAAAGCAGTATAGCAAGTGTTATTGTTACCTTTAAAGCCAAAATAGTCACAGTTGCTACCTTTACCATTGCCGCTAGAATGCCAGCACAGTTAGCAGTGCCATTGCTGGTACGACCATCAGTGCTTGAAGTTGTCTACACCTTAGTGTGTACATTGTATGTTTTCTTGTTATTGTCATGTTGTCTGTAATACTTTATGCTGCCATTTTGGCCAGGTTTCCCTTGAAAAGAGATCATTGATCTCAATGGGACTACCTGGTAAAATATGGGTTAAATAAAATTTTTAAAAATCGTGAATAGAGAAATTAGTCAATGTACACTGAGTCTGCATCTTGCTGACAGATAGCAGAAAAGTTTCAAATTACCAACATAATGGCAACTAAAAATAAACTGGTAACAACAGGGCAGTGCATCAGGTAAGTCATGAAGATTGCACATAATCTAAAGATATCTGGCTGCTTATGACCCTTCCCCCCTTTGCGTGTTTTCCGAGAAGTTCATTCCTATACAAATAATACGCCTGCTAGATTAAAAATAGGTCTAATTTTCAAGTATGAACCTCTAAAAACAAAGAAGAACTTAACATTTTAAGGAGCAGCCAAAACATTTACAAAATAAAAAAGATCCTTAACAAAGCAAGACCGAATGAAAATGACAGATGTAAAAACTTATGGAAAAATAAACAATAAAATTCTGCAGTTTCTGACCCAAAAGCCTATTTGTATCAAGAGACAACATTCAATTCACAGTATATCAGCTGTGTGTCACCTTTCAACGCAACTGTAGCTATATTTCTTCACTACGGTGCAAAGAAATTCTGAATAGGGTATTGGTATCAGAGCAACAAGACCAAACTGAAAACATTAAATCAATTAGGTCCACTTATTAATATTATTTAAAAGAACTCTATGTAAATATGTAGTCTATAGTTCACGATTTCATTGGATATTTTGGTTTACTCTTCACCAATAGCAACATTTTGTCAAATATTTCCATACGGGCCTTTCTTGTTGCTATACACTGGAAAATGCGGCGAAGTGGCATCCCGGCAAAATTTAAAAGCAAGAATGGAGCAAATGAAAATATACCATGAGTGCATGGAAGTAATACGCTATTCCTCTATGAAAGAAGTCAGCTTTAAACCAGCTTCCAACTTGGCATGATTTGATCAGGGGAAATGCACGTGGATGTTCAACGGCCCATCAACTCTTGTGCCGGGCAATGAAAAGCTTGGTGACACTTGTGCGTTTTTCCCCCATTTTTTTTCGAGGGATAAGAAACCGATAGTTGTAGAAAAGGAGCTGCCAGGAGACGGGAGGGGGAGCGAAACGAGCAGAGGAGAGAGGAGTCTGGCAAGCCCTCCTAACCGCATCATGCACGGGCCATTTACGAGGACCTACTTAATCAGCATCGGCCAAATGTGGTTTTGTATTAATAAAAGTAACTTAGGTTGGCATGATTTTTATGAAGCCAAATAAATAAATGCCCTCCCGTCTTATTCTCGGTCTGGCAAGGCTAATCCTGTTCAAATATTTTCTCACTGATTCGATGAAAGTTCACGGGACATTATGAGCTGACAGATGAGAGCTAGGTTAACAGTGAGCTTTCGATAACAAGGATACCTTTACCTTATTCACAGCGGTGCGGCGGAAATGCTGCATGTTACTTACAGCGATGGAAAGCAATATCCTACTGAGTAGTTACACTCAATATTAACGTCAAAATAAATGAACACATACCAGCTGATAATACAATCACGAAAAAAAAAATACTATCCACGTGTAGGCATGTATTCTGCATATCAATGTCATATTCTGATTAAGCAAAGCATCCAATATCAAACTAATGTCCAACTTGAAAGAAACAACCAAACAGACTATTAAAAATACTGGACCAAATAAGTTTCATGAGGTCTAACCCAATTTAGTTTAGAAAACGACTGTTACTGCAATGTTGGCAGAACCGAAATACCGAATGTCAAATGAACTAGCTTTTTGGCACGACTATAGTTTACATGGCTTTTGTTGGATTTTCCCCTCGACGTTGCGTGGCCGGGATTTAGTTTGTACTTTTGAACCCGATTTTAATAAATCATGATTGGACAGAAGAAAAGCTCTCGTATTTAAGTAAGCCAGGGCTTACTTTCAACGGCCAAGGGCTGAGACGTATGAACACCAGCGAAGACTGCAGCAGTGATGGAGAAATGTTTATCAGGTCAAGCTATCGGTGAATAACACTGATAGAAGACGCAACTGCAGTCCATCATCAATTTGAGTTAGTGCGCAGGGGAGTACAGTTTCCTGAAGCTCTCATATTTTATAACCATTTTCGGCCCATGCGAAATCCTGTTTTAAGCCTACAATGGGGAAAGACTGAGCCATTTTCAACACGACGAAAGGCTCTTTTGTCTTTAAGCAATAGGCTAGCCTACTTCAGAAGGTCTCCCTAATTTGCCAAAACTCGATTCACTCTTTCAGTATACTCATATTAAACATTTGCTATTTAATATGGCAACAATTACAGCAAAGCAGTTGACAAAGCCGCACTGAGCCATTTTCATGAAAATGGAAAAGCAAAAAATGAGAACTTCCTTCATCACATTTTTAAAAGTAGGCTACCGGTAACAGAATTCTTTCGCTGTCCTCCTAATTCTAGACGCGTCCGTTTAAAATCCAGTGGGTAAGTCTGCCAGCAGCAGATTAACTAATTCAAGCACGAGTTTATGAGAAAGAGGCAGAACAGACTGTAGATTAAAACTGAGCCGTTTATTAAAAATATTCAGAATAATAGTAGGCTATACACGCCAATAAAAATAGAGCATAACCTGTTCTATTATTTCCCTGTGAAGCACTTATGATCCGTTTTACAGAGCAAAGCTGTCTGTTAGTAACCGTTCACAGCGACAAGCGGATTTGTATTTATTCATTCATTTATTCACTCATTCATTCATTCTTTCTTTCATTCAATTCAAATAATAAATAGCCTAAATAAATAGCACTGAAAAGTTCCGTTTTTGCTCCTGTTGGGCAAATTTTCAGACGGTGAAATAATTAAATCTTTGTCAACATTTGAGAGGTTTCCTTGTAGGCCTAATTAATGTCCTAAACGCCAAATTACACAACTGACTAATTTGACGCATATTTAAACAGATAAAACAAACTGCTCATGGTCAGACCGTTTCAGATCACTTAGTATTTTCGACCATTTATTGATTGGTGAGTAGCCTAAAAACCGCTGGAACTTTTACAAAGGGGAACCCAGTTGGCCTGTTGCTTACGCATTAAATACAACTTCCATAAACTATATGCCGTAACATGTCTTAAAAAACATAGGCCTACACATCGTGCTCATAAATGTTAAAATAAAGTAGGCTGTTCAACTGAACAAAGCGACCTTGACCACGCATTCAAAAAAATGCCTAATCCGTCTGCAGTGCTCCGTCTGGATTGAAAGTAATCTCAAAGCACATTTTGCGTGTGCCGCATTCGCAAGCAGGCAAACCATTGCACAGAGATCGCTTGGTATCATCATCCTAAAAATTACATTAAACAGTGGCAATAAGCGGTCGGAGGTCACTCAGAAATAATGCAAAAAATGGATGATTACTACCTACAGTCAGTTATATGCAATTTACAGCCCAGAGGCTTAAAGATCACAACAATCAAACATAAAAGCCAAACAAGCGAAACTCGTTTTTTTTTTTTGGATTGCATTTAATTTGCATTAGTTCGATCACGATCAAAATGATCGTTAAGTCCACCAGCATGTGTTTTGTCTTGATCATGCTACCTTTCCGCTTTCCGAATAGTCTCAATGACAATCAGATTACGCAAGTTGGTGTATACTATGCACCCTGAGATGTGGAAGGGGAAAAAAAAAAATGGATTTCAAAACACGTTTGACTAACTGTGTAACACGATCGAATCCATCTTCAGGGTTATTAGATTTCGTGAGAGTGGAAAGTTTGAGTGCGGGATCATCCAAGATATTACCACTCAGGCAGACTTCAATGGACAGATCATACATAGTGTCGTGTATTCCGATGTTTCAAAAAGGTAAAACCCCGCGGCGGAGGACACTTAACACTAAATAACTCTTTTCGTCAAGTTTTGATTAATTTCACACCTTTCGCCCCCCTCCCCCCCCCCTTTCCCAGTTACAAAACTTTTAGCGAAACGAATTACTATATAGTTGGTCTGCCTGTTTTACTCGCAGAGAGACAGTTAGCGCCTGCAGTTTTTAATTCACTCCATCAGCAACGTCATCATAAATTCTATTTTTTACGCAAGGGACGATAAAAATAAGTGTGTGTGTGCGTATATATATATTAATCTACTTATTTATTTATTTACTTAGTTACTTAGTATTTATTTATAAATTAGTAAAGTTATGAATAACTAATAAATAATTATAAATAAATGAAAACCTTTTGATTTGGGAAAAAAATGGCCGGGACTAAAAAATGAAGTTAGAATAAAGGGCAGCCCGATTTGATCTAATTTAATTTCAGTCTGCATCAAGCCAATCAATTACCCATTTTGTGCTGTATAAGGACTCGTTTGGGTATAATTCGATGCGGTAAAATATAATAATAATAATAATAATAATAATAATAATAATCACCACATGATGAGACCGTATTAATTCAGATACATAAGAATTTTACACAAAAATGGAAAAACGAATATTTTACGTCACCAATAATTCTGAAGGCCAGTTATGGAATCATTGTTTTCTGTGCCCGTTCTAGTCAGCAATTCAACTATTACGTGAAGGGAAAGCCGGTTTTTGTCAACGTCTATTACTGGCAAGTTGAATTCAAGAACGTTTAAAAGAATACCGCAATAATATGCGTGTTAAGTTGTGCTAACGAATTTTCCACGGCTCAAGCTTTCCAAGCCTTTTTTTTTTTTTTTTGAAGGACTCTTATGAACCAACGAAATGTATTTGGCAACGAGTCACAAATTGCACTACACGTGCACTCTGGGAAGTTAGACAATTCGAGCGAAGGCGAGCAGCGATATACCCTGGCAGAACAAAACATTAAATGCAGTTAATTCTGAAAAAGTTAATTTTTCCCATTAAAGTTAATCGAAAATAAATCATATAGCAGAAAGATCTAATTTCTTGCACCAACGGGCGCTCACGTCACATTACTGAGATCAACAAAAAGATTACAGGGTAAATACACTTCAAACAAATTCAATTTAACATTCAAGATTAAATATTACATTGATAAATCGCATCTCGTCCGACCGAAACTTATTTTTCTTTTTTTTGCAAAAATGCAAACATATTTATAAAGACATCAGAGAGCTCGATATAACTGCTTTATATAGATCTCTATATTCTCATATTCAAGTAAGTCATGAGAATATAATGATAAATGTAAACAAACACCACGTAAAATAAAAAAAAAAACAACTAGAAGTTTTTTTTTAAATTAAACATTTCTTTTTCGCTCACCGGCGAAGAACACTTTAATTTTGTCAGTAAAAGAATGCAAATATTAAAGATATTTATGCAGACAGTTATTTTTTAAAAAGACTAAATTATTGTTGTGGGTAGAACGGATATAATTACTTATTTAAGTAGTATAAAACACGTGTTTGTCAGTATAAAACAGAACTTAATTTAATTTGTGTTGATTTCGAGTCCTTCCTGTGCGGAAGACAGGATGAGCCACGGTCCGTGACTTGTGACGGCTTGCTTTTGGTAAACAAAGGCCGCCTTCCTGAACCCTGATTCCTAAGTAGCTGGTTTTAGTCCTGCTCAGATGTCCCAAAAGCGTAGTTGCTAACTAAGTTAGCAACTTGCGTAGTTTGTCCATTCACAGTCAATGGGGCCAACTATGTAAGTTAGCATCAGTGATTTTCCTTTTCTTCTTTTTATTATTGGATTTTCTCTTATCATTGTAGCCTGTCTTAATTGCTTCATGTTTTTCTGATAATTTGGTTTTTATGTAAAGCGTATTGAGTTGCCCCGTGTATGAAATGTGCTATATAAATAAAATTGCCTTGCCTTGCCTTGCCTTGATTTCGGGAAACGCACCCCAGAACATCCCGGTTGCGCACCCGGGGTCCGCTGAGCAACGGAAAATGCTAGACCTCGTGGCACAGCCGGCAGCACGCGGACTGAACCACAAGCCCGAGAAACTGAGAGAGCCAATGACGGGACAGAAAGACGGAACACAAGACGCCCGTGCCCAAAACACCGCCGCAGGGGGTGCAGACTCGAGCCCAGGCCTGCATGCATGCAAGTATGCCAACCCACTGGCCTTTGGATACCCTTTCCCCTGTAAATGCCTAAACAAATACGAAGCAGACACGCTCACGCTAACATCAAGATCGAGTAAACAAAATGGAAACCCTAAAAAAGAAAGAAATAAATATAAATAAAAATGAACCACTGATGCAGGAAACTGAGTGGGTTTGTATGAGTAAAAACAAATAAAGCCACACACAGAGGCACCGCTGCAAACTCACTTTTACGAGGCGCTACGCACCCCAGCTGGCATTTTAACGTTTTTTCACTGTTGAATCAACGTCATGGATCATAGTTGAATCACCGTTGAATTATGTTTTGATTTTGAAAGATGAATCAACGTTGATTTCGCAACGTTTTTTCAACGTTGTTTCAACGATGAAACAAATCTTGTTCAAATTTCAGTGTTGATTTGAGATCATCTTGCTAACCTTTTTACAACCATCAGAGTTAAACGTTGTTTCAATAACGTTTCAACGCTGAAACGACAACTGACATAATTTCAACCATATTTCAACGTTGAAGGTCGGTCGTGTGCCGGCTGGGACAGGTCTTCATCTGTCCGCTATTATCCGCACTGTGGTTCGCTTGAGTCCGTTGCAGTAGGGCTCGTGACCACATGATCTTCTGCCAGCTCTGTTAACAATGGCCCAAGAGCTCTCCGACTCACCCTCTAAAGCATATGCCTTTTCTGTTAAGACCCAAGTAGGTGGGTAAAGGGAGTTAACTGCACCCACCATAGCAAAAGTGCAGAGCAAAAACAAAACCACCAAATTGCCTGCTTCACTAGGTCCATCGTCGGTGTAAAAAATATAATGTGGTCTGGAGCAGCATCAAGGCAGACCAGCAGACCACTGCCCCTCTGACTGTTGGGATATAGAACTCTCTCTGGCCACTGCTGTAGCTGACAATTACGCCAGAATACAGGTGGCCCTGCTCTCGCACCGGGCGATGCCACGTAAATAAGCAACATTACTCTAGTGTTTCATTAAGATCAGGGCAAAAATATAGGATCGGAATCTGGGGAAAAAGTTATGCCCTCTTCCTGTTCTGCGCTCAAATCCAGGCTAACTTGACACCTTACTTTGAAGGATGAGGCAGAATTGTTGGTGTTTACCATGCTTTGCTAACTAGTGCCTTACTATTCTGGAAAACCTGCAAACGACTAGTGGCGACAGCCTGCATGAGATCAACGAGCCACCTAGCCTCCACTGCAGACGTCTTATATGGTTCGCTTCCCTCACACAACAACGTCTGCGCATTTTAGCTAGGTTTTTTGTTCCACCAATCAAAGAGATGCTCTGAATTTCTGAAACTATAGGCACATACTGTTGCGGGAGGTAAGTGAAACACATTACATGTTTGCCATGGAGGCTAACCAACACCAACATGTTGAAAATGTTCAACAGGTGGAATTCGTCCAGGTTTCTTCGGCGTTGAAGTTTTCCCGAACACAAGTTCTTTAGCTGCAGAGCAGTGCATTTCAGTCGGCACTTCGGTAGTTAGACATTTGATGAGGGCCGGTCACTGCTTGATTTCCTTTATGTTCTCATCCAGTCTGCTTTTCATTCTTGAGAACTTTTTTAAAAAACGGTAGCATTGCGCGTGGCACATAAACAGTTCACTCGATACAGCAGTACTTACAGAAAGAACACGACTTATGATTTTTAGGAACGCTGAGTTGGCTTTTTCCGTATACACGCATTTTCTCTTACTTTGATCCGATTCTTATTTTGCATACGAAACAAATATCATTATCAACAAGTTTTATTTTGGAGTTTCTGTACGCACCATTTTTGTTTATTAATATTTGACAGGGGAAACCCAAAATGACTATAATTTAACAAACTTTCTGACTTGCTAATTTCGCTCAATGCCATTATGTCATGGAATTCAAAATCTGGCTTGAGGCGTAGACATTATTGTGTGAGGGAAGTGAAACACATAAGACGTTTGCAACGGAGGCTACCTGAGTGGACTTATGTTTGCCCTCCAGTACACACACATGTGTAATACACCCAACTCATCCACTGACACTGACGATGACTGCTTTCCACCGCATCAAAGTGATTTATGACAGCTCAATATCTGCCAATATCCTCTTCAATACGCATAACAGCCAATAGGAACAGGGTAGCTAAGAGATAGACCGATGGATGGATTGCTTGACTGCCAACAGTAGAGTTGCAGGGTGGAGCTCCAAGTGGAGCTTGGAACTCTGATTTGTTTCTGGAGGCATGAGGTTGGGAAGAACCATTAGGTCCTTGCACAGAGCGCTTATCCCCAGAAACTCCAGGGAATTTGCCTGTTTCTGTCCCGAATTCTCCCTACTCTCCACTTTCCTATCTGGCATTTCTCCTTACACATCCTCGTCCTCAGTAGAAGTTCCAGGTCAAGTATCAGCCAAAAAATTGATCCATGCAGCACCTGGCTGAACAACCTCAGAACATCATGGCCATTTTCAATGAAAGTATAGATTAATCATTAAGATGACATTTATCCATGCCAAATTTCATGCATTTTTAGTATTTAGTTCAAGGTTGCCCAAATCAGGCCCTTGAATCCAAATCAAGCCCAGCGTTCCTCACTTTTCAGGTAGCTTTATCTTCAATTCTTGAAGATGATTGGCCAGATTGTGATCACACCTGACTCCCAGGTAAAGGGAGGGTGGAAAACCAGCAGTACTTAGCCCCCAAGATACCTATTTAGATTGTAAAAATGGTCGCGACTTCAGTTTCTTCAGCATGTTTTGAGTTGAATTTTGAACACAGAATTGTAATTTTTTGCAACAAAATAGAGGCTTGAGCTAATTTGACTCTTTGTCAACTCTGGAACAAATCATGTTGAAACTAGAAGGGCACTCGGTGCATTACATACCTCTGCCGCGCCGTATATCAGTGTTATTGCTTCTGGATCCACAAGAATATTTATCCAGATCAGTAACAACTATAATCAATTCTACATTGGTGTAGATTCTATTTAGCACTGAAATTTCATGAAAATTTGATCATAAGGGAAATCATTCTATTCATGTATATTTTAACTTCTTATGAATCTAGAATCCAGAATATGTCCCAGATCACTTCTAAAATTGATTCAACTCATACCTGGACTTCCACCTACTATGCCACCAAATTCCATGTTGTGGGATGCTACACTCTCTGTGTGAGACGTTTAAGTTATTTAAATCTGCTGCTTGGAACATGAAAATGATGTGTGAAAAAGATTATCCCTATAGGACAATAAAGACTATCTATCTATCTATCTATCTATCCATCCATCCATCCATCCAAAGACTCTATCCATGCCAATCCGTTCATTACTCTTTAAGTTATCCTGTTAACAGACAGACAAACACAGGTGAAAACATAACCTCCTCAGTGGAGGTGATCACCAAATGAAACATTTTACTGCAGTATGCATTTACATAGCCACAAATTTCCTAAACCAAATAGGGTTAAGTACCTCGCTCAAGGGAACAATGGCAATGTCCTATCTGGGAATTGAATGTTTACATTACAAAACTTTATTAGTTCACTCATTACACAACACTACTAAAAATACGTCAGAGTACAATTTCAATTCAGCTCCTGTGAGTGGACCTGACAGAACACTGACCCAAGGCATATAGTGTCCCTCCTCCTCAAATTAAAAATCATTACTGGTTAGGCCAAAGTTCAGTGCAAGTCCCATCTTCTTCTTCAAAAATGCCAAGCTTAGATGGCAGTCAACCACAAAAATAGAAGTTTAACCGCAATTCTTTCATCTGCTATTCTGGTAAGGGCAGAAAAAAGCTATCAAACTGCGGAGATCTTAAGTAAACTGGGGTGTAAGGGCTAAGACCCACCACAAAGAACTCCGGCGGTGTCTTTATGACCCCCGCGCGCGTTCAGCTGTAACGGATGCGCCGCCTGAGCGATTGTCGAGACTCATTCAAGGCTTTGCGGCGTCACGCCTTTGTACACGCGTGTAGGTCGCCAACCCCCACATCCCATAGTACGACCCGCTGCAGCAACAGCACAGCGCGAGATCATCGCGGTGCCATCCTCGATATCTAATCCAACTTTGGCAACCGTCCGCGCAAAACGCCGGGATTGAACTGGGATGCTATACCTTCGGGGCATTTTAAAGTCATGTTACAGACAATGAGGATTTTCTAACGTAAAAATGCCGCAGCAGAAGCTGAAATAACAGAGCGGTAATCTGATTATACTTGTGAAAATAATGATGCGTAAGATGAGATAAAGCACAGTCTGGCTTTCTTCACTTAGCTGCTTGATGTTAAGCGCCCAGCCGTGCGGGGAGCTTGAAGAATGTTGTCTGGCGACTAGCCGACGCATTCGCCTCTAAATGTACGGTAACAGTGGAGTGAAATTTGTTATTTTTGCTATGTTCTTAAGGCACTTGGGTTTTAAATCAAACAATGAATGAGACGAAATGAGACAATCAGCTTTTAATTTCACAGTATTCACAAGTACACGATGTACCATTTTAAAGCCACAGTATTTAGATATGCCTACTGCTAAGATTGCTAATTAAGACAATCGTATAGTATAACCTACTTAGCCTACTTGCGTGATTTGGCATCTTCTGTGAAAGTGTACCTCCCGGCCCTCGTCGCTGCCGGTAAGTGCTAACCTTTGTTTCAGGAGATTTTTTGTCCTTAGTCATGCTCAGCTGCATTTAAATTAGAATAATTTGGCCGGTCAGTAAAAACATAAATAAATAAATAAAATAATAATAATAATAATAATAATAATAATAAAATAATAATAATAAAATAACTTTCCACTTTTTTCCCCATGAATGATTTGGTTTGCTTAAGCACTGCGTTTCGCGTCATTGTCTTGCCGCAGGGTGAAGCGCCAGCGGATATAGTTCGATGAATTTCTTTGCTCGTGGACATGGAAAATCTACATTATCAATAAAGTCAATAAATCCCACTCCAAAAGCAACCATTCATGACTCTGAGCGGTTCAGTGTTTATCCAATGAGGTGGCAGGTATACTGTGCATTATAGGATGTTCCACTCTTTCTTCACACTTTTGGTTTTCCATCTCTTCAGTAAAAAAAAAATATATATATATATATATATCCTGGATTCAGAACACATTTGGCAGTTCACTGTATATTTTGTAAGGGAAAATCTGCTGGCGACTGTATCATTACGAACTGGCAGAATATGACCATTTGGCAAATCATTCTGAGCTAAACAGATGTTTGACACAGTCAGTGACTGTGATGCATACACTGGATATCGCCTTATTTTGAATAGAGAGTTTTGATTGCGATTAAACCACATAAAGGTCAATCCTTCATTGCCAGACAGATGTAAGTAATTCTTGCAATTCTACTCAATAAAATTGATTGTATAATATTAAACAAAACACCAAAATATATTTAAAGATGTCTTATTTAGTATTTCAAGTATTTTGCGGCAAAACGGTTTTCTTATGATGTCTTCACAGCGAGGTTTAGTAATAGCTTTGCATGTTTTACCTACTCAGAAAATGTATTTCACTTGGGAATCAGTGTCAGTGGATTTCCACGTGGACTGATATTTCTCATAGGTGTGCAGGGCTGTTTTAAGATGAGCACACGTCACCAACCAGATGTTCCCACGACTGGTCAATGAGGTTTCAATCAGGTGATTGAGCGGACCTTTCCTTTTTTTGTTTTAATTTCCTTTCCATAAAGCCCATGCAGAGCTTGGATTCATGTTTTGAGTAGTTGTCTTGCGATATCTATGCGAAAATTGCACTAGACTCTGAACAAAAATGCTCCACACTAATTCAGGTACTTGACTGCAAACTGTACAGCAGTATAATACAGAAGCTCTTAACCTGGTCAAAGACCTCACGGAATGCCTACATCACTGCTTTAATAGTGAAAGGACGGGAGCATTATGGGAAATGGAGTTTTTATTTATTTATTTTTTTTTTTAACTAGGCCGGTCATCGCTGGAACTACGCAAGCTGTTTTGTTCATGTGCATTCCAGTTGCTGCAGAGATGTATTTTGGCCGGGCAGGATATGCCAACGGACAAAAATTCCTCTCCAAGCAGCGTGGCAGGGTCACAGGGAAGGGCAAGAGAACCACAGCAGTCAGACTATAAAGCTGCTTTCACACCGGACGCGAAACGAATTTTTCGCAGGACAGATTACATTCAAAGTCAATGCAAAGACGCAAATACACGCGAAACACGCCTGTATTCGCGTCTTTGCATTGACTTTGACTGTAATCTGTCGTGCGGAAAATTCGTTTCGCGTCCAGTGTGAAAGCGGCTTAACTGTGAGAGCTTCTGAGGCCCATGAATTACACATGAACAGACTCGGAACACAGAGCCGTCCACAAGTATTTGGACAGCGCCAACTTAAGGTTCTTTACTCCAGTACTCTGGAATATGCAGCTCAAGCAGAGATCGTCAACTTCAATTTCCATCCACAGTAGACAAACCATGTCGTGATTGCAGCCCCTTTTAACACAGTGGCACTGTCCAAAAACAGACTGAACGTCCGTGCGCTAACACACCTGAGACGCACAGCTGCACACGAAGACAGAGAGACACACGAACACACACACTCACATGCACGCAGCACACACACAGGGTCTCAGTCGTACCCCTCTCATAATTAATACAGGACGAATCCTGCATGTAATCAACCCAAAGATTTCCCCACTGTGGCTGCCAACATCACCCGAGCCCTACTTTCCCTCGAACAAGGGCCGCACTATTGACAGAAGTTCACGCTCCCCTCCCCCTCTCTCTTCTGCAGTCTCTCTCTCCCTTGCTCTCTCCTTTCTTTCCCCAAGTCTGCACTCCGCCAGGCACAGAGGCGAAATGCCAGGCCCCCCTCCAGCATCGGACACCCGGCCCGGCCCTGCCCTCTATTCAACTGCTTCACCCACCGGCCTGACGCCCCTCTCTCTCTCTCTCTCTCTCTCTCTCTCTCTCTCTCTCTGTCTGCCTCTCTTAGTCTCTCTCTCAGTATCTCCCCATTTTTGCCTCTCTCCCTCTCCCTCCCTTTCACTCTCTCCCTCTCTCTCTCTCTGTTTGCCTCTATCAGTCTCTCAGACTCTATGCCAGCCTCTCTCAATCTCCCTCTCACTCTCTCCCTCTCTCATTCTCTCTCTTCACTGTATATGCCTCTTGGTCTCCCCGTCTCTCTCCCTCTCTCTATCCCTCTTTCTCCTTCTCACTCTCTCTCTTTATTTCCCACTCTCTCTCCCTCTCCCTCATTCTATATCTGTCCCTCCTTCCTCTTGTCTGCTTCCTCCTCTCATTCCTCAAATCTACCTCTTTCCCTCTCTTCCCAGGTCTCCACTTTCGCCATTTTCAATTAAGTTCAATTCAAGATGCTTCATCTGCATGAATGTCAGTGGCGGCTGGTGAACTGGCCATAGGGGAGGCTCAAAACAATCCCTTAAAATTAATGATTGGTCACGACCTGTTTTCAATCATTCATTTAAATTACCATTACAGAAACTCCAAAAACTCTCAACATTATCAGGTGTGGCCAGTTTTCATTTATAACGCATACCTGTCAACTCTTGTGCATTCGGTGTGAGTTTAAGAGGCATATTTACGTTCCTCTGCTGTAGTCAGCAATTACTCAATCAACGCATATGTAAGAGATTCTCGCGCAGAATTGAAGTGCTTGTGCACTGGAGGGGTTGGAAGCAATGGAATTGTATCAAGACGTTTCAAATGATCTTATTTCATTTAAACGATCATGAAACACATGCTTTGCTTCCAATCCCTGAATAAAGGAAAGCGTGAGAAGTCCGGAGTCGTAATCGGTATGCATTATAAATGAGAACTGGCCACATCTGATAATGTTGAGAGTTATTGGAGTTTCTGTACTGGTAATTTAAATGAATGATTGAAAACCGGTCTTGACCAGTCATTAATTGTAAGGGATTGTTTTGAGCCTCCCCTATCGCCAGTTCACCAGCCGCCACTGCTGAATGTTAACAGCAATACTGCCAAAGCTCCACTTACAACTGAATTGGTGAATTCAATAAGGGCCCAACTCCACACAATTTCAACATGGAGTTGGGCCCTTATTGAATTCACCGATTCAATTACAACTAGAATTCAGGGCACATAAAACAAATTAGTTAAAAATATAAAAAAAACTGAGCGTATGCTTGTGTTAGTAGGCTTAGTGGTGGCTTTGTGCTCTTTCTCACTTTACATCTCTTCAACTCCATCTCTCTCTCTCTCTCTCTCTCTCTCTCACACACACTCAATGCCTGCCAATCTCCCTCTCTCTTTTACCATCTTCCCATCTTCCAAACTCCTCTACACAGCTAGCAGACCTCTCACTGGAGACCCAGTCAATGCATGAGAGCAGCAAAATTCTCTAAATTATTTTCTGATTTTGGTAGAGCACCAAATACCAATATACATAGGTTAGTGCCAGGATTAGGCGATAAAATATGGCCTCAATCAAGTTTGTGGGATGTATATTGACTGAATTGAGAAAACCAGGTCAATGCAGGTTGCTATCAGCATCCTGGCACTGTCTGCTCTTGAGAATCTCAGTGGGGAAACATGAGCTTTAAGAGAGGGGAATTACATGCGAAAACACAGTGCACACAGGGACAGAGTCTGGGGACGTAAGGCTATGCTAACATAGTATTATGCCAGTCTGGCCATCTAACATGCTAATTTCTGGTCAGGATTATGAGGGAAGTGCGAGAGTATATCCCAGCATGCACTGGGTGAGTGGCAGGAATATATCCTCTACAGGCTGCCAATGCGTTATGGACACATTCGGCAATCACAAAAATAGCCCGCGGTCACGAGCGGGACCCCTCAGCCTTGCGCTTGCCCTGCCGTGGCAGCCATATTGATTATCACAGCGGGACAGAAATTGATAGGGAGCTTCCTCTAACCACCCCCAACATACCAACAGAAAATGAGAGCATTTGGCCAAGGCGTTTTTCAGCTATCGTCCAGAAACGAGAAGTTAATGGACAGACGGATGGACAGACGGATGGCACTCGCCACGACAATACCCCTCCACGACTTTCGTCGGCTGAGGGGTAAAAACTCACATCATGTATACATAGGCCTAATGAGCAGCAAAATTCAAAGACAAGCGACTTATTTTTGTTAACTTGGTTCTGTTGGCCGAGTTGATCCACAGATCTGAATCCAACTGAACACGCATTTTATACGCCAAGAGGACTGAAGGCAAAAAGTCCCCAAAACAAGCAGGAATTAAAGATGCAGTACATCACCAGGGCAGATACCCAGTGTCTGGTGATGTCTATGTGTCGCATGCTTCAAGCAGTCATTACATGCACAAGATACGCAACCAAAAATTAAAACTAGAAGGGCAGACAGAACAGGGCATAGACCCACCAAAATGATGTCATTGTGCCACTGTTTTACGTCACTACGTTTTCTCAATTTTTAACCCTTAGAGCGCTGAATTAATTTTCAAGGAATTAAAACTGTAATTATCCTGAGCTGTTGAAAACCTATCATGTGGCAACTTGTATAAAAGAGCTCCCCTGCGGGAGCTCTTTTAAAGAAGTTGCCACATGATAGGTTTTCAACAGCATCCGATTTCGATATCTTGCATCATTGGACAACTATGGTTGCCTTTAGTGCTCCAAGGGTGAATAATCACCCATTTCTATTTTTTATGAAATTTTTGTCTTTCTTACAAAAATTCTGTCCCCCCCCATGGGCTCTAGAACCCATACTTTTCAAAATAATTTAAAGAACTCGCTACTCAACTTCTGATGTTGACGAGCGACTGTTTGACGCTGGGCAATATGGAAAACTATCAATATTTGGTAGTAACATTAAATAAAAAGTTTTAGAGATTGAACTGAATTGATTATTAGCATTAACAACAATTCAATATGACATTTAATTGTGGAGATATTGCCAAATAATGATTTTCCGTTCTTACAACATCACGTATTGACGGATGGAAATACCGTCAAATTAAAGCAGAGTCCACACTTCAACCTCAGTGTCATTGTATCCTCTATGTATGTACACACACAAGTTAACACAGACATAAACACACACACTACGCCCAACCACACGCATGCATACATACAACGCACAAAAGGATTAATCCAAAATATAGAGCATATTAACCATAATAACACAACACGCACATGCACACACACATGCGCGCACACACACGCACACACAGCCACAATCGCATGCAGAAACCACTGCACAAGAACACAAGCACTGATATGTCAAAGCACACAAATGCACACAGGTTCTGTCGAGCTCTATCAATACCTCATTCATCACATGAAAAATTCTTTGACAGATCCAGTGACCAGATATAAGGGTGAAATAGATCCACATTGAGCACGCTCAGCATCACACTGTCTGAACCCCGCCTCCCCCCCAAATTGTCAATGATGGTTTTAGCAGGGTCATATCCACTTTGCACCCCCCCACCAAAGAAGAGACATTATTGGCCAAAACTCCGGCTTTAGCAGTTGATTTAGGTAAACAGTAACTGATACTGATACAAGGAACCAGCCGACATCGATAGCTTTTCACGGATTCATCTCTTCGGCTGAAAATACTTTTGTCAAGTGTCTCAGAGAGCTGAAACAGCGGGAGGAAACGGCCCAACTGCATAATCTAATCTGAATGGAATGATTTTCTTTCCCTTCCTCCCTCCCCCCTCCTCCTTCCCTCGTCTCGGCCTGTGCCACGTCGAACGTTTCGCTGGCCGCGCGCCGCGGACCGTCTTCGGGGGTGAAAAGGCCGCGCCGAATTCTCCTTCGGTCAGCCTATAGGCTGCTCTTTGCACCGCCCTGCTCAGAATTCCTGTTTGAACCAGCCTAAACTGGTCAGACGGTTTCAAGCTCGACCCTTTTAGCTGGTCAACCAGTTCCGCTCCAGCTGACCCACAAATACAGCCTGCTCGTCCACTGCTCGACTGACCGCTAGCTTAGTTTAACAATCATGAGTAGCTTTGTTCAGACACAGGAAGAATGGGGACAGTGTTTATACATTCTTGTTTGCGTACCACTCCGAGTTCTCCATAATGATTACTGACAGAAGTCCTAAAATGAACTAGTTCCTCAATAAGAGTACCACAAAAACACAAAATGCGGAATGTTTACACAAAAATAAAATGCAGCCAGAACCATGCACCTGAATGCATTGCACAAGTAGTTCTCAGCCAATAAGAGGCACGGAAACAATTAGTGTGACCAGCCAATCGGAGCGAGCGGCTCAGAGACATGGCCGTTTGTCAGCTGTGACTCATGCTCAGCTTCGGCTAAGCTTTCTTAAATCTGAAGGCCAGCTTGTTTTTACGCCACGTGCATTCATCTCTCATTCCACATGCATTCATCAGTGCTAAACCAGCAGTTGCAGGCCAGCCAGACCTCCCTCTACCACTGTGCACAGTCCCTGCGGTCTGCGAGGAGGAAAACGCTCTACTGAAATCTCCTCACACAGAACATGTGGCCTTAGAGAAAAGCCTTTCTCCCAAAAAGTCTGCACACAGCATCTAAGGTCTGGAAACAGAGTAAAGAAACCACTTTGCCAAGCGTTCGCCACACAGTATCAATAGCCTAGGAGCGCTACTTACCATGTCATTTGTAATGTGTATTTTTGTGGAGTAGTATGCAGTTGCATTCGTTTTGAGTCGTTCCTACAGGTACAGATGACATCACAATCATATTTGTGGGTGCCGCAGTCAAAATGCCAGCCACCAACCAGGACAGCCATTTCAGAGATAGCTGCTTCGGAGGTTACCAGGACAGTTCCCGATGATTACATTTGAAAAGATGCAATTATATCAATTTTTTTGCACATTTCTGATATCAGACTGTGTCATGCTGCACTGAATATCTTTGCAGACTGCCCTGAACTGCCTTTACCATTTTCAGTGTGGGTCTAAACAAACCAAATTGTCCTCAGTGAGACCTGCAACCTGCCCAAGGGTTTAAAATAGGCTTAGTTCACATTTCAAGTCATCTAGTTTAACTAAACTCCAGCCGTGCACATAAATGGCTGCTTAGGTTTTTACACACAACTTTTTTTCGGTAAACTGGGTCAGTTTCTGAAATATGCTTATTATTGCAGTGGCTTCATGTTACTGTCATAATTGCATGCCAGATGTATGTGGATTTTGGGTCATAAGGAGGGATAACCACTCTAGCGAGTATTCCGTTTATGCTAACTGCAGGTAAAACCATTCTAGTGAGTTTTCCGTGCATGCTAACTGCAGGTAAAACCATACTAGTGAGTATTCTGTGCATGCTAACTGCAGGTAAAACCATACTAGTGAGTATTCTGTGCATGCTAACTGCAAGTAAAACCATACTAGTGAGTATTCTGTGCATACTTATGGCAGGAGAAACCGCGATAGTAAGTATTTTATGCATGTTCGACGCAAGTGAAACCACGAAACAGAGCACACTGTGCATGCTACCTGCAGAGGAGAACAAATGAGGGAGTGTTCTGAGCATGCCAACTAAAGGTGAAACCACTCTAGCAAGTATTCTGTGCAAGCTAGCTTCACATGAACGCACACTAGTGAGTATTCTGTGCGTGCTAGCTGCTGGTGATACCACACTAGTGAGTATTTTATGCATGCTAGATACAGGTGAAACCGCTTTACTGAGGATTCTGTGCATAATACCTGCAGGAAAAACCACTTTTTCAAGCATTCTGTGCATGAAGCACCAGCTGGCCAGAGTAGAGGATAAAAGCATGGAGGATAGAATTTATATGTACCATACAATTAAATGGGCTCGTGTGTGCGCATACGCGCTTGTACAGTCACATACAGACATATGCACACATACACAAACTCGTAGGACGGTGAAAAGGCATCCTGGGAGCGGAACGCCAGCGTGCACAGAGTAGCGTTATTGCTCATACTCCCCCACACACACACACACACACACACACACACAGGCTCCCACACAAACAAACCAAGTCCAAATCCTCTGTTTCCAATTCAGTACCAGCAAACCGCAGAATAATTTCTTCCCATCCTCTAAAGTACGCTCCAATTCTCATGGAGCAGCTAAACCTTCTTCCTCTGCTGAAAAATTGAAAATACAATCAAACAGAAACATGGACAGCGGTGGGATGGGGGGGTGGTTCGGACCTACCCCTGACAAGTGAAAATAAATAAGGATTGAAGGAGAAAAGGAAAAGAAGAGAATAAATTGCAGAGAGATGCAGAGCGATCTGGGTTTTTTTCCCCAGTTTGCTCTTTAAAGACTAGCACAGGCCGATGTTTCAGGAATAGAGGAATGTTTTCGTGTGCATTTTGAATAAAACCCCTCCACCCCACAAACCCCTTCCTCACGGCTCTTACTTTCTATGCAGAACGAGAGGGGGAGAACCGCAAGAGTGCTCTCGTCAGCAGAGCTGGCCTCATGCTCACTTACACACACACGCACACACACACGATCCCCCCATTGCTGGAGCACTGCCACCCATTCTTCTCCATCCCTGGCCAATACCAGGGTCTCAGAGTCAATAAATACAGCCCCCCAAAAAAACCCATATCCCCGAACCCCCCCAACGCTCCACCACCTCCATCTGCCCAGATCTACTGCCTCTCAATCGCAGTGCTGGGCTACAAATGAACTTCAACCAGGTCACCCCCCCCATTCACTTGCATTTATTCATACAATTATCCATATTTTTAGCCTTTTAGCACGGTAGGTCTGTTTGAACATTTTCTTCATTGTTTTATACTGCGTTAAATGACAAGCAGCGATTGTTTTCACCGTAGAGCAGACTTATGGCATGACGGACGGAAAAAAACTTAAAAGAAGAAGAAAATATAATTACATTTAAGACATAACAAGCCTGACCAAAGGTTTACCAAGTGACCACTAACAGGAGGCAGGGTCGATTTCTCTCTTTCTTTTTAAAACTAAAAAGTTTGAAACTTTGGACCGCAAAGAACATTGGCGTGGATTCAGTCCGCACTTGTCCTCAACAAACTCATGCAAGTGTTACTTTTCACAAATAATTTGGGGAGTTAATTTTGTGAGAGGTGAACTTGCCAAATAGTGGTTTTGCAGAGAGGGAAAAAAAAAAACACTTTCAGGCAAAGCTGAGGATTAATGCTGATTGAATCCAGACTCGATGAAGAAAAAGCACGAACACACACACACTTACAAGCGCACACACATACACATATATATTCAGACGCCCGCCAAGGCATCCATGCACAGGCATGCACACATACACGAGCACGCACACACACACAAAAGCAAAAATGCACGGATATACATATGCACATGCCTGTAAAAACATACACACACGCTAAACCATGTACACACACACACGCAAATATGCACATGTACACACGCGTACATGCACACATCCACACACACACACACACACACACACACATCTCCAAACCTGTAATATTAATGGATGGCACGACAGCACAAGTGGTGATAATAGAAACATTTGACACAACACCATGACCGATGATCTCACTCTGTTGAACAAATGACTCTAAAATTTAAGGAAGGCAGCTAAATTTGAGGAGTAAATTGGTACCAGTGAATTGCATTACATTACAATTACATTATACTACATTATCCGCCTCACAAGAATGAACATTTTAAAACTTCAAGTCAAGAGAAATGACACACAAGTTTGCTAGTCACACAAGAGTGCACCATGTTCAAAATGGATTTTTTTTTTCCCCCAAAGAGCAGATGGAAGGTCAAGGACATACAGTATGTACGTACAGACACACACGCACGCATCATTGTTTTCACCCAGCCAGTTGAAATAATTACCGGCACTGAGAAGTACAGCGCCACAGACTGCCAGAAACAAACAATACACAACAGAGACAAGAAAATGACGTCCGAATGATATAACCTCGCTCAGCGGACTTTGACATGTAACGGTCCTGTACAAAACTGAGCGGCAGAATATGCCACAGCACACTGACACGTAACCAAGTCTCTGGGCGATCGTGGCAACACATACTGTTAGGAAAGGCTTCTCCATTGGAATTGTATGAACAAGGTGTAACAGTGAAGAACCACTGGAACATCGTCCAAAAGCACAAACGGGCTCTACACTGCAGGCCTGTGCTGCATTACACTGGTCTTTGTGCAGCAGCGAGCTGCATTGGGTTACACTGAAATCCATATTACCATTATATCAAACCACAGCCCACGGCCACATGATCCAAACACTCTTTGAACACTCTCGCTCTCTCGCTCTCTCTCCCTCTCTCCCCCTCCTGCAGATTAGTACCGTATCGTTCACTCCTCTCTCTCTCCCTCTCTCTCTATCTTGCAGATTCGTACCCTATCGTTCACTCCTCTCTCTCTCCCTCCTCATCCTCTCTGCGTATCTGTTCACTCCCGTCTCCGATTTCTCATTTTGTCATCCCCCCTCCCTCTTTACTCTTTCTCATCTTTCCTCCTGTCTTTTCTCCAGTGGATCTCTCTCTCTCTCTCTCTCTGATCTGCTTTATCTCTCCCCTTCCTCCTTCCACACTCCCTCACTCCCGCTCTCGTCTCTCGCTTTCGCCCCATTTTTTACGCCTCGTTTACTTTAATTTGCTTTCTCCTGCACCCTCGCACCCCTCTACACATTTTTAAATAACTTTTGTTCTGTACTTTTCCCTGGGCATACTGTAACTGATGGTCGTCATTAGTGGAACTTTCCGGTCAAACACTGCCATTATTATTCATCTGAGAACTCTCGCTTTTCCTCTTCTCAAACTGTTTTTCTATCTTCCACTCTTTATTAGTTTCTCTCACTTTCTCTCGTTCACAAACCCTTCTCTATACCCCACGTTTCGGCCTCTGACCCTCCATTTTCCCGCCCTCCAAAACTATCCCTTTTCTTACTCATCTATCTTTCCTTCAACTGCCCTTCTTCCTTCCCTCTTTCTGTAGATCCCACCCTTCTATTTCACTCTGTTTCTCTCCCCCCTTCCCTAGCTCCCTCCCTCCCTCCCTCTCTCCCTCTCTCTCTCTCTTTCCCTCTCCCAGTACACACAGCTGCAATGTATTCCACAGAGTTCATCTGAGGTAAAGATATGGAATATTACGCAATACAGTATAGATTTTCAGCCACTGGCAGTGGGCCCGACTCCGCCTGAGAATAGAGGGAGGGAGGGAGGTAGGGAGAGGGAGAGAGAGCTGAAGCTCTTCGTTTCGGGGGGGAAAAAGCAGTTTAGTACGAGACGAGCCATCCTGGATCTTCACAGAAAAACCCAACGACACCAGGCGCAGGGGTCAATATTGCTGTTGAGCGTTCTCAGTTTCTTCGAGTTCTTTTTTAAACTTCGTTCTTTCAAGACCCTTCTCTCGTAAACCAGGATCACAGACATAATAGCTCCCCTTTAGTACCCAACTTGTCGTGTCCTGATACACAGTGTGTAGAGGCTCTAATACCGAACATTTACCCCACTACGAGCAAGAAGAGATTGATGGGTCTACATTTTGGATGCATGTACGTCCAGTGGCTTACACAGGTTCCCCGTCTGTATAATTTATAGGCACATACTGTACGTACACTTAATGATTCTCCCAGACACAAAATTTAAGCGCAGCAATTCAGGTTTTATCCACATTTCAAAAATTTAGGACACATGATAAAATGCTCGGCTAAACCACGAACTTCCACTTGATTTCTAACCTGTGGTTGTTTCCTATGGGCAATGGATGCGTTTTGAAGGCCAGTTCTATAATCTTATGGTCTTACAACAGGTTACAGCCTCAGATCTTACACCTTTGGCTGTCATGAATGAAAAGGCATTAATAAGGCAAGCACATCTACCCCCCGCACAGCGAAGAAATCAAATATCTGGCAACCGTCTGCAAATGTGCGCATATCGTCTCTCCAGGCACAGAAAAATGTAATGCTACGAAGAGCTCCGACAAGGACGGCTTGAGGCACAACTCAAAATGAGGGCCATATGGAGTCAGACTCAGTCACTGAGTTGGCGCAACTGGCAACCTGGAGCAATTCCAAAATAATTTCCCCGGTGGAAGACAAAAGTAGCCTTATTCTGATAGAATCAAAATTTACAGGCACAAAGGATATTGTTTTTGTTCTCTGCCAAGAAATGCAATCGCCCGTCGCGTCTGTCCGTCTGTTTGCTCGTTGATGTGTCTGTAAAGTAGTTGAATATCTTAAAAAGTTAAGGGCAGGTTAGCATGCCACACCGTAGAATGCCAGAACAAGGAAGAACTTATTAACTTTTGGCAGTCGCCTAAAGTGGACTGTGGCAACTGGCATGACTTCGCATAAAAATAAAGGCCGATTTCAAAATTGATTCACGGAACACCAAAACCATGCATAGGCCATCTGCAAGGGTTGCCAGAGTTTTCATTAACTTTTTAGATTTTGTAGTCTTAGACACAGATAGAAAGTCCAGGGGTCAGTGAGTAGAAGCCCTGGCAATACCATCTTTCATCCACTGGCACGGTCACCTGACTGGAAAATTACCAGGAATGATTTTTATTTTCAAAACTGGTGATTCTCATCACTGGCCATAGGCTGCTTCTAACAGCTCCATACATAAGCAAATACCTGAAGCTCTCCACCATTTCCAGGTATTCTGGCCATCAACATTTACACTTTACAGGAGTGAAGCTGAGGTGAATCTGTCAATCTGTCGCTGCTCTACAGCGCCAAGCAAATACCCAACCAGTCCACTCCAGTTCAGACCACTAGAATACATTTCGAGTTGGTTAAACTTAGAAACGGAAGTTTGCCAGCTGCCTTAAAAATGTTAGTCAACTCAATTAAATGTAAGTTAACCGAACTTGAACATAAGCTTTGTTTCGACTCATGACAAGTGGACTTAATGAGAGAGAGTATGTCCACATAACTTAAAGGAGCCATCATAACTTACAGTGTTGGTGCCCGCACACTACACCACAACAACCTTAAGCTTCCCCCCAATTCTGACAATCAGTAAGAGGATGTCACTAAATAACAAAATAAAATCTTCTCATCCGATCCGTATTGAATAATGAGCAAAAATATTTAATTAGCAGACAATATCGAAAAAAAAAAATACTAGAGGGCACTCCATGGCGCGCATACCTCCGCCACGCCGTATATCTGTTCTTTTGCTGACAGAATATGTTCCAGATCACTTCCTAAATTAAACCAACTCTTCCTTGGACCACCATCTGCTGCCATCCTGCCACATTTTGTGCCAAACCGTTCATAACTTTTTGAGCTATCTGGTCAGTAATATCCCACAGACCTGCGTTAGACAGATATATTTTAATTCTTCTGGATCCAGAATCCACAATATGTTCCAGATCACAATCAACTCATCCTTGGACAGCCACCTATCATCCAACCAAATTTCGTGCCAACCCTTCATAACTTTTTGAGTTATCCAGTTAACAGGCAGCAAGACAGACAGACAGACAGACAAACAAACAAACAAACAAACAGGGGTGAAAACATAACCTCCTTGGCAGAGGTAATTATCCCTTAATACAGTGCAGACCTGATTCCATAATTTTGTTTTCCCGTGTAGTAATTGGAATGCACCAGCGTGCTCCTAAAATTTTTAATTTAGGAGCACATGCGCCGCTTCCAAATGTTAAGGCGGGGAATATGGCAGACTGTCCCAGCACCACACCCCCATTGGACAAGCTACAGCACGGCACAATCAGGACGAGACACTTTGCAATTCAAAATCCTGTCCTGAAGCAACTCAACATTGGTCTGACTCTGCCTGCCAATTTGTTAATGCGAAAACATTGTCCTGTGGTAGGCATCTGCATACCAAGTTGACAGTATCAGCAGAAATGCTGGAGAGGCTGAGAACCAATCAAACACAACCACGCTGATAACCTGTGCACAGTCACAAGTAACCACACTGACAGCATGCTCAATCACACACTACCATACGGATAACATATACACAATCACGCACAACTCCAGTCATAACATGAACAATCAGGCACAGCCACACTGATAATGTATGCGTGACCACACACGACCACACTGACAACAGATGCACAATCACACACAACTACCAAGAAAATACATGCACAATCACACTTAACCACACTCGTATGTAAAACTGCACACAACCATACTGATAACATATGCACAATCACACACAACAACATAAATAACTTATGCATGATCACATACAACTACACTGACAACAACAAATGCACAATCACACAAACCACTCAGAAAATACATGCACAATCACACTAAACCATGCTCATATGTAAAATTGCACACAACCATACTGATAACATACACAATATCAAACTTAACTAATCTGATAACATATGCATAATCACACACAACCACACTGATAACATATGCTTGACCACACAAAACCACACTGATAACAAATGCACAATCACACACAACCACACAGATAATACAAGTACAATCGCAAAACCCGTGTTCGTAAAATGTCTAAAATTGCAGACAGCCATACTGATAACATATGCGCAATTACACACAGCCAGTCTGATAATATAAGCACAATCAAACGCAATCAATATGATAACACATGCATAATTGCATACAACCATGCTGAGGACATTTGTACGATCACACACAATCACGCTGATAACATTCGCACAATTGCACTCAACCAAGATGTTCAAATACACGCAACTATGCATAACTGAGCTGATATCATCTGCACATAACACATCTTTAGCCTCATAGCATAATTGCCCAAGTCATATTTTTGCCAAATCGAGATATCGGCTGCCTGTTCTTTCGTGATGGCGAAAAAATGTTTTTCCTTTTTTCTCAAAACCTTAAAAACAAATAAAATCCATTCGCTTAATGGGAAAAAAATAAAATTCAAAATAAAATTAAAAACAAAAAAAACAAACAAAAAAAAAGAGATAGGCAAGTATGCCATGAGGCTAACGATATGCCAATAACATATGCAGAATCGCACAGAGATAATACAGGATATGCAAAATAATATACTACCATAGTGATGACATGAGCACCAGTCATACCAGACTAGCATAACAGAATATGCACCTAATCAAACAAATGTCCATTAACAGAAGATCATAGACAACCAAACTCATAACATAAAAGATTGCACACAACCACACCCAAAGTATGTTCCAATGCGGACAACTTTTTCTATAACACACACATTAAAAAACCCTACGGTAATTATTGCACACAACCATGCCAATGACTTTGCACAAAAATACCAATAAAATAGGCAAACACTGCGCACCAACACAAACATAAATCATTCCAACTCGGGCACAGTCAGCCATAAAATATCTAAATACTTGCGCATATCATAACCGCATTCACATCAAAAATGCCAACATCCAGAAATGCCAAACACATCAACACCATAGGCCACGCCCTGACAAAACCAAGTTTGGAACTTATCGACCCACACCCTCCAAAACTTAACACCCAGAATTAACCGCATATTTACAACCACATACTTACGCTCAGCAGTGACTCATTCCCAGAACATAGCAATTCTCATGCAACAACAAAATCTTCTTATGACTATTATCTATTATAGCACGTGATTCGTGCATTGTCATTATTTGAATAATAATAAATAATAATAATAATAATAATAATAATAACGTTTTCTTGTTTCTATAATCCACTTGCTATTTGCATGACACATGGGGTAATGATCTTAAAAATACCTGCTGCTTCAAGCTTTGTTTTTGATGTTGTTAAAATAAACCCAACAGACCTAAAATTAAAAACAAATAATAATTCAATTAATAATAATAATAATTCAATAATTCAATAATGGAAAGGTGCACCGGCCATGCTACTCCTAACACTCTACCCAATGTTTCAAATTCAATCCCCTTCAAAAGGCACGTCGCCACCCCTGAAGAGGGACTCCAGTTTCACCGCAACCCTTACAATCTGATAAAAATGCTCTGTACACTCATTTAAAAAAAAAAAAAAAAAGATTCAAAAACCAAATGGCTTAATTTTACCCCCAATTAACCTAACCTTGCCTCTGGTCTTATATATGCACAAGCATACAGCTGCAGTTTGCCGAATCCCATGGTAATTCCAAACTATCGTAAGAGCCAAGGGACACAGTTAACGCCAGAGAAACCACAACTGTGTGCAGTAACATAGCTATTCAACATCAACACCAAGCCAATGAATATTAATTAAAATAGATTAGCGTAGCTGTTTCCCCCCAAGGTTTAACAGCTTTGAGATGGAGTACAGAATTATACAAACAACAAAGTGCTTTTATCAAAATTTCCTTGCCGGGTAATGGATGTTATTTGCGTGCTGTTAAACCTTTAAGGTTTGAGATTAAAGACACATAATTGGAATGTTCTAGACAACATGTACTGATGCAGGCTAATAATTGAAAACAATGAGGGGACTGGCACAGTATTTGAAAAATATCCAAAAAAAATTAAAACTCAAAAGTGTTAAAAATGGGGTGATGGAACATGCAATCACCATCCCAGAGTACACGGCGATATCATCATTCCTGCCCTAATCCATGGAGAAAAATATAGGGGCCTAATAATTTTGAAGACCCAGAGGAAGGTTAGTATGTTTCGAGGAGGAATTTGTTTTCCGGCACTACCAAGTTACAATTTTAAAACAAGGTTTTTAAACTTATTATTTACAGTGGGCTCCAAAATTACCAGCACCCCTTACTGGCAGTACATAAACGATACCAAAAAACAAAAACAATATAATTGTAGAGAAACTTAATATTCCAACATGTGTGAAATACTTTATTAATGTTTTGATGGAAAGAACCAAAATCTTAACAATCATTTAATACAAAATAAATTTCAACAAAATCAAGGTTTCATAAAAATTGGCACCCCTCATTGAGTACTTGGTGCAACCACCTCTAGCGAGGATGGAGTCTTTTCCTGTAATTTTTGACAAGGTTAAGGCACACATTTGGGGGGGGATTTTGGACCATTCTTCTCAGCACATCCTTTCAAGATCCTTCACGTTCTTGGATTTGCATTTATCAACTGCCCTCTTCACCTCAGCCCACAAGTTTTAAATGGGATTGCAGTGTGGCAGCTGAGATGGCCATTGCAGAACGTCGATTTTTTTGTCACAGAACCATTTCTGTGTGGATCTTGAGGTATGCTTTAGGTCATTCTCCTGGTGGAAAGTCCACCTATGGCCATGTCCCAGCCTTCTGGCGAAGGCAACAAGATTGTCAGCCAAATATCATGATACTAAGTGGAATTTATTATGTCATTAATCTTAACCAGTGCTGCAGGACCTCTTGAATTAAAACAGCCCCAAAACATCACTGAACCGCCATCAAATTTCACCGTGAGTATGAGGTGCTTCTCCTTGTATGCATCTCTGTTTCGACGCCAAATATGCCGATGTTGTATCTGACCGAAACATGCAATTTTGGTCTCATCTGACCAAAGCACCCGGTTATAATTCAAAAGACCTTTGGCAGAGTCCAAGCGCTTGCTTCTATGAAAAGGTTTTCTTCTGGCAAACCTTCCAAAAAGCCTGTAGTTGTGGAGGTGGCGCCTGATTGTGCTTTTTGAAACCTGGTGACCCCAAGATGCCAAAGTCTGAAATGCCTTCACAGTGCTTCTCGGGGATTTGGTTGCTTCTCTCACCATCCTCCTCAGTATCCTGGGGGGCAAAATGTATTTGCATCCTCTGCCCTTGAGGTTTTGAACAGTTCCAAATATTTGGAATTTTTAAATAATTGCCCCGACAGAGCTCAGTGGGATATTCAATTGCTTGTCAATCTTCTTGTAGCCATTAACAGATTTATGAAGGTCTATGACCATCTGCCTCTTCTGAACTTAGTTGTTTTGCTTTCTTCGTGATGTTGGATGACAAAGGGATATTGCATGCGTGTTACCTCATTAATATACCCTGGTGAAACTGGAAGTGAGGTAATGGCGCAATGCAGTCCCTTAACACTTAAATAAAACTTAAATAAGTGGAATTTAAGACATGGTTTAATTCTGGAAGATGTTATTTACAATAATCTTTAAGGGCGCCACTAATTGTGAAACCTTGATTTGGAGGACATTGATTTAATTAAATCAGTAAATGATTTTGATTGGTTCCATTGGAACATTACAATTGTACAGTATTTTTCACGTTGTTATTTAGAGTTTTTCTATAAATATACTTCGTAGAATTTTTAAAAGTTTTGTTAACGCATTGCCTGTCAGGGGTGCCAGTAATTTTGGAGTCCACTGTATTTTCAATTTCAAAAAGTATTAATTCAGGGCATAACTGCAAGAGCAGTCATCGCAACTCATTTTCCAACACCAGGAGAGGAAGACGAGGACAGGGGAAGCGAGTCAAGAAATATGAAATGCGAGAAATGGTGGGGAAATTTAATAATGCAAAATATCGACTGCTGGCCCTTGGAGAGAAGGAGCGAGAGTGAAAGGGTACCAAAATTGTACTGACTTGCGAAAAGCACATTAAGTCTCACAGGATTACACCAGGCTACCAAGCAATGAAACTGCAATCAATGCTTTCAATAATATCAAAGCACTGGGGTTTAATGAATAATTAATGATTATAATAGCACGTAAATGACCTGCACATCTTCCATTATCGTTAAAAACGTAGTCCTTATGCACAGTCATCAAAACAAAAATAAAGGCATTACATTATTATTATTTTTTTTTTTTTTTTTTTTTTTTATTGCATGTCCCACAAATATTAATTTCCAAAGACCACTTTTACACTTATTATGCATGGAATGACAAAAGACTGAAAATACAACATGCCGAGCAGATATACAGTCAGGTCCATAAGTATATGGACAATGACCATTGTTTCATCGTTATGACTCTGAGCAGCACCATAATTGAGTAGAACTTTTCTATCAATCAACAAAGCACACAGTCAGACAGGGGCACACTTTCAGCTTGAGTTTGAGTTTTGGCAAAAATACAGAAAGAACCGCAAAGATATTATCACCATTTTTATATATAGCCCCAAATTTTAGGGGCTCAAAAGTATTCATAAAACCTAACAATAAGAAATTATATTGGCATCTTTAGTACCTAGTAGCAAATCCCTTTCAGTGAATGACAGCCCGAGGTCTGGTACCCATAGATATTGCCAGATGCTGGATTTTTTTTCCATAGTGATGCTTTGCAGGCCTTCACTGCAGCAGACTACAGTTCCGGCTTTTTCTTCTGGCGTTTTACATTTAGAATTGGGTTGAATTCAGGCGACCTACTAGGCTACTTTACAATACATCAACTCTTTGCCTTAAAAAATGTTGGGTTGCATTCTCAGTATTCTAAGGGATATTGTCAATCTGCAATGTGAAACACCATCAGATGAGTTTTGAAGCCTTCGGCTGAATCCAAGACACAATTCAGTACTCATCCTGCTGATTCTGTCAGCAGTTACAGCATCAAGACATGAGAACCAATTGTATTGCCAGCCATACATGCCCACACATGACCACGTAACACAGATGAGGTGGCACACTTGAAAGCATGATCGGTTCAAATGGTTTGCCATCTTTCTCTTCCCATCATTTTGGTACATTGGTCTTCGACTCACCTGTCTGTTGGATGTTGTTCCAGAGCTGTTCAGGCCGTTAAAGGTATTTTTGGACAAATCTGCAATTTTAAAGTGAAAGACAACTTCCACACAAAACCAACATTAAATAAAATAATTACCGATACGGGGTCCAGATATTATGATTTGGAGTTTTACAATGCTTCAAGTCACAAAAATGTGACCAAACAATAAAAAAAGGAGGTCACCATCCTTCCATCCCTTGAAAAGGTTCAGCCAATGAGAGACCGAGGAACGCTTTGGCAGTCACGTGACCGAGACATCGACTGACGCTGGCTCAACCAAAGCCTACACAGACTTAACTCATTTTGTGCTAAATTCCCACTTGTTCCAAGCTTTTTTGTCAGCTTAAAATTGTTAATGCATAACCAAGTGTCCCCTCTATATCTGTATTGGATGTCTAACAACGGAAGATTCCTTTATATTCTGGTTTTTTCTCTCATTGTTATTTCTCTTCTACAAAGTATGCAAGAGTGAAACAGAAGTTGTCTCTTGCACTCTTTATCTGGAGTGGACATTTACATAAGTGCAGGTATAATAACAGTTACCAGCTACAATGAGGATGTTGCTCCTTTCATAGTTCTGGGATCTAGAAAGTTTGCCACAGATTTGATCATTACACACTGCTAATATATTTTGCAAATTTGGTTTAGTTTTTGTTGTTAGCCTAGCGGGAATCATTGCTGGGCTACCATGCATGTGCAATAAGTTACTTAACTCTTGGTTGTTTGCTCTTATTTTGTAACACCTAAGGGGCAGCTCTTTTGTTTGCAGTTCACTTCAGACGAAGGTTGTCTTACCAAAGGTTCATCTCTTGTGGCGAACCTTCTGCAATCACTCTGTTGAAGTTCTCTTGATAATTGAAATTGACACGGATATACCTACCTCCTGGAGTGTGCCTGTTCTCCTGTCAGCTTTTGTGAAGATGCATATCTACCCCATGGAAAGAATTCTGCCGTCATCCACCACAGATTTTATTGGTGGTCTTCTAGGCCTTTTGGGGTTCCTGAGCTCACCAGTGCCATTTCTTCTTTTTTTTTTTTTTTTTTTCAACAAATGAACTCAACTTTGGCACACCTGATGTTTTTGCCATTTTTCTGATGGTTGTGTTTAGATTTTTCAGCCTAATAAAGATTTGCTTCAGTGCCAGTGAGACAGCACTTTGGACTTCAAAATGAGAGTTAGCGACATAATCCACATGCAAATGCCATACTTGAAATCATCAACTCTCAAATCTTTTCTCTGCTTACAGAGAAATTAAATAATGCAGGAAATGACAAACACACACACCTGGCTGCAGAACAGTTTTGATGCCAATTTTTCATTTACTATTGGCCCCTTAAGGCAGGAGGGACCACGTATAAAATTTCTGTACTTCCAACACCGTTCACCTGATATGGATTTAAAATACCTCCAAAATAAATCAGAAAATCTGCACATTGAGCACATATCCATTATTTGATTTAATTTACAATATGCTGCAGTTTACAGCAAAGACAGTCTTAAATTTCTGACTTAGATCGGGAGAGATGAAGTTGGGAAGAATTTTGCCCCAAGGTATTTCAGCAAGGCCTAAACCGCAAATTGCTCAAGGGGTTTTGCCACCGTTTCTCTCCATACCTTCTCACCTAAAAAAGTTATCTGGCATTTCTCCCAGGACTTCCTTGAAAAAAAAAAAAAAAACAACTTCTCAATAGAGCTTCCCTGAATGTTTAATGGCCAAAAAAAAAAAAAAAAAAAAAAAAATTTTTTAATGGCCCGAGCAGTGCATCATTAAACACCACCACCAGTAATCATACTTTCAACTGTTCAGTTCCTTTAATATGATAATTATGGGGTAATTAAAATTTGCCAGGCCCTTTCCTTTAATCATTAAATTGTTTACTTGCATTTTTTATTTTTTTTTCTTGTTCACGGTGACGCACAATAAGCTCACACCAAAGGTCAATGGAACAACCGAAGAAAGCAGGTCAGATAAGACACATTTATACTTCAGAGTGGGGGTGATCAAAATGCCAAGAGCCGTCAGCACATTAATTAAAGTACCTTCATGATACAAATAGGCATAAAACTATTCTCATTCATTGCCGACACTGTTCAGACAAGACAGGAACTCAATTCCACATACCGAATGCCTACCTGTCGAGGCACAGGCCACTGAGGCCTACGCCTAAATAGCCTATTTTCTTGCCGAAACTTGTTGCAATTTTGTAATGGTGGCTAATATTTGGAAAATAAGGACATAAATGCCCGAGAGTCAATGGTTTCACTTTGCCCCAGGAAAAAAAAAAGATTTTCAGCATCAAATCTAGTTCCTCATTATGAAAGAGCTCGTAAAAAACTTCTCCAGTTGCAAGGACATTGAGGCAGCAACAAAGGCTCATTCACATTTACTGACAAATAACAATCTAGAATATCTCGAGCGCCCACAGCTACGACACTTCTTCTAAAATTAAAACAGAATTAAAAGACCCCACAGCTTCCATTTGAATCAAATAAAAGCTTTCATTCCCATTTAAGCATTCGACTCAAACCTTAATGCCGTCTTGTGTCTGTGTGGACATGCGCAGCACACCTGCTTTAGAATGAAATCACCAAATGCAGTGTAAACAATGTAGCTTCCACACCTTAGCCTGTGTGTAAGGGACAATCAGCCTGGGATAGTCCAAGCTTATATTTAATAGCAGAGCATCAGTTTAGAATTAATAGATTTTAGAGGATATACATTAACATGAATTATGCGCGGGTGATCAGAAATAATGCAACGCAAATATTCATGCCACACAAGTTTGTCCTTACTTTTACAGACTGGTTTAAAACAGGAATCACAACTGATGCACTGCCTTTTGCGTGAAGAGGAAATAATTCTTACATTATTCATTAGGGGATATTTTTTTCTGGGTGTATTGTCATCTGTAGTTTTCACTGAGCAGTAATCCTGTTCAATTTACTTCAAAACTGAAGTCACGAGATTAGGAAAATTTATTCCACTGAGCCAGATAAATGTGACCACTTGAATCAGCCATTATATCAGTCTGAAATGATGTGAATTAAATTAAGCTAAAATTAAACAAAACTGGCTCATAAAAATGATTTTTTTTCCCCCAAGGTAAAGAGCCATTTGTAAAACATAATGAAACAGAAATTTGAAATTTTGCAGACCAAGTGCAAACTTTGTTCATTTTAAAATCAGTTTTGCAATTCTGCTCTATTCAAATACACGGCTACACTTGCATCATGAAACCTTGCATCGCCAATAATAGTAGGCTAGTTCTCATTTAGAAATAATCACTTTTTTTAAATGTACAGTTTTTGCCCAGTTTTTTTCCCCCACTGTATTTTGACAAAATGGGTTTCGGCTCAAATGTCGGCCAGTTGGCAAAATTTACTGTACTCGGAAATTAATTTTCCCAAACAAAACATCAGAGCATATGCCGAAGCAGTCAAAAAACGTCTCATCCACTCTGCAAATTTTCTGGCCTTCCACGCTTTTTCCCCCATCATGCATCGTTCCCCCGTCCTGGCCAATCCCCACCAATTTCACCCATTCCAGCAAAGCTTTTATGGGTGCAAGTAAATAATTGTCAATGGATTACGTTGGTAATAATTTCACAGCCTGTAATTATTTACCGCCATCAAATAAACAGATATATAAACGCATCTGCAAATGAGCTGACATCTCATGCTGGCGAAATGTAACCTCCGATCTGGCCGCAGTACCGCAGCCTCCACTAAAAAGGCATACACTGTATTTGGACAATTTCATAACGCTACGCATGCGAGTATGGCCATTTCAAGAAGATGTTTACATCCATAGTTTGATGTGAAACCATGTGATTGACTTAAAAAAAAAAAATCAAAGCAGTTCAATACGTCATTAAATTCTGATATTCTTGCAACATGAGCAATACTTCACCCACATTCACGAAAATGGCTTGAGAAAACAATATTCACGATGAGATGAGAAATACGAAAAAAAATCGACTATTCTTAGATTGATGATTTCTGTACACTTAGCGCAAGCCATTGTGTCTCGAGTAGCTTTGCACAAACCAGTTATCATGTGCGTTTGCACATATGTGCTGCACGTGCGCCATGAAGTAGGCCCTGCCGCCTATTAATTTTAATTAATGGAAAAAATCGCTGGCTGAAAGCTTGCTTTATTATTTCAACGCTCAAGACACTGCAGGGTAACCGTTCTGGAAAACAATTTCAACACTTATTAATTTCAGAGCCCCCAGCCTCAACCTTTCCAAACACATATTCTCTAATCTCCTACGAAGATATTCCCACCCCACAGCAGTTCGGAGGAAAACAGTTCCATAAATTACTACCGTGCAGTTTTCCTCCGGATCCAAATACAAAACCATGCGGTGCTCAGGCTACGTTTAGCGCAAGGCCGTTCATTTACGCTTTAGTTACCACGTAGTACTTGACACAATTCATACGTTTTCTGAAGTGAAGTGTAGCTGGTGGTCATTCATGAACATGTGAAACATGTCATTAGCTCCCGATTGCAAAAATGATTATACACTTAGGCCCATAAAATGTTCAAGGACCGAGGACTTTCAAACATCATCTACATGATCTCTCAGGTCAACTGAAAACCGGTAGGTCAGGCTGAATTGACGGGCATTTAAGGTGCAACAAATAATATTTCGTAATTTATTTTGTATTGGTTTTCTGGAGAAAGCAAATGCCCGGGTAGGCACATAGTGCCACAATTAAGATTGATAATCAATATTTAAACATTCCAATTGCATCATGTACCGTAAATCATTTTCAGTGAACTCCGCACATTCACATTCGTTCATCCGTGAGCCGGCTTCTCGAAACGCGAGGCTATAATCAACATGACGGAACTCCGCAGTTCAGCATGGCAAGGGACTCAAAAAGCCGTTCGTCTGGTAAAATATATCAAAGGTCAAAAAACTAAATCGCTCCAACAGAGCCACTGCTGTACATAATATATACATACACACATCTCGCAAAGTCAATTCTGAATAGACTATTGACCAAAAAGCAAGTGTATTATTTAAGAATTTAAGAGAGCACTTTCTAACCACGTGCAAAACATCTTTGCGATTTTTAAAATACGGCTGCACACTTCAAGGCATTCAAATTAATTTCTTAGTTTGACTTGACGCGTCTGTGTATGAATATATATGGAAAACCTAGTGTAAAGAAAGATATAAAACAACCTAATGAACCATTTTCAAGGCCAAAGGCATGGGTCCACATTACACGGATTTTTTTTTTTGTCTTTAAAATCTTGGCTATTGCAGTTCGGAAGAAATAGTACACTGGATCGGATTTGAAGGAAAAAAAATGCAGTCAAATTGGAAAAATATTATTTTTAATCTGTCAAAATCACTGAAGAAATTACACTGGTAAAAAGCGTGCCAATATTTATGTAACTGAATAAGACCCTATTCTGCCAATAAGGTATTGGGCCATATAGAAAAGCGCATCATGTGTCATTGGCTATCCCTCACACAAATCAAATATTTGAAGGGAAATTAATACACAATTAAATTATGTCACTAGTAATATGATAAGCACTGAAATTGATGGTTTAGGATAGCTTAATGCAATAGTAGGCCTCGAGACTTCACGGAAACACAGGAAGCCGGCATATGACCTTTGCCTTTAATTTTATATTGATTTTTTTTTTTTGTTTAATCAAGCTATAATTTGTGTCTTTATTTAGAGAAGTCTACAGCAAATATTTTACATCCACAATTTCAAAGAGGTAACCCCTGTGACGTTTAAACACAAGTTTGGATAGAGTTCAGCGCACTGGGAGCCTTATGCTATGCCAAGAGCAGGTACTGTCCGTAACGCGCTTTGTGAACTTCGCAATATCTATCATTATTTATAGCAAACGATTGGCTCCTTTCCTTTACCTGCTATGCCAAATGATCATGCATGCGATTGATTAGTCGGTGTTTGTAACAAGAGAAAGCACAATCAAAACATCGGCCTTCGAGACTTCATAAAACCAAATGATCAGCATAAACGTCGCTGCATCGGAATGTAATTGTAATTAATCTTGACATTTCAAAGTAAGCATGCTACCAATGCTTTATTTTAGGCAGAGGACGACAAGATGACAATAGAAAGTATGAAACACAGCAAATCTAAAATAGGCTTTTTGAAGTATTTATAACAACTCAATCAAGGTTATTCCGACAAAAACCCGAGGATACCTGAAAAAATAGTTGTGTTTCGCACATGTGGAAAAAATAAATAAACGGGAAAAACACAAATAAACAACAAAAAAAGCGAGTTGTCATGTCAGTTTAAATTAGACGGGCTGGTAGGATACTGATATCCTCTTAAAGAAGCACTGGGTTCCACCGAACTGTCCGTACAGCCGTGGACAAACAAGTTGTGGAAAATTAAAATTTGTCATATTGTTCTAAATATGCCCGAAAATAAGTCTATTTGAGAGGTGATATAATGCAAAATATGAATCTCATCTGTTTCCTAAGGACGACAAAAAATAAAGCACATTCGGGGGGGAAAAACTCAAACGACGGGGTAGATCACCCTCTGATTCCCATCAAATGTGCAATATAAAAAATAATAGCCCATAACTGTTCATTGTGCTCACTTTTGGCTATTTTGGCTATAAACCACCCAACACGCACATTATTTTCAGTCCATCTAAGCCGAAACTGCATAGCCTACAGCGACTACAGCCAAAATGCACCGGGAGAGGACAAGCATTCGTCATATTCACAGGAAAGCAAACATAATCCACAGGATAACTTTTCTACTGAACGCCGGACTTCCCGAGTGACTGTGAGTGAACACTGTACTTTATTAATCTCGAAAACACAATCCGCGATAGAACAACCAGCAAGGGAGAAGCAGAGGCTCACGCACAGGGCAGTGTAGTGCAGGCTGACTGACAGCTACGCGCACCGACACACCGCTCTCAACTTTGCAGCATTTGATTCAAGTTTGTAAAGGAAAAACTTCGCCCTCGCAGAGCGCGCTGTTGGTTTCAGAACCTCTCAACTGAAAGTCGATCAACCATATAGGCTTTCGAAAATAAAAAATCAGGCACCAGACAGAAATATAGCATGAGCATGCTACCAATGTCTATTTACACGGACTCACTCTCCCCACCTCTTCTTCTCCCCTCCTTTTTTATATTAAATCGATTCGGGTGAAGCGCCATTTTCTCCTCTCGTTTCTTGTGGAATGAAACGCACAAGAAATACCTCTAGTCGGATGCAATCTAATAAATAAATTTATCGACGAGGCAGACACGAGGAAATATACCAGAAATAAGAGCGCATAGCGAAAACGCAGGATCAAATCGCAACATTATTATTAAATGCAAGCGAGGAGGGAATCTGGAAAGGCTAGTACATAGACATGCAACAGCAAAGACATGCCATGACAACAAAACAATCACGAGAGTTTACCTGTGTCAAGCAGTACGGAGAGTACATGGCTATTTTAGGAGTAGAAAACGAAGAGTTTATCTAACTTGGATGGAAGTTCTCTGTGGTGCTGCATTGCAATCGTTCGCCATCCGCGCTCACTCCATGCTACTGGTAACCCCGCCTCGTCGGTGAAAGCGAAAGCTTACACAAACTTTGGGCAAGAAAAGTTATTCTCCCTCCCTCTTCCCACTCACTCTCTCCTTGCTCTCTCCCGCTCGCTCTCACACACAGAGCAGTGTAATCCACTCGGAAATCCATGCAATATTCCTTTCTTTGGCTAATTTTTGAAGATATAATTCAAATTATAATCATTACAACAGCAGCGAACCAAACCGGGCAAGTGACCACTGAAATCTGCTAAGATCGTATTACTCTGGTTTAGATAATGTATGTAACGGCAGTGAGCTGCACCGTTAGGAACAATTATAGTAAACATGGGAAACATTTGGGAAATTAAGGCGGTTACAACACGCGAAATCAATCCACCGTATACGCGGCAATAGAAACGTAGCTGTCCATTGTTTCGGTATAAAGATAATCCATTTCGAAATTACGGCGCTGGATGTCCGAATACGTTCCCGTCATAATGCCGTACAATAGGGATATGCGGCCTTGAGGATTAAATCACTCCTAGAGTCCTAAATTAGTGTTTGCAAATTTAAGGCGGTTCCTTAATCAAAATATTTCCCTACATGAAGAAAACACATTAAAATGTAGGCTAATGTTCTCCTGTGTATCACACAGTATATCTAAAACTATCACAGTGCGGCGGGGGGGAAAAAAAAAACAATAATTGAAATGAAAATCTTTCACAGTTGTTGCACCTGCATATTTCACAGAAATGTTCCATCCTTTCAGCTTAAGCCTCAACTTCAATGCTTTAAGTTTTTTTCGGGGGTGTGTCAGATTTTAGTTCAACATATCAGTCGATGCAGGCCATGATTTCACGTTTCTGACAACACTGAAGGCCACAAGCGTGGTTTGCATTGCAGCTCAGCAGAAGTAAAGCGGTGCAGCATCACAAAGGTGCAGTAATGCATCTCTAAAGCAGCACGGCGAGGGTGTAAAGCAACGGCATACCAATGTAGCAATGTAGCAGTGCAGTAATGCAGCTGCGGAAATAGGCTGGCACACGCACCAGGGAAACAGCGAGAACAGCTGGACGACCAGAGCCACGACCATCATGTATTTTTTTGCCTGGTCTGTCAGTCTTTGTGGGGGACGGGCTGAAAAGGGCACCTTTAACCTGAATTGATATTTTAATATTGGGATTGCCGGAGGGTTAACTCATTGTCACAATCATGCAGCATAATACACTGCCATATCCTCTGGTACCTTGTCTAGTAAAATTTCACGCCAATTTCCAACACAAGCAGCCTTTTCAGCCAGATGACATCTAACATACAACTAGTGCATCTACTCTGCCCTTTAAATGCTATCAATTAATTTATTCCCCTGTACGACACACGAGTCCCTGATCATACTAAAAAAAAAAGACATTAAATCTGCACAACAAAATATGGTTTTAAAAATTTCACAAGCAAATTAAAAAAAAAAAAAAAAAAGATTTATCAACAATAAACACATCCAACCCATGGCACATCTGTTGCGTGAAAAAATTTTGAATAATTTGACTTTTCTTATTATGGGTGTTGCAAGGATATACATCAATGAGCCAAAACATTAAGAATACTCAGAGTTGAAGCAAATAAGGTTGATTACAAGGAGCATAACAAGGTCTGCAAACAAACCTTAGATTGTTAGTGAACAGGCGGCTCTCAGAGTTAAAATGTTTGATTTGGTCGAGATGGGAACAGAGCGACTTGACCGAGGGCCAAATCGCTATCACCTAGAGATTGCTGGGCGTACAAGGATTATCCCTGTGCAAGGGTATCAAAGGCTATCCCCTCTGGTCAGAACCGAAGGGCTACTGTTGTACAAGTTGCAGAAAATTTTAACCCTTTCGCGCCCGCATATGGAAAACTCCACTCCAACTAAGCAATTTCAGACCAGATTCGACTAATCAAGGTCTTCAGCAAAGACTCAAATTCAAGCTGATCTTGGTTTGCAAAATCTGCAACATTTTGCTGTACATAATCATCCAACTTGTTCTGAAATGTATAAACAACATTTAATTTGACCATTTCATACCATGAAAAGCTATGGTTAACTCAAAATTTAATAAAAACTTCGAGCATATCAGGTGTTCGGTCTTAATCAACTTGGGCAGAGCAGTCGTGTTTGGTTTTGTAAAAGCTGGGTGTCAAAGGGTTAACGATTGTTTTGGGAAGAATGTATCTTGGTGCACAGGGTATCACGCCCAGCTGTGTGTGGGGCTTCCTTATACTGCAAACTGGTTAAACTGCTAATTCTAACCGCTTTCATAGAGTGAAATGCCAAAATGGGCACACGCAGGCATCGGAACTGGAGCTGGGAACAACTGAAGAAGGTTGCCAGGTCCGATGAGTCAAGTATTTCGATCACGCGATCAGGTACGTGTGTGCCTTTTACCTGGGGAAGACATGGCATCACAATGCACTATGGGAAGAAGACGAAATGGTGGTGGGAGTGTGATGCTCTCGGAAATGTTTTGCTGGGGAACCCTGGGTCGGAGCCCTTTTTGGCGGCACACAAAGTTGGTCATAATGCTTTGGCTCATTGGTGTACATGCTGGTGCATTTTCACCCTCAATACACTCAAAGAAAAAAAAATACGATCGTGTCAACATATGCCAAATTTCAAAATCACAACAAAAATGCTCTCTTTCCACATGGAATGAGTAGCAGGACCTGTGTCTAATGCCATATTTTTGCCAGCTACTCACACCAGTTTTGCTCCATACAGAGGGCAAGAGGCAAGAGGGGAGTCACATTGCCTGTTCACACATTAACACAAAACGATTTATGATTGTTTGGGATGCTGGTGTCCGAGGTTAAGGTGACTGCAACACTGTCTGGATGCTAGTGATTAAAAACCATGAATGGAAAGTAAGTGAAATAAAAGGCTCTGCTCTGCATATGTGAAAGAAGAGCACCACACCAATGAAAACAGCTGTAAGTTAACTGGAAAGCAGCTCGGAGTTACACAGTAACAATAGTCTTACAGGATAGCAGTAATCATACAGCAGGACAAGAACCATTCAGTTATGTGAATCTGAAAACGGGGATCATTCATTAAAATAGGAATCAAACATTGCCAAAGGAATCACTACATGAGTCGAACAGCACAGCAAAAATTACTCATTACTGCAGGAGTCACTCACTTGAATAGAAGTTATACAGTACTACGGAGGAGCTTGTGCTTTTGCTGGGAAATGCAGATCTCTCACGGATGACAAATTGGGGGACACTAAGGCAGGAGTAATCAATCACAGTCAAATCAAACTCAACACATCCCAGGGGAACAAATCCAGCAGTGTTCCATTTGATGATGACACTAGGGTACTCATCCGCTGCAATCACCAAAAAACGATTGGGTACTCGTATGGTAGGCTGTATAAGAGGAGTCGTGAGCAGTTATGGAAGCACACCCCTCACCGCTGCTGGTAATCGATGGGCTTGGTATTTCACGGGAGAGAGATAAGTAATGTAATAGTGACTATAATTGCAGGAAACTAGGCCAATTAGTGGCCATATGAATTGCCGGAATTCTTCTCTTTTTTTTTTCAAAATGCTGAGTCAGCATTCTAGAATTTCACTACTTTCAAAGACCAGTACCTACTGTGACATCACAGGTGGAATGTTCAGGTAGAAACATTTCAATCGCATTCCAATCAAGGGTTCAGTCCATCTCTAGTCTAGTTCGAGGAGACCAGATTTAAGCCAGTGTCAAGTCACTTATTTCTACTGATATGCATTTCCTTTTTCATGCTTAAGTACAGAGTAGAGCAGAATTATTTAAAAAAAGAGAAAAAAGGCAGTACATAACACATAATCCAACTCTTCCATTCAAATATGGGAAAAGAAACTTTTATTTTGAAACAATTACTCTCAGTGATATGGATATGTGTTGGTGTTTTTAATGAAGTGATGTAATTTAAATGAAAACCCAATTACGAATTATTGTGTGCAGCCTTTACAAAAATATTTAACAAACATCCTGATAATGCTGCACCTGACAGTATCCTACCAGAGAAATAATCATCATGTCTTTAAAAAGTAAAAAATAAAAAAAATTGGCATCTGCAAACCCACTCAGTTTAAGCAAAAATTGCACAACCATGTTCAAATCTAGCACATACTGCCATCTTAGGAGAGCACAGACAGTTAGCATACTTATAATTTTTAAGAAGTACTCCTCTACGGCAATAGGGCCTGTTAGGTCTATAATTAATTTGTTTCTGACGTTTACTGTAATCGTAGAACCAGGAGTGTCAATCTGAGTTCTATCATCTGCTGTGGGACTGTATTTTGAAATTTAAGGCTTACAAAGGAACTTCAAGGGAACACTGAATGATGAAAAAGTGGTCAACTGTCTCATTTTCACATGAATTGGAGTGATGCAATCTCTGAGAATTACAATGTCTGAATGACACTGACTTTTCTCTAGAGTTTCAGAAACTCATTACATCATCTACCACAACCTTTAAAAGCTTCGACTGTGGTTCCTCAGAGGGTTCCCCGATGAAAATCAGCCAAAGAACCTTTCTCTGAAAACGTTCCTCCCATACATTAAACTCTGCACCAGAAATAAAAGACCACGTCACAGAAAATATTTCTAGTTAAAAATGCATTTTCTGGAGAAAACGCCCACTGGCTGACCAGCTCATTACAATCACAAATCGAATGCCAGGGGTGTGCAGTCCAAGTTCAGACAGTAAGGCCCAGAATTTTGTTCCAACCACCTGCATTCGCTCATTAGAGCCATTCTTCAGCCTGGAAGCAGAACTAATTAGTGAAGTCAGCTGGCCGAGTTTTCTGTTGGATGAAACACATGGCAGGACTAATATTTTCTGACCCCTGGATTTCACACTGCAGCCTAAAGCAGCGCCCATGAACTCCCTCCATCCCACCAACACACTTCCTTTATCGTTAAGAGTTTATATCAGCCGCGCTGCCATATATCAAAGGTGCCTCCGTTGGTAGATTAATGAAGCGCACAGCTTTAAAAATCACGAGGCCGCTCACTTTGATTCGGTTTACGTGTTTCATGCAAGCTTTCCTCTCGCACACTGCGGCTATTATTCAAATTCCAGCAACGCGGGGCTTCCAGTTTTTAAAGACCATGATCTCCTAATTATTTTTGATGAGCCGGGAGGCCAGCGCAAAACTCCAAGTTTTCAGGAAATCGATGGCAAAATTGTGGATATAATGAGCTCGTAATGGCTTGCAGCTGAGGAACGGGAGCTGTGAATGACATTATGATTGGGGCGCAAGGCCGTGGGTGAAAAAAAGAAAAAAAAAACTTACGTAACACATTAATGACTGAAATAACACTTAATGCACACGTATACAGCTGCTGTATTTTTCAGACTCAAGATGAAACAATTAGTTAAAAAGAGTTTGGGGACAGAGCCTCACTTGTTTTGGCAGAGATGAGGTCAGACTATGGAGGGAGGGTTACAAACTTCAGGCAATCATTATATGTAAAGGGCTTGCAGCCATATGAAATATATAATGAGTTTATTTGAGATTTTTAATGTATCCAAATGCTGGTATTTACCCCCAGAAAATTGGTATGTATAAAAAGGAGGATATTTCTGCATAGATCACTAAAAGGCACATAAATAACCCAAATTTAAAAGCTGAAAGTCTCTTTCGTAAACTGATTTTCACTTGAATTTTCTCAAAGGTTCAAAGCAACAAAAACCTTTTTTTTTTCCATATTGTAGAACAATGTCACAGACATATTCTGTATCTGCTGTTTACAGCATTTCACTGAGGCTACATAACAGTTATATGGAGTGAAATATACAAACTGTGGAAAGCTTGTTTTTAAGGCCACAGCATTGCACCAAATAAAAAAATATCTAGGCCTGGTGCATCATTTTAACCCTTAGAGCGCTGATATAAATTTCAAAAATAAGTCGCCTCGTGGTAGGTTTTCAACAGCACAAAATTATAAATAAATCATCTTGTGCCGTTGAAAACCTACAATGAGGCAACTTATTTAAACGAGCTCCCCTGCGGGAGCTCTTTTAAACAAGTTGCCACATGGTAGGTTTTCAACAGCTTTGATTTTGATATCTTACATCATTGAGCAACAATAGCTGCATTTGGTGCTCTAAAGGTTAACACATTTCTCTGTCATTCAGGAGGACATATTTGGGATCTTTGGAAATCTTGTGATTTCCAGCAGGACTCAAAATAGGCCTGAAGTTCCACAAGTTTGAATACAGCTGCTGACATAGAGAAAAAACTAGACTGTGTAAAGCCCCCTTTCTTCTGGCGAGTTAGCTTTAACATCCGGTCAAGGCAAAACAAAGCATGTAGCACTTTAATCAATGTGGATGCACATGATTTGTGCGGCAAAATGGTTAGTTCCTGTTGCACTGTGAAAACTGAGCAGAAATATGTTCTTTCATTCTCTCTAAAACCGGATTTATATATCATAAATGTTGATATTTATGGATAAATATATAAGTTTTTTTGATTAGCAGTTTACCTGAGTTTGATCATATTGGCTATATCCTGAAAGTTTTCACCTATAAGTATGTCCCTATTTGAAAAAGTGCCCTATAGCAACCTTTTTTTTTTAGATTATTTATTTCTGAACAGGGGCCTTTACTATTTTTACTAAGCGTTTTGCCCATTGGTTTTTCCATGACTGGAAGCTGGCGCCTATATGATCATGTAGGAATGCACCAAGAATAGAGAGCGGCAATCTAGTTTTTTCTCTGCGACACTGTGTGCGACCATCCTGAACTTTATTGGGAAGCGCCATCAGGAGCAATAGCCTTCACTGCAGTCATTACAAACACAACGATAAGGAGAAACATACCCGATACGAGTCTGACACGACAAAGCACTCAGGCAGACTGGGGCCTCTGGAGGGGTCCTCGTTCACTAGGAAAGCTTCAGTCGCCTGAAAAACAATACGATAAACTCCATTAAAGACTCATTAGCCAGGCAACCACTAACACTGAACACGCAGAATCATAAGACCAACCTATCGTTGGTGATAATTATTTTCCCAGCTTTTCTTTTTTAAGTTCACGACAGAATAGACAGAGACAGCAGAGCATGTAGAGAGGACATTATAAAGAGAGGAAGAAGAGGGAATAAGCAGGAGGAAGAGACAGGTGATTAAGGTCAGGGGCTGGATTGGAACCCCTGACATCCCAACTCGTAATGAGCATGTGCATAGTGCTCTAAAGGCTGCGCCATTCATGGGTTTACTTTTCTTGCACACCAAATTTGCTCTAATTGAAAAAAATATACATATGATTATGATCATTGCAGTTATGGTTATTATTATATTTATAATTCTATCATCCATTATCTAAACCAGTGTTTCCAACCCTGTTCCTGGAGTACCCCTGCCCTGCATATTTCAGATGTCTCCTTGATTTAACACACCCAGATTAGGTCATTAGGTACTCCACTAATGAGCTGATCAGCTGAATCAGGTGTGTTAAATCAGAGAGGCCCAACCCTGCTCCTGCAGTACCCCTGTCATGCACATTTTAAAGGTCTCCCTAATTTAACACACCTGATTCAGCTGATCAGCTCATTAGTGGAGTACCAAATGACCTAATCTGGGTGTGTTAAATCAAGGAGACATCTGAAATATGCAGGGCAGGGGTATTCCAGGACCAGGGTTGGGAGACACTGATCTAAACTGCTTCTTCCTCACTGAGGTCGCGAGGGACTAGGAGCCCATCCTAGCCGACTACGGACGAAAGGCTGGGACACACCCTGGACAGCTTGCCAATCCATCACAAGGCTAGCACGTCATTCACTCACATACACTCATGCCTATGGGCAATCTAATGTGTCCAATTAGCCAGACATGCATGTTTTTGGACTGTGGGAGGAAACAGACGGAAACACAGGGAGAACTTGCAAACTCTACACAGAAAGGCCCCACTCCAGACTGACACCCACAACCTTCCAGCTGAAAGGCAACAGCCCTACCCATCATGTCACCATATTATTATTATTATTATTATTATTATTATTAATACATCTACTGCTATTGTCCTCTATTATTGTATGCCATTTATCCAGAACACAGTCCCTGCCAACAGCTGTTTTGGGCATACTCTTTCAAATAATTTGTATTTGCATACGGATTTATACACAGGACTCTTACAAAGACATAGTACAATATAGCAAAAGGACAAACGCGAGGCCCGAACCATAAAATAATGAGCACCCCATAAAGCGCGCAATGATGAAAAACAAATAAAGATAAATAAGATAAAAATGGCGGACCAGTTGACTTTTCACACAGAGTACGCCTGAGTAATGGGAGAAAGTTGTTTCAGAATACTGGGCTCTTTCATATGCCTTCATTTACATGCTAATGGTCGCGCTTGCGAGCCATTGAGCGTCTGAATGAGGAGAGGCTTGTGTTTAGCCGTCGGTGTAAAACGAGCTGATCTCACGCGGGCTTCCAACGAACGGCAACCTAAATTCCACGAGGGAGACTCAATTCCGCGAAAGCTGTCAATCTTTTAATTGCTATTACAAAACGAAAAGAAACTGCACCAGCAAGATGCCACTTGCATGATTGACCGTTCAATTTCTCGCTCTCGAATACACAAAACAAATACAAACACATAGACATCAGGCACGCACATTCCATGACATTGTCTCTGCTTGAAGATACATAGTGATTCCATGATGACATTGTCTCTGCTTGAAGATACAAAGTGGCCCACAAAAATTTAAACATACTTACACCTACGCACGCACGCAAAATGTGGATATGCACATGGAATACAGAGTCATGTCAGAAATGCCCCAGTACGGTCTTATGAAGTTGAAATCCAAATTCACCAACTGATTTTGAAAAACCCAATTAAGACATCTGGAAGTACTCGTTCCATAATAATAAAATCAATTTAGTTTTTGTACATTCGCACCAAAGATGGGTTTCTTCGGAGAATATTATTTAAATTAGAAATTGACGTCATCGGGCACAAACGGGCACAGTCGTTCCCCCACCATTACGCCTGCTCATATCGAGCGCAGTTTAGAATTCGCGGCCATCTTCAATCTCATCAACTTCTTCCAGACAATTCCGCCGAAAGACTCGTTTTGCTGAGACTTACGTCATCTCTCGCTTTATGTCATATCGCTGAAGTTTGTGCGGTCCTTGATTCCCTTTTCGATGCATTTCTTATGAGCGCATGGATGCTCTTTGAGTATGTGAAGTAATTTTCTATGTCCTCTCAATTCAAAGGCTTCTTACTACAGGTCAGTATTCAGGCATTACTAAGCCATTACCCGCGTGTATGTGAACACATCCACACATAGTCAAATCCACTTACAAAGGTGAATTCTTCTTAGGAGAAAACAGTAGGTTCCACAAGTACAACAATTTATCGCTGACCACAAAAATAAACAGGCACATCCCACACGCCCCAAAAGATTTAACACCCAACATCTCTCTCTCTCACTCAAACATGCATATTTGCATGCGACCATAATAAGCCCCAGACTCTGGCTAACCACAGTGCACAGAGCGAGGGTGAAAACACAGACCATTAACATCCCCCCGGGAGTGACCGCAACAATCCCAGTCATCCTGAAATGCATCTAAACCACCATTTACCACAAGCCCAAACAAGGCATTTACTCACTTCACTGGACAGAGGGGGCAGAAAAGTTGGTTCCTGGTGTTTGAAGCCACAATCATCTCACAATTTTGATAGTACTGTCCGATTATTTGTGTGATTATTAACCCTTTCGACAAGCAGTTTTTTTTGGGGAGCGTTTTTGTAAAATTAAGCCATGTTTCAACTCCATTGTTTTCAGTCATCCAATAGTGATTTATACGTTAGAATCAGAAAGTTAAGGCTCACATACTTGTGATTATCTACATTGTATCTTAAAGCATAAAAAAGAAATATAAACAACTGTCAGAAGATTGTGGGCCAGCCAGTTGCACACAGACAGGTTGCACTAGTTGCAAGCATAAAATGGCTTTTTTTTTTTTTTTTTGCATTGGCGCCATTTTGTGCCTGTTGTTTCCTCGGTTTCTGATTCAGTGCTGTTTAGGGAAGCGCTCTGCCCAAGATGGAGCAGGTACAGAACATACCTAACAAGATCATGCATTTCCTGTAGAACATGCAAAGTGATCGCAGCTGAATCAGAACTTATCTCAACAGTTTTTATGTCTACCACATAACCATGTCAAACCGAGAAATGCATGCAGCCAGCAGAAAAGACAAGCAGTTGATAAACATAATAATGGGAAAATGATATTATGTTTCAAAAAACAAAATAAATGCACCCTACACAGTGTCAGGACAAAGCTGTGACACCAGGTTTGATGTTGATATCTGTAAAATTTGAGGAGGGGAAGCGCATACAAAATTTGGTGAAAAAATAATAATAAATTTTAATAAATATCAATGAGCGATCACTTGTGTACAGCGTTTAATCATTGCGCAATGCACCACACAAAAACACAAACATGCACACAAATACAATAGAGAGACAAACAAGAAACAAATTAAATTTCTGAAACGCTGATGTCAAGAATTCTAAATGCATACAAACACCTGCAGCTCAATAAACAGACACCTTCAAGGCCTTTATTTATGAAGGATTTAAAGTGGAAGAACTGATCTGGGATCAGTTCTGTCCAGCTAAGCATCAGCAAAATAACTGATGCAAGATCAGCGCTCCTATTCTGAGCAGTTTCATGAGTTTAGCTCCAACTGGGCCCTGGCAGTACCCCAAGGGCACGAGGACAGACGCGAGTCTGGTTGTCCTTGACTACCACACCGAAGCAGCCATCCATTACATCACATCACAGTAACTTGGCTGACATTTTTATCCAAGGCGACTTACAGTTGATTAGACCACGCGAGGTCCAATACCCCCTGGAACAATGTTGTGTTGAGGGCCTTTCTTCAAGCACGCAGTGGCCGTACTGACCCTATTATGGCTACGTTCCTAGTCCCAGACAAAGACGTTAGCCGCTAGGCTATGTCCCTAACCCTGTGCGGAGAAAACTTACAATTTCCTCCAACCCGGCCAGCAATTTAAATCCATTCTCAAACCTTGGCCTCATTTTTCATTTCCTCTATGTTTATATGTAGCAGTTTATATATTATTTATACATGGCATCCTTTTCTACACACAGTATATAGAACATATGTTCCGCCCATATGGCAAGCCCAGGGCTGGAGTGGTCTCAAGGCCGCCCTTAATTAACACTTTACAAGCAAGACAAAATCAATTGAAGCCAGGAGGCCCGGGTTTGTGACCTACATGTGGTGGAGAAGGAAAAATGAACTAAATATAACCAGTAATTACGGCTGACTGCATTATAAATTACTCTCTATATAAACTGAATGCATGCGCGCAGCCACAGTGGAGTAAGATACGTTTTTTCAATTTAGAAATTAATTAACATGCAGATTTTGTGTCAAAGATTATAGCAAGGAGAGAATTTTTTTTTTCGTCCATTAGAAAGACTTAAATAGGACAAGGATTTTCACAACCCATTATGACACAATTTGTTGCATCTGAGCTGAAGTTGGTTTCCTTTTAAACTGGTTGCACAAGACTTCTACACGAACACACAGGATTTCATATTACATACCATTCATATAAATGAAAATACACGAATTCAGTCAGTCACACACACATATGCAGATTCACGTTTATAAATGTACACAAGCAAACTGCTGATGCATAACATACACTCAACAATGCAAACACACTCACTGATAATACAATCATTCATTCATAATTGCGTGCAGGACTAAGAAAAGGGGTCACTTGGGTCATTTTATGAAAATTGAGATTTTCCAACAAAATCAAAGAGTGATACAAGTTTTTCATTTTGAGAAAAAAATTGGGTGAATTTGTGCACAGCAAAGTGTTGTAAATTGACAGTACAGTAGTGCTGGGATATCACTATCACTGGGATATCACTGACATACCCCGTTAATCTCAGAATGGAAAAAAAACCCAAGTGACCCCTTTTCCTAGTCCTGCACACATTATTCTGATATTCATGAACCCAGTAACAACATGTGCACTCACACACACACACACACACACACACACACACACACACACACGCACACACACACACACACACACACACACACACAAATGTAAAAAAGGCAATCCTTTCTCTGAATAAAGCTGGGAGGTTATATTGGTACTGGATTAATAGAAGTATATACGTCACAGTCAGATTGTGATACCAGTCATTTCATGAAATGACTGAAATTTTTAGCCATTACATGAAATGACTGGTTTTACAATCTGACAGTAACATATACAAACTCGTCAACACACACACACACACACACACACACACACACACACACACACACACAGAAAAACCTGTTCAACCCCGTCTGGAAAACAAACAAGCCACAGAGATGAGTTATTTCCAATTAATCCATCATTATCATTATCACAATTTTGTCTCCCATCTCGTTATCGCCAACATAGTGTTCCTTTGTTTATCATCATAGATATGTAGTTCAGAGTCCAGTTAGCCCAGAATAACAAGCTGCCCAACCAGCCAGAGATGGCAATCACATGATAGAAAGAAAAAAAAAGCCATTTGATGAAAAATATGACCAAGCGAAGAAAAATGCAAAAACAAAAATTTGCCCTATGAGTGCATGCCAGACACCTGGGGCCAAAACCTAAAAATGTGTGATATTTCACCCCGAGGATCTCTTTGAAATATTGATGTTGAAAAGCTCAATGATTAGAGAGAAGATAAATGATCATAATACTCCTAATTTTTATTGTGCTGTTTTGGTGTGTCCTTCTGGCTGTCTGACTTACACACACTGACAGCTAGACCAAATCCTTTGTGTAGTGTTTGATTCTTGTTTTTTCATGGCAGATTTTGATATTAATTTGGCTCAATGTAAACTCGCTGCCTCATGTATAATATTTTCTTTTTTCTTCGCGCTCAAAAAATGTTAAACAACATTTATTTGTGAGACACAGGCAGGCGTGCTGAACATCAAATCAGAGATTTGGAAAATATGTCACATACAAAGAAATCCTCTCTCTTTTAGCTCCAGTTTTGAGTAAGCATCCAATAATTGAAAAACACTTCATACAATGACTGCAGTTTCCTGTATTACAAAGCCACAAATGATTGTTCAAGAATGAAGGCCCCTCTGATGCTTTGTGAGAGCTCAACTGTTAGTTTCTCACACTGGTCTGCCTATAAAAGACTTGTGGTCATAGGCTGCCAAGTCAACAGACCAACCGCACATTAAACTTTTTTCAATGGCTCTTTATTTTCCGTCACACATTTAATTCAAAAGACATAGCATGAAACAGCCATATTAATTGTTGCAACCCCTGCCATTATTTTACAAGGCTTGCACATGCTCTTTTCTGGAACATATGTCAATCGGCAGCCTCTTTCTCCACTGTAGTCAAATAACTGAACTTGCTCACAAATCATAAGAAAGATTTTTCATGTTCAGCATGGACAGTTAAATCCATCCCTTGAATCCAAACCCGCATGAAGTTTTTCTTTTCACCTAGATAAATAACTGAACAATTAATGTTATTGATTGGCTTGATAGTGGGCACACCTGACTCCCAGGTAAATGGAGGGTGGAAAGCCAAAGGTTTGAAGACAAGAATGTAACCATTTAGCGGAGAGCGCTAGACTCCAAACTGACCAGCAGGTGGGAGTGGTAAGCAGAGCGATTGCCATCAGTGCCAACTGAACAACCTGTCCTCCAACCGTACGCTCAAATAGGTCTATTATTCTCATTTTCTCTGATTTACGCCGCATAGGAGCGTTTCCTAAAATCGCACCCCTACTGGCAGCAGGAAGGTACTGTTAGAGTTACAGTTTCAGTTCCAGACACAGTTTCAGCCATATTTACACTTAAAATAACGGTTTGGGTAAGGATTAGGGTTGGGGTTAAGGTTAGGGTTAGGTTTAGTATTAGGATTAGGGTTAGGATTACGTTTAGGTCAGGGATTCACTGAGGCGACGCTGACTATGGAAACCAGATTGTAGTTATTTTTAAATATTTTAAATATTTAAAAATGACCGCTAGAGGTAGCTTAACTCCTAAACGTAACTTCAGGTCGTAATAAACTGCTTGACAAAAGACCTTTCCGGGCGTATTTTGCTGGAGGACAGGCTCCAGCCCCTTTTCATGCATAGTTTCTGCACATTAGGCGATAGCGCATCAAAACGCACGCAAAAATTCTAAGTAAGGCTTTAGGGCCTATTAACTTTGGTGCCTTCATTAAAGTAAATAAATTAACCCTATTGCCGCAGGACATATAGTGCAGGAAAGCAAGAGTTGACATTAACTGGCTGGATTGCCTAAACCTTTATGAGGCCAGACAACATCGTTTTCCGCTGCATAATGCAACTTATTCATATATAACCTCTTGAAACCAGGATATTTTTTGGATAAAAACAATAAAGTCTATCTTAATGATGACAGAACGAATGCATACGCGAATATAAAGAACCCTACCACGTTTCTATGTATGCGTATAGATGAGCTGTTTCATTATTGTCAGGTCCGTATGTTAATGAGGGCCATTTCAATGCTGAATTAGAGTATCTCTGTGCATGCGAGTGTGTGGGTCAGTTCGTCAGTCTATGAGCACGTGTGCCTTGTTTGTTTTTTCGCGCATGCGAATTGGATATGTCCGTGTCTCATGCCTGCTAATGTGAGTACACATATGCACATAACCGTGTTTATGTCTGGGAGCGTCTCTTGTATGTGTGCTAGCGTTTCGACGAGCATGTGAGCGCAGTCAGCATGTGTGTGTTTTCGGCACCGCAGCTGCGTTGGCCTCCGAAGAAATCACGCATCTTATATGCGCCATCTTCACACATTTCTTTTCCACTGTAAACAAATGTAAGCAGATGCAGCTCAGGCCCGTATTCTTACCCTTCTGTGTTACCATGAAAATTTCACAGCTAACGTTCTCTGTCTGTCTATGCCTTCCGGAAGCACATTTGGCCCAGAGGGAATCTGTTCTTGCTCAAGGGACTCAAACGCCACAGAATTACGATGACGAACCACATTATTTAGGCGCACACAGCATTAAAGATTCATAGCTATATAAAAGTTGGCGCTTACTCAAGCCAGTACAATCCATTTGCCAACATACATTGCGAAGTCCGAAAGTAGGCCTACCGGGACATAAACGCAGTCCACTTTTTGTGTCTTCTCCAGCGCATTGAGTTTAAACTGTAATTGGCACATAATTTGAAATTAGCACAAGTGAAAAAGAAGACCCGTTTCCAAAGGCCTAGCTAAGCTATTCTAAATCATTGCAGTAAAATCAGTTAACGAGCAGTACCCTGTATGGTTCCAATAGAACATGATCGATTTCTCATTTTATTTAATGCAAAATATATCGGGGTTTTGTTTTTGTTTTTTTCCCCTACAGCAGTAATCAGATGCCCAGATAGCCTCCGAGAAATTATGCCGTAATTCGTTTCAAGGAAAATAAGTCCAACCTGTCTAAATAGTCACACAAACGATGACATCACACTCCGCGACATACTCATAGCGCTGGACTAAAAACCAAGTAAAAATTACTTAAATTGTATGGACAAACTCAGCTTTATATCGTCATCACAAGCAGCTTTTCAGGATACATCTCCATAACCCGAGCAAGAAGCTACAATGTTAGAAATCAGAAAGGGCACCGCTGCACCCCCACGTAACTTGCCTGCTCTTATGAATTCAAGTTCAAAGTCAATTCGGAGCGACGATGCTAGGAAGCAAATGCAGTACAATTTTACAAGATTCTTTTGAACGTTAAAAGACTCACTGCGTAACAAACCATGAAGTAAGGCATCGAATCATAAGGCTATTGCTTAGTCATTTTGCCCAAATAATTATGAATTTAACACCATGCAGAAAATCAAGTTTATTAATATGTATTAATAGATGATTAAATTAGTTCAAGTAGGGGATGAGTGGGGGCAGAATTCAGAAAAAAATTAATATCACCAATCAATTACAAATGTGACCCGTTTTCCAAATACGCATCTTACATCAGTCTACCGGCAGGAATGACAGGATTCAACCATACTGCTGATAGGCCGTGCTGTCTACTTTGAGGCGTCACGTGATACGGGACTACTCGCTTCCTCGTCTGGGAGCAGTTCTGTCCAGTAGTCTGGAGATGTCACTTGGATGACAGAGTCCCGCGGAAGCGCGCGCACACACAAACACACGCACACTGAACACGAGGGACTGATGGGACATCTGACATTTCGGAAAGTCGCATATTCTCATTACAGTGTAAGAGTAGGCCCATATCTGTTGACTCCAGTTGCCTCAGTAAGGAAATCTAGAAATTAAACAAGATGATGATGATGATAATAATAATAATAATAATAATAATAATAATAATAATGCATTTTATTTCATTTTTTATTAGCAGTATGGCCGATAACCTGGTTCAAGGCCAAGTTCTGAACCAATTAAAGGTGGACAACCAAAAGCAGTCCAGAATAAATATGAAAAAAGTCAGGGCTCGTGCCTCTCTCCACCACGCCACCCAAGAAATTCACCAAATCTTAGAATAAATGTCAGTCAGGTCATCCAGATTGTGGCAACTTGGGAAATAGTTGATGTTGCAAAATGTATCCAATAGGGCGGGGCGTCAGTTGCCCGATTCTCTTGAGATGACAAAATTCGACATCAGAGTCGACGTTCGCGCGCATCAGTGGATCTCGTGAATTGCCAAAGCTGTCTTTGCTTAACACTGAATTATAATGTCCGTCGAGCATTATTAACAGTATCCAGCCAAATTATTTATGCAGCCAGAATGTATAGCCTACTTATATTTCAATTTTAAGCATGTCGTGAAGCCTAAATCTATTTTCGGTTGATAAGAAAATGTTTTGGAGCAGGTTGTCCCAGTCTTCTTTTATTTACTCTCCATTCAAAACATGCATATATCATTCGACCAGAATTCACTTCGATATTTTTTGGGAAACCGATGTCCATTTTCTGTTACCAATGTGTGACGCCTCATTTTAGGGTTAAACAACAGTTATGTCCAAGTCGCATGTTGCAGCACAGGAACAGCCGTGCTCAGCTTGTAAATGAGCCAGACAAGTAATTGAAGGAACAAGGCGAAACGCGATTCAAAGCGGGCTTTGCTCCAGTGTTTTTAGAGTGTCTTCGACTGGGTTGAGAGGAGACGAATAGAGAGGGCATTGTTTCATTTGCGAGGAATTAATCGCGGCGGTTGCTTTATATGCTACGTTACAGTAAAGTTAAATCGCATATAAATGCAACTTGTATATCTGGTCTTTTTTTTTCCACAAACCCAAATAGTGCCCCGCTTACTGAGATTTGAAATGTATTCCTTAGCGCTGTATTTACAGATAAAACTCGACCAGCTTATGACCAACATTTCATAGGAAAAATGAAAGCAAATGATGTCAAGTTTTCGTCTCGCACCTAAGTGCGGCCAAAGCATCATAGTATTTTTGCATTCATATTTAAACAGACAGTTGTTTGTTTGCGGCCATTCAAACGGGTTAAAAGAGCAAATTATTGATTTACACAGCACGTACCATTATGGAGCGGGGAAATTTGCCAACAGTCTCAAAGGCCCATTTTCCTTAAAAAAAGGGAAAAAGTTCAGCCTCCAAACAGGGTGAGAGAGTACAGCGAGTGAGTCGAAGTCCTCTGATACCGGAAGCAAAAACGAACCTTAGCACAGAACGGCCTGTGGCCCATTGAACATTTTAAATTAACATCTAATCGGTCTTCTCGTTACAAAAATGTGACCATGAAAAGGATTATCCAGGTCTGCGGCTGGTGAACTTCATTCGATTTTAACTGCCAAAATCTGGCGCGCATGTCCTTCACCTGATACGCATCGGTTTCGGAGCTGCTTAAAAATCCACGAAAGCAGGGAAGTATGCGTGCGCAATTTTCTCCGCTCCTCAGCCGACTGACTCTATGGCACGACGCTGGTGCGCTTTCAGCGACGAAAGTCATCAAATCAGAGGTCTTGAATGAAATAGCGATGGACAGTAAGTAGTTTATGACTATACCCTTTCCAATCAGGTGTTGCCTTTTTTACGGATCATCAAGACCTCTCCTCCCTCCTCATTTCGTGTCCCCCTCCTCTTCTCTTGTGTCGCAAAAAGTGGAACCCCTATGGTCTTTCTCCAGTTCTTCCTCCGAGGAGATTAAACTAGAAACTGACAAGCGCTTCGAAGAATAAGCTAACGATCGCTCGCCAAGGTTCGGAAAATATTGAAGCAATGATGGGCATGTGCACGTGGCACATTCAGGCTATAGCTATCTCGTGCAATCAAATGAACCACAGCCGCAAATCCAAAACAGCGTGGTTCTGAAGTGTTTAAAGCCCGTCTGGAGCGCTCAGAGGTACAGCCACAGAACTGAGGACGTGGTGAATTATTAATTACGAGAGCGATTCCCAGTTTGTCCTGCTGAGAGAGGGACCGGCTCGGCAGCTGGGGGAGTTTAAGGGAATTAAATACGGGCTCAGGGAAAATCATGGACGGCGGACACAGCACACGCAGAAAATCGTGAAGAAGAGCGCATGGATGAAGGAAAGTGAGAGCGAGAGAGCGTTCTCACGTGAATTCACAATCACATGTTGTTGTTCACTGACAACAACACAACAATATGACATACATTTCCCATCAAGGGAAATTAAATATATTGAGGACAACTCTTGGTAAATTTCCCAGTTGGTGAAATATTGTATGGTGGTTTTGCCACATACATATTGAAATTGACCCTGAGGAACGATGCTGCAGAGATTTGCGGAGATGTCAACTTGTCAATATGCACACATCTCTCTATCTCGAGCATGAGTCTGTAAAGATGCATGCAGAGAGCGAGAGCGGACCCGCACGTGAGAGAGAAAGAAGGTGAAGGCGAGTGACTGAGTGTCACCGCGCGTGTGAGAGAAAGTAAGTCTAAATGAGACGGCATATGTTCACCCATCACCCCTCCTGTCAGCATTTGTAAAATGACAGCCTATATTATGCATTTATGTGTGTACAGTCGGATTTGCACCAAGCTGTCAAAAGTAAAATGCAGTAGAATCCGTCACAAATCAGCTTTGCCCAGCTCATTCAGTTGGTTGTTGTACTCAGTGATAAACTTTCATACAAACTAAAATTTTTTGTTTCTTTTTCAAGGCTATGAGACAAAAAAAAAAGAAAAGAAAAATACCTTGCTTTAATTTCTTGATAAGCTATTTTGGTGTTTGAAGGAAGAGCAGAGATAGCAATCTGAAAATGAAATGTATACAAAAATATATAAATATAAAGCATAAATTACAGATTATTAAGTATTTGGACTGTCATATTATAAAAGAATTGCTCTCACTGAAAAGGAAGCCCAATGTGACTGAAATACGTTTTAAATTGCTGCTTTTAGTTTTCACATTAATCTCATATTCACACATATTCTCATATTCAGTCAAAAACACGGTCTACTTCTGAAAGATAGTCTCCCTTGCGAACTCTGGTCCATTCACATCAATTTTCATCGATGGACATTGACCTTGTAATATAAAACTACATTTGAATTTGCAGGACTACAGATCAGTATCAAAAAATACACCTCTGTCTAAATATTTATGGACTGCTCTCTATTATCTGCGATAGCACATATAACAATACAGTATGACATGCGTCCATGTGTGTGGGGGCGGTATATGTTGTAACTGTACATCCTCAAATTACCTGATGTACTTATGAGTAAAGTTCACTGATCTTTTCAAAAATCAGTTTATTAAGGTCCCTGGTCAAAATTCAGAGTTATGAATATTGGATAACAGAGGATCATATTTTCATCCAATTAATAATTTTAAAGTATTTATCATTCCATGTTATTTTGCAGGCTTAATCTGAATTGACTAGGTGACATGGGGCAGGTTTAGGAAGAACTAGCGTTTTTGGGTTGCCATGGGACGGGTTTGTCCACAGAATGGCTGGATAGGTGGCTTTGCCACTGGCAAATATATCAGATCGATGTTTAACTAGCAAGCACACCTGTTTTGCCTGAGCGTGGGTGAGGTGTTATATTTCGTTTGGTTCTGAAATTCAGTTCTCAGGATAGTAGTGAATACTGTATCATACAGTGTGGTCGTCTGAAAATATTTACTCAACGTAAAATCAATTCATCACTGAAGAAGTTTAGCATAATTAAATTTTCTTGGCCTTACCTGAACCAAATCATTTATTTAACTAAAGATAACTAGTTTCTTTTTTAAAAAATCCACTTATGTCCACTCATAAGGGCTGGGTTTGCTTATAATTCTGAGGGTGTTTAGTAGCAGATTGTCGTAACACAAGTGAGTACAGCTCAACCCCTTGAACTCTAATTTTTAACTCAGTTCTTCCCCTAAATCAGTTCAGAAGTCAGAAAAAGCATTTTTTTCATAATATTGCACAAAGTCACACACATATTCTGTATCTGCTGGTTGAAGCAGTTGACTGAAGCTACATCACACTTATATTGAAAGAAATATCCAAACCCAGGATTCCATGTTTTAATGGCCACAGCATTACATCTAATCAAGAAGATCTAGATATTGTACATAATTTTATACACATTTCCCTGTATTTCAGCAGGACAGATATATTTCAGATTGTTGGAAGCCTTGGGATCTGCATTAGAATGTAAAATAGGTTTGCATTTCCATGGGTTTGAATACAGCAGCTGCATCTGACGCACCCATATATGAGACCTTAAGTTTCATGGTGTTAACGAGGACTGTGGGTTAACTTGCTAGTTCAATGCTGCATTATTGTTAGCAGTCTAAGAAATGTGTGTTTTGACAATAATAAAAAATAAAATAAATTATGCCATTATTTTTTTTTCATGCTACAGAGATTACCACTTTGATCCTTTATTTGCCTAATGTTGATCTTTCTCTTCTTTCTTTTTTTGCACGGCAGCAGAGACACGCTGCATCATTCTGAAGCACAGGGTATACATGTCTGATGAATAATACAAAAATGCACATATTAAAGAAAACACTAAATAAACCGATATCAAGTAAGCTTATTTTATTTAAGATGGGACAACTATTTTCCAAAATCCTTTTTCCTTGCTTCAGAAAATGATTTTTAACACAGCTATTGAGTACAGGTATTCTTTGGTTATCATTTGTATAATAATAATAATAATAATCTTAATAATATTGCACTGAATTTGTTTTTTTATCTATTTTTTTTAACAGACATACAGTTCACCAAAGTAAACTCATATTAAAATTAACATGAAATTTATATTCCATGAAATTCACGTTACCTTTGCAAGCACATTGGCTGCAAATGCATTATAATAGGCTATTACTTACAAACCAGATATTTTTTTCTACTATGAGTTACTGATTAATTTTATGTTACAGTTAGACTGTAAAAGTGAATGTGTCGGATATTAAATTAAACTGGAGACTTGTTAAAAATCCTATTTTGAAAGTCAGTAGAAAAAAATATGTCCTGTGTAGTTTTGAAGATATCAAAGGCCTTAATGTTTTCCAAGCGTCATCATCATTATTATTATTAATTATTATTATTATCATCACAGTTCAGGGAATTATGGAGCTGTAGCAGATATATACATGTACATTGAAATTTTATATTATTATTGTTAAATTTCAGTTTACTTGTAATTGAAGCTGGACATCTCCTACAGTTCTATAATTCCTTAAACTGTGACCATTTTAGATATTGATAAAATAATCAGTTCACCACTTGATTTTAAATTTCAGGAAGTCATTTGGGCACATACGTCACTTAAAATATTTTAATATGCAAGTAACTATTAATAACAGGCAAGAAATTGTCAAGAAATTCAACAGTTTTTAGTTGGTGCACTGTGCTGTGTGGTAATTACATTTTTAACATGAACATTAAACATATTTTCCGACATAGCGAACAGTTAATAGCATTCCGAAAAGATGTCTTTAAATTTAAAGAATATTTATAATTAAGGCATTTCTCAGTTGTTATATTTTTAATTGTGATTGTAATTATGACATTGTGTGTTGTTTTTTTATTATTATTATTTTAGCCCACATTCATCCACGAATAAAACATAATAAGCGTTTTAGCCCAACTTTGCTTCTTGGAAAGTAAATGAAAATGGAAAAACCATAGAATAAGAAAGAGAAATAAATTAAAAACTTGAGCTCTTTGCGCGAGCAGGTATGATGATCTCATTTAGCGTGTATGAGCGGTACTCCTTAACATAATGCGCGATTTTTTTTTTTAGAATGATTAACTTTTAATTAATAATGATTTGTTTCAAAGATTATTATAGCCTATTCATAAGGTTTCTGTCGGTAGTCTTTCATTTTTTTTGGAAAATAAGTAGTAGTATTATCTCTGGACAGATTTGAGTGCTGAAAATATTGCAGTCATATTGCATGATGAGAACACATTTTGGTGTGTACTATAATTGGCAATAACCTCATATTTTAATATCAACATGTTGAAATTTATTATTTGTATACTGTTATTTCCTCTGGCTTGTATTTACGCCTACATTTCATATGTGGCTAAAGGTACAAAAAGGGAAAGGAAATGATAAAATGAATGTGAATTTTCAACAAACAATATCACTGGGTAAAGTATAAGGCATTATATTGCAAGTGGGTGACAATCTGCTATTGAGCTGTGTTGGCACGTTGTTTGTAAACCGCGGATTTTTCAATTTGTGGGCGACATATTTTTGAGCTTCTTTTAAAATTCAACCAAAGTTATGGTAACTTAAGTTATGGCGACCTTATGACTTGGATGGTGGACAGTTCCCCCATTTCGATGTATGCACTCAGAAAAAAAAATGATGGTGCAATAGTGTAAGATAAATGCGCATTAATTTAATTATTTATTCAAATCAGAGGTAAATGTGTACACACATGAATACAGTGCTTGTTGCTCATCAATTATGTCACTCTTGAGTTTCATTGCTTGGGATTTTGTTTTAATCTGCAAAGGTTTAAGTGCTCACAGGTCTGAGCGTGATATTTTATCGGTTAAGAAGGCCAATATTGATCTAAAAGCTTTAAAATTTTAAAAGGCTACACCGTAAAATCTAGTTCAGCGCAGCACAGAATTTACAGTAATTTCACATTAATTATGATTTATGCTTTGGATAAACCGTGGTCGTTCCTTCCAATTAATATTGCGGTCTTGTCGTATGCCCAGGTTAAGTAAATTTGTTTTCAGTTCACGTTATTTTGCTTAGAATAGGCCTACTTGAATTAATAAATTATTGAAGTATAGGCCAAAAAAAATCAATATAGTTTTTTCCTTCGTAATCGTTACGCAATATGCAAATAAGATTAAACTTTGTGTGTAGGTATCTCAGCGCTGGATTAATTGATTAAATATCTGTTATTCGTTGGATATGCATCGAAGAATACTTAAACATTCATTCCATTGCATCCATTATGATGAGGTGCCTGGAAGGTGTAATGACTTCATTTTGCGTTATATTGCGAGGGTCAGGTTGTTATCATGACAAACTCACTACACAGTACAATTCGCTTCTTGTTGAGCTGTATTGTTTAACTATTAGAACTGTGACAAAATGCAGGTTGGGCCATGTTGTTATTGGTTGAAAATAGGACTACGCGGATATTCAGAATTAAGATGGGCCGATCATCAGGTGTTCCAATTTCAGATTACCCCCCCATCACCATACCCCCCGGTAATCTGATGTTAACTTCAAATTACCCCCCGGTACGTTTAACTTGGGTTAGGGTTACCCCCCGGTAATCTGAAGTTAATATCAAATTACCCCCCAGTGCGTTGAAGTTGGGTTAGGGGTTAGGGTTAGGGTTTTAGGTTGAAGGAGATAGAGGGGGGTACTTTTAAACTAGGGGGGGTAATTTGAAGTTAACTTCAGATTACCGGGGGGTAACTTGAATGAGGGGGTAATCTGAAACTGTTACACCGGTGTGATTGGCTAACTTGTTGTTTGCGGAATCATTTCAGGTGATGGACGAATTACGTTGCCTAAATCCTATACTAGCGAGGAAGTACGGATACCCCTGGTGAAATATTACTCGATAGGCGTCCTTTGTGTAAATTGCAACTTCCGTAATTAAAGATAATTTAGTCCAGTCGACTTTAACGAACATTTCAAAGGTCACAGAAATAGCCTGCCACTTGAGGAATTGTCATTGCCTTTTAGTCTTTAGACGCAATTTTTTGAGGGCCTACCAACCGCTTAAGCTGCTACCATTCCGATGTTGTCTTGTTCATCATTTTCTCAGAAAAATGTGGGTGAATATCTGTCTGAATAGAGTGGTGGCTAGCTGTGAGGGGTTCCATTAAAATCGTGACTGCTCTGAAATAAATTTTAAAAAAGAAACACTCACACACACACTCAGATTCTGTAATGAACTGGGCGCCACAAGTTCTTGTCGAAACTGGAGGACGTAACTCTCCACCGCTGAAATTGCGCATATGCGCTCCCGCCTTCGCAACTTACCTGCAGAAGTGATGCAGGACTTAACTGCGCATAGCCGCGAACTACGGACCAGAGTTTTCCCCGGACCACACAGTTCAAGTTTTTTTTTTTTTTTTTTTTTGGCAGCATCTTGAGGCCACAACAATTTTCTTTTTCATGGCCGCGAAAACCTCAAAGGCGACTCAAATAACGGACCTCACCAAAAGGAGACATCAATACGAATGACTCCAGACCTGACAGCAAAGCCCACGACCTATTAACCGTCGAGGAAAAATACTTCAACTGTAGAATATTACAAGACCTCGCTTATTTTTCTCTTTCAGATTAATGGTTTTTTTTAGTTTGGCAAACTATCCAACGAGGTTAACCAGAAGTACAGAACGCTCCTCAATTTGTCTCAAGTCTTAACTTGTTATTATTGTGTAATGGGGGGAAAATAGCAAAGAGATGAGTATGAATTAATTAATTATGCACTTGCATGGTATTTGTCCTCCAAAGTAGTCTGTGCTCTGATATTCAGACTTTCAGGTAGGCCTATGTATGTCTAGGAGCATTTTCTGTGATGACTTGATGAATTTCTCTTTTCCCTGTTTATTTGGCTACCTTTATTCTTTTCTTTTAATAACAGTCAATGAATCCTATCAGGAAACATATGAATAGTATGCATTCCCTTGAAATTTGTGCCCTTCGCATACTGTAGGCTATGTATTAATTAGCCCACAGTATAACGCTTACAGCAACTGCTGCATGTTGCCTATATTTTCTCTTCTTCTACAGAAGAGGCTCGGCAGATGTATCGGTCCATTTTTCCCCCATTTTTTATTGCAGCCACTCGTGCATTATGTCTGCCTAAGTGAAGTGCAGAACTTCAGCGAAATCTGAACAAGGCAGCACATTTATGACATTTTGAAGTTTGGAGATGGAGATTTGAAAAGTTCTGCACCAGGACATGTCCAGTCTTAGGTTTGTGGGGGCCACAAGCACCCCTGGCTGGATCCAGTGCATTCGCCATCATCTCACTTTCAGTGCCAAACTTATACAGCCTGACTTGAGCATCCTCGAGGCCCAAGGCAAGTAAAAGCAGGGTCTTTTCAAAAACTTTTGATTGTGGCATGTGGTGATGATGTTTATTACTGCTATTACTTTTAAATTGGTTTGTTCTCATTGAAGAAACAGATTGTTTCGCCTGCCTGTGTAACCCTGCAAGAAGCAAGCTGTCTTTTTTTTTTTTTTTTACAAATTACAAGGACTGAACAGACAGCCTTAAATTTCCGATTTACCTCAATCTTTTACGTCTGAGCTGTCTTCGCACAATCCAGATCTGCAGCCAAGACGGTTTTCTGCATCTTGCCTCCCAAGTTTTCCACATGAGTCTCACTGTATTTGGTGCCTGTGGAAATGAAACAAGGGTAAAAAACAAAGGGAGCGTCGAGGGCACCACCAGAACAAAGCAGGAGGAATGCAGGCCTTGGCAGACTGTGAGGGGGTCCGATCCGAGGCTAACGCAGCTACAGCAGCCAGTGGGGCTTGTGCTCACCAGGCTTATTCTCCACTGTAATCCTGAGCCCAGAGCTGGGTTACTGAGTTAGCCTGATAACTGCACTGAGTAAAATCAAGGACCTTACCAAATCTGGAGTGATTATGGAGTTAGCTGGATAACTACATTGGGTAACATCAAGAATCCTGCCAAAGCTGGAGTGATTACAGAGTTTCTGGTAAATGCTCTGAGTAACATCAGGGACCCCACCACATCTGGAGTGATTACAGAGTTGGCTTGATAAATCCTCTGAGTAAAGCCGAGAGGAGCCATTTCTACTTCAGTTCGCGCTCCAGATTAGAGACAGCTCTATGCTTCATCCAGTGCTCTTACACAGTCACCTTCAGAGTCCTGCTTGGTGCCATTTGCCTCAGTTTGCACAGCTTTACCACTCTGTTCATTCCTTGCTGTCTTTCTCTTAAACATTGCATAAGGACATGGTTACATGAAAAAAAAATTTTTGCCTTACTCACAGACACAGGTTTCCGCTGCCACAGTCCTGTACAAAATACATATGCATACCCAACACCGCCCCACTGACCTCCAGGCTTTCCTCCCTCCACCAAATCAAATCAAACGCCTTTATTGTCACTGCACAGCTGTACAACAAAAGTCAAGTGCACTCCTTGAGGTACATAAAAGATCAAAGATAAGAAACTACATCCAACGGTAAAAACAACACATAAGACGCAGCTTAACATAAATAACAGCAAGAGTTGCATAATTAAATGAATAAATGAGCAGCAGTAATCAAGGGTAAAAACAGAACCTGTGTATTGCACCACCCCAATATGCATGGTTGTTCACATATCACAAGTTAAGCACTTTTATGGCGCTTGGATAAAAACTGTTTATTAGTCTGGAAGTGCCGGCCCGAGTGGACCCGCCTATGCACAGCCGGAACACATTGTGCTCTTAACCTCCCAGGCTCCAGATCACACTCTGTGGACAGAAGGTCTCACACACTGCTTTATGTTCATGAAATAGCCTTGCAGAGCATATCATGGTATCTGTTACAGACTCTGATCTTCAGGATTTCAAATGCAGAGTTCATACTCTCCTCCAGACCATTGCCGTCATTAACTGCAGTGAACCAAATGATTGGCCAACTGCGTATAAGTGTTTGTTTTGACTTGGCCATTGTTCACCACTGCAACCAATTAAAAAACACTTTGCATTTAAAGATGGGAAAAAACGTGTTAATATGAAAGAATAGTTTGATATTTGTCAATAACGAGGGAAAAAAAAAAAAAAAACAATCTTGCCCCCCTGTGCTCCATACAACCAGCCATGGCTGCATACCACACTAGCACTTACCATCTATGCCTGCTGAATACTATACTACCACCTCCCCACCAATGCCTCCTACATACTTTATTACCATCTCACCATCTATGCCTCCGCATACTACACTACCACCCCCTCACCAATGCCTGCTGAATACTACACTACCAACTCACCAGCAATGGCTCCTGCATACGACACTACTATCTCACCACCTATGCCTCCTGCATACTATAATACCATCTCTTTACCTATGCCTCCTGCATACTATAATACCATCTCTCTACCTATGCCTCCTGCATACTATAATATCATCTCTTTACCTATGCCTCCTGCATACTATAATACCATCTCTCTACCTAAGCCTCCTGCATGCTATAATATCATCTCTTTACCTATGCCTCCTGCATACTATAATACCATCTCTCTACCTATGCCCCCTGCATACTATGACACCATCTCTCTAACTATGCCTCCTGCATACTACATTACCATCTCACCACTTATGCCAGCTGTAGGCTACACTACCTACTCTCAATGGGCTTACGTTTCTACAACACAGAAACAGGATCACAGAAACAGCACATTAACCATTTAGAGTTGAAGATCACAAACAAGTGATTAGAATGTTCTTAACGGAGAATTCCAACATTGCACCAACAATCTCTGCTGGTAATAAAAAGCGATAAAGTTCAGGAGCATCAATTTAGAACGTGGGACTTTCCAAAAAACCTACACTTCAAAGGGTTAAAATAATTACCTGCCAAAGAAACCCCCGCAGGATACTTCAAAGTCTGATTCATATTGCAGGGTTGTCCGAGGGTTAATTTGTTTGCACTAAGAAGTATTATCTCAAAACACATTAAACACCTTTGTTTATACCACTGGGAGCCTGAAAGATATACTTTTAAAATAAGCTCTTTGAAAAGCGATTGAATTGCACGCATATTTTAAGTCAAGAGTCTGTTGTTTTTTTCCCTTATTGTGGCTTACCACTGCCAAAATAATTAATCTTGGCGCATTAAACTATTAATGGTTTTTGATGATTATGATTTTTAATCACGATGAACAATTTTTAATGTCTAAGAAATTAAGATAAGTGCCTGAAAGAACAAAAAAATTTTTAAAAATCCATTACGTGCTTTGCTTTCTCTTATGCGCACCCTTGTCCCGTAACGTAGTGAAGTTGACCAAACCACTTTTGACGGACTGCCACTCTTTTTATCACTCCAACATGCAGCTGTTGCATATCGTGCGCATATATTTAAATTTACACACAAGAATCACTCCCATTGATGTATCGGTGAATAGGTTGGGATAGCCCTCGCCTGTCTTGGATACAATGGGTGACAATCAGGCCCTAAATGACAAAATGGAACACACGTGCACAGTTACATCTTAACTCATCCTCTGAAGAGTACTAGCACTCTATTTCTAACTATTACCATCAGCAACTGTCCATCAGCTTTAGAAGGTCAAGTGAAGAACATTGTAAGCGTGCACTTGTACTTGTAAAGGAGCCGCAACATTCAAATAAAGGTCGACCATCTATCACATTCTATCCATGAGGTGAGAAGGATAATTTAACTGACCAGCGGCAGGAGAGAGAAGCAGGTTGACCTCTCTGTCTCAGATTTAGAGTATTGACCTTGTGCAATAGCCAAAGCTAGTCAGTGTTTCGTGGGTGTGTGTGTCCATGTACATGCGTATTTGAATGTGACTGTGTATATAAGTATTTGCATGTGCCTGCATGTGTGCATGTGATTTTGTGTCTGTGTGCATGTGTATTTGTGTGCGTCTGAGTGTATATAAGCATAAGCTTGTCCTGTATGTGTGTGTGTGTGTGCGCGTGTGTGTGTGTCCAAGGAGAACCCCTGACTTTCAATCTCTTTCTCTGGCGCTAGTTAAAAGCAGGAGCTCTGGCACACTGGACGCTGTCCTGCTGCACTTCATCTCTTCATCTCTTCTCTCCTCATCTCTCCATCCAGTTTTTCTCTCCTCTGCTCTGTATTCATTTAATCACCCATCATCAGTCATATCAAACTTTCCTCTCCTCTACTCTCTTCCCTGCCTTTCATCTCGCTCTTCCTCCCTCCTTCCCTCACTCGCCATCTTTCCTTTCTCCTGTGCTGCGCTCCCTCTCTCCTTCCCCCTCCATCTCTATCTCTCCTGTTCTCTTCCTCACACTGATCTAATGATCCGTTCCTCTTTCCACATTCTGTTCCCCTCCAGTACTGAGAATTTTTTTCCATGCTTTCTGAGAAACTGTTCCATAATGAATTTCTGATACGTGTACAATTTATACACATTTCTGTGAAATTCAACTCTTCCTCCTAATTTGCCTGGCTGTATGAACAGCGTTTATAATTTCACACAGGGGAAGAGAACAGGCTTTGAGAGTTTTGAATCTTGCTTTGGTATTCCTGCGCCACACACAGCCTCACTGAGTCATACATTTGTAAACGGATTATATCTCAGTCTACGGCTTTCCTACCCATTGCCAAGTTTTCTGGACATGCGACCGAACTCACACACCAGGCACACATGTGCAGACACTAACGCGCGTGAACAGACAGTCACACACACACACATGCCCACTGCAACACTGGACGCACACGCACACTTGCGCGCACGCACGTTCATGGACACAAACATGCACTTACACACACATACATGCACAGACAGACACACAAGTACAGACAGGAGGTGCCCCCTCAGTAGTGCCCAGCCCCCTTTGGCAGAGAGGAAACTGGGACCTAATGAAAATTCATGAGCCCTGACCCCGCCCCCTGTCTCCCCCTCTCTCTCTGTGGAAACTCTCTGTAGTAGTGCATGGACAGGCAGCTGTTTCAGACCAACATGGGCGTCTGTACTGAGACTGTACTGAGCGTGGAGTCGGGGGTCAGCAGGATGAGGGTTGGGATAGATGACAGGTGAGGTGGATGAAGCTCACAGCACCCATTAAGCAAGGTCATTGGACAGGAATATTTTGGAGGAGGGGCCAGAGGCCCAAGAATGAGTAAAATAAGGCAAGTGCCAAGAACTGAAATGTGGAAATTCGGGGAGAGGTAGACAGGAAAAATGTGTGCAGGAGTGTGTCAGAGACACTGTAAGAGGGCGCTCCAAAGCCCAAAGAGCTGCTCTTAAATGAGATATAGTGTGTTTAAATGCGTGTGTGGGACTGCCTCTAGTCCAGCAGCCATTACAGTTTAATTGGGATTCACAGGGTTTTTGGTTTAAGCTCTGGAATAGCCAGTGTAACATCACTGCAGCTGTTGGGCCCTTGAGCTAGGCCCTTAACACTACATTACTCCAGGAGGGATTGGCCACTGCTCAGTATGATTGCCCATATGTCCCTTTGAGTACAAGTGTCTGATAAATACAGTTACTCCGATGTATGTTAAAAAGAGCAGAAGAAGAGAGTGGTGGCAGGAGGACCAGAATGCTGAACAGAAGTTTGAAGGGATGAAGAGAGGAGAAACAGAGGTGAGGGGAGAGAGACAGAGAGAGTGAACATTCCCTCAATCTTTGAGACCTCAGTCTTACAGAGCTTCAAAGCTCCCCCTCAGTCCTGAGATCCAAATCTCCAAAACTCAACAAGAAATGAATATTTTCTTCAGAACTGAGATTTAATACAAAAACAATGAGTGAAGCGTCCGTCTGGATCTCAAATTCAATGAAGGTGGGTAATCGACCGACGCAAAATATTGTAACGTTGCCAGTATGTAGCGGCAATGATACAGCATTGATGGAACATTCCGGAAACACAGCGAGAACATTTTGTCCTCGCCGGACTGCTGCTTTTCTCCGGGCTGCCATATGCTGCGATCGGGCCGAGTAAAGCCGCTTTCACACTGGACGTAAACGAATTTTTCGCACGACAGATTACATTCAATTACATTCAAAGTCAATGCAAAGACGCGAATACACGCGTTTCGCGTGTATTCGCGTCTTTGCATTAACTTTGAATGTAATCTGTCGTGCGAAAAATTCGTTTCGCGTCCGGTGTGAAAGCAGCTTAAGCAAGGCGCACGTTTTGGACATCGCGCTCTGATTTGGCGTCCGCATTCCCCTTCATGTGTGGAGACTAAACTCTTCAGCGCTCTGAAGGTCTGGAACCAGACATTTTGTTTTCCCTTTAGTAGAACAGCCATGCATTTGAAATGGCCATGGGGGCTTCACTCAGCGCTGGAGCTGGCTTCGGGCCCGAACCCTCCCAGACTGTGTGACAAAGAGGGAGAACCGAACAGGATCAGGCGAATCTTCCACATGAAAAACACTGCGCTTCTTTTACTCAAACCAGAGAAAAACCCAAGTGCTTCCAACTAACAAAACGTACATCACAAGTATCCCCGAGTTTGCTGGGGGGGGCAAATAATTCAATAACATAATAAGCATCTTTCAAGCTTTAAAATGGACAATACCCATCTCTCTGGCTCTGATATGGGCCAATATTTGGGCTAGCTTTCACCAGAATTCTGAATAAATGGTGTAAGCATTAGTGGTATGAATACGGTTAAACTTAAAAAGTACTTCAGGACCTCTGAACTTGCATTTTCCCCCCTTATATTTACAGTACAACAACAAAAAACCCTGATGAGGCATGACCACGCCACTCGTTTCAAGATTAGCCAGGGTTAAGAAAACTCCACTTGGCATGCAAAGAGTAACTCTAATTTTGCTGATAAATTGATATTTTCTATTAGAGAATTTAAGTCTTGTTTCAAATTCAAAACACTTGTTAAGGCAGTCTTCGTCCTCGCAGCGAATTCGTAAACGTGGCAGTTTCCCCCTCGACGGCAGAGCACACAGAATCGATCGGAGGTTAGCAGTGGAAAAATGGCCACATTTCAAGGACTTACTCAGAATATTTTATCTGGAGGTAAGGAAACAGTTGAAGAAGTGAACACAGACTCTAATCTGAGAGAGAGAGAAATGGATGACAGGGCGGCGACTTCATAAAGTTTTAAAATAAGCCATTTTTGTGTGTACAGTGCATGTGCAAGCAGACATCGTGTTATCGAGTTGTAAGTCCGCAAGTAAAACTTCTTAGCCTGCTGTGAACTACCTATCCGCAGTAGACACATGAACTCATCGTGTACCTATTTTTATTAATAAAACCTCTTAGCAATCAAGCAAAACAGAAAAAGAGAAGCATTTTTATTTCCTGATGTTACAGCAATCTTCAGTGACCCCCCACCTGAACTGTCCCAGTCTTTAATGGCCTAAAGCAGCCAAAGCCAGACATGGATATTCACCAAATACAAATGCACTGAAAATAACATCAAAATATCGCAGTCCGTCTGCACTTTGACTTCAAAATATATGTTTTGTTTCAACTGCAAATGTGCTTGAGTATAGAGCCAAAGCAACAAAAGTTTTTGTCACCGTCCAATTATTTATGGACAGCTCTGTATGCATGTGTAAGGTGACTTTTGTACAGTACTGCAGGAGTATGTGCATGCGCTTGTGTTTGTCTCAGTGTGTGAAGGCGTCCCATTAAATTTATAAGACTGCGTGTGCAGGTGTGTGTATTTTAGTGCGTGTGCAGCAGTGATTCGGGTTATGGCGGGAATGTGTGTTTGTGTGAGTTAGAATGAATGACAGAAAGGGCAAGCGAGAGCCTTTCAGTGTGTGTGCCCGCCCGTCGTGTGTGCCTGTGCGTTTGTGCACACGCGGGTGTGTGGGGTGCGTATGTGTGTGTATACATGAGGAGGATGAATGAGACTCTGAAGTTAATAGAGCATTGTTAAAGGTAGTAACAGGAGTATGGAGTGCAGAAGGGGGGAAAGTGCATGTGTGTGTGTGTGTGTGTGTGTGTGTGTATATGTGTGTGTGTGTGTGGGGGGGTGGCTTTGGGAGCTGCTGTATTTAGGCACAGGAGCCTGGCACTCTTCCCCTAATTAGAAAAGCAGCAGACAGGATCCCCCTTCAACTGCCACCCCCCCCATTTTGGACCTGGCTTCAGTCTGGCCACGCCCCCTTTATCTATTAGCCAATCTGCTGTCTGGAGGAGGTGGGGACATATGTAAATCACCAAAAGACTTAAAACCAAACACCCTACTCACTGTTTTACCCTCAAAACAACTAAAACCAGATATAGCCTCTCCTGATTCACCACTACTCAGCTCTGGTTAATGCATTTACATGTGCTAGTCTGACACACACACACACACACACACAAACACATCAAGAAGAAATTGCCATTTCAAGACACTTACACTTTTTGGACTTTTTGCTATAATTTGTTGTATGTCCCAAAAAAACTATTTGATGTTGAAAAATCGGAGTGATTCACCTATTAGTCTCAATGGAATCATGTAAGAAGTAAACCGCTATCGCAGATCAAGTAAAAAGTGCACAACTTTAACAGCCTTTATCTCAAAATCACAAAGTCTCATGAAATGTCAATTCTTATTTCATGCGGTCACATATGCACACTAACACACCCAAGCATATATATATATACACACACACACACACGCAGATGCACGGGTGCCCACGCAACAATACTCAAATACAAATACTCATACACATGCATGCATACACACACTAAAATATATACCCAGATACACAAAAGCATAGACACACACACACACACACACACCTGCCATGTGCAAATACAGATGTTATAATGCTTTGCAGCACTCTGCACTTTATTGTGAATAGTCAGCGCCACACACACACACACACACACACATACGAGATAATTAAAACTGGGGCACGCCCTACACACTGGACCACCATGCACTCTATGGAGAGAGAGAGAACAGTTATTGGAACAAAATGGCCGCCTTATTACGGTGGGCAGAGTACACTCCATATTCATTAATCTGGGGACCAGAAAGTCAGAGTTTTCATCCAGCTTTGTGCATTTCTGGACCAAACCCATCCAGTTCCAAAATGGCCCGTTTTATGAACAATATGCACACATTCAAACATTATAGCCAATAGCAGTTTTGAGAAAAGAAACAGTTTTATTGCATTTCTGTCGTACAACACGTGCTAAATGTGCATCTGATAAACTGGAAACGCTCGTATTCCAAAGAATATTTGTACTCTCTTTCTCTCTCTCTCTCTCTCTCGTTCCCTCTCTCTTTCTGTCTCTCCTAATTTCTGTCTGCCCACTGGTTTCACTTATTAAGTTTCAAAGGTTTCTGGGCAACGTGGTTTAAAAAACAAAAAAAAAAAGTAACCATGGCATTTTTTTTGGCACACCACTGGTTCAGTCTAGCTAGGGACATAGAGGTTGCCATGGTACCGGTGGGCACCTCATGAAGCAGGCCATTGTTGGGGCTTTGTGTGTGTGCGCGCGCATGTGAGTGTGTGCGTTCACGAAAGTTTGATGCCAGCTTTTCCCAAATTCCCAGACTCCAAACGAGTCCAGATCTTCTTGCACATAGGCAAATGCCAAACTGTAACACTAATACGCCAGCCAGGCATCTCTCTATCTTTCACTCTCTCTCTCTCTCGCTTACACACACACACACACACACACACACACACATATGCGTGCACGCGCATACTCACACACGCAAAAATCATCCCCACCTACTTCCACGATGCCAGGCCATCTGCTAAAAAACATACACAAAAGGGGGTTAAGGAAGAGGACTGCTCTCGCGGATAGAGGCATAGCAAGAACTCTGGGAGGGAGGGAGGATTAAGCACATGCCAACTAAACCACCCCCCCTCCTCCCCGTAAATGCCCATGCTTAGCTCAACCCCAACCCCACCCCATGCCACAGAAAATGCCACAGCCCCTCTCCCCGTGCTGGGCACCCACCTCGCCCGCTGGCTACGCTAATAATGAAGTTTGGCCTTCCAAAAACCTCCTTCCACATGACCACACACCACAGGCCCGCCCACCAACACCGCCATTGCCTTGTCCTGCTCCTAGGCAAATCGTCTACGGCGGCCCGGAGGGGACAGTGCTTCAGTAGTGCGCGAAGGCCAACCATTTGAAGTATAGTATTTCCAGAATTTTTTTCTCTCCCCAAAATTTTAAGCCATGCTCTAGAACTCCTTTGTCCTCAGTCACCAGTGCTTATTTTTTCCATATCTACATTTGATTGTGCAGATAAGAACATTCTAATCATACCTTTGTGATCTCATACCTTATTTGGCAAAATTGTGCTCCAATTTTACCCCTGCCCCCAATACACACTCATGCCATCCACACTCATGTTCACAAATGCATGTCTTGATAACTAAGCTCTTTTTCACAAGGGAAAATTTCTGGTTTTGTGCACAAAGACAAATAAAGACTATTGACGTACTCTACATTTCTATTGCTTATTTTTATGAAATGTTTTCATTGCCATAAAAATAGCCATCTAAGCACTTGTCATGCATCATTTCTGGGCACCGCAAGGACATCAATTAGAAATGTAAGCATTTAGGATGACTGGTGAGGCACAATGTGCTAGGTTGGGCCTTTTTTTAATATTGGGATTATTTTTGTTCTAAATGGCTGCCAAACACTAAGTTACTATGTGTGAAAACCTGGAAGCAATTTGCAGTATCAGAAATCACATATTGGTGTGAGCAAGGCAGCTATTTCAGTTTGCAAACCTTTGGCAAACGTTGAAACGCCTCAACGACAATATCCTTTGACAGGTGTCTCCTCCTTGATCCAACTTTGTATACAGCAGGAGCGGATGCTGATGCCATCTGGGGCCAGGTAGCTCAGTCGTTTTTTAAAAAATACTTCTTATTAAAACCAGAGGCTGGCGCGCAACACCCTCGGTGTCATTAAGGGTACTATGGCGGCCTCTAGCGGTACTGACTGCACACTTCTTCAATTCTGAGACTGAAGGTCTAATGGGAGAAAACGAAAAGTGAATTTCTTGCAGTTTTGTTTTTATCCATCTAACCAGATTACCCCCAATATACGGTCTTTCGCCCCACTTTTCGCTCTGAGATAGCGGGTACAAGCGGTCAAAATGGGGATCGTTTGCTCGGCAGTGAGGCTCACCGTCCTTCAAAGGGGAAGTAGCTCAGTCATTCGGACGGACTTCAGAGGAGAATGGCTGCTCCTCCACTTTGAGAGGAGTCAGTAGAGACGGTTTGGACATATGAGAAGGATCCCCCCACACACATACACCGGGCACCTAACTCTGGGAGTATTCTCGGTATATTCTCCCAAGGGGGGGAGAGCCCAGGACAAACCCAGGACATGCTGAAGGGAGTATCTCCCCCAGCTTGCTTGAGATCATTTTGGACACCCCCGGGATGCGCTGGTAGAAGTCGCCGGGGTGAGGGACCACTCAGTTCCCTGTTGCCATAACGACCGTGAACTAGATAGGCAGCTAGCATGGATGGATGGACCTTCATTCCTGGACAGTTAGGCGACTGTTTACAATGTGGGTCAACAGAAGAGGTAGAGAGGAGGCAGCGAGAGAAGTGAATACAGAGGAAAGGGACATGAAGGGTTAAACCCTGTGTTTTGGCGGGGAAAGAGCTTGGTGGTTGCATACATGTGGAAAACAGCTCTGAACACATTCTGGAGCAAGGCGGGCGCCAGTATAACCATCTGCTTTGAGTTTCAACCCCCAGCCCCCCCCGCCCCACCAACATCACCAGCCCCCTCCCTTCCATCCTCCGAATCCCTCCTTTACCTCTCCTGTACTGTACCCCTCTCCAGGCAGAGAGCGCACCGAACAATCCACACACAGACGCCAAAGCAAACGCACACCCATACACACACACTCCAAAACACAGGCACTCGGTTAAATGTATGCTCGTATACTAACACGCACGCATGCACGCAGCAGTCCTCGGAACTACTGAGTGCAAAATTGTGTCCATGACCATGATGCGTATAAACATAGACTCAGTCACACACAGCTGCAAATTCACTCGTCCACCATTAAGTGCCTCACAATAAGCAACAGGGTCACAGAAGTTTGTGTCAATGTGGAGGTGTACAGTATATCCGACATAAAAAGGGTAATTGTGCTTCCACACCGTCTCATTACACAAAACCTCACAAAAAAACTTCAGGGAATGTGCTTTCGAGGCAGTGCAAAATACGACTGCAGGACCTGCGACTGTCGACTGAATTCTTCCAACTTAATTCAGCTCAAATGTTTTCTTTATCTGCGGCAATAAAGACGTCAAAACATTTCTGAGTGAACACGTTGCGTTCGTAAAGCAATACCCAGTCAGGAAGAAAACATAAGAACTGGGCTGTTCTGCAGTTTCTCAGTTTAACAAACGAAAAATGACAACCCCCAAAGCGCGGCGCAGCGCTACTCCAGCTATCCTACAGCGCTGTCCTGAAATGAACTCGGCAGTCACGCGCGAATGGCCGCGAGCCGTCTATAAATCAACCGTCGGCAGGATATGTGCTGCGCCAACGCCAGAAAGTTCTCGCAGCTACGCGCCGGATAACCAAACTATTAAAGCCAGAGAGAAACTTGCATACCTGGGTTTTTCCAGGCTTAAAAGCATACTACGCTGGCATGTAATCAAAATATGCGGCGGTTAAAATAAACCCACTAATCCTGGGGTGAGTGTTGCATGAGGCTCAGATGATTCATGTAGCTTTTTACACTTGTTTTAGAGGAACCCAGCACTCCATTACTCTAGAGTTACCTATTTTGATCAGTCTGCCTTTGCAGGAGAGCAATAGCCTTGTGTATGATCTACAGGCTGCAAATGAGGATGGATGTATAGAAGTTAAACCAAGGACACAATGCCCAGGAGATACATAACTTGAAACATCTGAATACTGTAATGTAAATACTCTAAGGAACTCATTTTGCTCTATTTTCACAAAGTTTTAATCCTTTGCCCTCACAGTAAAGCAAGATTTATGACCACTAATGCCTGTTAATGTGTTTGGGCAAACCACTTCCATGGGACCCACATTTTTACAAGCCTGAAAACTTATCCATAACAAAATGTTACTAGAATGCATTTACTACAGGCATAATCCTGGTGTCTTCTAAGAGCCGAATCTAGGCATTTTGTAAATGATATTAAACGAAAATAACAGAAGCACAAAATTAGCGCAAGTGAACTTTTTTTTTTCCTAACCAAACAATATGTATTTATTCATCATATGACAATATATTGACGCTTGTGGCTGTGAGTGGTTAGCTGAGAACCAAAATGGAGTGGCCACAGGGCTGGAAAACCCTGGTTCAAATGTGATCCGTGGGTCTGAATTGTCAAGTCGTTTATTTATTGTTTAACAACAAGTTCAGTATATTAGCAGTATAGTATTTTATGGCTCCATCCTGTCATCTCTTGTACTTTTCAAACTTGGAGGAACTGAATCTCATACTATTCTCTCAGATACTCATATCTATGAGCAATTAGAGTCCCCAAACAGCCAAACATACATGTCTTTTTTTTCTTTTTACAGTGGGAGGAAACGGTAGCACCGAGAGTAAACGCACATGAACATGGGGAGGGTATGTAAACGTGCACACAGAACGGCCAGATTTTACCCTGGCAACGCAGGGGTTGGCTGAGAGAGGTAGTAATGGGAATATTAGAGGCAGTGTGAGTGTACCCTCTGTATGCACACTTACTCTTCCAGATGCCCTCGGCAGTTCGTCCAATCCGTTGCTACCATTAATTCACAAATAATTGGACTGAACAGCCCTGACCAACTCAGCAGATGGTCTAAAATTAGGTGTGTGCGCATGTCTGAGTGAATGTGTGAGACGGTATGCGCATCACTGTGCTTTTATATGCGTATCGTTTGGTCTCTGCGCACGCAGATTGCTGGCAGTATATCACACACATGCATATACACAAAAATTATTCTTAGGTCTCCGTTCCCTCGTCCGATTCATTCAAGCAGTACGGGAATGCCCAAGACTTTAGGGCTGTGTGAAAGAATAGTAGACTGAGCCGCTTAGTGGTCGCAAAGCACATTGCAATGCGTGTTTCCCCCTCCCCACCTGAAGTGGGGCTCCCTCCAGAATTATCATCGTAATAATTCTCTGTGCACTTATTTTAACTGTCGCCCCACTCATGGTCGTGAGACCAAACAACAAACCAATCATTATGTAATCTTCAGAAGAATGAGGGCAAGAAAGGTATAAATTTGAGGGCATAGCTAGAAATTCAGCTATGATATTGCCCCTGGGCCTCCCATTTTAATCCAACTGAAATTCGTTTGGGCCCCGTCTAGCATTGCATCCCGCCCCCCAAAAAAGGTAGTCAGTCCTGGGAGCGACTCTCTTAAAAATTCAAGCAGGGAGAGGGTTTCATTTCAGCAACATAATCATCCCAAAATGGCGTGATGGAGAATGAGGGCTGTGGGATTTTGAATGATTTTGGAATGTCGAATGCTCCGATGATTAAGTGTTCATTCCAAAAGGCAATATCCCAACAAGCATTCAGGTTTCAATATCGAAAGGCTGCTTTCATTAAGGGATTATAATGCCTAAACACTACCGCAATTTCAACATGATAAAAAAAAATGACGAACAAGAGAATTTTGGAAGTAGAGAAAAACTAAGGGTTTGGCATAAATAAGATCAGTAATTGCAGAAAATGCTGGAATAGGAGGCCATCTGTTTTGGGGAGACGAACAGCAGTATAAAAAAATGGAAGGCAGGTTTTTGAAACGCGCCAGCCAGCGGGCAAGGAAGCACGAAGGGAAGATGAGGCCGGAGTCTCGCGAAAGGAGGGGATACGTGCACATACTGGCAGCGGCGCGTTCGTGTCATGCGCCCTGGCATCGCTAATAAAATGTCCTCGTGTTTATCGCCAGTCCAGCTGAGCTATCATTCCTGCAAAATGTCGCTATTGTTGCAGCGGGCTACGACTGCCTTCGTCGAACTGCGGTTTTTTTTTTTGGTAGCACCGGTGTTTCGCCAATGGAAACGCCAAAACTCGTTATACTAACGCCAGGCGACAAGGGCACCTTGAGTTGCAGATGTTCGTGCCGATGACAGATGGTGCTGGCAAGGCACGAGCACGGTGGACGAGTCCGTGCCAGCTTTGTGCCACCTGCACCCCTCTAAATTCACTCTGTTCTGCTCCCCCGGTCCTACTCAGTCCCGTGGACTGTAAGTTACAAGCATGATAAAAAGCTCGAGCTCTGGGGTCGCGACGGCCCTGGGAATGGCTCGCACCTTAAAGTGGAATCTTCTGCAGCACGTGCTAAACCCACGGGGAGGTGGGGTGGGTGGGCACGCAGTCAAAGGCATTTACCATTTACTTTTTTCGGTCAATTAACCAGCAGAGTTATGACACGAATGCTGCCAGGGAATTATTTGATAAATATTTGATATTACATATTCATTACCAAAATAGCCCTACTAATGTTTAGCGAAGGGGCCATTACAACTCTGGGGCCCAGAAAAGCCCAATTTGAGCCCAGAATTTCTTGTTTTGCGCCAGTTTGAAGATACTTGAACAAAAAGACGGCACACAGAAGTAATCAAGTTTTTCGAACTAAACTTTCAAAAGTTTATAACGCACCACTTATGTGCTTAAACTTCGCCGGAGCATTTTGGAGCGAATACGAAATACAATGTCCTTGATGCTTGTAAGAGACAGCAATCCGAATGACAGGGTTTTAATTATTTACATTAGTTCTGGTCTCATGCTGGATTAGGTTGCGCTGTGCCAGGGCCTGACAAACCTGATTTGGAGATGATGACATGTAAAGTCCCTGTCCTTATTTTACCATTCAGTCATTGATTAGGAAGGTTGGGGGAGGGTGGGTAAGATACCGGGACAGCTGCACAAAAACCGCAAAGTGGTGAATCCAGTCAAAAAAGAGGTGGGAGTAAATGAACCTGCTTGACCCATGCTTGGCACTTCTTTCGACACTCCATTTCCATTAAATGGAAAACCATTTCCGGCGCCAGTGTGAAAATAATACAACACAAACATTGTGCAAATGAACAGGTTGTAGTCACATTCAAATTGACCTGGACATTCTAATATGGCAGCAAAAAAAAAAAAAATTAAAGGTCGATCTTAGAATGACAACTTTCTGAAATCAAAATTTGAAAAAGTGAAAAGATATATTAGATTGTCTAAAGAGCAGATTAAAAAAATTAATTTTAGCAAAAATTTAAAAATGTGATGTCATTTTCACAAACTTACATCAGAGTGACATCATCGCGCCCCCAACTGCTAGAACCGCATTGCGTTGACGAAAAGAATGGTGTTAGTATCAAGTCTCCATAGCTTAATTAGAAACAAAGTTTTGGATCAAAATGTGTTTTCGACCTTTTGTGTGACCCTGACCTTTGACATTGAAACTTTAAAAAGTATAGGTTTGTGGCAAGTAACCTATGCTAACATGTCTCCAAGTTTTGTTGAGACTAGTGCAAGAAAAATGGCAAAAGGGTGCGTAACTAACAAACTGACAGACAAAGGGACGTCCAACTTGACTGACTGATATACTTGCCGGACTATAGCAACCAAGCTATAAATACACAAGGGCTAAGAACACTAATAATCGAAAACACTGAAGTTGACGATAGACTGTATTTGCTGAGACTGGTTACGGATTGATTCAGTTCTGTGATGATATTTAGAACTGAAGTTCAGTGATCACCATCATCTTTGCAACAGTCTGTTCCTGTTGGAGAGTTTTGACCAGAAGTGGAAAATCCAGGGGTCAGAGGGTAGTAATCCAGCCACGTTCTTTTTCCACCCATGAACTCTTCCAGCTGATTTTGCTGAATAATTCCACCTCCTGGTGGAGGATTTGTGCTAAATGACAAGTTCAGGTGACTGGAACAAAGTACTGGGGTGGTATTTTACTGTCTGAACCTGGATTTCCACCTCTGGTTTTGACTTAGGGCAACAGTTCTTTTTGCGGCTGCTGGTTTTTTTTTTTTTGTGTTTAGCATTGTCATACAACGTATTTGACGGTTACCCATGCCACCTGGTTTGCTAAAGTATTTAGCCATTTTTGCCAAACTATTCAGTCGCGCATACGAATATTTAGTTTCGACCATGGCGCGCATTTTTCTGGCATTTGCGTCAACGTTTATTTCCGTCCAGAGTTGCATTAATTTTTGACCAATGTCTTGCACTGACGACAGGTGAGTCAAACCACTCTGTAAAGTCTTCTTCAACACATGCCTACGACTTTTAAATGGGTCAATAATGCCTTAACCCCGTGGTTCTCAAACCTCTCCTGGAGCACCACTTTTCCTGTATGTTTTAGATCTCTCTCCACTCCAGCACAGGTGATTCAAATCATCAGGCCATTATCAATCCATGCCGGCAGCCATACCACTATTCGATTTGCTCCAGCCGCATGGCTGAAGCTAAGCAGGTGTGGGCTTGGTCAGTACTTGGATGGGAGACCACCTGGGAAAACGAAGTTGCTGCTGGAAGAGGGGTTGGTGGGCCAGTAGGTTGCGCTCTTCCCTCTGGTGGAATAATTCCCAATGCCCCAGTGCAGTGACGGGGACACTGTACTGAGGGAGGCGCCGTCTTTCGGATGAGACGCTAAACCGAAGTCTTGACTCACTGCAGTCATTAAAGATCCCATGACACTCTTCGATAACAGTAGGGAGTTACCCGGTGTCATGGCTAAAGACCCAACCTGGCTCTTTCGACCTGCCACCTGCATCCCCTGATGTAATTGGCTGTGCAATTCCTCCTCTCCCTCCCCAGCACAACCCCCAGGGCTCCCTTGAAAAAGAGATTTCAATCTCAACGGGACTTCCCTGGTTAAATAAAGGATAAATAAATAAATAAATCCATGAAGCTGCATGATAATGAGCTGATCACTTGAATCACCTATGCTGGAGCAGGGAGAGATCTAAAACATGCAGGGCAAGTGGTACTCTAGGAGAGGTTCGAGAAGCAGTGCCTTATTCAAATTTGTGTGATATCAGCATTCTCACCGTCTTCACTTGATGCAGGCCAACAATTTTCCCTTATTGAAACACAGGAACACCTTCTCCACGACCATGGGACACGTCCTCCGACGTGGTTCTTTAAAAAATAACTGCAACAGTTAGGATTAAAAGAATTGTCGCCAGGTTAGCTAAACCAGTAATTATCAAAGCAAGCTCTGCAGTGAAATATTTGCTAATATAATCCAAACGACATCTATATTTGGCCAGGCAGTGCATTTCTCCCCTTTGGGACTATGTTAAAATCCTCATCCTGCTTTGGAGACTTACCAAGTAAATTGTGCACTCAAATAAGTAAGAATGCCGTGCGTAGACGCTTTTGTAATTGCGGTCAGCGACTTCAAAGTTAAAACCATTTTCGGGGGTGGCTCATATATTTTTTTTCCAGCCATTGAATGTGGGTTATACGGAGTTGGGTCGCAGCAGAGTGTGAGAGATCACATTCAAAAGATAAGTCATGGCTTACACAAGAAAACAGTCAAGTGACAGCGAAATCTCCGGACAACACACTTGCGCCGTCACAATGCAAGGAGGCTATGGTTACAAACTAATTTCCTCAGGACCTACCATGCAGGTTTTCGTCCTGATTAGAGTTCGAGTGAAACCCTTCAGAGTAGCAGCTTTCCAGAGCAGGGTTGTTCACTGCTGCTTTTGGGATGACAAAATATAATTGGATTCTTCTTCGCGGAACAGAACTTAATTTCAATTTAAAAAAAAATGAAATTCAAAAATATGACTTTGAATTTTGAAATAAAATCTTTAAAAAAAACCCCGCACTCTTCAAAAGGTTAGAGATAGAAAACAGGAGGTGAAACATTTCCCGGTGCACACAAAACTCAGTGACCGGGTGCATATCCTTTTTGCGAAAGCGCAAATCCGCATGACCAAAACCTATGCGTCAAAGATTCAATCCTACCATCTCGTGGTTAAAATACGACAGTGCAATTTTGGCGAGCAGGGCGGCAGACTCCTAATCTCGAGCCTCTCGAAAAATTACCCTCCGTAAATAAGACGGTGAACGTATCCAAATGTCTCAAGAGCATCCAAATGACTGAGTACTATAATAACAAAGAATTATGGCCCATTTGTATGAGTGATAAAAATAATTTTACAAGATACCGTAAATGCACATTAGCAAAATTAATTCTGCATTGGCCAGCTGGCTCAAGTCCAGTTGTGGTGGTATTTCTGTTCAACACAGTCTAAAGTATATGATAAGGCAGTACAGTTTTTAAATCAATTTTTAGGACCCAGCATGCTTTTTATAGTTCACTCAGCACACTTCAGGAGCCTGCAGTTAGAATTTAGACCCTCACTTGACCCACTAAACTTACTGCTGATGGTCCAAGCAGAAAAAAGGAAAAATTTCCATCAGTGATAATGACACTCCAGATAGCAAATTAAATCTATTGAATTAGGTTGTCGCCTGGGTGGGGTAGATGCTGATACCATTACAATATTAGAAAAATTGGGTATTAAAAGGTTCTTAAAATGGGATAATACTTAGGAGAATTGTTGTACCTAAAACTGTACCCTTGGCCATGAGTTTACTTCTTCCTTGTGGACCAAAATAAACTTTTATGGATTCTGCTGAGTCTTCTTGATTTGTTCCTTAAATTAAGGAAATGTATCTCTGCCATACTCTTATTATACAGAGAGCAACATTTTCACTCCAATATCGATGCTCTATCTCCCCTTCTCCCGTCTCTCCTTCTTCCTCTCCAGCTGGTTCAGTCCATCTCCCCCCACTCTCCCTTGATTATATATATATTTTTAAATCAAAGAGAAATTTTGACTTTCACAGTGGCATAGTTTCCAACATTTTCCCAAATGGTTCAATGCAGCAAAGGTTAATGAGCAAATAGTGGCAGAGAAGGTCTCAAGAGTGAATCTGTTTAATTCCACCTAATTTTCTGACCAGTAATTTGTTGTTAAGATCATCTAAACCTTAATATTTTCTAATTTGGGCTCGGTCCATTATTAGCCCAGGAGTGTATTGTTCCGCAATGATTTTTATTATTTGACGTAGGGATTCGTTCTCTCCTGATTGGTCGAGGCGAGCTCCGCCGGTCACTGTAAACAGTGATATTCACCGCGCGAAAGTGCGCGAGAGGTGACTACAGCAATCCGACAACCACTACCTATAAATAGATTCGGCCTCCCCGCAGGAGCTGCTGACAGAGTCCGTATTTCGTGTCGCTTCCTCCCTGTGAAGAGCTTGACGTTAAAGTCGCCGCCCTTATTTTATATTTTCAAGTAGGGTCATATAATAAAACGGTTATTGACTTCAGTTATTGGTGAATATAATGATTTATTCACCTTGGACAAGTGATATTCACTGATATCACTTGTCCAAGGTGAATAAATCATTGGATTCACCTCCACTGAAGTCAATAGTTGTATGGTGTATAATTTTTATATCTGTGTAGCTTAAAAATTCTAAAAATTACCCAGGTCTATTTCACCCCAGTAACAGCAGCAAAGGGTCCAAAAAAAGTGGACTGAATACACAGGTAATTTTTACATCACCAATATGCAATGAGTATGTTCTTAATCAAATGTTCTTCAGTTGATGCAAGAATCACCAAATGCAACCCTGTAATGCACAGTCCTCAAAAGCAGGAAGTCCATGATGTCACCAAGGCCCCCTAATCAGTCTGGGTTGTAAGATCAAGCGCATATTCCCAAAAATTAGTGCATGATAAATCCATAACAAATGCTTTCACCCCATGATGCCGTTTAACACTTCGATCTCCCAGAGTCAAGAACAAGACAAGAAGATTAGAACTGCAGATAAGATTGATCTTAATTAGTGTGATAGATTTAAAAAAAAAAAAAATTTGTTGAGTAAAAAAATTATGATCAAGGAAGAGAGAGGAAAGATAGACAGAACCAGTCAGAGAGAAAGAGTGAGTGAGAGAGAGAGAGAGAGAGAGAGAAAAGAAAGAAAGAAAACACATCAGTGCCAGAGTGAAAGAGCACAAAATGGAGACAGGATAAATGGCAGCTCAGCTCATTGATTGTCATCAGTGATCAGCGTCAATCTCAGTAACCATCAGGGCAATCAAAGAATTGGACCCTATTTCACAAAGCAAGATTAACAAGTTAGCCAGATAATCACTCTGAGAAAAACCCAGGACCCTCACAAACCTGCTGAGCTATATGATGTTTTATCAGATGAAATTATCCAGTTAACTCAGTAATCCTACTAGGCTATGCAAGGGAGCGAATAGCAGGGGTCCACGTAGCATCATGAGCAAATATAGATAAGATTTGAGCACTCTCAACCAATCACGGAAAAGCCACAATTCCCCAGAGTCTAACCTATAAAACAGCGAGCAATCCTCCCTATGGTCTCATATCTCCTGCCTCTGCCAGGTTCACACTCTCTCCGCACTCCCAGCAGGTGAGGCAGACTGCAGTCAGGGATATAACACCTCAGCTCTGAAACAGGAGATCAGATATGACAGTTTGAGCCGACAGGCACAGTTAAAGTGCAAAGTGATGTCCTGTGACTCTCAGTGGAAATCTGTCGGGGAGGGAAGGTGATGCTAAATAGGCCATCATATCAAAAGGGTGGCTGCATCACTCCTTGGCTGATAAGCCTCTTGTTGAATAATCACAGAAATAAGAATATCATCTATATTACTCATAATTATGATAGACTTAAGTCATATAGTACCTGTAAATAGTCATATGGTGCCATATCTCTCCCTTTTAACCCTTTCAGAAGTGCAATAAAGTGCTGAATTACCAATCCCCATGGCTCACTCAGTGCAACTGAGGTCAAGCAGACTGACTTAGAATACTGACAAAGCATGCTAAATAATCAACTCTATAAACAGAGAAGACTTCAAGAATAGTTGAAGAATAAGAAAAATAAAGACAATCCAAGATACTCCTGCTCTTCAGAGGGTTAATGTGGACAGTAATACGCATCTAAGAGGCCCATTGTTTCCCTTTCTGTGTAACTGACTGTCTTATGCCTAAAGTGTAAGTTTCTGTCGTGTTATTGAGTGTTCACAGGCAGCAGAAAACATTGAAATATTACTAACACTTGCACAGCAGCTTGCATTGATATGTGATATTAATGGGATACCAATTGTGCAATAATAGTCTATTAAGCTATGAGTTATACATTCAATGAACATTCATGCTCACATTCTTTAATGCATGCATATGTAGGCAGATTAACTTATGACACTCAAACAATACAAACCATTACCAATGGGGGAAAACAAAACCATATGAAAATGGGAAAATCAGGGAATGGGAAGCTCTCTGTAGCAATGTCTTTGTTACTCCCTCCATTTCATTGTTTCAAAGTTTCATGAAGGTTATTATATAGGAAAAAGGGGAAAATATTAAAAAATAACCATACACCTTTGAAAAAAGTTAAGCACCAACCTATTCTTAAAACAAGTTCCACTTCACAAAAGGACTAAATTAATTGCATGAACAAACGTTGCCAAATTCTTGGAAATGCAGCTCAGGTATACCTTTCCTGGCAAACGAAATCAGTTTGAAAAGAATTTGAGCAGAATTTACCTTATAATATTAGTTTGTAAAGAAAGGGTATGTTTTTACTACATATAATGCTGCTGAAAGTATGAGACAACTGTGCTTTAAAGAAGCAAGGCAAGGGGACTTGTGTCTGAACTCTAATTGGAAGAAATAGTGTCAATACCTGATTAAAATAAGACCTATGTTTCCAGAAGTGCCACCAACTGCTAACATTCAGCATGTATACTTACGCATGATTCATGACAAAGCCTTTTGAATGTGAAATGCATATGGAATGCACACTAAAACCGTCATGCAAATGTAGAGTTCAGGAAATTCCACTTTTCTGAAAATTTTTTATTTGGTGGTTCTTAAATTTTGCCCAGGGGTATGTTTGACCATGCGAATGGTTGAAACAGACATCACTAACATCACTTCAGTCCTGAAAATAAGTTTAACATAGCATGCTGTCCAACCCCACAAGACTCTGAAAGAGGATTTGTCATTTGAGATGTTTCACTTGTCTGTCTGGATTTCATCAGCATGAAATTTCTAAACTGAAAAAACAGCAGTCACTGGGTCTTTCAGATGAGCATTATACTTCACATTGGTTCCTTCTGCTGCACAACCTTTTACAGATGTCATGAAAATGCTTAAAGTATTGAAACTTTACTTCCCACAGATTTATAAATCTCTTTGAAAAACAAATGTCCCCCCACCTAAGTCAAATTTCCAAGAGTTGACTGCTTTGAATTACCATCAGTGGTACTGGCATTGGCACTAGAATAAACACTGTAGTCACATAACTGATCTTACATCTTAACGAGTGAAAACATCATGCTCTGAAAAGGCATTTACCACTCACCAGTCCAAGAGCAGTTCACCTGAATGCTGATCCCAGACGCTGCTAATTTGAGGTTTGCAGACTGCTGTTTTATTAACATGAAGCAAAGAGCTATGTCCCCGCATAACTGTAAAAAGATGATTGGTTTCTCAACAAATATGGATGAGCAGGCCATCCAGAAATATGCAATTCCAAATTTGAAGAATCTGGTTCCTAAATGAAGTGTATCCATTGAGGGAAACCTACCTGAGGTCATATTCCTCTCCAAAAGATAGAGCATTCAACCTCCCCCCCCCGGCCAAAAAAAAAAAAAAAAAAATATATATATATATAAAATAAAGGATGTCCAATAGCTAATATGATTTCAAACAACCAAAAAAAGTTTTGAATTCACATGCAAATTAGTTATTAAGAAACAGGGATGTTTTTAAAATGGAGGATATAGGTTTAGGCATGTAGTATTTCAGTTCAAACTTGAATTACTATGATAAACAAAAACTTTAAAGGTGCAGTTGGTAACTTTTATAAAAAAAAAAAAAAAAAAACTTTTTTTCATATTTGCTGAAATTTAGACTCTGTACTGACCGTAGTACAACGTACATGAGACAATAATTCCGTGTTAAAATCTGGTACATTTAGCCCCTCCCAGTGCTTCTAATTGCACTGGCAAGAATTCACCCTGCCCGAGTAAAATTAACCAATCAGAGCCAGAAGGAATTTCTAAAGCGGTGTCAATAACTTCTCGTGCACACGCAGTTCAGCTCCCCTCCCCTGCGCATGATCTCCGCCTGGTTCCTAAAGGAGCTTAGACTCGCTGTTGATAGCAATTTTTATGCTTTTTCGGTATAAAAGTCATAATGTCCTTCCAGCTATCAGTAATTGATGTGGTCTGATAGTGAATTTGGATCTCTGTATGGCAGAAAAACACTCAACCAACAACATGGAGTTTGTTTGTAACGACTGCAACCCACATAAACTGGGCATAAGTCTTTAGAAGATGCGCTGGCACCTTGTAAGTAGCTTGTCAGCATGCTTCTACATTAGCACTGGTAATGTAAAAAAGTTCAGGCTATTTGTCGCTGGGTAGCAATTATAATATATGCGGCTAGTTCCTTGGTTCATGAGCTAATGCTAATGTTGCCTAGGTAATGTTAATTCACAAACTTGCTTGACTGATGTATAGCCTTGTTTCCTTATCTTTTGATTACCAAGCACAATTACAATAAATTTAAGATGGTTTTGTGTAGCCTAGTCCAGTGTTTCCCGAACCCTGCTCCTGTGAGTACCCCTGCCCTGCATATTTTAATTGTATCCCTGATTTAACACACCTCAATCAGCTGATCAGCTCATTAGTAGAGCACTTGATGAGCTGAACTGGGTGTATTAGATCAGGCAGACATATAAAAAGCGCGGGGCAGGGGTACTGCAGGAGTAAGGTTAACACTGGCCTAGTCGATGAGGTTGTGAAAATAATAGTCTACACAAAGCCAGATCAGTAGCTAGGTAGCAAGCAGCTGGGGAGTGGACTCTAGTGTACAGGGATGCAAAGTACAGCTACAGTCATGAGAAAAAGAATGTAAACAGTCTTTCAGTTCTATAGTTTTATGTATCAGGACCTAATAAAAAATCAGCTTGTCTATATCAGGTCCTAAAATTAGGTAAATCTAACCTCAGGTGTAAAACAACTCAAACTCCGAGCCATCTGTTGTGCTGTGAATCTGCTTTGTGTTGCTTTTCACCTGATGTTTGATTTACCAAATTTTAGGACCTGATATGGAACAGCTGATTTTTTTTTATTATGTCCTGATGCGTAAAACCATAGAACTGAAATAATGACTAATGACTGTAGCGTGTCTTCTTGTAGTCTATCAACTTTTCTTCTCCAGTTTTTGGACCTGCAATGCAGTTATCACCCCAGCCAAGACTTTCATCTTGTACCCTACAATAAATCAAAGACAGTAAAATGTTATTCGCCTCTAAGTAGCTTTTGTAATACGAACGGCGAGTTCCGAGTTTCAGTAGCTAATTCCAACATTGTTTAGGTAACGCTAGATCACTCACTTGCTTGCCTAATTAACTGCCTTGTTTCTCTCAGTTTGGTAACTAATGCTAACATTGCGTCGGTAACGTTAGTTCGCTGGCATACAACCTGGTTTCTCTATCACCTCTCGATTACCAAGCACAATTACAATGACTTTGAGATGGTGAAATATGTGAGAGTAATATCGAAATGCTTAATGTTTACTTTTTGTTATTTTCCATTTCTTACTTCAGACTAGGACATACTGGAGCCCCTCATGCACGTATGTACACTGCTTGGTGAACTGAACTGGTGAACGAGCTTGTAGGAAAGGACTACAGCAAGAAGAGACGGAGCAGGAAGGGAGGGGCGGTGGTGCGTATGATCAGAATCTCACTCTCTTGCACTTTTCTCTGCAGTTACAGACTGCAGCTTTAAACCACAACACTGAATTTCTGCAGGTTAACAGAGACTCATGCAGACCGACAGCCAGCCACACAAACATACACACAGAAGACAGCAGTCTCTGGCCTGATCAAAAGAGGCTTTAATTACAGTCGGTGTAGTGTCAAAGGACTGGCCACACACACACACACACACACACACACACACAGAAGACAGCAATATCAGAGCTAATCAGGAGAAGCTTTATTTAGGGAGTGTCACAGAACTTGCAACACACACACACACGTGCACACAGAAGACCGCAATCCCAGAGCTGATCAGAAGCTTTATTTAGAGTGTAATGTCAGTGAAATGGCCTTACGTGCACACACACACACACACACACACACACACACACACACACACACACACACAGAGGACAGCAGACTCCGGGCTCATCAAGAGAAGCTTTATTTGGGGAGTAGTGTCAGAGGGATGGCCTCGCACGCACACACACAAACACACACACACAGAGGACAGCAGACTCCGGGCTCATCAGGAGAAGCTTTATTTGGGGAGTGGTGTCAGAGGAATGCGCGCGCACACACACACACAGAGGACAGCAGACTCCGGGCTCATCAGGAGAAGCTTTATTTGGGGCGTGGTGTCAGAGGAATGGCCTCGCGCGCACACACACACACACACACACACACACACACACAGAGGACAGCAGACTCCGGGCTCATCAGGAGAAGCTTTATTTGGGGCGTGGTGTCAGAGGGATGGGCCACACACAGGAGGGGAGGGCCGTGGCGTCCATCCCCAGGCAGGCTTTTTCATCTGAGTTTCAACAGAGCGAACTGTAAACACTGACTTCTTTACAAATAAAAATACAGGCAGCGGGAGTCTCCTGAAGCTATAGCAACACGCTGTACAGCTCCACCGTTTCACCGCCGATACCAAATTTACAAAACAGAGGACCCAGTCCCACCAGCCGAACACGACCGCCTGTCGTCACATACTTAAAATAGGACCTTTCTATTTCAATATTTACACATATGTACAGACATATAATACAGGCAGCATGGGGCAGCCCTCCTTGGGGTCCTGACCCAGGAAGCATTAAGTGCAGGTCACACTCGAGTAGGTGGCGTCCATTTCTGAGGGAACCCTATTCATGGTTGCTGCGTAGCTGTTCGCAGAGAGTGCCTGAGTGGGGGTGGGGTTGGGTGGGGTGCAGGGGGGACAGAAAAACAGGGACGGGGTAATTAGATTGTCTTGGCTGAAGCAGCGCTGCCCCCGGTGGCAGGAAGTGGTCGGTGCGGGTTTATACAAGCTCACAGAGAAAGCGGTTTTCTGTACAAAAGCGGCTGCTCGTCGGCCTCCCCGGCTGAGCCCAGCTCGATTCGGTTCAATTTGGCGGTGGCAGTGCAACGGCGTGGGGCTTGGCCTGTCACCAAGGTTGTGTGTTTATATGCACTTGTGTGTATGGTGGTCTTAATGCCGACAGAAGAAGAAGAACTGAGCCAGTGGCAAATAGGCAGATAGGCTCCCTGCATCTCATTCACGCACGAACATGAATAAAATAAAACAGTACACAGGCTCACACACTCCCTGTGGCGTCCACCACAGTGGGGGCGTGAGGATATTGGCAGTTCAGCAGCCTACAGACCCGGGGCAAGAGGACTGGGGGGGTAAGAGTAAGTAGATAAAAAGGGGGTGGGGTGCCAAAGACAGTCAATGTCCAGGTAGGGGAGAAGTACAAGGGGAGTTGGGAATTGTGGTTTTTTTTGGGCGTGGTTGTAGCTCCCTCACACGTCTTTGGGCTCCAGCTTGCAGGACATGTTGAAGAGCAGGTTCTGATTGTCGATGACTTGCAGCTGGCGCACGTAGGCCCGGGTCTGCAGGTGGGAGGGAGACGGCTCCATGTCTAGAGCTGCAGGAGAGATAGAGAGAAGCGGATTCACAAAAACTGTCGTTGATGCAGGTGGCCTGCAGCCTACAGGCGGCTCAGCTGGGCCTTCAGAAGCTTGTGCTTCAAGCTCCATTACAGCTGTGAAACAAATCTGAGCACAACTATCCATGCAGAAATCGGGCCCATGTCCAAGCCCCCTTATCCCTACATTGCTCCTGGGCAGACTGGCCCCTTCTCAACCTTTTCACACGTAAGTCCCTTCAAATAAAAGCATTGGCTAAATAACCAACATGCAATTCCTGTGTTACACAAGGCTAATGCTAATACCCATAGATAGTCTGGCATCATTCTCATGCAACACTCACATGCTGATCTCCAATACTGCTGAGGCACAACTGTTGTAACTGATAATGACACCTCTTTTTATTTAGTAACTTATCAAACCTTTACTGGCTCAGTCTATGTTTATTGTGTGTCTAGAGTTGATTTTTATGACTATGGATGACTAATGCTTTCTGAGAATTGTATCTTATCTGATCTGCACACCATAATAGTTCCAATAACCTTCGGAATGTACTTGCTGATTTTGTCGCCTTGGATAAAGGTGACGGCCACGCAAGTGTTATGTCAACAGAACATTCAATCTACATTAACATATTCAGCTTACAATGCCAATGTGAGATTTTGTATGAGAACAGTTATGCGTTTCTGATTGCACGTTTTCTGCAATGCTGAATCTGAAAAGGTGGTCATAGTGGCAGGCTCAGGTACCTTAGAAAAAGGAAAGACTAATGATCTTTATTTAGGGTCCACTGGCCACGCCATCAGTTTGTCTTTTGGGGCCCCTGTCACTCAGGGCTTATAAAATCACCCAAACCTACCCCTGATACAACATCAGCAAGTAGCTGCCATTGAGGAAGATGTAGTAGGATGCAATTAATTTCAACGAACGCATACTTTTCGGAGGTTAAAAAATCTTCTCAAGGGAGTGAATTACATTATAAGACCATTACCACAGCATTTCTTACTCTTCTAATGGACGAGCAACATATGTCATGACACTCTCTGACCACAAGGGGGAGACTGTTTGAAGAGACGCGTGGGAAAGGCGAAATAGCATTCACGTCCACCAGGCAGCGCCAGAGACTCGAATTTTGAGCAGAACAAGCAGAAGGAACGTGCGCATTTCTCTGCGCTCAATGTATTGAGGCAGAACTGGTTTGATTCAGTTCAAACCAAAGGCCCAACATTTTCAGCTATTAATAGCCAGCCAGATTCCTCCATCTTAGTAAATGCATTTCGATGCGTCACTGTACCTCCTCTTAAAGCTAATGATATTTTAGCTCAGTGTTTAACCACTCTTGTGGTTAGGTACTTGGCTCGGGGTTTATAACGGCAGAAAGTAAGCAGCAATGAATGGCATTCGTGCATCAACATTACAGCCATTAGCGAAACCAGCAGAAACGATTACCGTTTCTTTATAAGTATGCCCTATATCGAGCGATCAAGCTCAGCACATTAACAGACTATAACTGAGCAATCCTAAATATTACCATTCTGTTAAGTCAAGGCGTCCGCAGTGCTGAAATCCTCAGTGGCTATAAAATACAAAGATGTTCGGCGACGTGACTATGAGTGATGTAATCTTTTTCCATCTGTTGCCTTTCTACAAGAGGTAAAATTAATTTATGAACGCGGCCAGGGCTTGGGGGCACAGATAAACGCCGTCAAAGGCGGCCGTGTCTCCGTTGCGGGGAGGACCTGGCTTTTTTTAGCCGGCCCTCTGATTGAAATGAACGAGCCTTAATCCACTCAGGCAAATTGGAAAAGCTGCTGTAATTAAAATGAAAGACCCTCGGTGATTCATTGAGACCTCGCGCGGCGCTTCGCGGTCCATTAGGGGAATTCTTGCGGCGAAACCCGAAAAGTACTGAGGTCATCTCGCGTTTAAAGCTGAAACAGTGCTGAGCACGGTACAAGTTAATGACATTAACCCGCAATCTCTCAGTGAGCTTCATGCTCATACCTTATTCCAATGTGTTCAATTTTTTGATGAACCAGCACCTGTCTGTGTAAGGAGTACTTGTCCTTCCCTAAACTCTCACTGTAACTGCATCCTGGCCAAGCCAACAGAAAATGTTCTTACAGTGTTGCAGGAATGCTGTGAAAATGCTAAACCGTTGCTACATGGAAGTAATACACAGTGGAACAGTTTCAAGGCACTTGGATGGAGCAATCTCTCAGAATTTGAGATGAACAGTCTCACAGTATTATAATGGATGGGTCTGATAGTATTTGAGTGGACAGAGACAGAGTAGGACCTTCACAAAGTATTGCGTAGAACAGTCGTAGAGCATGATTGTGGTGCAGTCACACAGTATGAGTATAGAACAGTCACACAGTATGAATATAGAACAGTCATACAGTTTGAGTATGGAGCAGCGTGCAGTATTGGTCAGGAACAGTCACACAGCGTAAGTATGGAACAGCACACAGAATTGATCCGGAACATTCAGACAGTACTCGAGCAGAAGGCATTTATGAGCTGACTCTAATGAAGCCTGTTGCGTGTGGGCGATGTGCTGTGACGCGCAGAGGGCTGAACTCTTGCCCTGACAGTGATGGAGCCTCAGGGCTCTGCTGTTCCACACTGACAGGTGGGGCAGCTGTGTGTTTGATAATCTCTTTGTTGGGAGGTGTGTGTGTTTGTGTGCGCGTGTGTCAGAGAGAAAACGCACAGTGCACACATCTGTGTACGTGTGCATGAGTGTGTGTGTGTGCGTGTGTGTGTTTGAGAGACAGAGAGAGAGAGAGTTTGTGTTTGCGTGTTGTTGTGTGGGTGCGCCTGCATGTACACATCATCACCTACACTGTTACATCTTTTCCACACACAACACAGGCGATGAACCCATTGTGCGCAGATATAACAGAGGGCACACGCTGGGTGAAATCTAAAATGGCGGCGGCCGAATCTCACCGAACTGAGCGCTCCTGCACCTCCTGATACTCCGCACCATCTCTGCAACTTTGTGCTGCAAGAACAGGGAGAGGGCAGTCAAAGCCTAAATACAGTAAATTACCGTATTTTTACCTTTACACAGTACAACTGTGGTCAGTTTCAGGAAACTAGGTAAATTACTGTATTTTTACCTTTACACCGTACTACTGTGGTCAGTTTCAGGAAACGAGGTAAATTACTGTATTTTTACCTTTGCACAGTACTACTGTGGTCAGTTTCAGGAAACTAGGCAAATTACCGTATTTTTACCTTTACACAGTAACTCTGTGGTCAGTTTCAGGAAATGAGGTAAATTACTGTATTTTTACCTTTACACAGTACTACTGTGGTCAGTTTCAGGAAACTAGGTAAATTACCGTATTTTTACCTTTACACAGTACTACTGTGGTCAGTTTCAGGAAACTAGGTAAATTACCGTATTTTTACCTTTACACAGTACTACTGTGGTCAGTTCCTGAAAACTAGGTAAATTACCGTATTTTTACCTGTACACAGTATTACTATGGTCTGTTTCAGGAAACTGGGAAAATTAACGTATTTTGAACTTTACACAGTATTAAAGTGGTAAGTTCCTGAAAACTAGGTAAATTACAGTATTTTTACCTTCACTCAGTACTACCGTGGTCAGTTTCAGGAAACTGAGCAAATTACTGTTTTTATCTCTGCACAGCACTACTGCAATCAGTCTTGGAAAACTAGGCCTATCCATGATTATTATCAGATGAATTGCATTCCGTTTGTTCAAATGCTACCAAACTGCTTAAACTACTGACGACAAAGAGGAGAGGCACAGTGGGAGGGTTAGGGTTATAATTTGTATTATTATTTTTACGGTAAGATAAAGTATACTCCACGTGTTATGGAAAAACACAAAGGGAGGGGTTGGAGGGCGAGGTTACAGTCTACATACAGCAATTATGGAACTGTCAGCTATTAACTGTGTAGAGTCTTAATCTGGTTTTTTCAGCAAACATGCTTATTATTATTGTAACTGGTATCATTAAAATATCATGAATAAAACATAATGGATATAAAATGACTTTGTCCAGCCACCTGCACACATGCGTCTGTGCCTCATATAAACCCCAAATATAAAGCAAATCTTTAGTATTAACCATTATTTTTTTGTATTTATTGTTGACTGTATATTTTACTATCCTCACAAAAAATTATTTCCATTCATGCCAATTGGATTGGAGTCTTTTTCCTGACAGGAGTGATGTTTATCTCACAGATACTCCAAGAGCTTGATTTAGCAAGATCTTTAGCACGTGCAGTACAAATGACTGGATATGAACAAACATGATGACCAATCATTAGTCATGTTATTGGTTTAGTGTGAGCTGCAAGGTTTTGCACTGGCTGAAGGTCATTATAATTCAGGCCCTGAGACACAATAGCAACACGTGCTGCATCACATGGGTTCTCAGTACAGCAGGGCCCCAGGGCGGGGCAAAGAGGGCACAGGGGCCCGAGATAGGGGCCACTCACCATCTTCTCAAAATTCACCATCTCTCCGTGGAACGTCTTGCAGCTCTCGTGAAGGAAGGTCAGGTCTAAAGGTGAGAAAGAGAGAGAGAGATGTAAATACACGGACAGAACAGTTATGTAACGTCGTTCTTCAGCACTTGTAGGCGAGCTGGCTTCATGTCCCAGCAGCCTTGGCGCATGCGGATGAGCGAGCGAGAGAGAGAGAGAGCAAGCAGCGACCTCTGACCTTTCCGAGCCAGCCTGGCGGGCATCGGAGGGGATTCAGAATCTCTGGCCGGAGGAGAGCGGAAAAAGGCCAGAGGGGAACGTGACTCCCATCGTCAGGAATGTCCCGAATGCCGGCGACGTCAGGAATGCTTTTGACCAATCCGGGGTAATAGTGAAGCAGGCCGTACAATAGCGATGCTTCGCCCGGGGGGATGAAGCAGAAAGGGCTCGCTGACCACCCGCTCACCCCGGCTGGGTCGACCCCAGTCCCCCCCTCCACCTCTCCTCCATTTCCTCCGACGGGCTTCAGTCCTTTCACCATGCGCCCTTGAGTAACCATGCAACCAAATGGCCAAAAGCTGTTGCCATTTTGGCTCAACGGTGCCCAGAACACAACCCTATATTTCCGACATGCTAATAGCGTAAGACTGGACAGTACTCAACATAGCAAAAAGCTGTATGCGAATTTAGAGCAGAAATGAACTTAGGCTAGTTTGTATGGAGTAAATGATGTAGAACGATGCGTACATCCACAACAGCCTGCTCCAAGTCGCAAGTGTGAGAGCAAGAGAATTAATCTTATCTCCCGCACCGCTGGGCTCAGTAATCAGGCAGGAGTTTCTCCTCTGTTCAAAGTGATTCCTGCCCCACGGTGCTACGTTCGGCTACAGCTGGGAGAATCGCTCAAACATCTGGCCTCCCTGCTGTCCGCAGTGGGTCGGCACACGAGCAGCACGAGCTGGGAGTGTGGGATTAGGACGGGTCTGGGGGGGAGGGGGAGAGGAGAGTGTGCAGGAAATTTTTGAGCAGATTTGGAGGGGCAGGAAGGAGGGCGATTATGGGGGCAAACGTGCAGCGCGGCTGTGCGGGGGGCAGGAGGAGAAAGAATCGCGATCATAAGTTTCAAACGTCACCCTGTCTCACACAAACGCCGCTCAGGGATTTATAGGGAGTCGTGGACCCCTCGGAACAAAGGAATTATAATGAACGAGATATCTGCGTAATCCCAAACGTAATCCTGACATAATCTGTGCACAAATACGTTTGTATGTGTGTGTGTGTGTGGGCATCTGTGTTTGTGTGCATGTGTGTACACAAAAGACTGAGCGTTTGCACGTGACTGCATGAGTTTATGGTTGAGTGCGCAAGTTTGTTTGTGCGTGTGCTTCTGTGTTTATGTATGACTGTATGTGAGTTTTTGTGTGTGACTGTACGAGCGCGTGGTTGAGCATGTGTGAGCAAGTGTGTGTGGCTGTGTGCATGTGAGACTAAGTTTGTCAGAGACTGTGCACATTTCTGTGCATGAGTGTGTGATTCTGCATGTGTGTCAGACTGCACCTTTGTGTGGTTTTGGGTTTTTTTTGTGACTGTGCGTCTTTCTGTGTGACTGCATGTGTAAGTGAGCGTGTGTGACTGTAGGTGTGTATGTATATGTATGTGTACGCATGTATGTGTGACCGTGTGTATGTTTGTATGTGTAAGTGCGCTTGTGCCTGTGTGCGATGTGCGTGAGTGTGCATGTGTGTGTGTGCGTGTATGTATGCTTGTGTGCGTGAATGTGTTGTGTATGTATGTGTGCCTGCAAATGTGTGTGTGTGTGTGTGTATGTGTATGTGTATATGTGTATACATGTATGTGTGTGTGTGTGTGTAAGTGCTCACACACCTTTCAGCAGCAGGGGGGTGAAGGGGATGAGGGGGGGTCTCAAGCTGCCCACCAGGTCCCTGTAAGCCTTGTGATTCCTGGAGGGGTCCTGCAGGGCGGCGACAAACACACGGCGTCACCATCAATCGCCTGTCACTGCCAGCCCCGCCCACCACACGCCCACAGGATACACACTCACTCACCGCAATGCTCTCGAACTGCTGAAACTGCTTCTTAAAACGCCCTGGCAAACCCTGTACAAAAATAACATTCAACAGAGTCCCCGTGAGTCACTGCCATCAGCCACACATAAACAGCCTCTGGTCATAAACTCTGTGTGTGTGTGTGTGTGTGTGTGTGTGTCGCTCGTGTGTGTGTACTGCCCATTCCAAACTGCCCATCCATCACTGCCATCCATTATAATAATGTAGTCAGGCCAGTATTTGATGTGCCATTCATTTATACAGCATTATATATATTTAACTGAATCGACTTCGGCAAAGCCTCGTGCTCAAGGCCATAATGACCATCTAGGGGATTTGAACCTTCAATCTAAGTTTCGAGACAACGCTGCACTACTGTACCTGGCAGGCTCTCAGCTATGCGAGCCTCAGACTAAAACTGAGCTAAAGACAAGAGGCTTTAACCCCTTTGAAGAGTTAGCTTTTCTGAGAATCAGCTTCTCTGAAACTCCACTGCTCTCAATTTCTCCTTGTGATAGTCTGCATTAGCATTAGAATGTATTTCAGGCCGTTCACACAAGAGACGTGTCCGTTTTTCAGCGCATCATTTTTTATTTTTATCATAGATAACATGCGCTAGATGCGCGTCTTTTACCTCGCGTCTAATCCTCCACGTTGAAATGCCGAGCGCTCGGGTTTTTTAAGACAGAATGCTGTCATAGCAACTTTTCAACGGTTTCCTTTTCTACCCGCTTATAAAAGATGTGCATGTTTTGTCGCGTCTCGCATTTTTCACACACAAGGACGTCTCCTGTGTGAACGGCCCCTAAAAATTTGAGACTCAGAAGTTAAGTTTAATTAAGAAATTTCTAATCACATAAACAACAGCGAGTGACTATTTTTAAGTGACAGTGACTAATGAGGGGACTATTCCTCAAGGATGTTGACACCCACCATTTAAGGATGACCAACCGATTCTAATTCTCTATTTGCATATACAGTGAAAACCGTGCGACCATTCGAATGCTCAGGGATCTGACTGTATGTGATGGTGCATGTTAAAAAGGGTTAAGGCTCTGCAGGATGGGAGGAGAGCTGTGGAATGTGTTCTGTGTCCCGGTCTGTCAGAGCACTGGCTCAGAGCAGCAGAGGGGTGAGAGGTCGGGGGTCAAGGGTCAGGTGTGCACAGCGTACCTCCCATGTGAGGCGGAGTCGGCTCACGGCCGGGTTATCCAGACCGAGGACCACGGCGAGGAAGGAGAACAGGTCCTGCTGCTGCTTACACCTGGAGTTACACACACACACACACACACACACACACACACACACACACACACACACATACCCACACACATACGCATGTGCAGACAGGTATGCACAAACATGTGCATGTACACGCACACACACACACAAGCACAGAATACGCACAAGAACAAAAAACATACATGCGCACACACGCACACACACAAACATGTACACATCAGCGCACACATACATACAAACACATTGCACATAAATGCAGATGAACGTACACACAGACCCACAAACCCACAAGCACACGAACATGTTCACAATACACACATGCACAAAAAAACACACGCACAGTCAAAAACACTTTATTATGCACACATAAGGCATGACATATCTTTTTCTAGACAATAGCACACCTATTTAGACAGGACAGTCCTGCAGAGACCTCTAATGCCAGACCAAACAACACCATGTCCTTGCTAAACAGTTCTTTCCTGCAAAACGCTATAACAGAACATGCCCTTTCCCAGACTAAACACATTCTCTCACTGTGACAACAAGGTCAAAAACTATTTTCGCCACTTTAGCACACACAATTAAGCCTCGGCCTCTGCCAGGGATGTTGGGCATTATGAGAAGATGGATCTCGCATTGATTTACACCAGTCCTCCAGACCATAAGATCCCTGTACAATTACGGCACAGTTTTTTGAGGTCCTCTTGAATCATCCTAAAGCTGCTTTCACACGGACCGAAAAATTTTTACATACGACAGATTACATTCAAAGTCAATGCAAAGACGCGAATGCACGCGAAACACGTGCATTCACGTCTTTGCATTGACTTTGAATGTAATCTATCGTGCGAAAAATTCGTTTCGCGTCCGGTGTGAAAGCGCCCTAACACCTCCCTTCACCCACACAGCCTGTCAACTTAGAGCTCAGCTAAACGCTCATTGACAAGAACCCAGAACAAAATGTACAGCCAGTGTTTTATTTATTTATTTATTTTTTTACAGAGATTAGTAGTCTCAATGCAGTCATTCCCAGAAATACAGCCTTGGCTCCACACACCCCTACTGCCATGCTCCCCCGCCCAATCACTGGGCACCACCCCCCCCAGTGCGCCAACCCCACGTGGCGACCACGTCTCACTCACAGCGCCGCGATCTTGATAAACTTCCGCAGCAGCTGCACGCGCTTGGGCAGAGATTGGCACTGCAGGATCTCCGTGGCGACCCAGTGCTGCACCTCGCTGCAGCGCTGCAGTACCAGCTCCAGGTTGAGGGGGCGCCAGCGAGCCTGCTCCCCGTGGAACACGTAGCACACGAACTCCAGCTGTTCGAGCGAGGGCGAAAAAACCCACCCGTCAACAGCCGTTCGAAACCGTAAAGAGAGGCTGACATTTAATCACATCGAGAGCACGCGGAAATGATAATGTATGTGCGCAAACAGGCTTTGTGTTAAGCCATTGGGGACTTAACCCTTGACCTCAAACATGCGGACTAAACATGCATCGATCCGGCGGATGCTTATGTGCCAGCGGAGCGAGATCCGCCATCGCCGATGATTTAGTGACAGCGAAATGACATTAAAGTGAAATTAAAAGCCCCACAATGGCCTAATTTAGAGCCGTCCCTCAATCTAAACTCAATCCCATCCACATCAGCCGCAATCCTGGAAGACAGCACCCACTCAATAATGTAATTTGCTGCAATGACCCTCTCCCCCCCCCAACCCAAGAATCCGGTCAATTACCAGACCTCCCCCCAAACAATTTGAGCCCGAAACCAACCAACCTCGTGCACGCAGCTGAAGAGCTCCCAGTCGAACGTCACCAGCTGATTGGCCACTTCCTCTGCGCTCATGTCGTGAAGTTTACTGTCGCCAGGAGACCAGTGGATTTCTTCAGGTAATGGTAACTGCGGGAGAGGGGGGGCGGGACGTCAGAACCTTCTTAATGTCCTTTCTGGAATGATCTACAGTGAGCTCCATAAGTTTTTGTACAGTGAAACAATTCAAAATGGTTACAATTTCTATGCAGTTCACTCAAAATGGATGTCAGCAGCATGCAGACTATTGACTTTAATTTCAGGGCACGTACATCCGTATCAAGCAAACCGTTTCAGAATTGCAGCCCATTAAAACTGCGCCACGGCCCACACACTCGCGCACCTCACTGTCCCTTGCCAGTCGAGCAGGGACGAAGGGTTCCTCATCCCTTAGAAAGCACTCGCCACAATTAAACGATGAGCGCTCCTTCGTTTCACAGCCACTCGACCATAGCCGAAAGCCCATTAATATTTATGATACACAAGCAATAGGAGTGATTACCCTGAGCCGAGTTTTTGTTGACACAGTGATTTTTAGATAAGTTAACTCCGGCGCTTTAAGACATAAGAGTGCCTGAACGCCATGGCGACCATCCAGCTGGCCGTGGGCTTGTGGGGGGAAGTTGAAAGTGCTGAGGTGTGCGGTTTCCCCTCACCCTGTCAACCCCACCCCACCCCTGCTACCTCATCCTCACCCTGCCAGCTCATCCTGCCACCCCACCCGTCCCATCCCGTCCCGTCCCAAGCTCACCAGGGTCTCCAGTTCGGCCGGCTCGCAGGCGAACAGGTGAGTGTTGACGCCCAGCGTGGTGAAGACAGCCTCATCGCTCGGGCGGAAAACGGCCTTTTCTGGGGACAGAAGTAGCAAGAGACATGAGGAGATGGCATTACTCGGACCCCCCTCCGCACAAGACCCATCCACCCACGACAAACATGTTTCCGGAAAACGGAAAAATGAAAATGTCAAAAATCCAAAACAGCAAAATTACACAACTCCATATGGTTGATGTGTGTGCCAAGTTTTACGAAAAAAATATGAGGCAGTTTTAGAGTTATGCTTCGGACAAAAACAAGCTTACAGGCAGATGGACTAACAGACAGACAGACAGAGAGAACGATACCTATGTCCCCCTGCAATATATCCAGAGGAAAAAAATTTACACATGCACACACACACGGGCACAAAGCACTCTGCTACATTTCAGAAAATCAGATTTTTCATACTTCGAGGTGTCCAATCTTTTTAGAAATTGGGGCCAGTGGAGGTGCAGGTTTTTGTTTTTTTAACCCGACACTTAAACACCCAATTCAACTGATCTAGTAATCATGGTCCTCAGTTAAGACCTTGAAAAACAGAATCTGGTGCATTAACATTGGGCTAAAATAAAACTATAACCCGCACTGGCCCGTTTCGTGTAAGATTGAACACCCCTGCCATACATGAGCAGTGTTATATTGCTGGGCTAATGACACCCATCTGAGTGAGTCAGTGAATGGCACAGAGCCCAGTGCTCACTGTGCGAGAAGTGAATTCTCTGAGTAAAGGCAATTCATCCCAATTAGCAAGAGCATCCACTCTCACTGTGACTTTAGTCTACAAACACCCCAGTTCAGAAAGCAAAAGTCCAGTATTTTAGTCCCACCTTTGTCAATTGGAGCAGTTTGTCAACAAGGAGAACCAGACAGGTCGGTCGCCCGCGACCAATGGGTGTAGCCCCCGATCGCCCACATTTCTCATTTTGGCTTATTTTTGACACAAAATTGTCTTGTTATTTGGTGAATTATGTTACCATGGCAACCGAAATCGATAGGCGCCGCATCCTAACCACTACCCATACCCATATACATACCAAATATAAAAGAAATAGCTTTAAATTTGAGGCCTGTAGAGCGTCCACAACTAAATCTCCACAGCGACGGCAGACGCATGATGAGGCCAAATCCATAGCAGCCCCGACTTCGTCCGGGGGCTACAAATATTATCGTAGTGCTAATTGGTAAAATCAGCAGCCTGTATTGACTGGTGGATGACGGAAACTGCAGGACATTTGCAGTCTGACCCCTGCCGTTCTCTCCACCTCTTGCAGCGAGTGTGTTTCCGGGTGTTTCCGCCGGGCGCGCTCTCACCTCCCGCGGATGTGACGGCCACCAGCACCAGGTTGCCGGGCGGATTGGGCTGCTCCTCGCTGTACTGGAGCTTCTCTCGGACCTGCGCCAGGATCTCGCCCACCCGGCAGGACAGCCGACTTCGGATAGTCACGTAGGAGTGGTCGGGGGTGTACACCCTGCAGAAGACTGAACCGAGGGGGGGGGGGTCGTCAAAACGGGAATCTACACCCACCCCCGTATACTCAAACACAGCCATGCTGACCCTCGCATACCCAGGCACAATCATACAAACCGCAAAACCACCAGTCCAGTCCTCTGCAACAAGCTCATTCTAGGCTTAGTTTCTGCTCTTTCCTCACCACTGCTTAAAGCAGTAATTTATTCATCTGCTACTTCCTTTTCAAAATGCTTCAGGAATTAATTCATAGTGCTTACATGGTTTTTCCTTTTCAGAAAAATAAAAGCGGTCTTCAACCTCAAGGGGTAGGAGTGGGTTTTGGCGTTTGTAACCTCAAACCTGATGACACCGGATTCAACTAATTAACTTGAAAGTTTTTACTTGTATAAACAAATGTCTCCCCCACTAGACACCCCTAATTAACAAAAGGCACCCAATTAGTAGCTGATCAATGCAACTACAAACTTTGATAATGAAATATTGAGCAGTTTCTGAGTTATGGTCCGGAGACAGTGCGGGAACGCCGATGCAGACGTCGACACCAACGCTGACCGGAAAGTTGACAAAAACAATATGTCTACCCCCCACTAGGGGGAAAGATGTAACTAACAGTCTTCCGTCAAAGACCTTGATGCATAGATTTGGGCGTCTTCAAGCTGCCCTTGTCTGATAATACTAGACATCTGTAGTGTAAATTGTAGAAATAACATACCAGCAATAGCCAGCAGCATCACTCGTCTCAGTGCAAAAGATAACACCACCTGCCATAAACAGCCTCAACTCTACTTCATCAGCAGCCCCTATTGGATGATTTTGGCCCCGCCTCCCCTCCTGTCAGTCACTCACTCTCGTCGGAGCCACGAAAGGCCTCGCGGGGCTGCAGGCAGGCGTCGATGCGGCGAAAATGGCGAAAGAGCGGGCGAACCTGCTTTCGCTTGGCGTCCTTATCCTCCTCCGTCCTGCAGGGGGCAGAAGGGAGAAGTTTTGGTCGCGGAACTCCAAGACCAGGGGTGCGTTTCCCGAAATCACAGAAGCCAACGTACACAGTTGGAACCATAGACTGTGAATGGAAAAACTAAGCCAGTTGCTTGGGAAACGTATCCCAGAACAGCTCACTGGTCAACTGTTCAGAGTAAAAATCAATTACACCGATCAGTGGTGGCCAACCCTGATTTTGTTGGGAAAGGGGTGCTGGTTTTGGTTTCATCGCCCAGTTGAGACCCATTAAACCGGATGAGATGAATGAACTGTGTAATTAACAGCTTTAATTGATCACTTAAGCACCGAGTAACAACCAAAACCAGCAGATACTGCAGCTCTCCAGGACCAGGGTTGGTCACCCCTGCGCTAGATAATGGTGTTAAGCAGGCAATAACTTCTCTTAATGAAGTCAATGTTTTAAGTGGTCCCAGAAAGCAGCACAAACAACACTTTTCACACACTCTTTATTGTGCATTATAAACACTTTGAAAGTTGTTTAGCGGACAGGACATATCTTGAGGACACAGGAGTTAGAAAGCTGGAACACGCTCTTGGGGACTGTTTGTTTGGAACGGCAAATGGATTTCTTCTGCATGCCCCATTACTTTAGGACCATTAACTTGGCATCCTGAACTATAATTAAGCAGCGGACTGAGGTGGGATCGCATTGACCGAATGTCTCTTGGGCAGTGCTCAAATTTGTTCACCATAAATTTAACCTACATGTAATCTCCTATTACAGCAGGTGTGGTCTGGAGTAAGACGTAAATGAATTCCCTGTAAGCCTCTGCATGCATTATTAACGATGTGTGCAAGATGATACTTACATACACTGGCTATGATAATGACTTCATCCACAGGTAACGGGTGAGAAACAGTAATCCAAGGTGATATTCGAACCCGATTCTCTCGTTAACCCAAAGACTTGTTGCCAGCCAGCCAAAGACCTGCCCTGACCCGACGGTAACATCGTTATGTTGAACTTATCAGCTCATTCACAACAGAGCTGTCACAATACCAGCAGCCTGGAGTTCTTTTTTACCGGACCTCAGTAAATTACGAGCAACTAGCTGAGCTACACCCAATGCACACGCAGTTATCGATGTACGAAAAGGCTTGACACGACGTGTGGAATGAGATGCATGTGTGCAATGTCACACTTTAAAACTGGAGACAACATAATTAGCCCAGACAGATCGACTTGCCTGGTCTCATCTCAAAGCGCTATCAGTTTCTGAAGCTCATAACTGAGCATTCTACGTGTTTATCATATTACATTGGTGGGTAAAGTTACGTGGACAGTTGGCGCTATAGCACCTCTGACTAAAGTGCACCACTGGACTCGTCCCAGCCCTCAATCAAACACAAATTTCCACCGTTCTGGGTGGTAATACAATGATGCCCATAATTACCTGGACAGTGACATGAACTAAAATTCCCACAAAGCTAGCTCAATATGGCCATATGTAATTAAAGCTGATAGCCAGCACTATTCTGAGCGTAGTTACATGCACACAGAGTGAACTGTACAGGAATTATAGTCCTATTGAATGGTTTCACTGTACAAATTTTCAAAGTTCTCATGAAAGATCAATCGAAAAATGACATTGGCGAGGTTCTATCGACCCCTCCCCCCCTGCATCGAGTCAACGTGAGCCAAGTGCAGGAATTAAAGTCTGTCAAAATGGAAACCATCTAAATACTTATGGACCTCTCTATACAAGGAACTCTGGCCAGTCAGTTAATACTGAGTGTTGAGATGGTGTGCGGTGCTCTCCTGTTGCTAAGGAAGTGTTGCTAAGGCTCAGTGGGAGGCGGGCTGGCCGAACAGAGTGGGTGGAACCCGCTGCTATGCAGGCGAGAGACTGGGGCGACGGCGTGGGCGGAAAGAGCACTTTTCGCAACTCGCAGCCATGGCAACGGTGTGATGGACAGATGGGCTGACAATGAAGCAAATCAATGCGGCCGGCTAAAAATACATTTTAGTGAGATTTTTTTTCAATGTTTCAAGCAAAACGGCAAACAAAAAGTATGGGCAGCTTCGCAGGAGAAGAACACGAAAATGAGCCTCATTTTGTCGTGCGTGCGGCTGTAGTGTCCATCCGCAGTTCAGTGTAATGCGCAATGTCCCCTGTCAGCCGCCCTGGGACGGGCCCAGGAGGAGAGAGGACACGCCCTCTTCGCACCAGCAAATCTAGAAAGATCCTGCTGCTCGCCGCCCCCATCATACATGCAAATGTATGGAAATACAGGCGACTGTATGCAGTCACTGAACTCACGACACAGGCACTGCATCGACTGGGAATTTTTCTACCTGGAGGGTTTCTTCAGAAGTAGGGACGTTTGCGTTAAGAACAACAGTCTGAAAATGCATGCACTTCTGTACCTTTCTACAATGTGCGTTCCCTGAAACACAGAGCAGTGTGTGTATGTGTGTGAGTGTGTGTAACATGCAACATCACTCGCATGTTAAAAACACGCAGCTCTTAAAATTGCAGAAGATTGTCAGCAACAGAAAATGATCCACTTACATGGGTACGCCACAGAGGAGTATGTTTTTGGGTGTGTGAGCGAAGAAATCTAGTTATCAACAGCGATCGTTACATCATAAGCATTAGAACGTTTAGTTATGAACTTTCTACATCATGCACTGCTGATCTCACACTGTCAATATTACTCTACTGGGGATGCAACAAGATATACCTAAAGAGACAGATTTTCAATTTAGAGCAAAGAGAGAAGCTCTTGTCAAAAAGAACACCATAACAATGTAATACAGTGAAAAACATCTAAAGCCACTGAAAAGCAGCATGCTGGTTTAAAGAAAAAACCCCCAGAGCACGCAGCTAAACAACGGGCGTGAAGAAAGTGGACTTCAACCCTGATTCCTAGTTACACATATTTCACGCACATGCACAAGTTCAGTGTCACGTGACCTCATCTGAGCTGGAGCTAACACATTAATGAGTTTCAGTGGCTCACGAGCGCTCTGGCTTTTACGGGTTTCGCTCGTGAATGTTTGACAATTCAGACTCATTTCACGGACACCGCGGAGTTTCACGGCATTTCAGCGCAGTCCGCAGCTGTATGGAGAAGATAATCGAATCAGATGATGAGCTGAGCAGGATTGCTTAAGTCGGCATTAGACAGATTGTTAGTCTGAACGGTTACATAAGGGCAGTGTGTCAGAGGCCCAGAGATACAGGGCACTTGTGAAAGAAGGGAACTTAGAGAATTCCTGTGTGATCAAGGCAGTTACAGTTGTGCAGAAGCCTAGTGGCTAGCAGCTAATGGATAACAGCTAGGCCTCAAGCCCAGCAGCAAGTAGGAGTGGCTACTAGCGAAGCGGCTGCGGCGCCTTCTGTGTTATCACACGCGAAAGGTTGGTGATTCAAGCCTCAACGCAGCTCAAGCGAGGCGCTAAACCCCAAACAGCTCCAGAGGGATTGGTCATGGCATAGCAGGGCTCCTCAAATCTGGCCCTCAAATCCAAATTCAGCCCTGGTTTTCCATCCTTCCAGGAACTTGAGCGAACAGTTATTCCCTCTGATTGGCCTGTCTGTCATCACACCTGACTCCCAGGTTTGGGGGGGTGGAAAACCAGCAGTTCTCGGCCCTTGAGGACCGTGATTTGGAGAGCCCTGCTGTATAGTATGATCCACAGCATGCGCCAACCACAGACAAACGACATCAAATTACGGTTACGTCAGCCATCAACTTTCCTCACAATTCGGATAAAGCATTTTGACGAATGGAAGTTCAGTTCCTGGGTGCTGCAAGTCGTACATTTTAGAGCCGGTGTGTCCAGTACAGCCACCAACTCCTAACTACCGTTTAAGTGAATTAGAAGCAGATAAGCAGATCAGTGAATTAGATACAGATAGGCAGAGGGTCCGGTATTAAAGACGGGCAGTGAATTAGATACAGATAGACGGCGGGTCGGGTATTAAAGACGGGTGGTGAATTAGATACAAACAGACGGAGGGTCGGTGTTAAAGACGGGCCAGACACTCACGAGCTCTGGAGAATCTCAGTCCAGCGTTGAAGCTTCAGGACCTCCTCTACGAGCTCCGGATGCTGGCTCAGGTCCCCGGCAGCACACAGGTACAGCTCCTGAGAGCAACAGCACGTTAGCATTGCTAACACAGCGCTCAGCAGCACGTGGGTGCAGCATATTAGCATTGCTAACACAGTGATCTGCGGCACACGGATACAGTGTATTAGCATTGCTAACACAGCACCAAGCAGCACATGGGTACAGCATATTAGCATTGCCAGCACAGCATTTAGCAGTGCATGAGAACACCATGTTAGCATCGCAAACACAGCGCTCAGCAGTGCATGGGTACAGCATATTAGCATCCCTAACACAGCGGTCCGCAGGTCATGGGTGCAGCATATTAGCATCGCTAACACAGCGGTCCGCAGGTCAAGGGTGCAGCATATTAGCATCGCTAACACAATTCTCAGCGGCACACAAGCACAGCTCCTCAAAAGATTAGCACGTTAGTATCACTAGCACAACAGTCAGAAGCGCACAGGTAGAGTTCCTAGACAGAGTTGCAACATGACGGTTCCAGAAAATATGGTCATGGAGATATTTTGTTTCCATTGTGTTATCGGGCACCGTCTCAAATGAGTCTTCTTTCTATTTTTTCTTTACTCATGTCTGACATTCTCCCCTCCTATGCTTGTCGAAACCATTGCTAGCTGGTTTATTGTTTTCCTCCTGAAACTAATATGTTTCTCTTACGAGAAAAGAATGAAAAAAATACAATGATTTCCACTGTTCAAAATGGCTCTGTTTCGCACAATGGAAGCATAATGGCTCCTATTCTTGAGTTGTCTCAGCTCTCTATCTGGGGACTCTACACACAGGTATAGCACGTCAGCAGCGCTACCACAGCACTCAGCAGTCGACAGGTACAGCTTGTGAGAGGAATAGCGCGTTCGCACTTTTAACACCAAGCTCAGCAGCACAAGGGGAAAACTCCTGAGATGAATAGCACGTTAGCACTGCTGACACAACGCAGAGCAGCACACAGGTCCATCACATTAGCATCGCTAACACAGATCTTGGTAGCAAAATGACACAGATTGTTTCAGGACAGTAGAAAGAGCTATTAAGCAGCAGCCCAATGTTATTAAAAGGAATTACAAAAGTAAAGCAGACTTCCCAAAGTACAGATTCCTCAGATGTGGAGTAAATGAGAAAGCAGTGATGTGTTTGAGCGTATGTGCAGATATGCATGTGTACATCTTTCAGTGAGTGTGTGTGTATGTCGAGATGTACACTACAGGCCAAAAGTTTGGAAGCAAGATCAAATTTGTACAAAAAAAGATCATAGTTTCATTGGCATACTAGGCAACAAAATAAACATGATTATTATATAAAGAGTCACTTATCAGAATACATTTTTACTCAAATTATCAGGCCCATATTACTCGGTCCATGGTCCTAGTGCCCGCCGGATTGCCATTGGCATCTGATGGGCTGTAAACCATGACATAAAGTGAATAATGCAAACTGTGATTTGTTTTTTATTTTTTTCACTGAAGTTGTGACTCTTGCAAGTCTTCTCAACTCAAAAACTAAGCCCCTCCTTTCTTTTGTTAACATTTATTCAGCAACGGTCAGGTAACATCAATGTATACAGTACCTAAAGATAAATACAGGAAAATGGTGCATGTCAGACCCAGGGTCGGATTGTAATCTGGATTACGATTACAATGATGATCGTAATCACTAATTTCGATGGGCCCGTAATCGTAATCATAATCTCTAATTTTGCAGGGACTGTTGTTATTATTTGTTGTTGTACAAATTGTTATTATTTCACAAGTAATTCTACTATACAAAAAAAATGTTTAATCATTTCACATGCTATTTTAGAAATATATCAATGCATCAATATACATGTACCATTATAAAGATATCTCCACAAAGAAAGCTTAGTCTAACCAGTCGTAATCATGATTGTAATCTAGATTGTAATCGTAATCGTAATCATAAATTCTAAACCCATGTAATCATAATCGTAATCATAAATTTTTGGAGGACTGTAATCGTAATCGTAATCTTTAAAAAATGTCTCGTAATCATCGTAATCGTAATCGCACTGATTATGCGTAATCCACCCCAGGTCTGGTGCATATCAATGAAAGAAAAGTCTAATCATGCAGTAAATACATCCCAAAATCCATAGATTTCATTCTGGTTTTCAAGAAAGGCATTGTGAACAGAAAGTTGAAGTTGCTTCCAAATTTTTGACCTGTATTGGCCTTGCTTCCGAACTTCTGGCCCGTAGTGTACATGGATGTACGCAGACACGTGTAGGTGTTTAAATGTGTGCATCAGTGTGTGATTGTGTGTGCAGAGGCACACAAGTGCATGTGTGTGGGAAGTTGGGCATTTGTGTGTGCACACGTGTACGTATAAGTCAGAGCGTGTGTGAATGTGAGAGTGCACGTGTATTTCTGTGCTTGAGTGTGCACCCGCTGCACTGGGGAAGCTGTTGCCTCTCTTTCCCTTGTCCAACAGAAGCAGTCTGTAGGTTTGAGTGTGTGTGTGTGTGTGTGTGTGTGTGCAGGTGTGTGAGTGCAATACTGAGACTATGAGTGAGTTTTTTGCACCTTGGGGAAATTGTTGGCCACCTCCCCCGCATCTAGTGGCGGCTCTCTAAATGTCTGTCTATACGAGTATGTGTATGAGCGTGTATGTGTGTGTGCTCTTGTACATGCTGCAAAGTGAGAACCAAAAAATGTTTTTTGTCCTACAGAGTGGGGACTTTATTGGGAAGTGAGGACATTTTCAAATTGTCCTCACAACTACAAAGGCAAATTGTGACTTATTAGTTAAGTTCAGGCATCAGGTTAGAATTAGGGATCAGTTAAGGTAAGGGGTAAGGGTTTGGGTTAGGCATATAGTGCTTATTGTTAAGATCAGGGAAAGGCTATTGAGACACAGAAAGAATGAATGGAAGTCAATGTAATGTCCACACAAAGATATAAGTACAAGGATATGTGTGTGTGTGTGTGTGTGTGTGTGTGTGTCCGATACCTTGGGAAAGTTGTTGGCGCGCTCTCCCTCCTCCAGCAGCAGCTCTCGGTAGGTGTCCAGGTAACGGAAGGCCACGTTCAGCACTGCCTGCTTCCGTTCGCCCTTATCCCACCCCTGCCAGTTCTCTTCCCCCTGCTTCCCCTCTCCCTCTCCCCCAAATCTGAGCCCCCGAGTCAAGGACCAATCCTGGGCGTACACACCTGAACCCCCCCGCTCCACTCCCACCGGCCCAGACATACCACAACAAACTCTGCCCTCCAGCAGACGAGGTTTCCAGACAGGGGCCTTAATTACAGCCTTACACTCGACGAGAGCACACGAGCGGCCACGCCCTGTCCCGCCCACACGCCCTGCTCCGCGCGCGCTTACCGCCGGCCCCGAGCGTCCTAACTGCCAGTTACACTCCAGCTGTGCCGGCCGCAGACCTCCAGAGCTAAATCTGGAGCCGGAGTTTGGACTTAGCTGCCAAAACACAGAGAACTGGACACGTGCTAGAATGTTCTCAGCTAGTTTCAGAGGTGTGGCAAAAAAAAGAAACAGCATCACATTGTCATTTTAAGAGCAGAGCAAGTAACTTGGGCGAACAACGTATGAATGCCTTGTACTGACGCCAATCAAAAATGTCCATCTTCAAAAGCACCACAGGGTCAAAAGTATGTGGACATTCCTTGGTCTGGGGTGGCATTTCATGGCTTGGGCCAGGCTGCTCGGTTCCACTAACGGAAAATCTTGAAAACCTATTACACAATGATCTTTCAAATGATTCCCTGCATCCAACAGTTTGGTGGAGGCATTTTCTCATTTTACCATGACACAGTGAGGTCTATACACAGTTTGCCAAGATCTGTGTCAAAGAACTTGACTGGCCAGCACACAAACTTAACTTCAGCTACATCAAACACAGATGGGGTCACATGGAAACCAGATTCTGAGCCAGACCGAATTGCCCAACACCACTGTCCGACCTCACTGATGCTTTTTCTGGAGAGAATGGCAGCAAATCTTCAGGGTAATGTTCTGACGTCAAGTGGAAAGACTGTCCAGAGAAACAGCAGTTATAGCAGCAATGGGGCGAAACCGAATCTGTATTAATGCCCGTGATGTTGAAATGAGGTTTTGGATGAATAGGAGTCGTAAAACTTTTGGACTTTTTGAGTATAAAATTAGGGTCGAGCTGAGGGATCTTTCAGGTGACAAATGCCAAGGTCACATAACTGTTCTCATTGTGAGAGCAGTCACGTGACCACAAGGCTGTTCTCAACAAAAAGACGACCTGGGTTCAATGTCAGCCACTGTGGAGCGGAGCCCTGCGAGAAAAAAAAACCCCACCAAAGCAGCGAAAAATTATGATTTAGTTCTTGAGCTGTGGTGGGGAAAAGGAATTCGATCGCTAGCCAGGGCAGTTGGGTCGTTTCATTTGCTCGGAGGATATGAAAAACTCGAGCTGATATCCTGAGGCAGCACAAAACGCAGATAAGGAGGTAAATCTCGATCGGGTGCGATTAATGCGTGACGTGACCGGGCCTGGCACTGAAGATTCCCCGGGTTGAAACAAAATGGCTCCCGTGACAGAGCCGGGGATCCTTATTTTCCAGGCCAGGGCCACCCAGGCTGAGCCTGTTCAGCTGCTGTCGCGGTGGTGTCAGATCTGGTTATTCTGAGCGTCTACGGTTCGCCCCCCCCCGGAGGCCGCGGTCCCCGTTCAGTCCTCCGGACAGCTGCTAAATCCTCAGTGCCGGCTGAAGAGATTACTCCAGCCCCGAAAAAAACGCCCAACACCCCTCCGTTGGACACTAGAGCAGGGCGGCCGGCCCGACTATGATCGCCAGAGCGTGGACTGGACCCGACAACACCGACATCCATCACTCGGGGAGATGAAAGAAACAGGGAAATATAAACAGATTTAAGCGGGTGCTCGGAGGGGGTGCAGTTTCATTTTCACTGCCAAAAGGAGGATGGGATGGGTTTACACAACAATAGCTCTGACGAGTCGGTATTAGATCCCGACATGGAAGAGAAGGGAGAGGAGGAATGAAACGACAGAGGGATAGGATATAGGGACCGCCGGAAAAGGGGGGGGGATGGAGACGGGGAAACAGATGAACCCCCCCCACCCCCACTCCCCCAAAACCCACCTCCCCCCTCCACTGCAGGCACTGTCCGAGGGTAGTGAAGCGTGAACTAGGAGCAAATCAAACACATTCCTCAGGGGGACGCTTCCCCGAGACCTCGTTTGCTAACCCGAACCCCCAAAAGCTCGGTCAGGGCAGGTACAGGTCAGGGACCCAATGAAAACACAGCCGCTGAATCTAAAAAGCAGCTCCTAGCTACGTTTCTCTAATGCACAAAATCAGTGGAGATGCTCTTTCAAAAGCAGCAATTGTTCTACAGTGCAATACAAACAACAGACGACCTGTAATATGCATTTAAGAAAAGGGTTTCCTGGTTTGGGTTCTCTCTAATCAGAGAGTTTACAGCATATTGGTGAAAGGGGGGTTGGGAAGGGGGGGGGTTGGATGTGCTAGGCATTCTGGGAAGGAAGGATACTGTTGAAGGAGGACCTGCTGGAACCTGTCAGGAGCTATGAAGATGGGGTGTGTCAGCATGAAGTCATCCAGGAGCGTTTCTGCAAAAAGAGAGAGGGAGAGAGAGAGAGAGAGAAGTATTGTGTACATTATTGTTCATCAAAACACCTTAACACCTGGGCCATTTGAGACCCAGCTTTGGTTGTGTCGATTGCTGCGCGGCGCCATTGAAGCCCGATCTGAATCAATGGCAGAAGGGCTTAATTGTGCCTTTTGTGCATCACCTTGCTGAACCCGTTCTGCCAACGAGGCCGAACTCATATCGCAAAATGCCTTTGATGAGCATTCTGCAAAAAGCCGGAGGCTAAATGCACGTCAGACAAACAAGAACAAAGAGAGACAAACAGGAGTGACAGGCAAACAAAGCGCGTCACTACAATGGCGCCCGTTGCCGGCCTTCTCTGAGTCACAGTGGCAGACATGGCGCCCCTGACATTGATAAGCCCACACTGGCAGCCCCCTCTTAAACATTCAATCCAAACAACATTAAAGGAAACCAGGAAAACGCAGTTTCATTGTGGACTCACATTCAAAAACATTTTAATCTCACTTGGACTAGCCTGATTAAATAAGGGTAAATACCTTAAACAAGCAAATAAGCTTAATGGAATGCAAACATTCAAATACGAACACAAACGTAAGAACTATTCAAAGCCGTCATCGTTCTGCTAACAGAATTCTTTCCAGGTAAGGTGGAAGCGAGCAACATTTTTAGCACGCGATTAAAATCAGCTGGATGGACAGATTCAAACATTCATAATTAGCTAAAGCATCATCCCTATGAATCATTGTCTAAATATATTGAACAGTACACTGCCACAAAATTTCTTGCAAATGCAATGTTTAGGGTGCGACCTTTTATTTACAAAAGTTAATTCTGGAGATCAGCGAGGTCTCAAACGAACTAGTATGTATTTATATCTCATAGTTAAGGAAAATGTTGATTGAACCCATTCCTTAGGCTTAATTAGAGAGGTGTAGTTATATGTGATTAGACACATACTAAAAAAAGGCTCCCGTTTAGCGCTAAAGATAGAGTGAGAGACCCACATGTAAACAAAAGTGAAAGAATTATGGAGGAAGGACTAACGGGGGGAAAAAAACAGCAAAGCTAAGGACAGGTGGCAGCACGCTTTCCCAGTAAACAAAGATTCCTTACATGATAAGGAAGAGCTCCAGATTCAGACAGATCCTTGAAGGGCGCAAACTAACTACATTCACGCGCTCTAATCAAATTAGACAGCAACCAAGCTTCCAACTGTTGCTGTTTAGATTTGAACTGACTGAACCACAAAATAAAAAATGGAGGGAAATTTTTTTGCAGGGAAACGGTGACGGCTTTGACACAGGGAGTGCCCTGCAGTCAGAGTGTGCAGCGATCACTCAAGTCCTGTTACATAAAAACTTCCAGTTCAGGCACGTTGCCCCCCCCCCCCTCTTTACAATAATCCCACAAGAAAAAGCATTAGGGTGAAAAAAATCCGGCAAATTCTTCCATTCTCCTTAAGAACTGCACTGTAGAGAGGGCTAGGTTAAACACCTTTAAAACACCCGTATCATGAAAATGTTGGTATCGTACAAACTTTGAACAAGACACGACGTACATGGGGCAGAAGTTTTAGTCCGAATATGTGGACAGTTTACCGTCCAGTTTGACCACTGGGGCAGAAAATTTCACATTTCACGCGGCATCTGTTATAATAAGAAATCAGTTCTCAGTCAAAACATATATCATAATAAGCAAGTACACAGAGGTGCCGTTTGCATTGTTTTCCATTTTTAGTCCACATACCTCATACAATTCATCAGTCAATACAAAGGTGCAAACTGTCAGATTAAATCGCTCTCTGACATTAATTACGCCATTACAGGTGCACTTTAATGAACTTAACAATTCAGTAAATCTTGGGCGGCTCCCATGATTCCAGCCAAGCCCATGACCTCATTAATGAGGACATATGTTCTCTGTGACCTCATTGGCTCTTGAGAAGCAGTGTGACGTGCAGTAAAGCCACTGCACATCCTTTAAACAACACAAAACATGTGGCAGGTTCAGTCGTCATTTCAGTCCATTCCATGTAATGCACGAGAGTCCAGTTCCACAGTTTGGAAAACGCACCGATTACAGATAGTTCATTACAGATATATGGCTGATGCTTTTATAAAATTCAGCAAGAGTCAACTCATCAAAGTAGCGCTGGACTATGGTTATTGTACACAGACCAAACACCAGCACAGTTTTTAGCGTGGCAATAGGCCTTGCACACTAATATAACCTATAACATACAGGGCTTCCATTTTAGGAGGCTTCGCACCTAAGAACTGGTGCATGTCAAATTGACAATGAATTTGGTGGCACATCTGCTAATTCAGATTCATCAGTGCGCTTTAAAATTTGTCCAAATCAGGAGCACTTAAGTCCTTGCAGAAAGCACAAAACCCTGGAATGTGTGGTAGGGATACAGTCAACATACACAATCACTGGGCCAAACATACGCTCCCATGCCAAGAGGAATTACAATAATTTGGAAAAATGTAGCACAATAATTAGCAATACAAATTTCACAAAGGTTAGTGAAAATGGTGATTAGTCAATAGACTACCAGACTGTGGTGTAAGAAAGATTGGGGACCATAGCTTTACGCAAACCGCCATGATGGGGCCATGTTAGCATGCAGCGACAGCGTCTGCTCGTGTGCGGCTGAGCTAAGACTCCTCCCCACAGTCGCGCAGGACGAGTGGAGCCTCCCGGACACGCAGACACGCGAGCCGGGGCTTTAAATCTCCACACTGTCGCATGTCGCAGCACTGCGTCGCCAGGGAGACACAGAGCCCCCCGGCTGCGGACTGTGGAGGGAGGGGCAGGGTTGTTAAGCGTCTGAGAAAAACCCACAGGTGCAAATGGGATGCAAAAACCGGAGAGGTGCATTGTGGGTTGGGGGGGCAGGGGATTGTAATTCCGCCCCTCTGGAGCACCAGTCTGACTGCAGAGCCTTGCCAAGGCTACGCCCATCTAGGGGGCTTGCGGTTTCAGATGCTCGTCGGGGCACCGACAGCCAGACCTCCACAGACTCCCCAGGGTAGTCGTGAGCCTGGTTTGATGAACACGTACAGCAGCTCTGCTCCAGGGGCGACAGGGACAGTAATGCAGCTGCTCTACAGCGCCTGGTGAGCACCTGACTCCTCCCACTCCTCCATGATCCCGCCTCCTCTCTCTCTTCCCCCCAACTCCTCTTCCTCTAAACACAATACTCCTCTCTCCTCCAGTCCTCCTCTCTCACCCTATCCCCACATTACATCCTTTTCTCTGACCCAATACTCCTCCTTTCCCTCTTCAGATCTTCTCTCCCTCTCCTCTCCTCCTCTCTCTCTCTCTCTCTCTCTTCCCCACAGCTCATCTCTCTGCCAGCTCTCTCCATCCTCCCGCCCACTTGTTTGAAAGCAGGGTGAAGCTGTTCAGTTCTGCAGAATGCTAAACGCCCCCTTGAACACATTTATCTGTGGAGGCATCTTCACCCACACAAACAACACTGCTGTGAGCACGGGTGGGCATGCGGACGCACAGACCCAAACACGTGCATGAGCAATACTCAAACCCGCACACACATGCACACATACAGACACACAAAACAGAAACACAATCTCATGCACATGCAAGCACAGATATGTACACACAGACACGCAGAAATACAATCCCACACATCTGCCCACACAAACACGGAGACAAAGTGTATACAATTAACGCAGACGTGTACGCATACACACACACGGAAGCACAATCCTACACACATGCGTGCGCACACACACACACACATACACGTGTGGTGACCTGCAGTACTTACACACACTCACAGACATGTGTACACACAAACACAAAGAAACAAACACTTATGCACACACAAGCAAATACGCGTGCAAACATGCAGTACACACACACACACAAACACACACAAGACCACAGACACTGCCGGCCATCATTGTTTTTAGCTGGCGGTGCAGAAGGCCTTGAGACCACCCCAGGCCGAGGACCCCTGCAGCTTTTCTCGAGGCGCCACAAACGTCGCTCGTCAGGTTTGCCACACGGAGCGAGCGAGAGAGAGAGAGGGGCCAGCAGCAGAACGATCACGTTTATCCCATCCGCCGGGTACGGCATCACAGCCCGTAAACCGCGGGTAACGAGCGATCGTTCGCGCGGGAATCTGCCGCATGCGCGGAAAAGTAGGGCACATCACTGCGGCGGATTTCATATGGCGAGTGGCACAGGAAATCCGCGGCGAGTGACAAAGACGTCCGACGCGAGGCTCGTGCGGCAACTGATCAGGGGAGGACGGGAGAGATGGCGGGCGCAAACGTGTGTTAAGACCGATACGCACCCCCCCACTCCCTCGTTAATGTGGGCGGGTCTCATCGCAGCAGAGCCCCCCTCCCTCCTCCGTTCGGCGATTCCCCCTCCCTCCATCCCCCTCTCCTCCGTCGTATTTTACCCAGTTAATCACTGTTCCTCTGATCCTCGCAGTAGAATACAGTATGATCGAGCACGTCTGCATGGAACTGCGTGCAGGCATGTGTGCTAGCGTGAAAGTGAGCGTGTACACCTAAAGTGCAGACAGCTGTTCATGTATCATGTATGTGACTTGGCGTGTGCACATTTGTAAGCGCACTTGCACGTATGCATGCATGCCAGAAGAAAAGTGTGAACGTATGCATGTACACCGGCGTGCACGTATGTTCATGCATGTACGTATGCGTGTATTCACGCACTGTGTGTTCGAATGTCTGTGCAAGGTTTGTGCTCTCCACATCTAGTACATCTCAATTCTTCATGGGTGCACACACACTGAGCATGCTCAGGAATATGCAAATTAACATGCAAACATGCAAGAGCTAAAAAAAAAACAAAACAGACACTTCTAACCCAGATGTATCACACTTGCATTAAACATCAAACTAACACTCTCAGGGATTAATTTATTAACAACTCAGCCAAGTCTTCACAGCTAACACTTCAAATATAGCAGTGCAACTGGAACGTATACTGTATCTTCCAAAGTTAATGTGTTATACGAAATTCAAGCTTAAGAGCGAAAGATTTGGTAAACTGCATATAAAATGTAAACAACCCCAGCGGAATTGCAAATTTAATTGTTACTGCTCTAGCCCAGTGCTTTAAACCTTCATGGTTCATTTCACAAGGTCTGCAATATTTTGCAATAGAAACACACAGGGAAGCTTTTTTCTCTATAAGCCCCCGCAGTAAATGAAATAAAAAACACACAGCAGCCACACTCCTCTAATTCAACCCTCTGAAGGGCAGATTTTTTTTCAGAAAGCTTTCACGTTTCCGCATTAGTGTTCAAAAACTCCATGTCTTTCAATCACCAGCAGAGATTATGTCACCGGCATTAAAATGTTCAGTGAAGAATATTTCAATCTCATATGATAGCATATTATTAAACCAATGTCCTGTTTTCGACGGTAACCGTCAAAAATTTCCTTGGTACGTGACATTATACATTTATCCACCTCCGCAGCACTGGCCATTCAAACGGAGGTCATTTGGGTCCGTACCGAACAGGCGCGCTCATCGCGGTGATTTAAATTTCAACGGACAACCGCAGGAGGTCGGCGAACAGAGCGCGTCGAATTCAAGTAGCCGGACATTTCAGCCTTCATATTGATGGCTGGACCGCGGCCCCGTTAGTTTATTTGACTGAAACTTCCGCCAGGTTCAAATCTGGAGCTTTTAATCTTTAGTACCGGGCGATTAAGGCTTTGTGATCTTAACACAATGAGGGGTCTTCTGTAAGTAACAGCGGGGGGAATATTTAATGCGAAACGCTGGACATTAATTATTGAACGTTTTTACAAGAAATTTCTTCACAAAGCATTAGTCGTTAGCGTCGCCCCACCGGACAGCACTGTTCAGAACCCCAAGTCCTTATTCAATATTTTTTGAGAAAATGCTAAAACAACAAATTAAAACAAAGGATATCTGCTTCATTGGATGATTTCCCAATCCCATAGTTTAGTAAAAGAGGATGTTTCATATTAGGTGTATTTGTTTTTTTTTTGAACAGTTTGGACATTTTGCTCTCATTGTTTACATTCATCCAATTCTGAAAAAAAAACTTCTTCCACAGCTTGTAATCTTGTTATTCTGAAGTTCTTATCAACCTGTCAAAAGCAAAATTCATAGAGATCATTCAGCCCCAAACACCTAGATCTGTGGAAACCAATCCTGTTCCTGGAGATCAACCCTCTTGAAGGTTTTCATTGCAAGCTAAATCAGGCAAAACTGACTAATTAGCCTTCATTGAGATGACTGGCTGCAGGTGGTGTTCTTTGTTGTGGTTGAGAGAAGATCTACAGATGTTAGCTCTCCAGGAACAGGGTCAGTAGTCGCTGACCTAGATCCTTTGAGATAGAATTATTGAAGAAATGGTTCAGAGACTGTGAGTTGAGTGTTTTCAAACTCCCGGACATGAACACACACGAACAACTTGCTCTACTAAACTAGTATCACCCAGGTATCTGGGGAAACTGATATCTGTTTCCCTAATCCAACCAAATCAGTACCTGCCAATGTAATGTAGTTGCTCTCCGTGTTCCCTTTTGTCAGCTCAGGTGTGTGTGTTTGTGTGTGTGAGAGAGAGAGAGTGTGTGAATGTGAGAGAGTGTGTGTGGGTACATGTATGCATGTTAACCATAAACCCAAACTCTATTATGTACATATTAAACTATGTTCCATCAAATGGGGAAATACAATAAATGATTATGAGAAATCCAAAATATTTTTGTGAATTTAATTCCATCCAATCATTAGCAAATCATAAATCAAATCCATGAAATATGACAGCTATGTATCCGAGGCCAGTACTGGCATGCGTAAACAGGAAATAAGTACAAACTGTTGATCTGGCAACCGGCAGCTCGGCGATTCGGCAACGTGGCAGCTCTGGCGGCCGACACCAAAGCAAAACAAAAGCTCGTGCGAGCCACACCGCAGGCACTGACCCACCTACGGCGGAGTCGCTGAGCAAACAGGTGGCGCCCGGTCAGGATAAGTGCAGGGCGCGAGCTCCACGGGCCCCTGTGCTCCAGCCGAGGGTCAGGGGGTGGGGGCGTGGCCTGAGGGGTTCGGGGGGGCGTGGCCTGTGAGGCTTGGGTAGTATCCAGCTAAGCACTCGCACCCTCTGTCCCCATACAGGGGCCGCTATGGTGCCGTTTGTCCGTTTGTTTGTTTGTGAACAAGATGACTCAAAAAGTGATGAACAGATATCTCTGAAATTTTGTGGGTGGGTCGCTATTAAATCAGGGATGGACCCTATTGATTTTCACCGCGATCAGTCAAACAATATGGCCGCCACAGCAGCCATCTTGAAATCCTATGACACGCGATAACTGAACTTTGCTCCCACTCAGCAAGATTTAGTCTGTGCTGCCTTGGCGGAGGTTTGCGCTCTAGGAGTGCCTCTAGTTTTTGGTTTAAAAAGCTGTTTTAAATTGAAAACGACATAGTGTGGACACGAATCTAGAAAATTCGATTACCCCTCGAATTTTCACTACCTTTCACCTTACAAGAGACGGCCCAGGACGCATGGAACGCCAGTTTACACCCCTTTATTTTTTGACCCTACAAGAATTAGGGTGGGCCCTAATAAGCTGGGGTTCTCCCCTCCCCAAAACTGGAGACCCCAGAATTGTCACCACATCACACCCCACCGGTGACAGCCCTGACTGCTCCCATGATGAGTCCAGCGATCGAGGCTCAAAAGTGGGCAAAATTAGGTAGCTACCCCTCCACCATGGGGAGGCAGCAGGGTTTACTTTCTGGCACTTGTGACATCACTGACTCACCCCTGTTTTTCAGGGCTTTCTCGCAGTTTTCCCATTTATCTGATTCTCCCTCCATCATCTATCCTACCCTAACCTTTCCAGTCTTTCATCTCTCCATCCACACCTCCCTCTATAGAGTCTCTCCCTCTCTCTCTCTCTCTCTCCCTCTTCCAGCTTCCTCTTCCTCCTCCGTGCACTCTGATAACGCCGGTTGCCATGTGAACAGGTGCTGGAGAGCTGTTTTTCCATGTACTAAAGTAGTGCACACACAGAGAAACACACACACACACACATACACAGATCACAGGCAGATGAGCAGAAACACACAAACATCCATGCACACTTGCTACCCCTAAAGCCTATGCAATACATATGCACGCACACACTCACACACACACACCTACATACATACACAAACACCAGCTGCCCTTTAATGCAACACACACACACATCAATGCACAGAGCTCTTCCCACAGCCCACAATACAGTGAGCATATACGTACGCATGTGCACACACACACCTACATACATACACACACACACCAGCTGCCCCTAAAGCAATACACACACACACACACCTACATACATACACACACACCAGCTGCCCCGAAAGCAATACACACACACACACACACCTACATACATACACACACACACACACACACACACACACACACACCAGCTGCCCCTAAAGCAATACACACACACTAACACACGCACACACCCATGCACACAGAGCTCTTCCAACAGCCCACAATACAGCAAACATATATGCATGTATGCACCCGCGCGCGCGCGCTCGCACACACACACGCACGCACATCCATGCACACAGAGCTCTTCCCACTGCCCACAATACAGTGCGCATGTATGGACACACACACTGGGCTGCCCCCACGGCCCACAATGCACTGCTCCCCCTGCAGCGTGCCCAGGTGCGTGGGAGAAAGTGTCTTTGAGCGAAACTGCTGCCACTTCCCCGCTTCTTATGTAATCCCACTCTAACAGCACCCGGCCCCCTCTCCCTCTCTCCATCTCTCTCTCCATCTCTCTCTCCCTCCCTCTCTCCTCTCTCAACAACAGAGGGCCTCCCACACAAATCCGAAAGGCCTGTAATCACGCCACAGCGCTCCGAACACTTCCATGTGCCTAACCCCCCCCAGCCTACTGCAGCCTCTCTCTCACGCCAGCTCCAGAGCGCAGGAGAGCCCAGGGAGAGGGCCTCTCACACCAGCGGTCAGGGCAAAACCCACCGCACAAGAGCGGGAGAGGAAAAAAAATCCAAAAATTGAAAACTGAACAGAAGTCAGTACATCACTTTACAACTGCTCTGATGGGAGGACGGCTCCCTTCGCAAAAAATCTGTTCATGTTTAACAGGGACCGCCTTAGCCATGCAAGCTAGTGCTGAGTATCTGGGCCACTGACTGAGGTGTCCAAGGCCACTACTACTGCTCGAGGTCAAAGGTGGAGACCATTCCTGCTTCTCACAGTGAGAAGAGAGGGGCCTCGAGGACAGTCTGATTGTGTTCCACTAGAAGAACATTCTTTCAAGCGGAACCGAATTTCTAGCTAGCATGTGACCATTAGAAACGTATTCATCAACTTTAAAAATTTCGCACTGCGCCGTTGTAAATTTCACCCCACGCAAAACAAACAACAGCTCACACCACTGACTGCACAGACGAGAAAAAACACACTATCCCTTCCTCAAAGTTTTGATTCGGCAGTATCGCATCACGTGACCATGCTGTTATGTAGCCGTTATTTAACCTACGTTCCTCGCTCAAATCGACTTAAACCGCGAGACTAATTTGTTGCCCCTTGAGTGAAGTGTAGTCCGAGTGCGAATGAGCATTTGCCGCGACCATCACCAAGGTCCTTTAGACTCTTTCTACCCACGAACAGAAGCCACCAACCCAGTTAATACTGAACGTTCTTCTCGCAGCGTTATTGCCATGCACTGGTAACATTGATGAAACACTCAAGGAACACTGAGAACCTTTAGCGTATGCAATAACTCCACAAACACAAATACATAATGTAATGACTACTTACACTGTGGGGGTTGCTTGGCAATTCACAGCATTCATGGGCGCTGTTGCATGGCGCATTTTCAAAGGCAATAAACGAAATGGAAATAATAATAAAACTGCGTAATGAAATGAGGGCAATCTCAAGTTTTTTTTACACCAGAACAGTTTGTTTCGATATCACAGACTCGAGATTCACCTCTTCAGGTCACACCATGGTGCCCTGGCCTCCTTTTAGTATAACATTGTTCATTCCTGTCTTCGCAACACCTTTTGCATAAAGCATAGCAGTGCAAGTCGAATTGTAGCCTCTATTGTCAATATTACCTTTTGTAATTATAAATGGCCTGTGCACCATATGTGTTGTATCAGTTTATTTCACAAAATCAGTGCCCCTTGCCGACCGTTATTGTAAATGCACAAGAGACAGCCAGTAAGGTAAAATTTTCACCTTTACACCTTGGCATATTGTTGAATGGTGGGAGGAAACCTGGTCAGTGATGCCATATTTTTACCCTGATGCTCACCTTGAGTGTTCATTGCTGAAGATGGAAGCATCTGTCAAGTGTCTGCACTCGACTATATGTAATATAGCTCAGTATAATGCTGTGCGATGTAATATAGCGTAATAAAATACATAGTTCATAATAATACTGCATAATGACTGAGTGAGAGCGCGACGCTGTGAAAAGTTAGGTCGCCGCAATTACGGGCTGAATTTGAGGCTGAACTGAGCAGTGAGTGTGTTTGCTTCTCGGGGAGGGAGCAACGGTTTCGCCCTTGAACATAAACATCAAACGCAGACGCCGTTTAAATGGGTTACAGATTGTGTAAAATTTCAAAGAGCACGCGCTCTCAAAAGGAATACTCAACATGGCAAAGCGTCACGCAAGTCAACAGCACCACCTCTATCTACAGCGATAACAATATTTTCCAGCTACTGGGAGGTTTATTTGCTTATCACACCCCGATATAGTCGGAACGATTTGCAAAACCTTCCGCGGAACATACGTAGCCGTGCATTCTGTGGGCCTATATTGTCCAGTAACATTCAAGTACGGATGCACCCAATGAGAGTTCCTATATTGGCTAGCAAAAGGCAGCGCCATTAAGAGTCGTAATAACATTCTCCCAACGTTCCAAACGTCCCAGGGAATCGCGGGGACTTTTTGACAGGGAGCGGCTCGTGAACACTATGCTAGGGGCAGCTAGCAGATTTATTTAAAAACTGAAAGCGAAATGGTAGACCGACTGCCTGCTTCGGGCTCTCCTGAAAGAGAGATTCGGCGGAATTAGCCGCACAGGAAGGAAGACAGGCATAATCCCCACACTCGTTCGACCGCCTCGGTCGCCGTTCTTCATCCCGCCTCCGAGATCAAAGAGGAAACTGGTCCCTGAGCATTTGAAGTCTGCCCTCTCTCTCTCTCCCTCTCTCTCTCTCTCTCCTCCCTGCCATCCAAAATAGGACTACAGTAAACACGGTTATGCAACAGTAGATCAGACGACCTTGAGAATCTGTCAGTACTGTACTTAAGCGAGCGTCGCGGGCGTGCTCAGCTCTGTTTTCTTCCTCTCTGAACACTCATCAAAAACGCCTCTCATCTTTTCAAACCTGCTAATCACACGTACAGTTACAGGCGGAATACAGGAAAGCTGGGCTGTAGAACTGGCTAATTGCCTTCAACGCCTGCAAAAAAACAAGCACCAATCTACAAGTTTCCAGCGGATCCATATTCTTTCAACTTTATCCCATCCAGGACATTTCATTGCCCCTAGGTTAGGGGTCAAAGGTCACTGAAAAGTGCCCACAGTCCAATCATACTAGGATCAACAAAAGATTCTAAGTGGTAACTGCCATTTCCTTCATTTTCTAAAGGCACTGCTGCCTGGAATCGCAACACTTTAGCATTTTCAGACAGAGTAGACAACCTTTTCCCAAATAAGTAACTGATTTGTTGGAAGGAAAGGCAATGGTCATTTTTACAAGCCGTTGATTTTGATTTTTGTTCAAAAGTCATCAAATTGAACCAAGAGTACTGCTGGCTGTTACTGTTCAACTAGGTAAGTGTACCAGGACCAAGAATGATGTAATATGCAGGAGCATGATGTCAGGTGTCAAGAGTGCCCTTATATTTCACCTTCAAAACGAGTGATGTCTTCAGAGATAGCTGGCTTTGCATCTAGATAATGATAGACAGTAGATCAGTTGAGAGTGAGCATGGGATAACAGAAAAAAAAACAGACAAATAGATGCAAGGAGATAATTTTGCAGATAATGAAGCGTTCCACTCCAAAAACATGATAAATATCACCATGTCCATCACTGAAAATGGCCTTCTGTTAGCAAAATTCCGTACAGAACACGCAATGGTTTTACCGACCGCTTCGGGGCTTCTTTCAACAAGCAAAGAAAAATGTTTTCTGTCACTCTCCCTTTCGAAATTGACCTCATGCATTCTTATTGATGTTACCGCAGAAATATGCTGGCAAACTGCATTGCCGCCATTCCAATAATGGCCTTGGAATGGGTAAGATGGAATTAGAGTGATGGCAGGTATCCTGGTTTCAGGGTCAGGTGCAACAGTGACCACACTTGACTTTCATGTTGGCCCAGAGGAATTCGAGCCCAGCGCTCATGATGACCACTAAGTGTGAAATGACCACGCGCTGAGCATTAGTACTTTTGGACGCTAATTTTCATAATTCCATTTTATACATGAAATCTGCCATTTTAAAAATGGAGAAGCAAATAAATCCCAGCATTCTATACTTAATTAGTGGGTGAGGGTGGGAACATGCATAATATCCTATATCGGGCATCCCAGCTTGCATACATCCGGTGCCAATTTGAAGGAATTCTGCACAGCCTTTTCCAAGCTTTCCCCTGTTAACCGACGGCACATGCCTGGCTTACAGTAAATGTACTAATTCTCTGCCTCTTCTTTCAAGCCGTAAAGGAACACCCAGGGGACCTTTGGCCCGTTTTGATGAATTACTGTTCCTATATTTTAACGGACATAGGCTCTATCACCCAGCCATGAGCAAAACCAAGGCAAGGTCCGCAAAAACGCAGATAAAGCGATGGAATTATGCGTCCTTCGTGCGCGAGGAATACAGGACTTGCGCAGAACAGACTTCAAAGCCTGATCAAAAGCGTAACTTGGTTTGCTGCTCTCACAGTTATTATGCGTAGCTGAACCATGTTTCTATGCACTGGCATCGTAGATTTGATGCTCACATTTATAAACACAGGCTTGGAACATAACTGAAATTCTGCTCCAAAGTGCATTTCACAAGCGGCTGTATTACTTGATCATCGTGATTTGCATAAATATACCACGAACGTATTTCGTGATGGCAGCATTATGCATATCTTCGTGTCAGAAAACTAACGATTTGGAATGCCTGCTTAGCAATTCCATAGATCACTTACACAGCTTGGCATCTTCCTTATAGCCCCACAGCTCAATTTGAATGCAAGAACTTGAAGCTCAATTTGCCACGCGGAATGAACACACAACGAAAATGTTGGCAAGTCCTGAGCTTTGAAAGGTGTGTGTTTAAAATAACAAAAATGCAGAAACTGTAATAATGCAATTATTTTGGACCCATTATGTTAGCCAAGAATGCGTCTCAATAGCAAGAACGACAGGCACATCAGACGCTTTGCGCTCCGCCTGACCGAACTACTCCACGCTTACCTGTGCAGTTTACGTGTCGTTTGCCTGCTACGCTGTCAAGCACTGCTAGTGCGATATTTTCCGGCGTGTCCGGGGGCAACGGAGTCCAGGTCGTCTCCAGACTTGCTTCTGAGCTCTGCTCGTCGCTCGACAAAGACGGACTCCGGATGTCGGCAGCGGCTGGGGGCCAGCACGGCGGCTCCTCAGTATCTGGGCTGAACACCTCACGCGCCGGGCCGCTCTCCGGCGAAGTCTCCCTGAAGAACGGTACGACTCTGGATAGGCTGGCTCTTCGCCGAGAAGCCCCAGTGCCAGTCGCCTTTTCCCCGAAGCCCCCGGCCCGACTGAGGGCAGTGGTCTGTTTCTTCAGAAACTTCTCCAGGGGCTTCATTCCCGCCGGCATTTTGGTAGAGGACCACAAAATTGAGTGTGGATGATAATAGCAACAGCGGTCAGCGCGTTAGGCTCTACATCATTCGGTGCGTATTCACGGAGCGATAGTTGCCGGTGTCGACAGCAGAAATGAAATCAAAATAATGATTAAGAACCCATCAGTCCAGTCACGAATTATTAAATGAAAAAGGGAAAAATCCCGACAGCCAGAGGAACGATGTTACGTTAAGCGTTATCGTTATGGGTATGTGAGCAGAGAAACAGGACTCCTCCTCGACAGGAGAGATCATTGACGTCTCCTCGCACTTGTTTTCCGCGTCTGCAGCCGCATCAGACGCACCGCCCGAACTGGGGAGCGGTGCATTCAAAATATTGCAAAAAAAATTTCCAGATCCTCAGTTGAGCACGCAGCGCGTTGGATCAACACATTGCAGCGGAACGGACGAAAGGGGATAAGTAATACGGAAATTAAGCGATTGATTTTACTGCAGGGAATCCTTAGCACGGCTCCCAGTTGTCTCACTAGCTACGACGACCCGTCTCTTCCAAAGTAGCCTGGTCCCTGTCCCTAAAATATATATGGGCTACGGCTCTGTAATACACAGTATAATCTTTAAAAGCAATGGCTGTGTCTCCCGCGGTTTTTCTGCATAGAATCGTTTTTAGTGCAGAGTCCGAATTGTTGCCTCTCTATTTGCTGCGAATTCGGCGGCGAAAGCGTTGCAGATAGACGCTCGCACTCCCTCCCTCCTTCTCTCTCTCGCCCCTTGTGGGTGTGTGAGCGTACCCTGGATTGCTGTACCGAATTTGTCCCGGTTCCCTCCCCTCTGCAGCTTCATGAAAGCAGCTGCTGGCTCCCGCAGCCACCGAAAGAGAAAAGAAAGGCACGTGCGCGTTGGGTATATTAACTCGTGATTTTACAGAAAACAGTTAACTAGCGCTCTTGACATTTCTGTAATTTATTTTTTAGAAATGTTTTATCTCCTTCTTCTCTACATTCTGCAAAAATTTCGCCCGTTGAAAATATATGTGGGCTCGCAATATTTATTGCTATCATCTCCTCTTTCAGAGTCGATGTAAGCAATGTTTATTACGAGGTAAATGACGGATTTTTAATGCCATCAAAATTCAAATGCGGGCCGGTTACTGGCTGGTATTATTATTATTATTATTATTATTATTATTATTATTATTATTAGTGAATATCCTTATGCAGAGCTGCTTAACTCTCATTGCAAGATACAGTCTTGGCCAATTGCCTGACACAGTGGCCATTCAATCAAGGCTACAACTAAAATTAAATCCAATTCAGGAATGAAGCTGTACATGGAAACTCCCTGGTCAGGGTCAGTTTTCCATTATTTGGGCAACTTGGACCTCAGACTCTCAGAGGAAAACTCCTGATGCCATCACATACGGTGATATTCGTGATTCCGTGCACCCAACAGCTTGAGGATGGCCATTTCCTATTTCAACAGGAAAATTCCCCCGAGCAAGGGGATCCTCATGACTTGTTAAGATGGGTGTGTGGGTGGAACTTAACCAGCATGACAGAGTCCTAACCTCAACCCAGTTGGCCTGAGGGGAAACCAGACTTCAAGGTAGGCCGAATTGCCCAACATTACTGTCAAACTTCACTAATAATGATCTGGTAGGAATGGAGGCAGTGTTCCTGCAGTAATCTTTGAAAAATTCTTCCCTGAAGAGTGAAGTCTTTTATCCTAGCAAACAGTAGACTAACTAGCATATTAAAGCCCATGGTTTTGGAATGACGTGTGGAATCAGCAGGTTTGTCAACTCCCCAGACCACGTAGTGTATGTTTTTACATAGGGCCATCACACTGTATTTTGATGGAGATACACGTCAAGTGGTGATATCCTGGAAGAGTATGAATGCCATCGAATATTTCTGGCTAAATGTAGCTGAAGTAGCTAGCCATGCTCTTCAAAGTGAACAGACATCTATCCGAGAAACTCTGTCGCTCTTTCAGTTCAAAAGAAAGGTATTAGAAACCCATAAGTGCTAACTCAAGTTAGACAAGAGTGTGCAATCCTGATTTAATAAGGCAGAAATGCTGAGTATTTATGTTAGTATCAAACAATTCACGCTGAGCCGGCTGAACGCCTAGAAAAATACTTTCAAATGGACTTATGATTATGATTTTATGGAGCAGAGGGGTTCAAACCCAGTCCTGGAGGGCCACTGCGCTTTATTGTGTGTTTCTGCACAAGGTAGGTCATTTAATGCCTTCCATACACTAGAGGACTTTATAAAGACTTTCTAAAGACTGTCAAAAGACTAATGTCTGATGCCATCTCACATCTTAAGGCAATTATCACTAAGTCAGAAGTTTTACTCGCAGGCTATTAGATTTTGCAAAGACTGGGGATCCTGCGGAGAGCACCTACGCTTGTTGACAATGTTCATGTTATTGACCTTCATTGTTTGCATGAGGTTTAGAATAAAGACTTCCAATCATACTCGACATTCCAATAAAACCAGACATGCTAAGAGGAACAAAAAGACCAAGTTTTAGGACCACCTTTCACCAAACGATTGAGATGACGGAAGCACGCCCCAACTCAAGGAAAACTCGCGATTTTATTCTGACGAAGGAAATTTGTCTGCGACTGTGAAATGAAGTTGCTCGGTGGAAGGCTGGCGCAAGTTACTGGGTCAGCACACACCGTGATCCCAGAGCATCGATTGGCTGCTTATCGAGAGGACACCATGAAAGCCTGGAGACAGTGTGGCCCTCCAGGATGAGAGTTCGGCTCCCTTACGATGGATGAGCCCCATCCATTTCAAGAGTTCTTTTTCAGACAAGATGCTTAAAAGAAAGGAAAACCCATGTTGAATTTGTTTTGTACTATATACCCAACATAAAGGATTTGACCCAAAATTCCAGTTATTTACAGTCACATTTACTAAGAAATTCAGCGTCATTTCAAATGTTACTCTGTTTCAAATTTTTGCAGGGGCCGCCATTTATTTATTGAACACCAGGGTTGTCCATACATTTAAGCAACACTCCACAATGAACTGAAATGGGTCCTCCGATTTTTTTTTCAGAGAGTGTAGGTTTTTGTGTCCCTGAAAGAAAAGAATACTTTTGTGCTCCACGAGTGCTCCAACATGAGGCACACAATTGAGCTGTGTGACTCAAACAAGGTGGAGGTCCTCAGAACCTGGCCCTGATCCAGTGGCTGCTCTTGTTGACTGCAATGCAACTGAAAATAGCTAAATTAGTGTGGCTCTGCCATGATAACTTTACTATGAAAGGTTGGTAGTGACGGTAGCTGAGCTGATAACTTCACCATTTATCCCAGCTACCCCACGGTCATGATGGGCACCCATTTTGGTCTTATTGCTCCACAGACTGAAATGTGTAGCGCTGTGTGATAAGTTTATGTAACACTGTGTGCGGCAATGCCAGCAACAACCTTAGAATGCTGTGTAACACCATTAGCAGTGGTGGAAAATACATGTTCCAAAAGCAGAAGTTCACCCCAGTGTTAAAAACCCATCTTCATGAATTTGCCGAAAAGCACGTTTCTTAAGCCAGGAAGTGGAACTAATGCGAGATATTAGCTAGCTGTGGTCATAAGTTGAGGAAAATTATGGCGGGACATTTATTTTCTGACCCCTGTACTTAAATCCTGCAGCCAATCAAGCGTCTGTATTCTAACTTGACAGCTGCTCAGGAAGTCGACTGCTCTGACGCAACGGCTCTGCATCTCAGCTGGTGGACTGTGAAGTGGAAACAAATGACAGCTGGCACAGCGGACCGAGCCGAAGAGACAGCGCTTCCCTCTACTGTACCAAACTGGAGGATGACGACAGCGCAGCCATGAATAAAACAGCTGGCAAATTCAAATAAGCGATTCAAATTGAGCGGGGGAAACCAGATTTATAGTTGTTTCTTTTAAAAAAAACGACGAGGTAGAGGAACGATAATCAGAAATGTATTCGTCGGGATATCGTGAGCACTAAGGAGCAGCATTTCCGCGTAGGGGACTCTCGTGGTAAAATGAGAGGTTCACGCGGTTTGGCAGAAAAGAATAGGCGCTTCCGGACGATTCCCCTCCTCAGTCACATCATTGCATGATCGCGCAAATACGTTGCAGCCGTTGAACACAGTTGAAGTGCGTGGGCTGCAACAAGTGTTTTGAAATTGCGATAATCACATGCGATGAGCTGTTTATGCACACAACGCATATCACATCACAACCGTGAGGACGTATATTAAAAAAAAAAATGTCTTGACCAAAGAGGTACACACTTAGTCAAGCTGCTCACACATGGTTAAAAACGGGTTGAATGACTTCTGACTGCAGTGCTCTCTCACTAATAGCTCAACAGCGCTTCCAGACGCATGAGTAAGTGGTAGTAAAGTGGGAGGGCACACCATATTAATCAGCTGGTATACAGCACCAGAAAATCCAGTTTCTCTGGTTGCCCAAATGTGCCAGTTTGCACAACGGGCTGAACGGTGGCGTCTCACAATAAGGAGGACATGGGTTCCAATCCAGCCTGGGGCCATTCTGTGTGGAGTTTACATGTTCTCCCCATGTTCGTGTGGGTTCTCCACCCAGAAAAACATGCATTATAGGAACCCTCCTACCGGTACCCCTGACTGAGGAACTGGCTTCAGAACTGGTTGGTCCCGGGGTGCTGCTCTGTGGCAGCCCACTGCTCTTAAAGATAAGAAGGGTTATATGCAGAGGACAAACTAACCCACGGTGTTCAATAAAGTATATATCTATCTTAAAGAAGTGGAACTAATGAGTGTGATCAGCTTGTTAGTTTATGGGCAGATTAAACTCGTGACAGGACCTTGATCATCTTATCATTGGACTTTCGACCACTGTTCATGTCATGGCAGAACCTATAGGCTCCTATAGGTCTCTGGTTTCAGACTCAAGGTCAGGTTTTCAAAATTAATAAATTTCAAATTATTTGTGTAGGTGAAAAGTATTGCCCTTATAATACCTGGTCTAAGATGATGTAATTTAGGGGCAAAAAATATTAGCATGTGATAAATTGTTATAAAATAACCAATCACTGATCCAACCTCATGCTGATGAATGAAAAAACAACTATTACCTTGTAATAAACATTTCAGTCAACCAACCCATCAGATCAAGATCTGTTCCAAAACTAACATACCTCAGTCCACCGTCCCAGCCTACCTGCATCATAACTAAGCTTCCAGCAAGGTGTTTGGTCTAATTAGACAAATGATGTATCTAGCGACCTAAAGAGCCAGTCATGGTTACGTGACAAGCTGCATTATAAGATGACACTTAATTGACCAGGAGTTTTCCTTTTGGAATGCGTCTTACTGACCCTCATGCCTACGCCAAAGTCCAGTTTCGAGCCGTGACAAGAAGCCAAAACTCCTCATCACACTCTTATTTCTGTCACCAGGCAGTCATCAGGACATAAGCCATCAGGAAACAAGTTACGCAACCCAGTTCCTCATTTTCTCATCTGCTTTGGGTTTCTTATTGCAAATGTGTCTTTAATAACTCGCGTGACTTTAGTAAAGTATAGTGCTGTAATTTTAGCAGCAATGTGCCACTGAAATCTGTGTCAATGTGCTATATTGAGACTTTTTGGGAAGGTTAAATTTTGTTGATGAAGCGGTGATGTCCACTAAAGTACTTTGAGTATCTTGACAGCAGAAAGCGTAATAAAGAGAAGTATTTTCCAAAGGCATTCAGGGTTTATTTAGACTGCATACAGAGCAGAAATCTTCTGTTCTCAAATCTATAGTCATTCACAATTGTGAATGCTGGGCAGCAGTTTCTTGAGAGCTGGGGCCCAAAAGACAGACTCATTCTGGATGAAGAGACTGAACTTCATATTTTGTAACCATGAGAAACGAACGAGAAACAATGAGTGTTAAATCGCCATGGAAACAGAGCAAGGGGGGTGGGGGGAGAGCTCCAAGAAATTGAGCTAGCATAGCACTTCAAGTCACGCAGCAGTTGTTCTTTCAACATTTCTTCCGTTTTGGCTCTCGCTCTCTCGCTCCCCCCCCTCTCTCTCTCACACATGCATACAGCCAACTGTCCCTTTTCAATCCAGCCCTTCACGCTGACCGAAAGCGGAAAACTGAATTTTTTTTCCCCAAGAAATGTGCCCACCTCCTCGACAACCACTGAATTAACTTTGCCACAATCCATTTCAACCACAGGCTGTTAGCTCCTGGCTAATGAGCTTGGCGCAGGCTTCAAGTTGGAGAGATGGGACCACAAGCCCACCTGGGCAATTACAAGAAAACCGGCCACGTCGTGTGGTCACAGTTTCCATATGCTGGAGGAAATGTGACGAGTCTTAGCAGCAGAGTAAGTCTTTCTAATATTAGCGGGAGCTCTGACTCCGCCCCTGGACAACTCATAGGAACAAAAGTTTATGTCAAACAAATGTAGAATAACATCCCATTTGCCATTTTGACTTGGTAGCACGTTTAGATAGCCGCACGGCATTGAGGACATTAGCTGCAGTGACGTCTGCCAAATTTCCCCACGCCGCAGTTCTGTCCATGTTAACAAACAAAGAGAGAGAACACAATGTCAGTTAAGGCAAACTGAAATCAGTAATTGTGTTGGCGGTTTGAAATCATCCTGTTAGAAGCATTTGAAAGTCTGTCAGCATGATGTAAATGGTCCCTGAGATTCAGATGCAGGTCCTCAGAAGAGATGCCAACAAAAAAAGTCTCGTAGTCCAAGCCCAACATTATATGAAGCAGAGAGGATGACGGGAAATAGGCAGGTGCATCGGGAATGAATTAGTCAGGCTTTCAGTCTAATTTTCAAATAGAGGGAAGGTGCTTATTTGACTTGCTTTTGGTTTGATCTTTGAGACCCTCGGTTCTCAACTGTTTGCTGCACGTCGGTGGACCCGACGCGTCAGCCATGACAAATCCACAACTCTGTGCCGATCCCCAGGGTCCGGGAGAAGCCACTGCCTGGAACACCGAGGGGAAGTGTGAAAACCGTGATCACAGAAGAACTGACGGGAACTTTGAGCGCCAGAGTGAGGGGGGCGGGGGTGATAGGGTTGGGTGGTAAGAAGCCTTGCAGTGACGAGCAGTCATTGAGGTCCAGAAGGGACAGGGAGATGGTGAAAGAATGACGGGGAGAAGAAGAGATGGCTAACAAATAATGAAGAGCTGGTGAAGACATGGTTAAGAGACAGAACAGAAATGGAGGCAAGCTCATTGAGCGGGTGTTAATCAATCAATAAATCAGGTTATATTTATCTCACTCTTTCCATCCAAATATAATGGCACACAAAGTGCTTCACACGATTAAAACAATATCCCATCAACTTCCCCTATTTCTCCACCCACAAAGCAATGAACAACTAATTAAAATAAAAATTAACTTACAAATGCGCAAATAAGATGCTCATCAACAACAAGAACTGATTAAAACCAAGACCTGAGGAAACATTATCATAAATCTGATAATTCTTTATGAGGAGGCGTGAGGAGATGCAAAGGTGGTGAAGAGATGGAGGAGAGATGGTGTCAAGATTGTGAAGGGATGGCGAATGTTTAACTTTAAAGTAAAGTGGAGAAATTGTGAAAAGATGGTGAATAGATGGAGTGGAGATGAACACATGAACATTAGAGTTTATTGATAGTGTTGCATGAGAATTGTATCTATGGTTCCATAACTGATTCTCGTATTTGCTTGCAAAATAAAGCAAGTGAATGCAGAATGCGGACGAGATTTGTTTTTAGAAAAAATAATGTAAATCATTAAAATGCTATTCTCGTGTACAGTTAGCCCGTGCTTGCTAATTAACAGCGAGGCTCTGGGGTGTAACTGTATCTGTCTGTCCATGGAAATGAATGAAGCCTTTTGTGAAGGCCGTCCCACCAGTGTGTCATCGCTAAGCTAACAATAACCCCAGCCCAACTGCCTAATTACACCCCAGAGTCCCCCTCACACATCTGCGGTGACTCACTAATCACTCACCATCACGGGCTCGGCTTACGCCGGAGTTAAGAACCTAGGTTCCCAAACCTCACACAGAATGCGGATTTGTGAGGTGCCAAGCTTGGCGCTAGTGATTTGTGGGTGTCTGAAACCACGTACTTTCCTACTATTAAGTGTGCAACATGTAAACAACTTATCCAGCCAACAGCAGGCGAGTAAGCAGTCTTGGACCCAGAAACATCTTTTTTTTTTTTTTTTGTTACATGGACTGCGGGAAAGAGGAAGCAAGTGCATTATCTGGGTCATCATAACTTGTTTTGCAGCAACTCAGCCGAAGACTGACCGTCGACAAAACAAGGTCGTTTAAATATCGCGTTGATGTTCCACCCCACCCCCCCAATGACTGCAGAAAGCCGTTTTCGCGCCTTGCTGAGATTTCTGCAGTGTGCGTGGGCTCGCTACTGAAGGAGTGCTTCGCTAGAGTGCCGAACAGGTTCAAATGCAGCTACGGTTCAATCCGTATTAGATGAGTCAGGCTGCGTGAGTGAGTCTCGGAGCGCAGAAAAACACAGTGTGCACCTCTGCATCTCCTTTATGTAAATAATAACTATAAGAGCAGAGCATATACAGCCGACACACTCTCGCTTTATAACCTGCGCATCTGAGAGTGAAATGTGTCAGAAGAGGAGCTCTGAAGATGCTGCTCTTGCCGATGTGGTGGTTCAGAAGGAGGTTGAGGGATAGTATTCTGTCTGTGCTTTCAAATATATAATGGGGGCTCTTGTGTGGATGCACTGCCCGTCCATCAAACTAGATACAAGTGAAGAGATGCAGTAGAATGAAAAGACGATATGCAAGGGCAGGTGGTAGCGCCTCTGTGCGTGCACACAGGCGTGTGAATCTGTAAAAGTGCATGCGCCTGTGCGTGCATGTGTGCACGTGAACACAGGTAAGACCAGAGCAGTAATAAACGAGTGCTTCCTGAAACACAGACTTCATAGGCTGGGCTGTGTGTAGTGCTCGTTAGTCAACTGTGCTGTGGTATGGTTTTGACACGTGCTCGAGCTGGAAGTGTCATTAATTACGCCCGGAATAATGACTTTGGCACATCTCCGCCAAGAGGAGTGGAAGAAACCTGGTGGAGGGGGGTGGGGTGGATATGACATCATCAGCAAAGGCAGACCGTATTGTTCAGTGACCCCGGTGCGTCCAATGTCAATACGAAGAAGCCGGTCGTTAAAGATGCAGAGGTTCAAAGGGGGGGCTGGATGCACTCAGAGATGCATCTCGTCCGCTCCACTGCTCGGGACTGGGTTTGTGCTATGAAATCTTTGTCCCATTAAGCCTCTAAATTTTGCTAGTATTGGATACCTGGTGACTCTGGAGTTTTGGGCAGAGCAGCATTTTTAATAATCTCTGATATTAAGTACTGTGGGGTCCCTCAGGAAGATGACCAAGTAATTTTTTGAATTATTGAATGAAAATGTACAGCTTGTCATTTTATTTAGGCCCTTAACCCTTAGAGCACTGAAATAAATTAAAAAATATATCAATTTAATTATCTTGTGCTGTTAAAAACCTATCATGTGACGACTTGTTTAAAAGAGCTCCCCTGCAAAAGTTCTTTTAAATAAGTCACCACATGATAAGTTTTCAACAGCTTTGATTTTGATATCTTACATCACTTAGCAACAACAGCTGCATTTAGCGCTCAAAGGGTTAATTTAGTTCACACTTAGTCTGTGAGAATGTATTTACCCAGCTGCGAGTTCAGCAAGACGAGGTTGCTATAGTAGCTCCGAAAATTTCAATTTCAGGAGTCAACCCTCCGTCTCTTTGTTCCAAAATGTGTCGCAAACTCTTGGACTCGCTGAGGGCGATCTGGGGTAGCGGCCGCACTCTCACGCCACATACCGCCATGCATGCTGCATACCGCCATTCAGCCTCACTGGTGCATTAGACCCTCGACAAACAGAGCAGACGCACTTCACCCCTGTGAACACAGAGAGGGCTGGATACGGGGGTAAAGGAATTCCACCCATTCAAGAAGCACAAGCACTGGGGGTAACAGGGGGCAGTAAGGCGGCGTGGGGGGGGGTTAGATATTCAGATGGGTGGGGGGGCAGGGTAGCGGGTTAAAATAGGCCCGTCTCGTGAAGGACGAGGGAAGACTTGGAGGGTGGAAAAATTTCAAATTCCAGAATACAGTGATAATACAATTGAAAAGGGACAAAATTGAGGTGAGTGTGCGCGTGTGTGTATGCGTGTGCGTGAGTGCGTGTGTGAGAGTGTTCTTGTACTTGCTATATATTGAGGACCAGAAAGGTTTAGTGAACAGAGGTTCAAGTTTATTGTCACATGCAGAGGTGACATTTTTGGGGAATGAGTACATTTTGGCCAGTCCTCACAATTACAAAGGCAAATAGTGACTTAAAAGTTAAGTTTAGGGTTAAGGTTGGAATCAGGGATAGGTTAAGGTTAGGGTCGGGTTTTTGGGTTTGGCATGCATTGGTAATAGTTAAGATTAGGGAAAGGCTGCGGAGATGCACAAAGAATGAATGGAAGTCAATGTATTGTCTCCACAAGGATAGTAGTTTGAGAATATGTGAGCATGTGGAGGTGTGTGTGTGTGTGCGCTTGGGTGTGCATGTGACGGGAAGAGTGTAAAATGAAAAAGAATCTCCCAAGAAAGGTGAGAAATTGTCGAAAGAAGTGAACCAAGCTTAACTCGGAGACTTTGCACCGTGACACCAATTACAAGACTTCATTATCATTAACATTGTGTTACTTACCATAGCAGACCAAGATTCATCACCCAATCTCGTCAGCAACATGAGGAAACCTAACCTGTCAATCAAAACCACAAACCACCCCCCCACCTCCTAACATGGCGACACTCATCAAGCAGTTAGAACAACAGCCTATTGCAGGACCCTGGGTGTCACACTGATTGTAGTTTAAGCCAATAAGGAGTGAAATCACAAATCTGACCTGTCACAGCGGAGAATTCTAATGCTGATGTCACAATCCATATCTGTAACTCAATGCAACTATTCTCAGGAACATCAAATCTTTCATTTTGAAACTACGTTCCACAGAAAACCCAAACCGTAGAGGGAGGCAGTTTGACTTTAACTCCCGAATTAGTGCAAATGGAGGTATGTGTCTTTAACAGAAGGCACCTATACCATGGAGCAGACTCATAACTAGCGGGAGTCAGAGACACATTCCTTCCTGTCTGCCTGCCCGCCTTTGCAGAAGCCTTCCTTTCACGCCTGAAGATTTCCTGTGAAAACCATCCCCCCCGATCACTGCGCTCGTGAATATTCATGACCAAGCTGGCGTGGAATGCATTATGATTCTGATGGAGGGGGGGGCTGGACCCATTCTGAAGGAAACTGAAGGAATCCGAACTTCACAAGCAATGCGGCCAAAGGTAATGAATATTCATGAGCAACCCCTCCCCCCTCCATGCCCCAACCAACCATAAATCCTCACGCTAAAAACTGGACGGATGGAAGTTACTGAGACAGAACTGACCGACAGAATTCTTATCTTCGATTATGCCCGTGACATGAGCAAAGAGAATCACGGAAAACTTCCCCCAATCAGCACAAGGCTTAGATAACATTGAACGTGCTTCGCGGGGCATTGTTACAGAGCGAAAGATGAGTTGATATCCAATCTTCTTCTACGCATGGCATCAAACAGCAGGAAGATGAGATACCCTGATATGATCTCACGAGACACTGGTATCAACTCTGATGACCTACCAACCATGATGTCAAACAAGGACTGCTGGCGTGAAGTTATGCTTGGCGTCTCGCCCATGGGCGGTTAGTAGTGTTAGTCGCAGACATGAGCAAACTTATTGATTTGAACCATTGATGACGAGGCAGATGTATGGACTTACTTATAATATGCATGCCTTGGCATGTCAACACTTCAGTCATCATGTAAACGTTTTTGCAACTGCAAAGTGTTGTACTTGTGATTCAAAATTACACTTTAATCGCGAACTTGCACAGCCCGACTATGGCACTGAGGTTAAGGTGATCACTGAAAATTCCCCAAGATCCTTGCCTGACTGACTATGAAGTTCTTCTTCAGCATCAAGACTCACTGAGCCCCACGTACGGGCTGATTTTAAGCCGTGATTTCCATATCACAGTTTCCTGTTGAGAAAGGGCAGAAATATAGTATTGCATATGTTCTTGTTAATGAAGTGAAATGGATATAATTTATAACAAACGCATATATCTTAAGTTGTACTACCTACCAAATTAAAATTCGAGTGGATTAAGCTCAAGAAGAGTCCAGGCATGCACATTTCAACAAATGTTGACAGCGTTATTAGGTAATGCATATTTTGTATATATTAACGAATATGGTCCTGCCCTCCATAGAGAGTGGTGGTCCTGGTTTTGCACCCAGTAGAGGAATGTGCAAATATTCCCACTCCGGGAGAGAAGGATATTTAGTATGTCCCGACTTAATAGCCCATGAGAACATAAGGCAAAGTCCTATCCCCTCCTCCACAAGCAGTGCTGAAATGGCCGCTGCTACATAGGATACAAAACTGTCAAACTCCGACACTCAGCCATATCCAGGCTTGATGCCAAAGATACTCCCGAGTCACAGGTCTGATGCAAAAAAAATGGCAGCACCCATAAAAGCAGGAGTTATCGCCACCAATAATAATGCCGACCCTTTTAAAATGCCCTCTAAAACCCATCGGGAGTTCGCTGCTGGCTTTGCTTCAGGTCACTCAGTCGTAAACGTAACTCAACGAGCTGCCTGGAGGCCGCTTAAAAAAGAGCCCAATACTGGCCCCCTGCTCCAGCGCTTAGCACCCCATTGCCCCCCACCAACCAACAGCCAACATGTCGCTGGCGGCAAAGAATGCCGTTTTGCAAATGGAGTCACCTAGTACATACACTCGTCTTATGCAGCACCTGCGTATTAGCCCGCGGCTAGGGAGCTAATTGTATTTGGAGCAGATGCGCTCAACGTAAAAACTAGGTTAGCGAGGGCCACGGTGGAACTGGGACCTAAAAAATATTCAGTGCAATAAACTCAGCTGGGGTGGGGTGAGCTTGTGTACGTTTAGGGTTTCAGGTCAGGGGCTGCCCCTTGGTCATTCGGTCGTGAATGAATATTAAGGTCTAAAAGCAGTACAGATTCCTCCAGACTTACAGTACAGTGCAAAGAATAAGTTTTTGAGGCAAAGATACTTCCAAAAATCATGAAAAAAAAAGGTTTCTGAGAATTGAAAAATGCGCTATTAAGATCTGTGAACTATTAAAAACTAAATCAAATCAATATTTGGTGTGACTACCCTTTGCCTAAAAATTAGGAACACTGTCCTGCCATTTTGGCTGTTGGCCGTTGGACTGTTCCAAGACCACTGGAGAACCTGCCAGTTGCCACTGATCTGCAAACTCACAGTGTCATTTGGGTTGGTCTCTCCAGGTACTCCCAGACAATCTTGATGATGTTGAGATCACTGCTCTGTCAAGGCTGTTATCTGTATCAACTGTTTTTAGTGAAATACAAACATGATTGAAAGAGATAGATATATATATATATATATGTTTGGTGGCTTAAATGTGCTTAGTATCTACAGAAAAATCAATGAGGAGAACAACAAAAACATACAAGACCGAACCTAAATTTAAAAGAACTAGGGAGCCCAAAACATTTGCATAGTATATTTGCAGAGGAAAATGTTGAATTTTGAAAAAGCTGACCAATCTCCCTTCAAATCAATCGCGAGCAATTTTCTCAATAAAGAATAAAATTTAAGTTTGGCTTCGGAAAAAGACGTGAAAAAACACAGAGCACATGACCTCGCAGTCCTCGACGCTAGGCCCACTCATGTTTCTGGTCAGGGCAAATGGGCGCATTCTTGCCGTGAAGTATAGAAGCTCCAGTCGAGAAGACGCATTGTTTACGGTCTCAGAGCAGTGAAGGACATAAAACGCTGGGTATGCTTAAGAAAGCCGACAAAGCCCCTTTACCAAAGCCTCTGCGGAGACCTCAGTAAATCTCACCCACTTTCGATTAGCGTCGCGAGGAAGAAATGCGACTCCTTCAAAGGATCCCGCGGCCGGCAGGTATACACCCAGCAGATGGTTAGGGGGCGAAATTTCGGGCTGACAGCCCAAGCGAGTGCAATAAAAAACAAAAAACAAAAAAAAAACTAAAAACATATGCCGCTTCATGCGAGCTCGCCGTGGGGACGTGGCACGAAATGGCTGCTCGATAAAGCATGTCAGCAATACAACAAACAGCCCTCCACTGCAGTGCGAAGCCCTGATGATAAACCGTGACCAGTCTGATCAGTTTCAATATCCATTAGGGAGACGCTGTGGTCAGGGGAGAGTAGCTACGGCAAGAACGCATGTTATCGAGTTCAAATGAACTAAGCCCTCAGCACGATAGCGTGTAATTAGTTTGTGCTTGTGCGGGGCGGACGTACATGGCTCCTCTGCCCTTTTTTGCAAAATCGGGCTCAGTTAATGCCTGCGCACCGACGAGTTGAATACGCTCGTCAAGTTTCATGACGGTACGTTGCGTTATATTGAAGGAGTTGAGCTTCAAAGTTGATGTCCAAACCAAGAAGAACAAGTAATTGTCACAAAAGTGACTGTGTCCCCCACCGCATGCAAAATCTTTTGACAAAAAATTCTTGCCCAACATATCAAATTTTGAGTATCACTGTTCATACAATCATGTAGTAGAAAAAGAAGAGCCATCAATTTCACGTTAACAAGGCTTACAGAGGCAAAATCACTGTAATAGCACTGTGACCTTGAAAATCAACTGGTGTCACAGGACCCCCCCAGTAAGTTTGTAGTCCTTCATCCCAAGGACAAAATCTAGTCTTGCAGCAAAGTAATCATACATGTATTTCCCAAAGAAGACTGAATGAAAGAAGGATGGCAAGGTGGATGAATATGTTGTAAAATAAGACAAAGCTATTGTTTTTGTTTTTTTTCTTTACATGTGGGCAATGTAACCAGCGAAACAAAGCTGAAAAATGCACAGAATTTTGAAATCCTGCCTGGACAGATTTGAGACCAGACTGGAAACCACATCTTGCTCTGAGTCCGTGTGCCTTCTGAAGCAACATTAGTATGGAGATACAATATGACTAGAACTCCATATGAGTGTCCCATGACTGACAGAGGATGCTCTCACCAGGTCTGTGTATATATGTGTATATAGCCAGCAGCCATACCACTATTTGATCTGCTCCAGCTGCGTGGCTGAAGCTAAGCAGGCGTGGGCTTGGTTAGCACTTGGATGGGAGACCACCTGGGAAAATAAGTTGCTGCTGGAACATGTGTTGGTGGCCAGTAGGTTGCGATCCTCCCTCTGGTGGAATAATCCCCAATGTCCCAGTGCAGTGATGGGGACACTGTACTGCAGGAGACACCGTCTTTCAGATGAGACGTCAAACCGAAGTTCTGACTCACTGTGGTGATTAAAGATCTTATGACACTCATCAATAAGAGTAGGGGGTTCACCGGCTAAAGGCCCAACCTGGCTCTTTCGACCTGCCACCTTATCATCCCCTGATCTAACTGGCTGTGCAATTGTCCTCTCCCTCCCCACCTCAACCCCCAGGGTTCCCTTGAAAAAGAGATTTCAATCTCAACGGGACTTCCCTGGTTAAATGAGGGTTAAATAAATAAAACAAAAAAATATATGTGACATCGTTCACAAAAGCCAGTGTTTCAGCCACACACTGAATTTTACGGCCTTGTCACCACAACCAGGAACCTTAACCCTTTCAGCGGCGTGGGCAACTGTAGTTGTCCAATGATGTAAGATATCAATATCAGACACTGTTGAAAACCTATCATGTGGCAATTTGTTTAAAAGAGCTCCTGCAGGGGAGCTCTTTTAAACAAGTTGCCACATGATAGGTTTTCAACAGCTCAAGATAACTACATTTTTAATTCCTTGAAAATGTATTCAGCGCTCAAAGGGTTAAGAAAACCTATATCCCTGATGCACAATTTCCAAACCTCTTCCCCATCTCTTCAGACAACTCACCATTCGTCAAAATGGAGTCTCCATTTCTCCAAGTGGATAAATCCTGGTAGTTCCTCCCTTGCCACAAAAACTACATGATGTCTCTGCATAATGAGGTTTTCCCTGCTTTCTGATATATTTGTCCAAATTTCTCTTGTTTAAAATATCACTTAGTTGGGGCCCAGAGTGATTCACAACCAAGATGTTTGTCTGGGAGCCCTGTGGTCAGGTGTTTCAAACCCAGCCACACCATTACCTGCTTTAGCAGGAGGTCGATAGGAGCGAGGCAAAAATAGACTCTGCTTTGCTTAGAATAACTGGGGTTCAACTGGTCTAATTAATTAGTCTCATCATTCTCTGGCAGCCACTACTGGTCAGCCAGGTGCACATAACCGAACGAGAAAAAACTGCGGGCTGAATGTTGGCCTTCTCCTTACCTCCACCAGGATGTATTGTGATCATTTGCATGTGTGTGTATGTGTGTTTGTCAGCAGAGTTACTCAAAAACTATTCTATGGATGACCACAAAATTTTATGGGAAGTTGGACAGTATGAATGGGAAGAGGATATTAAATTCCCGTACCAATCCTGCAGGGGCCAAAATTAACACCAGCCACCAGCCAAATGCTGGTAAAATATGCTGGTGGCCGGTAGATTTGCTTCACTCACCAGCCAAAAAAAAAAATAATGGTAACCTATTAAGTGGCTGGAAAAATTTGAACATTCACAGGCCATCTGGCATAAGGCCAAAAAAGTAAATTTTGCACTCTGCTATCCGGACACAGATCTGGATTCTGCAGCTGATTATAAGTGCGAGTGGATCAAAACTTTCTGGTGGAGGTTTGCGCTCTCTGGGTGCCCACTGCTTATCCTTAATATTGGTGGTGTTACTGGATAGTGTGAAAGAAGCAAGAGCCAGTCGTCAGGTAAGTGAGAGGAATCGTGTGCCACATCGTCTTTCTCCTTAGTCGAAGGAAGGGGGTCACTGTGGTGGACTTACAGTTTGGCTGCGCTCAGGGTGGGACAAAAAGGGAACCCCCCCCCCCCCAAAAAAAAACAAATATTACTTGCTGAACCATAACCCCTTACTAATACACAGCCATGTTAACACAGGGACATGGTTTCAGCATGTAATATTTGTTCTCCAGTTCCCTTTAAAATGTTGTTTCTGTAATAAGGGTTCATTAAAGGCTTAATCGCAGTCATTATTTCATCATTGGCACACAGACAGATAATCTTAAAAAAATTCCTCTGCGGAAGGCAAGTTGCAACAAGCGTCGGGAACGAGAAATCTTCCTTTCCCAGACGTGTTTTTTTTTTTTGGGAGCCGAGCAGGAACACACTGTACCTAACGCTTTTCTACGCTGTCCTTAAAGCCTTGCAGAAATAGAATTCTTTTCCAAGAATGTTTTAGCAAAATTCCGCGTCAGTGTTCTAGAACGCCATTGCCCCCAACTATGAGCAGTATTTGTCACATCAGAAGAAGAAGAATCTTCAGCTGAGAATATTCTGATCGCATGTTTGTAATATTACACCCTGAGGAAACACACAGGGATCGTTTGTCCATACAGACGGAATTAAATCAGTGGTATAATGTTCGCCTTTGTGAACGGTTCTCCTCAGTTTTTTTCTCTCCCTGTCTCTCCGTACGGCCGAACTGAATTGTTATTCATTCATGCCAGTTCACACCTCCACCAGGTAGTTGTGTAAGCACTGGCACATCGTCAGACTCATTGAATCATTAACTCCCTTGTCCTCAAACATGGGCCCATTCCAAAACTCTTATGCAATTCTGACACAGATAATTGGTATGCACAAACACTCATAGTTCTGCATACACTATCCCTCAAATAGACTAGCTCGAGATGACTGAAATAATTTTCTAAATTGCTCATAAGGTGCAAATTTGGCTGAAAACATTAGCAACACTGATCAGCTGCATCAGTGCCTCCTGCCACATTTGTACTGTCCGATTTCCTCAATGTGGGTGAGGTAGCGGGAGAACCAAGGCTTCGTTGACCTCATTCATACCAGGTTTGAGAATCGGACTCAGTCAATTCGCAATACAAAGCCGTGCAGTGAATAGTTCCAACGTGAACTTCTTGCAGTCTCGACCCATAAGGGACTGAAACCCAGAGAGACACAGTGGCGAACCAAACACAACTGCGTTACCCATGCCAGTGTGCAGAACTGCAATAAAATGAGTGTCCACCTTTCTTCTCTGTATCCTGCCTTCACGTCTCCAAGGTTGAATAACCAGATGTGCTCCCAGGGAGCTGACGTGGGAAAACCTCACATGAGCGTATGAACACCTGCCAGCAAGTCACTGTTTTCCCACAAAACAGAGTATGAGCAAATGAAGGACTACCGCAGGGCCTGTCACAGAAGACATTTTTATCTAATGACTGGTAGCTTGTAGATTCCAGGCCATTTCACAAAGCACAGTACTTCAGAAACCCAATAAATGTGGCTTAAAATAACATAGCCTGTGACCAAACTTAGATGATGACTTACCCTAGGCAGGACTAGCGACAGAACCTAAATAATTGTAAACATAGCTGATATTGATATACGGGCCACAGATGACCGAAGAAAAATCGATTAATTTTAACCCTTAGAGCACTAAATACAAATAATTATGTAAGATATCAAATTCAAAGCAGTTGAACACCTATTATGTGGCGACTTGTTTAAAAGAGCTCCCATATACGATAGGTTTTCAACGACACAAGATAATCTAGTCTAATTTATAATAATTAAAAAAAATATATATTATTTCAGCGGTCTAAGGGTTAACGCATCTGCCTAAGGTCACTGATGACTGGCTGATTTTAACACGCACTGCCACAGATCTCGAAGAACATAGTCGATGGCCGATTTTAATACACCTCGGTACCGATCCAGAACGTTCAATTTTTACATACTCTTTTCGCGTTCTGACCACTGTCCAAACAGCAAAATCCTCGAAATCGAAATGGTCAAACATGCAACCAATTACCAACTGTCTGCCCGAATATGGCACGATTTTCTCTGCAGCAAGTTGAGCACCCTAAAATGAAAAGCATGTTCAGCAGAAGTTGTTCCTCTGAATGCAGTTGAAAGAATATCTCCAGATTGTGGGGACGAATAAAGAATGACTGATGTCTTCCCCTCGTAAAGACTACAAAAAACAGACTCAAAAACAGCAGTGTTTAAATACCGGTCTGGTGGCCATTTACTGACTTTACCGTTTTGAAGCCTAAAATAGCACTTTTCCCTCAAGAATACGCGATGACTTCATCCTTTGCCTGCAAGAGTGTTAGCTGTACAGTCACACTTTATGACATTGGCATCACACACTACATTTGGATTTCCTCCCAGTCAAAAGATATGAGGACCTCAGGGCTCACTTGCAAGAAGAGACGTCAATCTCAATGTGACAGCCCTCGTTTACACATCTCTACGACTGACGAAATTAAGGGAACGCCATTTCATTAACTGCGCTTTCTCAAGTGTCTTTACATTCTGGATGTATAAAGTATCCGTTTATTCTCAGACGCATGAGTCATCCCCAGTCTCTTATATCTGTCTTTGCCAGTACTGCTTCAGAGCTGCAATTGGCACGAATCATTGCAGAGTACTTATGGACACTTGCGCCCAATCTCAACAATGTAAATACAGCAATATTTTAGAAAGCGCGGTATTAAAATCCAACGAGACTAGGGAATGGAGGTATCTCTTAATTTGTGTTTGTTTGTGGTGAGAGAGTTGGCAGCGATCTTTACGACCTCAGTTTCAGCTGAAGTGTCGTGACTGTCGAGGTTATTACAGATCGCCGCTGCCAGAAACCGGCTCCATATATCCTGCCTTGTTGCATGACTGAAGGGATGCAGGTGACAATGTGCGCTACCATCAGAATGCGACTTGTGTATAATACTGCCACCTAGTGACAGAACTTGAAAACCACCTAGAAATTACGAACGCAGCGTACAGATTGTACTGTACACTGCATGCCTGTCTGTGTGCGTATACATCCAGGCTAGGGCATATTTCATGAAACCAGGCGATCTTCCAACCCAGAGTGATGGAGCTCATAAACTATATTTTTATTAGTACTCCCAGTTCTTATAACTTATACGCATTCATGTTTCAAGGCAGGCTAATTATGTGTTACAGTGACACAGTCCCGACTTGCAGAATGGAGCAATTGAAAATAATAAATTGAGAGGAAAATGTTCCATCCCTCGGCAAATTAAAACGTATCTCCAGCAGGAAAGCCTAAAACAGTTACTCGGCGTTTATAAGCATCACACCAGCATCTGATCGTTGAAAATACCTTGACAGCAACCCGTAACCTTTTTGAAGCAGTTACATGCATGTTGACCTTTCAAGTTAAGCTTAGTCCAGAGAGCAGATGAATAAAATAAATGCCAAAATGGACAAACTTTGCAGCCGTCATACAACCTTTAGAATGATTTTTATCAAATTCAAAGTTCTATTTAACACATGCTAACAAAGACACAGAAATACAGTCACATCAGATCACATAAGATTAGAATCAGAAAAACTTTATTTATCCCAAAATGGGCAATTCAGTTTGACAGTTCTGTCATAAATAAACAGAACTATAAATACAATAAATAGCAATAAAGGTGCAGTGATGAATAACAATATAAGAAGAAACAGATTTTGTACTAGGCTACAATACCACATAGCAACAACAGTCAATCATAAGTCTGACTCAGCCTATCAGGGAAAGCAGCTCAGAGCATGGTGTACAAACATAAACCTACTCCTGATATTTGGCATTTATCAGCCTGATACAAGAGGGAATAAAAGAATTTGAGAAGCGGTTTGATAAGGTTGATCGTTAACCTGAACAGGTGAATTTTCCACCCATAAAATGACAGTGGATGCAAGGGTACCCAATCCTTATATAGTAGTTATAGTACATTGATTGTAGCCCCCAGATGAAGTCGGGGCTACTCTGGATTTGGCCTTGTCATGCGTCCGCCGCTGCAGAGATTAGCTTGTGGACGCTCTACAGGCCACAAATTTAAAGCCATTTCTTTTATACTTGTTATGTATATGGGCAGTGGTTAGGACAGGGCGCCTATCGATTCTGGTTGCCATGGTAACATAATTCACTGAATAATAGACAATTTTGTGCCAAAAATAGGCCAAAATGAACGCAGGAGATAACTGGAGCTCTCCTGCTGAAGTTTTAAGTATGTCTAATACAGCAGTAGAATAGGTAATTTATGGAACTATACCTTTTGATGAGCAGCTGCCTTTTGTGATGCAGTGATATATTCTGGGTCAAAAACTTACACAAAATGAGAAGAAGAAGAAAAGGGCGGCTACAAAGGCTAAAAAGGGCGAAAAAATCTGCGGCTACACCCATTGGTCATGGGTGACTAACCTGTCTTGTTAAACCCAGACTTTATCAACTGTATTAATCATGATGACAGTATAAAATCACCTGATTTAGTGATTACAGAATAATCAGTCTCATTCATTCAGTACCCCTGGAGTTCTCTTAAAAATCCATACGCCTTAAAATCAATTCTAATGCAAGCGTCACCATTTTTAGACCACTTATTTCCACTATATAATCAACATTTATAGATATATGTAATAGATATCTATTGGTCTGACATGCATAATTTGATTTATTTTATGGCCTTGTCATTATTATATTTTGTGCCTGCTCAAATGTAAGATTTGCATGGACAATGTACCAACTTTCAGGCTTCCAGGGCTGGGCTGTCAGCCAAGGGAATCAATCTCACTTCTGTGGGCTCGGCAGGGTATTTCATGCAGAAAGTGTGTCCTCTATTGTAACTTTTTGCTCTTGTCTGAATCACAACAAACTGTCCTGTTGGTCCGTTATGGTGGCCAGGCCATGTAAACATGGAAACAGGGTGTGACAGAGAGCTGCAGTGTCCTTAAAAATGCTGCTCTCACTTGGATAGATATTGTACCTGCTCGGATGGAAATTGAACTCGCTTAGACGTAAATTGTACTTTCTTGGACTTCAATGTACTTACTTGGGCTGAAATTGTACTTGCTCACACGGAAATTCAACTCGTTTGGACAAAAATTGCACTCCTTGGACGGAAATTGAACTTGCTTAGATGGAAATTGTACTTGTTTGGAAAGAAATTGTACTCACTTGGACAGAAATTGTACTTGCTTGGACTGAAATTGTACTCAACCCCTCCAAATGCCTGTTCAAGCCTTTATGAAGTACAGTGTTGCTGCAGTGCCACTGGTATCAGGCAAGGGGAGGGCATAAGAGTTTAAAGAGAGAGAGGCAGAGTTGATGCTCAGTGACAATAGGTGGGCTGGTTATAGTGACAAAATGTGATGGATAGTATTGTGTTGAACAGGAACATTTCCTATGAGTAAACAAATGGATGGTGTTTACGGTCACTTCGCAATTCCAATAGACTTATCACAAGAAAGGAAAGCCATAGTGGGCAGGTGTCTGGGGCAAGGTTTGACTAGATCAGGATTTATGCACGATCGACACCATATTACTGATAAAACAGATATGATCATCTTATGACCATCTTAAGGTGAACATCAGCAAATGAAATAATGGGCCAGTTTCCCAAATAGAGATCAACTGTTGTCATATATTAAACCGGATCATGTATGGACAATCCTTGTTAGATATAAAGTTAGTCTCAGACTAGGCTTCCTCCATATCTGTGAAACTAGTCCATTATACAATTTGGGTGAGTGATGCCAAGAACAGAGCTTCTAAATCATGCATCTTCAATGGTAGTTCCGAATAGTTCTTCTTCCTGTTCCCACACATACTGAGAGAAATCTTCCCCAGGGAAAAATCACCTGTTGAGCCAACCACCTCCAGGACCAATCACACGCTCGGGCCAATCAACCTTTCGGCCAATTGCATGATGTCCAATGAACCCCAGGGTCAATCAACTGCAGGACCAGATGGAGATGGGTGGCAGCCTACATGATCCTTGATGTGAGACAGTAGATTATGAATGACTTATTGTGTGAATTCTGAGCCCCTTTCCCCTGGAGAGAATTTGAGTTCGGTCAAAGCCAGTTTAAACCAAGTTACTGCCTTACCATTGGTAGGTTTTTAAAAAATATATTATTCTGGGGGGAGGGGGGAGCCTGGGGTCTGCAATATGTATCCAGTTCAAATCCTACTGCTAGTAGCCAATCTCAGATAACCAAAAACAAGTGCAAAATAAGGCTGCACCATTCACACGCATTCATGGACCCACGACGGTGCCCATACATTTATTTGTTGCGCACCAGATCCGTCCCTGTAGCAGCTAAAATTACATCAAACATCTTTAAAAAAAAAAAAAAAAAAAAAAAACACAGTAAAGAAATTCCACAATGCAAAGCTTAATAACGGATATAGCTACAGTAGGCCATACCCTTTTACAGATCTAAAAGAAACAACTGTAAAATCAAAGAGTTACAGAGCCTCGAAGCACAAATTTTACCTTGTGTAAATATTAAACAACCTGACCAGAAAGCAACACGAATTTTCGAATTACACCCTCAAATTCGTGCACGAGGCCAAGACCCGCGAAACTTGAAGGATGAGAAATTGCGTTCAGATAAGACGAAGAATGCGTACATTTAATCATCTCTGTGCTAGAATGGGCTCGAAGGGAGAGGTGGAATACCCAGGGTCAGGGACAAAAGTTTAAAGTCCTACAATGCGTGTCCACTGCCCATAAACTCAGACAACTTCAAATTACTTACTACATAAATATCCAACTAACTTCAATCCCGCGCTTTTTGAGCAAATGGGAAAATCTTGGTGCTGGGATCAAGATGTCTGGAGAGTTGGCTTATAAAAATGACCCAAGGTGAATTTGTCAGACATGCGTTTTGCAATTTAAATGCTGACAAACGGAATGTCACAACAAAACCTTAAAAATGATGATGATGATGATTCTTATAATGAGAAAGAGAGAGAGAGAGAGAGAGAGAGAGAGAGAAGAGAGATATACATCTGAAATGCTGCTTTTTCATCACTAGGAGGCATAAAAGACACACTAATGCAGTCAAGACGTCCCAAAAAGCAAGGACGGCAAGCGCTTCAGTACAACGAGTGACCAAAATCTCGGCATCATGGAATTTATTTTGCTTGCTTTTGCTGGTCTTATTTTGACAGGTTTCACGCAGCAATGTTTTCTTCCGTTGCTGCCCTACGTCTCGTGGCTTACTTACCCCAGTCAACTCGCGCCAGGTTTAAGACAGCCTAATAAAACATATGCCGCCAAATTGCCTGCAGTATTATGGTTATGGAAACATAAGACAAGTCTACCTCAACAATGTATTATTTTGCATTAAGAGATAGAGAATAATAGGTTACCATGTCACATGACCTTTTTGTATATGTAGGCCAAAAATTAGACTCTGTATTTCACAGTTCCTCGACGCAATTCTGAAAGCACAGTTGGTCTACCAAAGGAAATTAATCTTCATAGCCTACTTCTTAATATAGAGGGGAAATAAAAACAAAAATAAACGCAGGCATTGCTGGAGTACAGCCTACTCAGCTCACGTGTATGGGCCGCGCCTAAGAGATGTTTACAACTGATGCCGCCTGCTGACTCGCCTTCTCCCCACTAAAATAGAGCACTGGATGAGAGCCCACCGAAGTGCTCCACATTAAAAGGGTGCAGGAGTTCTCCGCGCGCTTTACAGCGCCCTCTCACGTGGATCAGCCTGGTGACCGCGCACTTAAACCGCAGTATTCGGTGACGACACCAGTCTCTCACGCTCCCAAGCCAGCAGAGTAGGCTTCGGCGCTAGAGCGCTCACATGGCATAGAGGATTCTGCGGCAGCTGCAATTTTAATTCAGCATGAGAGTAAACTAGAGCAGAGGGACAGGGTTTATTTTTAGATGTTGCTCAGGGGTTTGGGGGATCTGGTATTAGCCATTTTCCTCTCAATTCAGTTTGTAATTATGACACATTTAGGCTAAGCAGGCAACTAGATTATAGGTACATGCAAATTATCTACTCTTTTCTTGTATGTTTTAAATGGAAATTCGTAAACGCACTGTCGAATAGCATATTGGACCATAGTGGAGCTCGCAGGTTTACTCAAGTAGATCTTTCTATCTTTCTGAGCAAGAAACGATTTCATATTTTAGGAAAACCACAGTCCACCCGTGCCTAGATTTAACATTCCAAGTGGTAAACAGCGAAACAGATGAAAAACGACTGAAATACAAAAATGTAAATAAATCATCTCACTAAAGCCTTTTTAGGATATTTTAATTACTGAAGTTTGGCCGATATGTATGTACTACGTGCACGTTCTTTGGCTCCTTTCCTGGTCGTATAGGGGAGACTGGGGTCCGATGAGCCATGGGGACCAATGAGCCTTATCACTATTTTGCGATCAATCGATGGCAAAGGTGTTTAAAATAGGCAAAATAGTGATATGGCTCATTTATCCCCATGACTCATCAGTCAATGGTCAAATATTTCGCATATTTTCAGCAGCTCTGTCATCGATTGATCGCAAAATAGTGATATGGCTCATTGGTCCCCATGGCTCATCGGACCCCAGTCTCCCCTACTGAGTCACGCGGACAGTAGGTTAGCAGGCAGCTCAGCGTCGCTAAGTGACCTACTTTCGTAGAGTAGCCGAATACGATCTCAATCTCGAATGCGAAAAACAAAATAATGGGAATTAGGGAACGCGTGTGTTTAATGTTTGCGTTTTACAAACATGTCGGATAAATATTCAATTTGAGCGGAATGCATTGCTGACTGAAGTGCGATAGCTGACGATCCCTGCACAGAGAGATATGTCTAGTCTGCAAAAAGGTGTGGCCAAAGACAAGAAACAAATCTCAGTGGTTCTCCTTCACATCGATCCAGGCGTGTCAAACAGGGGGTTTCAAACGCGCACCGCGCACAGAAAATATCATTCTATTACAATACGTCTATTAGAGTAAAACGGATGCAATCTACGTTTGTGTGAGCAAACATTTTCACATTTTATTGTTATCAGAAAACAATATGTCACTGCTGAGGCATGTACATTATTTATGGAAAATCCTGAACCATACAAGTATAAGGTTTCCAATTTTAGTTGAACACAGCGCCAATATAAATTTCGACAACTATTATATCGCCTTTTATGAAGGAATTCACTTTTGTTTTAGTTTTGTAGAGCATGCCAATGAATACTTTTCGATATATTCAAAATAATTCGATGATGATGGGATACGCCAGCATTATATACCGTTTTCAATAAACTAGATGTTATTATATCTTTAAAAATGTTTTGCGTGGAAGCGATATGATCTCAAGGCGCCACAGCGCCGTTGTAAGGTGTTACTGTAAACGAGGAGCTCGGTCTGACTTTGGAAACACGCGGATATAATGTGCTATCTCGGCTCAAGAATTTCCTCACGAGGACAGACACGGGCACCAGTCCTATGTCTGACAACTAGAGCGGACAAACAAAGGGGTGGGACTCCTGTACAGTTGACAACAGAGCACATAAAGTAACAGTGAGGCACGAGGTATTTTGTGTGTACCTTCGTTCATTTCAAGGTAAGGGAATACACTCAATTCATCCGTTAAATCAAATCATGAAAAAAATTAAGGTAAAAGGCGACTGTAAAAATCTGCACGAGGATTACGTGAATGCAAGCAGAAATGAAAATGATAATCGTGAATGTAAAATTCATGCAAATACAAATAAAGGGTCTTTTACATGAAGCCCGTCGAAGTGGTCTCTCAGGGTCTGCAGAAGCATAGCGTTTTTCAAGATTGCCCAGCTATTACAAGAATCGGCATAAAATACATAGGGAAGATGAATTTGCACTTAATCAGTGTACGGTATGAGAAAGGCATAATATGTACACGACCCCGCCCACTAAGCTGCGCAGCATTCTCCTTCAGCCAGCATGTGGTAGTTGGCAGGTGATGTGATAAAACGTGACAAAAACTAAACACGATTCTCTTATCCCAGCGTGCAGATCCCCTTCATCTCACTTGACCTGCCCGTCAATCTCCTCGCGCTTTGAAATTTAAGTTCATCCGTGACACACACAACGTGCCTGCTATCTATCATAGTCCAACAGGGTGCAGCGTGCGCACGCACGCGGACAAACCATTGACAGTCCAGTGGAACCGGAGGTCGTTTAGAACAGTCACAGAGTGCAATTCCTTGAGAACATTTCGTGAACCATTAGCCTGTTAAAATAAACACTCTCTTATCAAGGAATAGCTTCAGGTGAAATAATAAATATATGCCAATTCATTCAACCACATGCGCAAAGCAGTCGTTTCCAAATGTGTAGCAATAAAAGTTTACATCGTGCAATAAAAGGTACAGTTAATTGGCAGTATTTGTTTATTTTGATTTTTTTACAGCAGTATGTCATTAAAAGTAACATTCACATTCCTAGGTGTTCTTTTGTTTGTTCGAAGATATAAAAATAGATTTGGTGTTCCATTATTCTTAACTGCAGCTGTAAAAGTTACGCATTATACAATTGTAATTTCCTTATGAATTCTGTGCATCACTCAGTATCATTTCAATAGACCCATGATATTTCAACGATGATCAATGGTTCAGTCTGAGAGTCCCGGTGCCAGACGACCAAAGCACGCCAGAGGATTTCAAATAAACAGCCTTAATTGTTTGCGATCCCCAAATTCCAACCTCATACTCACCAAACTCCCAAACAATGCAGTCCGCGAGTACCGAAGGAACCTAAAATTTTGGGGCGTCCTCGGGCACTGTTAACGCATACTCAGTGCCACCATTTCCAGTCAAATTAATACTTAAACATGGATCTTACCACATAGCTACCCTACCGTGTCCATGTCCACTATCACTGACCTGACCTTTCAGCTTCCTTTGATAGCTATAGACAGAGCTCCACTTCCAGGTGGGCCTATGCTAACCGAAGTCTGTGTTTGATGTGTCGTTTTACCGCTGCAGTCGACTGGACTGGATACTGTGATGCAAAAGCTTGCCAAGATGAGATATGCTTCATTGGACCCCAAATGGGGTAATTAGGCTCCTGCATTTGACCGATACTAGTGACTCAGTGGGCAGCCGCAGTGCAGCGCCTGAGGACCAACTCCAGGTCTAAAGCCAGAGCCTTGGTAAGAGGCAATGATGGGAGTGTTCCTACAGCGTAAGCCATACAAGGTGGGGGAAACCAGAGTACCCGGAGGAAACCCACACAAACACAGGGTTAACATGCAAACTCAACATAGAAAAGGCCCCGGGCCGGAATCAAACCCACAACTTTTTTGCTGTGAGGTGGCAGGTAGTGCAACCCACTGTGCCCATGCAAATGCAAGGACAAAAAGCAAACTCCACGCAGAGGTCCCGGCTGGCTGGGACGTGAACCCAGAATCTTCTAATTGCTAGGCAACAGCACCCTGTATCTGTGTTAGTTGACTTTCACCATTGGCCTACATAGAGCAGCCTAATTTATCTTGGAAGGTACTGCGGGGTGAAAATTATGGGCTAGGCTGCGGATGAAAATTGGGGGGCCTTCAAGATGGAACAGCTCCCTCCGTCAGCCGCCGTTTGGGGATGCGGGGGGGTCAAGCTCAGTTTGGCAGAATCAGGACAGCATCTCAGAAAAGAAACGATAGCAGTAGGTTTCAGCAGGACTCAAACTTTCAGAGAACAGAAAATTTCCTATTGTTAGCAAAGACCTGGGTGCCGCAGCTAATATAGCCATTGTCCTTTATATTCACGATTCCAGCAAGCCATTAGGACTTCAGTAAGGAGGATATTACTGCACCAGTTCCAAGCACCGTGACCTAGAAGCCAACTTGCCATTGTCTATTTGGGTTATGAAATGTTAACCAACTTGGCCACATAATACGACTGCTCTAAAAGAAAAAAAAAGCATTGCTTCATTTCGAGATTATTGTTAACCTGATAGCGATCTCTTCTCAGAATAAAATAAAGGATTAATGCACATTTGTCTTTTTATCTAGAGAGTATGACTACAGCGCCAACAGAGACAGTCTTGATGTTACACCCACAGGCTCAAATGATAATACGATGTTAGCAGACGCCACATTCGACATATCAGTATCATCCAGCATAATGTCGGAGGATAAAATTACTTTGATTTTTGATCTCCTCCAAACTGATATAAAAGGGTGGATTATGCAGCGAGGTACAGAACATACTCTGAGAACAAATGTGTGTGAAATGGTACATCTTTTATTACATGCATTTTATTTTTGTATTGCACAAAGTTAGCATAAGTTCTCCTGGGACGAGCCAAGAACGAAAATCTCATGCATCTAAGCACTTTAAGGTGGAGTTTCCTGCAGAAAAATTGTGTTTTTTTAGCGAGGTAATGAAAGAATACACCAATCCAAAGCATTTTGAATTTTGACTGATCCAAATGAGTGGGACTTAACACAATTGTACACTTGCCGTGTCCGATTTTTAAGGATGCTCATGAACTAGTCGATCGACTTCTATACTGTTGTGGGTGCGGCAGGCCTTTCCCAGCTTGTTTATGACCAAACAAAAGGCCTCATTGACCTCAATCTGGTACCACAAAAACTGGAATGGAAGTACCCAATCTAAATCCCAGCTATTGAAATTGTCAAAACCTGCCTACGTTTTTAATTTCAATTATGTGAGCCCCCTGGAACAAGAGTGGTCAACCTCTTTTTTCATTTTTGGACCACTATTGCACTGAGCACATTATGTGATCTTGAGCTGTAAAACATAATATGACCCACCTACTGTATAGTACTGGAACTACACTGAGTTAATTAATTATTGCACGAAACAGACTGAAAACTTGGAAATCATTTTAAGATTAGAACTTAAAAAAAAGACAAATATGGAGTTAGACCACTTTTCTTCTCAGGGGCTCATATTACATTGTTGTCGAAGGCCAGGCAATCTTGTTTATAGGGACAGACCGGTGAAAAAAAATGACCATGACCATCAATACAAATAAGCACAGTGCGTAACAGAGATAAGTACAGCGAAACAGATTATAATTAGTAGCTAATTATTAACCTCCCTTGTGTAGAGATGTTCACTTTGCCAAGTAGCATGACAAGCTCTCGGCTGCTTATCTGTCAAGGTGTGACATCACAAATGTGATGTTGCAGTATTCTTACCTTAACATTCTAGTGCAAATGTAAGAATCACTACTGGCAATTGAAAACAGTAGTTGAGGAGCACTGGATAACTATTTGAGGGGGAGCATTCCAGACAAACTCCGCACTTCGAGGGGTTAAACAGGTAAATAAAATGAGTTTTGATCTGACGCACTGCAAAGATCCAATGGCAGAGGAAATCAAGCTGGAAAAGTGAGATTTACATGGACTGGATGTGGAGGATTAGGAGGACAGCGTGGATAATGAGAGCCAAGAACAGCCACGCAGTGAAGCAGGTGTATGGGAGGAGATAAACGTGAGACGCAAGGAAGTCGAACATTCACATTTTAAGAGGAAGTCAACTCAGGTCAGGTCGGGCTCAGTGCCAACACCAGGATGTACAGAGAACATTCACACAGCAACCCCTCTCCACAGCCACGAGCCAACGTGAATGTTAAAGTCTCATTTAGCATATTGCAGCTGACAATTATGATATAATTATCCACAACAGAGAAATTCCATTTGAGAGCAAGAGCAGCACGTTGAAACGCATTATTTAAACAGCTTAATTATCGCTCCTGTCTTTTTTTGAACTTTCCAGAAAGCCCACACAGAGTTTGGATCAACCCTTTCAATGCTAATGTGACGCAAATGTCTCACAGCATTTCCAAATATCTTGTTGGGACTTATGAGTCCCAGAAAACCTTGTGTTTGGGCCAATTCTGCATTATAGTCATAAAAATGACAAGTATATCCAACGGGTAACTCTGATTTATATTACTGTATTCAGCATTGAAAGGGTTAATGCTTTGGGTCTCTTTCGTGCTGTAATTAATTCTGTTTCTTCCATTATATCATGTGAAAATCCCTTAAGAGTCCAAACTTTTGAGCAGCAGTACACGCCACAAAAAAAGTGGATCCAGGCCATCTGTACGACGCCCAGTTTTTTGGTGACATTGACTTTGACCCAATTAGGTCCAAAATTAAATCCGGAAATCCTCGGACCATTGCACACCGTTTCTGAAAATTTCATGTAATTTGATCCGACCGTTTTTGCACTTGACTGCTGACACACATGCTGGCAAACACATGCTATTGAAAAAATTTACTCCTCCGCCACCGCAAATTCAAACGACAAATTGATTGCAAAAACAGTGCTGCAGGCCAAAGCAATGACCTCATAGAGCACCTGTTGATTATAAAAATTTAGGCGCACATGCCGACATGCAGATATTTTTTGTAAAATAATTTAATCATCACGGAGCGTTTTTGCTCTTTGAACAAGTAAAAATGCGCCTCCGGTACACAGGCAGCATGTGATTTCATTCTAAAATCCTTTTCTCGGCACCAAATGATAAGCGCCACCTTTTTGTTCATGCATCTGAAATTAGACAGCGACGGCACAATCAAACCAAAATCTGTCGCCCGGAGACTCAGCAAAACTGCTGATGCGATGCCTTGCACCAGTTAACCAGAACATATTGCCACACTTGCACCAAATGTCCTGCTGCTCGCCAAACTGCCAGTGTGGGTTCACAATGAATTTAATACGAACAAAATTCGCAAGAGCAGTAATTTGAATGAAACATGCATAAATATAAACGTAAATATCTGTGTATGGATCTGAATCATGAATTCACATTCAGAGTGTTACTGCAATCTTGTTTTAGCCTTATACACAATATAAATATTAGGAACTGCCGATAACCTGAGCTCAATGAATTCAAAAAAATAGTAACTAAACATCCCAGTCCCATACACGCGAAATTCCTCCTCCACGTGCACAAGTTCCTAAAAATAAATAAATAAAATATTCGGGAGGAAAAGTATGTCACTGGGGCACGAGGCACTCCCCGGGGTCACATGTTCCCGTTTTTAGCCGCGTGAGGGAGGACAATGCGGCTCACGCGCATGCGCGCCACAGGTTGCGATTCACTCCATGGGATGAGACGGCTTGAGCAAAACCTGGCCGGCTCGGAAACTGCGGCTCAGACCGATACTGATCGCGCAAGTGAGGGTACCCTCACATCGTGTTCCATATTACGGGCATTCATTATTGAATTTGTTCTATTTCACATAAACCTGCATAGGAGCTGTTTGATATGAAGACAGCATCCACGTTTAGCCTGCTAAGAACATCGCAATCCGTTGTGTGCATCTTATTAAAATAGTATTCTTTTGAAGAAAAATGGCGCACATATTGTAAAGTTTATATATATCTCACAAAATTTTAAAGGCTCTTCCGAAAAAGGGAAGTGTAAGGTTGAGAAACCAATCCAATCTTCACCTTTACTGCATGACTCTACTGGACCTGAAGATGACAACTATGGACACGAACAACAATAATACAGGTAATTATTACGACAACAATATTGTTCTGAATGTGCTTCAGTTTTTGAAATGTAATATTGTTTACCACGTTTACAGTAAGTTGGGAAAACGTACCGATTTAAGCGTAGGTACTGGTTTTCAATGGGCACAGCTACTGCTCAAACTAATTACATTGACTAATGTAGCGTACCACACGATCTTATGTTTCGATGCGCTTCAGCTGCTGTATAAACATAAGAACCAGTTCAATGGAATTCGTTGTAATCCTGCGTAAGAAACTGTCTAAGACAAATGAGTTAAACGAGAAGCATGCGATCTCATCGACTGTTGCATCACAAACCAACCTTTATGCTGTCCAAAGAAATGCATGCATTTTCGTTTATTAAAATTAGGCCTGCGAGTAAACATCGCATTTTCATTAAAAGTAAAAAATGGAGCTCTAAAGCGCTTACAATTGTTTGGATTACGAGTAGAATATCCTGCATATTAACCCACATTTGTGTTCCAATTTCGTGATAATATCGTGAGCTCGTTCTGTTATTATAATAAGAATACCCTATTACAGGGGGTACAGATACTAAAATATAGACCGTTTTCTTCCGTTTGGCGCTGATCTTTATAAAGTCTTTTTGATACACTGGTAAGGATGTCGCGGATTGAAAGGCGTTCGAATTCCCAGGCGTTATTAAGTAGGTCAGAAACAGAAGAGTCAGGTGTACAGACAACCCTGATGCACACAGAACTCGTGTTATCGTCTACTTCACATGGACCTCCAAGCCTAGCCATGTGCGTTTTGTTTTCATTCAGCTGTTCTCTCCCATTTCATTGGTAGAGCGCTGCCTCATTACATAATTGTCGTCACCAAACCAACCCTCCTCCACCAAGCCCACTGTTGACGCAGAGAAGGGTGCCATGTGCGCTCAGCGATTGGATAGTTACTGGGGTAATGTTGCGACGTTGCGAAGGACATAACACATTCCCCGTGTTCATTAGAAAAGTGGGGCAAGGGTTTAATCTTGGCGTAACAAGCTCAATATCGAGCACATTTACGATGGTAAATTAAGACATGGTATTACATCTGTAGGCAGAACATTTTTAGAATGCATACTGAATTATTAATAAAAAAAAAAAAAAACTGAATATACATCTACTCTGAAATTCCGTCATAAGCCGCGATAAAATCTCGAGCAAAACTATTCCTCGATGAAGTCGGTAGACTGCCCCGAAAATTGTTAAATTCCACTGTACCTCAGTAACCTACTACACTAGAGTGGCAGAAGGGAATGCGTGAATGTAAGAATCAGTGGGCGTGCGCTGTGGGTGTGTCGGGAACAAGCCAGTCTCGTTGAGGAACCTGTGGTCTGCGGCGCACGTGGAGCGGGGGCGTGATTCACGACTATGCACATCCCCCTCAACCCACACAGGCGCTGACACGAGTTTCTGTCTGGTTGTTTTTCTCAGCGAACAATCAAACATCTCACATTTGATTGGTCCAGCCGATACAGTTGAATGATAAGGACGGGGGAAAAAAATATAGTCTTCTACCGAAAGGAAAACAAATTAAATTGAACAATGATCAACTTCATTCGGAGAATGAACACCCAGTCACACGGAAGTCATTGCTTTTCATAAAAAGTGGCTTTTCAAGTTAATTTACAACAGAAAGCAGGCGGCTGAGTTTTGAATTTGTAGTCATATCGCGCAGTTGGAGTCAATCCAAGGGGGAATCAGTTCCAAGAAATGCAAATTATCCGTGCGGACGTCTTTTAAACGACTCAAGTTTAGGAAAAAACATCCTACATCATGCAATTAAAAAACGCCCTTTGTTTTCAGTCAAGATATTGCGACCATTTAACTTCAAAGATGAGGTTTCTTTTATGAAGATAAATGTTATTTAAGGATAATTTAAAAAAAAAAAAACGCACAATGAAACATTGACTTTGCATTGCAAACATTGCAGCGTCTCCTGTACAGAGATTCGGTGCGTGTATTTCATCAAGAGTAAGGGGCTTGGGCTTCTGCACGTGGAGCTGTTGTGGTTACACCTGACACAGTGCCCTTATGACCTTTTGTTCTAGTACAAAGTTATGTAATCTTGCCAAGTGCCGAATGTTAGAATGGGCTGGGCCTGGAACAGGGCAAACAGACTTATCTTTTACTCCTTGAAATTCATGTTTAGCTTTTTTATTTTGAGGAATACAAATGGAAATGACTGTATTGCTGTGTGTATAAATTGAAGCCTTATCCAAATTAAAAAATGAACAAACATCAGGAAAAAAAATATCACGACTGGAGACCTTAAAAGATGCAAGGAGAAGGAAAGGTTATCGGATTTTGAAAAACGTGCTGAATGGAGCAGAGTTCACGCCAACTAAACTTACCCACCTGTATATTCCGAGTTAGGTGGGGGGCGTTTAATGGTTACTGAAGGCATGTTTGCGGAGACATGACCTTGCCCGTTTGGCGTGTCAAGCATCGAGCAGAACATGTGCCTCTAATCGGGGATCAGCTGCCACTGCTTAGTGTGTCCTTGCAGACTCGGCGCAGCTTTCGCCCTTGACCTTCAGGGGCAGAGTGTGTATTCTCAGTGCAAGGCACTTACTGCACTGTTGGGTTATAGACAGACATGCATTCATTTGCATCATTAATTAATTACTGCATGAAAGCCAGCCTATGCCTGGTCTTCATATTGACACCTTACTGCCCATTTCATATATTGGTATCTTTCCAAGTCCAGACAATGAAGTATGGCGAGTGTAAGGAAACAATAAATAACTTCTGCTCTGCCACTGACAGCTTGCGCGACTTATTTAAATGGAACTCTATGACCCACAATTACGGAAAGGAATGGGGGCCGCCTTGAGACCCCCTTAGGGACTTCACAGGCTCATTTCCTAGAACTTGAGTTTTCCCAGCCAACCGTTTCTAGAAAGTCAGATTTGGTTGCGCAACCTCCACCCCCCCGCCCTCATCCTTCCCTCTCTCTCTCGGCTCATGTACTCGCTGTTTTACCACTTGTGTTTTCCAGCACTTTGGTTGCCAAGGCACCCGTAGCAGAGAATAACGCACGCCTGCAATTCACCCAGTGCAGGGAGCAGGGAGCCAGTCACTGCTTTCGCTACACATGCAACCACCTCCCAGATTTAGGTGGTAACTCCAGCAGGGGGGGTTCAGATTAAATCCCACCAAGCAAAACATTTATTTCCTTTTCCATTTCAACACCAAAATCTCTCATGGAATCCGCAACTCATTCAATTGGACTGTAGTGGAGATCTTCTGTTGAGGTTGAGAAGCCCTTGGACAATTTTTCTGAGCAACATAAAAGTTTGACCAAAGATGATGTTTAAATATTGTCAATGAAGTCTTGGTTCTGCCATTGCATTGCCCTACATTTGCAGTTTAATAAGTTGACCTTTGCTTTTCGCCACCAGGGGGCGTGATCTCCTACATTGGCTCGTGCGGCGGCTCGCCAAACCGCACCAGCCCCGTGTCCATGTACAGCGAGAACTCCAACAGCAGCTTCCAGTCGCTGGCGTACTCCCAGCCTTCTTTTGGCTCCTCCTTCCCGCCCTCTCCCAACGGCTCCCACGACTCCTCCCGGGTGTACCCCAGCAGCTCCAGCTCCAGCTCCAGCTCCGGATCCGGAGAGGACGGATCCAGCTCTTCCAGCTCTGGGGGATCCCCGCGTGGTCGGGATGAAGTCGCAAGCTCCCGCTCCTCTCCCAGCAAATCGGTTGCCAGCCTCACAAGTAAGCAAGATCCATCTCCTTGACACAAAATTGGGTGTAACCCTTGAATAAACAAGCACGTGAATTCAAAGTTGTCTCGGTTTCTAAAGATGACAATCAATACTGGGCCAGTGGTTCTCAACCCGGTTCCTGGAGACTTTCAGCTGTGCTGTAGGCTTTCATTTCAACCCTAATCTGACACTCCTGATGCTACAAATCGACTGCCAGCTGTTGAATAGGGTAGAAATGCAAAAAGATGGTTGCTGCAGATATACGTTGGCAAACCACTGAACTATATCCACAGTACAATCCGCGAGGGTGTACCATGGACGTACCCATGAGTATAATTTAACAAGGTGGATTTGACCATTTGGATACAGACATGTTGGCACCAGTCATAACACTTGAGGGGGAAAAAAATATTAATCTCCAACTTGCTTCTGCCTTTCAGAGCTGAACGGGATGGTGCTCCTGTGCAAGGTGTGTGGGGACGTGGCCTCAGGATTCCACTATGGAGTGCATGCCTGTGAGGGGTGCAAGGTAAGCCAGGCTTTCCCTCCCATCGCTGCACTCCGTACCATGTGCTGTGGAACTTCAAGGCTAACGCTAACACACTCCTCGTGGAACCGCAGGGCTTCTTCCGCCGAAGCATTCAGCAGAACATCCAGTACAAGAAGTGCCTGAAGAACGAGACCTGCACCATCATGCGGATCAACCGGAACCGCTGCCAGCAGTGCCGCTTCAAGAAATGCCTGTCCGTGGGAATGTCTCGCGACGGTGAGTGGAAAAAAAAAAAAAAAAAAATGCGACCGCCGGCGGTTCCCTACCTGGAGCCTCAACGAAAAGTTGTCATGTTTCGGTGGGTCCCTTGAAGGCCAAAATTTGACGTCTTGTTTCCTGCGCCCTCTTCTCTCCCCCAGCTGTCCGCTTTGGCCGCATCCCGAAGCGCGAAAAGCAGCGCATGCTGGCCGAGATGCAGAGTGCCATGAACAACATGGTGAACAACCAGCTGCAGAGCGAGTTCCAGCTCGCCAGCCTCACGTCTTCGTCCTCGTCCTCCTCTCCCCCAACCCTGGCCCTCGCTCCTCAGGCTCCCCTGCTAGCCCCAGCCCAACCCATCGCTCCACCCCCATCTCCCCCTGGCCCGGTGGCAGTCACCCCGCCGCCCCCTATGGCCCGCAGCCCACCGCCACCCGTCCCCTCCCCACCGCTGTGCCCAAGCCCTGGCGTGGACACCACCATCTCCGCCATCACCAGGGCGCACCGAGAAACCTTCGTCTATGCACACGACAAGCTGGGCCTTGGCATACGCTTGCACAATGGCGGCGAGCTGGATAACTGGGAGGCCAACCGCTGCTCTAATGGATACCACCTCAATGGCCTCAACACCATCTACCACCATGACAACCACGTGCCAATGCACAACGGCCTGGAAGCCCAGCCACATAATGTTTGCCATCTGCCACCGGCAACCATCAACGGGCACCACCAAGGCTTCTCCCACCAGAACAACGGCCATCGTCTCTGCCAAAATAGTAATCTATTCGGGAGCCAGCATGGTCTGGAGCACGGTGGCACACAACAGAGCCAGAACTGCCCTTGGAAGAACCACAAGGACATCTTGCTGGTAAGTGAAGTAGGATGGTAGCAATCACTTGACATTGACCAGTTTGCACAAATGTGAACCCCGAGAGTACTGCGGTACCTCAAAGGAATTATACCCAACTTGCGGCAGAAGGTTAAGACACTTCTGACACCTCTTCCCCTCTCTGCACAGGCCTGTCCCATGAACATGCATCCTCATTCGGACCCAAAGATGTCGCCCCAGGAGATCTGGGAGGACTTTTCCCTCAGCTTCACGCCGGCGGTGCGCGAGGTGGTGGAGTTCGCCAAGCACATCCCAGGATTCAGCGAACTCTCCCAGCACGACCAGGTTACTCTGCTCAAGGCTGGCACCTTCGAGGTAGGCTTCCACCAACAAAGCTCAGCTTAACCCTTTGAGCGCCATAGGCAACAATAGTTGCCCAATGGTGTAAGATATCAAAACCAGATGCTGTTGAAAACCTATCATGTGGCAACTTGTTTAAAACAGCTCCGGAGCTCTTTTAAACAAGTCGCCACATGATAAGTTTTCAGCAGCTCAGGATAACTACATTTTCAATTTGTTGAAAATTTCTTCAGTGCTCAAAGGGTTAAACCACCTCTAATTCACTACTACTCTGCGAAAAAAGCCGCTAAACGTTCCCAAGTCAACAGGGCACACCGGTATAAATGACAAACCAAATATGTTATCTACCAAAAAAGCTCTTTGGGTTCCGGTATGAGCCCTCAACTCTTCCATTCCCCCCTCCACCCTTGCAGGTGCTGATGGTCCGCTTCGCCTCCTTGTTCAACGTGAAGGAAAAGACGGTGACCTTCATTTCTGGCACGACCTACAGCCTGGAGGCGCTGCACAGCATGGGAATGGGCGACCTGCTGGGCACCATGTTCGACTTCAGCGAGAAGCTCAACGCCCTGGAGCTGTCGGCTGAGGAACTGGGCCTCTTCACAGCAGTTGTGCTGGTTTCTGCAGGTGAGGGAGAGCTGCCAAGGAGTACAGGGTTTGTTCTATTGATACAGGGACAATCGACACACAAGCCACACCAACAGCCACTTCCATCATTCATTTGGGCTCAATAAAATTAGTTCTTTAAATAAGATTATGGAGAGGGGAAAAAAAAAAATCAATGAATCTTTAATAAGCAGTGCAGCCTGGAATTACATGGACAGCAACACAATTTTTGCTTTTTGAGGATAAATTAAAATCAGCCAGCTTTAATTTTTGGACTATAGCACCAATATTGTGTTATCACGCAAGTATCGGAGCCCATACGCGGTCGCTGTCCAAATGCATATGGAGCGCCACGTAGATTAGGATGTGTGCGTTTTTATTTGCTTTACCCAATGCAAATATTCTAGATGTGCAAACTTGAAGCCAACATCTCCTCCCTCTCTGCTCCCTTGACAGATCGTTCCGGAATCGAAAACGTGAATTCGGTTGAGCTGCTGCAGGAGAGTCTCATCAGAGCTCTGCGCTCTCTGGTCAGCAAGAACGCTCCCTCCGACACCTCGCGCTTCACCAAGCTCCTGCTGAAGCTGCCGGACCTCCGCACGCTGAACAACATGCACTCAGAGAAGCTGCTGTCCTTCCGCATTGACGTGTGAACTCGCGACGGTCACCTGCCGCTGCTGGCTTCCCTGCCCCGCCCCAGGGTAGGGCAGAGGGGGAAGAGAGGTGGGAGGGAGATGGGACTGGCCGTCGCCCCACCTCTCGAGGGTTCCACCTCCTTGTTAAATAATCTGCGCACTGTCCCGTCGTAGGGACGAGACTCAAGGTCCAGCGCATTAGTGCTTCAAGCGGGTGGGACTCATGAGTTTTGGTTGGAGGGAACATCGTGGCCGAGAAGTTGACGCCAGAAGGACAGCAAAACCGGCGCATGCCAGGGCTGGCCCGATTCACGCCAACCAACCAGCGGGCTGGCTGACGTCCCACTTAACCAAACTTCTTTGGCCAGGCCGAACTCCTGAGAACCACCTCAGAGGCACTGCAAAGACTCTAAAAGGTCCTCATGAAGGTGTAAAAGTGGGTCTAGGTTCAGGGACTAATCTGCCAGGGGTAACATTAGCCACAAACCAGACAAGGTGCTAAGATCCATGTTCATGACTGCTAGTCACCAGACAAGATGTCCCACTTCCTTCCAATGACAGAGAGCACTCCTACACAGCCAAGAAAAGCCAACACCAGGGTATAACTCAAAAACACTTGTGGGTCCCAATCCTTCCAAGCTCCAGCTATATGCTTACATACTTTATATTTTATGAATGAATACTATCCATTACTGTCAAGTTATGTAGAATATTGCACATACCTGTTCATGTACATAGAAAACCTACAACTTTGTACATATGTAAATACCTATAAATATATAAATATTTGCAGTGTTTGAAAGTTGTGTATTTTTGTTAAAACGGAAAGCTCAAGGTACAATGTTTGTGTGGGGGGATGCAAATATATACATGTATAAATATATATATGAAAAAAATCAATTTGGTGCACATATATAAACACTATATTTTCATGTGTTCTCTATACTGTAAAGGCATTACAAATTTTGATTCATTGTATATTCTAATGCAACTTTAGTTTTTTTTTTTTTTTTTTTCCTGCCCACTCTTGGGTGTCAGTGGGGTTCTTTCGACGATCCCAATCAGGACAGATTTCTTGAGGTCTCCTGTTCGTTCTCTCTTCAGGCAGACCTCACTCACAGTGCATGCAGTTATGTTGGGTCCCCCCACCCCATGCAGCTCTAATGTATAGAGGTCTGGTTCAGGTGCTTCATCGATATGACTGATCACTGCTCTCCAGTTATCGCCCAATATGCATTTGTCCACTGTGCGCAGGGGTATACTAGACTCTGCAGCAGAAAGGACACACGGGACTCACTGGAGAGACCGGCTCATTTGCCAGATTGCTGCAAAGCAGGCCTTCAGCTGGCCTTACAAAGAACTTGAGTCCTCAAGAGCATCTCCAACGGACAGAAAACCCATGTACTGAAAACACCACTTCATTAATGCAAACCCCCCCCCAGTAATACCTGTTCAAATACAAAACATGAAATGCCTGAAATAAACTTATGTATCACTACAAAATGCTGTTTTTGTTTCCTTGCAAAACACAATGAAATTCCTGGATAGGAAATTGCAGAAATCAAAAAAAAATAAATAAATAAATAAATTGAAGAAACTTCACAAATTTCTAATCAATGAAACACCAGGAAATGAATTAGCTGGCAGAAGGGGCTACAGCTAAAGCTACATTTGTACCATGGTTATAGCCCCAACACTAACACACTCCAGACTAGTGCCCAAAACAACTGACACATAATTAATCTATATGGGCATATTTTAATATACATGTATAGTTGCTTCCAAAATCTAATTTAGATGCAGTTTGAAAAATTCTCTCTCTGAATTACACTCAAAAATACATGATAATTACTGACCAACAAAAGAAACACAAGTTAATTTAAGACTGACCAGAATCGTGTGAGTGTAATTATAAAAATCTCATTAGCGCATGCACACTTGCGCTCATTTCTTCAAACATTTTTTTGTTTTGCGGTCCCTTCGACTAGATGACCGTGCCAGTACGTAAACCAATTTGTTTACTCCCATCTCTTTTGTTGCTCAGTATGCAGAACAGCATTTTTATCTTCCCTGCCTATAAATGTCATTCTCCTTTTGAAATCCATATGGACAAAGTACAGAAGGGGGGCGGTGAAATTTGATACCTGAAATCCTGTTTGTAGTACCTACACAGCATGTACTCCATACATACTACGAGGGTGAAATAAGGACAGGAGATCTGTCAGGAGCCGTTATGTCAGAGAACAGAACTAGAAACTGGGCCAGGGAGGGACATAATGGGATACCGATCTTTTGTGAGTTTTTCACCCCCACAAAATTTTAAGTCAGTGTTCTAGAACCCCAGCGTTTTCCATCACATCATATTACAATGGCGATCGTTGGCACAGCGTCAGTCTATTCAGCTAAGAGCAATCTATTCACAGTCGCGATATTTCACCTTAAGTGGCACAGCTTTCGAAATTGGATCAAATGCCAACTGCCAACCTCAAACAACCCCCACTTTCGGCCCATAAACAACACCTACAGGACTAATGCTGCAACACGGAAAATTTATCTCAACACAAGGAGGCTCCGGCAAGCTATGCAGTCAGATTCAAAACCTAACAATGGTTATCCAACAATAAAATGAAGAAAACTGTATCAGTCCTTCTGTGTCTATCCATTTTTCTCCACAATCGGTCAGCCAATCAAACTGAAACACGTGGGTATTGAGCATTGCCATACGGAGGGACTGATGAAGCTAATTTTCCAATTTGAAGCTGCTTACAAGCAAAGCTAAGGTGGTGACGAGCGAGTTTGAGCAAAGCTGTGACATACGCATCCCCGGAGTTCTCCTTGACATCGCGGCAGGCACAGACTTCGGAGTCTTGGGCTGGCGGTTTTAGAATTATAAAGCTGCAAGGCGGAAAGTGTGATGACACAGACAGGAAGAACAAGACGACAGAGTCATCACTATCCCCCGCCACAATCAAGGGCCATCACTGTCAATAAATATGCTTCGACATCCATTTTCAAACTCAATGTAGATCATGACCAGTTTATTAAGCGTATAAAATTTGACCCATGTAACGGTCACAGTTTTCAGGGAAACTTGTCTCCATTGAAAGTGTGACAGACAGACGGACGGAAGAAAGGACAGTTGGACAGATGAAACTCAATCCTGTCCCCCGCAACAGTTCGTGGTGGGAGGTAAAAAAAAAAAAAAAACAAAAAAAACTGCTGAATCCAAAAAATTAAAGAGAGGCTGAAATTAGCCCCATTCCCTCCCTCCCAGGGCAGGACCTGCTCTCAGCATCGAGTGAGATCCTCCTCAGGGGAGGAACAGTGTCCTGAAAAGCTGAGAAAGGCACTGCAGCAGAATCTGTACTAAACACAGCACATGGGAATAAGTGGGTCAAAACTACTCTTATAACCAACCACTTCTTCGAATCCCCATTGGTCCCACCAAATAAAGTTCCTGTAAGCGAAAGGGCCAATAGGAGAAAGGCCCATGTCCCAACTCAAGCAAACTGAAGAGTGAGCTTCACCCCAAGTGACTCGCAGCTCAATTCAGATGTTACAGCGCTTCAGGCTGATTATCCCAGTACATTACACTCCATCAGGAATAAAGCGACAGCGGCGGTAGGATTAACTTTTAAAACTCTTAATGTCAAAGGCCGTCTTCGCCGTGAAGTGCAGCCAAGCACACCTGGCAGATGTTTAATGAAAATTCACAATACTGAGGTGAGTATGCCAATTTTCCTCGAAAGCTCTTGATTGCAGTTTCACAATAAGACAACAAGAAAACTGGGGACGCCGGCTCACCAACTTGACGCACTTCCAGGAGATAACGTCAGCTCTGCAGAATGGCTGCTCTATGATAGCTAAAACTAAGCTAAACATGGCCAATCATCAAAGTAAATAATTTACCCATCACACATAATTGATCATTATGCAATTCAGAAATAATTCACATTAATACTCTGAAACAGCACAGGTTAATGCTTGATACTTGGATTTCAATTCATTTTAAAACTTAGAATTCAATTATATTCTAAAGCAGTGGCAACCTGATATTTGGGTTCAGCTGTATTCTCTACACAGTTTCAAGAGTTCAATATTTCTATACTTCATTTTTATTACTTTTTAACCGTTTTTTTTTTTTTTTAAGCAAAGGAACATCTTGCGTTACGCATCGGCAGTCGAACCATACCAAAGCTTTGGGTAGTGACATGAGGTTAATATGCAGCTTCATATGACCCAGATGGTCTTCAATTTAGAAAAGAGCTGTGTCACCAGAGTTTGAGACAGGAAAAAAAAAAAAAAAAAAAAAAACGTGCATGTATTGGAACAGAGGAAAAAGCAAATGCATGTCCTGTATTACAAAGGTTAATCGAGTAAAAGGTGCATTAAAATAACTGAAGTAATTCTGAAGATTTTCCACCATAAAAATTCGCATTGCGGTTCTACACATTGGTTTGCAGATCTCCACTAAAATAATTTGAAGATTTTAATTTGCCTCCCCTGTCTATAATAAGAATTTGTATAAATACATGCGGGACGCATCTCTTTAAGCGGCCATTTTGAAGCCACGTGACTACAATAGCGACACTGAACGCAGTGGTAAGGCTTAGTGCTCAATGGCTGTAAAGCTAGGGGGAACTATTTTCATCTGTGCTACTGGCAGCAATACCAGTGAAACGGGTACCAGAGAGTGCTCGCCTTGACCAGAGAAAAATTATTGCTTTTACCTACAACTACTACGGGGATCATTTATGTTCTTTAACAGAGGTGACCAGATTCAGGGGAGCAGGAAAGACTGAAAGAATATGATTCAGACCCATGGAAAAACCAGAGGGATCAGGAGAGGAACAAAGCCATGGCGAAAGCTCCAGTGAAGGAGCACACACCGCGGATTTACACCCAAGCTGCCCGTTTGCCTCAAGAAGGGAGATTGAATAAACATAGCGAGCATAAATGGATTCGCAAAACTTCTCTCTGCTAACTTTAGTATGAGCAGCAGATACACCCATGTTGTGAATCAGCCGAGTTAGCAAGCTTTTAACAAATCTGCAATGTCTGCTCAAAAACATCAATGTTTTAACTTTAACAAAAAACTACGGTAACGTTCAGTTACAGTTAGTACGTCAGCAAGCCTGACTGGAGGGAATTGCAGTCTTTGAAAAAGTGCACAATAGCTAGCTGCTGTACTTCGCACGTTAAATTTACAGCAAGTGGAGGAACAATAGTTTTTAATCATTTCATTCTGCCCAGAATAATGCTTTTCATATAAAACTAAGCAACCCAACTTACCTTTGAATCAGGGACTGACTTTTCTCTAAATCAATCATGGTCTTGAGCTACTTCTGTTATAGAAAGATCTTCTACAACCAAAGATAGTCACGCAATTTGTCGCATTACCATGAAGAATGCGTATGGTACTCCTTTTCTCATGAAGGCAGCAGGGGGGAATTGCTACATACACACTTAGGACCAACAGCCATTTTCGCAACACTGCAACATCATACAAATTCACAGAAAGTTGCTCAATTCACCTTGAGATGGACAACAGCACAGAGTAAAACCGAAAACAGCTCCGTGTTCTTCAGTCGATGCTGTAGATTTGGAGTTCTGCATTTCAATTTGTGTAGTAATCCAGCCAACTCAGAAATCGCGCTTTTTGAAACAGGTCTTGGGATTGTGTCGGTTAATCAAACCGTAAACGGACCATCTGATGGCAAGGAACAGACGTACCAGAAGATGCAGAAACCAGCCATACAGGAAAACAAAGAATGACTGACTACTCTCTTTAGCTCACTGTCAGATGCCAAGAGATTGAGAGGGCAATGTGAAAAGCAGGCTTGTCAGACAGCATGATGACTTGCAGTGCACGGTCAGGTAACAGACTCAAACACATACAGCACTCAAACTCTTTATGGAACAATTTCATATCAAAATCACTCATAGGGTAATGCAGAGAAGTGCAGGAAAAATACAGAGTATGTACAGCAGATTAACAAACAGATCATACACATTCCTAAAAAATTCAATTTTTCTTGCTGCCATTGCGGTCAACTTTAAGGAAAAAAAAAAAAGTTCACATATGGGGAGGTGGGCTTTTATAGATACAGGTTGGTAGGATTTTATAAATACAGATGGATGAGATTTTATACATACAGGTGGATAGCATTTATACATAGAGTAAGGAGGGGTTTTATATTGTTAAGTGGGTGGAGTTTTATACTGCCAGGTGTATGGGGTTCATACACAAAGTTCGATGAGGTGTTATACTGACAGGTATATGGGGTTTATACATGAGGGTTGGAGAGGTTTATACTGATAGGTGGGTGGGGTTTATACATACAGGCGGGTGGCGTTTTTGTCAGTCTGACGCAGACAGGAACTCAAAAGTCCGGGCAGTACGTGAGGAACTCCAGCCAGTCCGTGAGTGAGGGATTTGCCTGGGGGGGCTGGAGACACAAAATGCACTATGACTGTACTCTCAACACACACGCGCGCATACACGCGCGCACACACACGCACACACGCACGCATTCCACCACTCCGAAGAAAGTCATACGTTCAGTCAACGAGAATCCTTCCTCATCTCATACGTTACTGGCCAAACTTCCACCAAGACAACAGCATTTAAAGCTACAGCACTCAACACTCGTACCACTGTCACAGCAAGGCCAAGAGGGATGGATAAAGCCTTGGTACAGTGCGCTACAGCCAATACAGCTTAATTACAATCCAATTTCATTGAACTGTAGCAGAAGCTCAGCACAGTACAAAGCAATATTCATTGATTCGAATGATCGCTGCAGCATTATGCTAAATCAACATCCTTTGTGAATCAAGCGGTTAGGAAAACCTTCCACAGTTCAACAAGCAATAAATGCAGACTGGAGGAAAGAGGCATGTTTTTGTAACATTTCCATGAGCAAAACTTGAACAAGAGAACACTAGTCTGAACTCCTTGACCCTCTGAAGCGAAGAGACTCCACAGAGAGTCATGCCAAAGTGCTATTCTTGGGCAAATCAATGTAACACAGCACAAGTCAATGGTTCACTCTATGCCCACGGGAGCACAGTTGACTGCAGTCATTTTAGTTCAGTAGCTGGCCTCCGAGATGCTCTCAAAAGAACAGAAATCTCTGCCCATCCTGAGTAATATTCAGGACTGACAGGACACACTGACGGTCATCAGCTGATACCTGAGGGGTGGAAGACATGAGCACAAATTTGGATCAGGCAACACCAGCTTAAGAAGGACAGAAATGGAATCGATGTTTCTCTCCCCTCTGCTGCATCTCAATAATACCAACCAGTGCAACATCAGTGTTTCCCACAGAATTTTTGGAGCCTATGGGGGCACATGTGTGGTGGCAGACTGATGTCTGGAGGGGGTAATTCTCATGTTGATCAGCGTGGGGGGGGATTGCGCATATTGCGCGTCTTCCGGTATCTTTCCAATGTTTTCGTTTTTTCTCTCTTTTTTTTTTTTTTTAAATGTGCGCATGTAATCTCAACACGTGGCATTTGCGCATATTGAGACAATGGCGGGGTAAATTAGACTATGGCGAGCCGCCATAGTCTCGTCAATGTGTGGGAAACACTGAACATGAACCATGCAGCTAATACACTCCCAGTTCCTCGGAAGAACCTCCTTGAGGCAACATGACTCATTCGAAAAATGGCTGCTAAACCAGAAGAGCATTTGTTTCTTCAGCCCAAGGGTAACCAGCTCTGTTCCTGGAGATCTATCATCCCGTAGCTCCTCACACAAACCTGTACAAAGCACATTTCAGTTAACAGACATAGATCTGGTCGAGCTGAACATTAGTGGAGCCAAAAGTGCCAAATCATGGTTGGAACGAAAACCCCAGGGGCTGACAGTTGGAATGAGAGCCTGAAGTTGATCGAACCTCTGGTACAGGGTTGGTTAGTCGCTGGTTTGGGGTACCCACCTCCACGGAATCGATGTTGACGGGACCCTTCTCACCGCGGACAGACACCAGAGAGACGCAGCCCCTGGAGGGGTAGCCCTCTGCCACACACAGGTGGCACACCACCGAGGCCGACTTCAGGAACACCAGCAGTCTCTGATCCGGCCGCCAGTCTATGGCGAACCTGCGGAAGAAAAGGACAGACTGTTTAAGCCCTTTGCAGTGAAAACAAACATTGCCAATTTTTCCTGTTGCGCATGAGCCTATTAAAGGTTTTATAACTCCGTTTATTGTGTCACAGTGACTGCTGAAAATTATTCCACTGAAGCAACTCAATTACGGAATTATTTTGCGATTAAATTTTGGAATTTACAGACGCCGGCGTCTATATCTGCACAAAGGTTAAACCTGCTAATGAAAAGGACAGACAGGTTACGCCAGCAGAAGAATGGGACAGACGGGTTAAACCTGCAGACGAAAAAGACAAACAGGTGAATTCTCAGAAAAAGGACCTATGAAACCCGAGGACAAAAAGGACAGATTAGTCCAAGACACAAATATGAAAAGAGAGAGAAATCAGCAGACAAAAAAAAAAAAAAAGATATTGAACAAAGCTAAATTACACAGATAAAATGGAGAGAGAAATTAGACATTCACACTAAAAGGACAGAAACAATAATCCTGCAGGAAATAAGACAGATTAAACCCAAAAAAGGAACACAGATCAATGCCAGACAGTAAAAGACAAGATAAAGTAGAAACTAACATACAAAAGGTCTAGCCTGCAGACAGAAGGGGCCGATTAAACTAGCAGATAGAAAAATGGAGAGAGAAGACTGCACATGAAAAAGATGAGGTCTGGTCTGGTAAAGAGAGCTGGTACATGTGAAAAGGATGAGATCCGGTAAAGAGAGCTGGTACATGTGAAAAGGATGAGGTCCAGTAAAGAGAGCTGGTACATGTGAAAAGGATGAGGTCCAGTAAAGAGAGCTGGTACATGTGAAAAGGATGAGGTCTGGTAAAGAGAGTGGGGCATGTGAAAAGGATGAGGTCCGGTAAAGAGAGCTGGTACATGTGGAAAGGATGAGATCCGGTAAAGAGAGCGGGGCATGTGAAAAGGATGAGATCCGGTAAAGAGAGCTGTCACATGTGGAAAGGATGAGGTCCGGTAAAGAGAGCTGTCACATGTGAAAAGGATGAGGTCCGGTAAAGAGAGCTGTCACATGTGAAAAGGATGAGGTCCGGTAAAGAGAGCTGTCACATGTGAAAAGGATGAGGTCCGGTAAAGAGAGCTGTCACATGTGAAAAGGATGAGGTCCGGTAAAGAGAGCTGTCACATGTGAAAAGGATGAGGTCCGGTAAAGAGAGCTGTCACATGTGAAAAGGATGAGGTCCGGTAAAGAGAGCTGTCACATGTGAAAAGGATGAGGTCCGGTAAAGAGAGCTGTCACATGTGAAAAGGATGAGGTCCGGTAAAGAGAGCTGGTGCATGTGAAAAGGATGAGGTCCGGTAAAGAGAGTTGGTACATGTGAAAAGGATGAGATCCGGTAAAGAGAGCTGTCACATGTGAAAAGGATGAGGTCCGGTAAAGAGAGCTGTTGCATGTGAAAAGGATGAGGTCCGGTAAAGAGAGCTGGGATATGTGAAAAGGATGAGGTCCGGTAAAGAGAGCTGTTGCATGTGAAAAGGAAGGAGGTCCGGTAAAGAGAGCTGATACATGTGAAAAGGATGAGGTCCGGTAAAGAGAGCTGGGATATGTGAAAAGGATGAGGTCCGGTAAAGAGAGCTGTCACATGTGAAAAGGATGCGGTCCGGTAAAGAGAGCTGATACATGTGAAAAGGATGAGATCCGATAAAGAGAGCTGGTACATGTGAAAAGGATGAGGTCCGGTAAAGAGAGCTGTTGCATGTGAAAAGGATGAGGTCCGGTAAAGAGAGCTGGTACATGTGAAAAGGATGAGGTCCGGTAAAGAGAGCTGTTGCATGTGAAAAGGATGAGGTCCGGTAAAGAGAGCTGATACATGTGAAAAGGATGAGATCCGATGAAGAGAGCTGGTACATGTGAAAAGGATGAGGTCCGGTAAAGAGAGCTGTTGCATGTGAAAAGGATGAGGTCCGGTAAAGAGAGCTGGTACATGTGAAAAGGATGAGATCTGGTAAAGAGAGCTGATACATGCGAAAAGGATGAGATCCGGTAAAGAGAGCTGTTGCATGTGGAAAGGATGAGGTCCGGTAAAGAGAGCTGGTACATGTGAAAAGGATGAGGTCCGGTAAAGAGAGCTGGTGCATGTGAAAAGGATGAGGTCCGGTAAAGAGAGCTGGTGCATGTGAAAAGGATGAGGTCCGGTAAAGAGAGCCGGTGCATGTGAAAAGGATGAGGTCCGGTAAAGAGAGCCGGTGCACGTGAAAAGGATGAGGTCCGGTAAAGAGAGCCGGTGCATGTGAAAAGGATGAGGTCCGGTAAAGAGAGCCGGTGCATGTGAAAAGGATGAGGTCCGGTAAAGAGAGCTGGTGCATGTGAAAAGGATGAGGTCCGGTAAAGAGAGCTGGTGCATGTGAAAAGGATGAGGTCCGATAAAGAGAGCCGGTGCATGTGAAAAGGCTGAGGTCCGGTAAAGAGAGCTGGTGCATGGGAAAAGGATGAGATCCGGTAAAGAAGCTGGTACATGTGAAAAGGATGAGGTCCGGTAAAGAGAGCTGGGCATGTGAAAAGGATGAGGTCCAGTAAAGAGAGCCTGTACATGAGAGGACAGAGAGATTAAACCTGAAGATAAAGAGGATAATGAGGAAAAACACAGATTAAACAGAGAGATAAAGAGTGAAAGACTCAAAGATAAAACCTAAAAGACAAAAGACAAGAAGCTTAAGGGCGACTGCTGGACTGAATTTGGGTTTAACCACATTATACTGAGAACTTCTGCAGAAACTACATTACCTGGAGTGGATATCCTGGATCTCTGCCAGCATTTCCCCTTGGCTGAGGTACTGCTGCGTGATTTCCTGCAGACTGACGCTCACCTGGGACAGGGGACCCTGCGACGCCACATCCAGGCTACCTGCAGCATCCTGGGACTGCGGAGACAGAGGAAAGGAGAGAGAGAGGGAGGGAGGGACGAACGCAGGAATAAAAGTACTATTATCACCGGTGAACTCACAAGGAAGGATGAGCACGAGTACCAGTGTTAGGATATTTTAGGATCTGTTCTTGAATACCAAGATGTGATTTTACAAGTTAGGAAAAATACCTGCATGTTACACATTAGGGGGAAAGCCTGGGTGTCAGTGCATCTCAGGACATGGCAGAAAAACCATCTGGATGTTAGTATATGTTAGGATAAGTTCCTCAATACCAAGATGCGATTTTAAAACTTAAATGTGACACTTACATGTCACTCATTAGAACAAGTGGGTAGATTGAGGCAAGTCTCAGGACATGCCAAGACAAGTGCCTGGATGTTAGGCAAGTTCCTGAAAGCCAAGATGCCATGAAAGTTAGGAAAATGTTATGAGCTAGGAAGCACAAGACTCAGGATCTCAGAACATGCTAGGATAAGTGCCTAGAGGATAGGATGTGTAAGGATAAGTGTCTGGTTAATAGGAATAGCAAGAATGAGAACTTGGTTGTTTGCATATATCAGGATCAGGAGGCAAATGTTAAGATGCGTTAGGACAAGTGCCCGAGTGATACAATATGCTCACACGAACACCTGGATGTTTGTAAAAGTTCGGACGGATGTATTGGTCATTAGTATGTGTTACGGTGAGTATCTGGATGTTAGGATGAGTTGGGACACGTTCTTGCATGTTAAGGTGCATTAGCATGAGTGCCTGATTGTAAGGTTATGTTAGCACTGGTATGTTGAATGTTATGATAATTACCTGGATGTTAAAGAAGCCGTCCGAGGTCCAGGTGAGGGACAGGGACAGGGGCTTTAGGCTGGTCAGGTCAGGGCGGTGCACTTGGGGGATCAGCTCCAGGCTGAGCTCCTGCGGCCCCAGCCAGAGCAGCTTGTAGCCAGTCGGACCCAGCGTGGCCTCCAGAGACTGCTGGCGCCTGAGAGGAGAGGGGATCCACAATGAATCCTTCAAAACAACACATTCTCATCCCGGACTCGTCATATATTGATGCTACCTGAGCATGCGTCGATATACGAGGCAGAAGGAAGCTTTTGGCGTCATTATTTGAGGGTTAGGGTTAAGGTTCGGGTTAGGGGTTAGGGGGTAGGGTTAGTTTTACACTGGCATCAATAAAGGACACTAAAAGCGACCTTTTGCCTCGTATATCGACGCTTGGTCAGGTAGCATCAAAATATGACGCGCTGGGATGAGAATGGGCTCTTAAACATAGAGGATTTTTCTAGAAAGCTTTTTTCAAGAACTTGGTGTTCTAGAAGTCCACTGATTTCAACTACCAGTGGTGATTTTTTTCTTTTTTTTTTTTTTAGGGGGGGGGGGATTTCCCCACCTTGAACACAAGAAAACTGTTGTCCCCCTCCCCCCCCCCGGTCTGCTTACATTGACACGGGGCAGTGGCAAGTGGTTCCTCGGACTCCCGTGACGACTGGAAATCGTGCCTTTACACGTTGCTAGTGCACTAACCCATTACACGCGGTCTATATCAGGGAAGGATGACGCAGTCGGCGCCTGTTTGACTCGTTCACCGCAAGCACCTATTCAATCAGGAGTGGCCTCAAGTGACTGATAAACCAAACAAATTTAACGGGCTCAACCCAAAATATCCCTCGTGAGGTTGCGCCAATTGTTGCCTCGCCGATGTGGACCTCCAGAATTCCGGCAATGGTGTAGCTGGGATTCAAACCTTAACGAATGGCTGGGATTCACTTGGCTCCCCAATCTCCATGTTTGCTGGGAGCAACTCGGAGGCCCGGATGATTCCAGGGGTGATCTTTACATCAGCATTAAACTGCTGCGTTAAGAACATTCTAAGATCATGGTGAGTCCCCAACCAGTAACTGGAAGCAATGGAGTTCTAAAATACTGCCTTGGAATGTAATGAAAGGAAATCTACACCAAAATGCTAAAAAGGATACTGGCTAAAAATCGTTACAATAGCTGATGAGGTTCTCTTCCTTTGGTAACTCAACAGAATTTGGCATCCTTCGGCGAACGAGCTGAATCGAGGAGGGACTCGATCGTGCATGCGCTGCCACGGACTAAGCCCAGCTCGGAACAGCCCGGCCTGGAGTGGTTTGAGCCTCACCCGTCCCACAGCAGGGTCCAGCTGTCCAGACTGTCAAGGTGGGCGTCGGTCTGGGCCATGAGCTCGGCGATACGCCTCTCGCTCGCCTGCAGCGCCCTCTGGCTGTTCAGCAGGGAGTCCTCCAGCTTCTGCAGCTTCAGGCTGTTCAGCCTCTGTGGGAGGAGAGAGGGGGGGGGCAGGGCCTCACGGTCAGCCTTCAGCTGGCCAATGAGAATGCAAACGAACGCTACATCTGAAAGTGTTCAGTCGCCTCTCTTTAGTTCACCAGTTCAGGCGTCAGCCATTTGCTGGGAATTGGCTGTTGACGCGGTATGGAGGTCACCACACCCTTTTCCAGGACATCTTCCATCCCATTGGCTTTCACTCCAACTAAGATTAGGCACACCAGATTCAACTAATAAGGACCTAAATGCAAATATCTGGCTGTTCAATAAAATGGGCCTTCATAGGGTTGGAGCAAAAACCTACAGCAGAGCTATGAAAGGGCCAGTGTGGGTGCAGGCTTTCATTCCAACCAAGCACTGACACCACTAATCAACCGAGAGAGTCTTTGCTAATGAGCTTGATTAGTAGTATCAGGTGTGTAAGTGCTTGGTTGGAATGAAAGACCGCGCCCATCTCTGCCCTTTCTCGATAATGTTGAATAGCCCTGACCTACAGGATGGTGGATCACCTGGAACAAGGGCTGGCGACCACAGCTTGGGTGGGTCCATTGAATCGGGCATTTGTAAACCATTTTGGATTCATCCTTATTCGCTTAAATCGGGGGTTTTTGACCTTTTCAGATCCAGAAACCACCACCCCCACTAATTTTTAAGGGAGGGCACCCCCGTGACCCCCATTATAATTTTAACAGGGTTATACTGAATAGGGAACCTGGAAACTCAGATAAATGTACTCATGAACTTGCTAACAATAAAGCATATGAGAGCCAGTGCATCGCGATGTGTTGTTTTTGAAGGTGAGGATACTGCACCCAGTTCCTGAGGACCCAATGTTGGCCAACTCAAACCCATCCCAAGAGCCACAAGAAGAAATGATCGCTACTCCGACTCCGATCCATACCTCCTCTTTCAAGTCCTCCTTCTCTTTCATTTTCTGTTTTTCTTCCAGTTCCTCTTTCTGGGGGAAGATGGGAAAAGCGTTAACGACGGCAGGAAGCAGCCGCTGCGTAGGCATCGCGGCTCCCGCGGATCAAGCCAATTAACATTAACCGAAATGTAGCTACAAAGTCAGCGTGGAAAAACACGAGGAGCATCTTTTCAACTCGCGCTCCAGAACAATGATACAAAAATACGTTTAGGACGAACAGTTTCTTTGATTTTTTTTTTTTTTTTTTTTTTTTACCATGTGTATAAACTGCTCACTCATTAAAACAGACGCATCTAGAGGCTAATAAAACGGCACAGGGGTTATGAAGAAATGTGTTTTTGAAGCGAGGTCTGTGAGTCTTCGAATAGACTAGCCAGAGCGCACAGCTGATTGTGCGCCCACACGCAGCTCTCAGCGTTAGCTTGTGTCGTCTGGAACAGGAAATGAGCCCTTCTGCCATCTCAGGCTCAGGGGGACACGTGGTAAAAAAATTACATCACGCGGAAACCATCGTTCTTGCACATGTAACGAGAGCCCAGTCTCATCTCGACTCGTTATATAGTGACGCTACCTGACCAAGTGTCGATATACGACAAAGGAGGAGGCTTTTCACATCCTTTTATGACACCAGTTTAAAACAACCCCTACCCCCTGACCTCTAACCCCTAACCCAAACCTAAATGTCAAGTAAGGATGCCAAAAGCCTCCTTTTTCGCCTTCTATCGACGCTTCGTCAGGTAGCGTCACTAGATGACGAGTCGGGATGAGTCCGTGTTCAACAAGAGCAGCAGGTTTTTTTTGAACTTTTCAATATTGAAGTCAGAGTTCCAGAGCTGCACAGCTTTTAGTCCCGTTACAGTCTGTGAGGAAGTGTGGTCACGAGCCAATAACGTATGCCCTACGCCCACATAATTACAACAGCAAAAAGCTTTGGCAAAAATTCAGTCTAAAAACTCAGGGGGAAATCACAGCAATACAGTGCTGCAAATAACCCAGCGGGCTTCTGGCTTGAATATAGCATTATACCTGTGACAAAGCCTGGTATATTGGATTGAATTCAAGAAATACAGCAGCAGTGCTTATATCTGAGTTTCCTGCAGGGGAGACACACACACACACACACACACACGTATGGTATGCCCAATTTATCTCAGAACGGTGAGCGACTGGTTTCCTTGGAAACTGCAGGACTTGCCGGAGAATTCCCCTCTCCGTCTTCCGAGCGCAGGACTAACAGTAAAGACTGCCTGAAATAAAATTAGGCCGTGACTGATCATTTTGTACAGCAGTGGAATAAATCACTGCCCCTGGCACCGTTTACCAAAGAGCCCTAATGACCGACTATGGCGGTAGTTTGGCGGTCAACGTCAGCTTAATGTCCCCTTCCCTTTCAGGAGCAATGCTTTCTTTATTACTGCTCTAACACGGAAGCAGATTTATAAATCTAGTGAGGGTAGGCAAAGAAAAGGGCTACTTATAATACAGTTTATATGACAAACTACAGTTTTTATACACAAGACCACGCCATCACTCAGCCTAGTAATCCAGCTGCGTGGGGCCTTTGCCTTGCATGTTTTCAAATGGCGCAATACATGAATCAGAATTTGTGCATGTCAGCCTGTGTTATGGAAGCAAGCAACATAATTATCTTTGTAATTCTGCAGGTATACGTGTATATCCTCCACTTTTTCTGTTACAATATACCCACTCATCAGCAATAACGCCCCTGAAATACACTGGACAGCGCACATTTTCTCTTTATAATCACCTGCCCATCTACCTAATAGTGTATACTCACTTCCCCCGGGACCACTACACCACTGCAATACGGTAAAGTAATGTAATGTAATGTAATGTAATGTAATGAGCGTGCAGAGCATTAACTAGCCTGCATGTGAGTATAAGCGACATCACCTTCTTCCCCAGGACGCACAGAAGATGTTCCAGCTCTTCCTTTTTGCGGCCCGCCTGCTCCAGTCTGTCCAGCAGGGCGGCGATCAAGCCCTCCGCCCGCTCCACACCCTCGGCGTACGCGCTCTTCAGGGCCGCGAGACGGACCCGCGCATCTGCATCTGTCAATCACCCGCCCCAGCGATCACGTCATCTCTGCGCCTCACTTACTATGAAATTTACATACATTTTGTTTTGAGTTTTTTTGACTTGAGAGGCACTTTGTAACTTCCGTGAGGACAAGCTCAAGATTCATAACGCCAATAATTATATTTATACCTCTCATCACAGCACAAACTGTGGTTAACGTGTAGTTAGGGGCTCCACCATACGTGTTGAACACACTTTTCTGGAAATGTGAAACTCATGAGGAGCATTACACCTTGTGGCTGCGAGACTGACAACCCAATTGTAAGTGAGCTTCAATATGCCAAAGTATACTGAGTGCCTTTCACCCTGTAACAAACATATACATCTTACTTCACTTGGAATGAGGAGGAATACTTCAAACCACATTATCCTATGAAATTGTGTCAGTAAGAATTTATTCCAGTTAAATCATAATAGTGAAGAAAACACTTCATTAAAGAATCAGTCATTTCCAGCTCCTTTTGCATTTAAGAAGACGGCAAAGATCCACCAAACTGGCTTCCAGGCAAATCATTGAACAATTATTGATACTGACCACTGCCCTGTAGCCAAATGGCTCGGGTTCTAGACTAGAACCTGAAGGGTTGGTGGTCTGACTCCCCCCCCGTGCAGCCACTGTAGCTGTTAGCAAAATGAGCAAGACCCTGAACCACACCCTGCTTCAGGTGCCATTGGCACTAGTTAGTCAAATCAAATATTACTGAATAAAACAATCCGCGAACTAAATTGATGATTGCTGTACTGTGGTTGGTCATACAAGACGGTCTTCACAGCTCCTCAGGGAAGGCAGGGAAAGATGAGGAAAATTAGCAGCTTGCAGTCCTTGAGGACCGTGATTGGATAATCTCTTAAGTATGGCCCACTGATTGGACGATCTCTCCCGTGTGACTCGGGTCACCCGAGTGCATTTATGCCACCGTACTCACCTGTGTCGCTGTCGGGCGAGCCGTCGAGCAGGTCGGTAGGCTGCACGTTCTCCAGGAACTGCAGCATGAGGTCCAACATGCACAGCTGCTGCTGCGTCACCTTCAGCCTCTTCCGGCTGTCCTGAGGGCGGCGTACGGACGTACAGTCAACACACTACGCCAGCCCTCGCCGCGGGCCGGGCAGAACTAGCCCGGCTACACCACTGCCCTGCCCTCACCCCTTTTTTTCGCACCACAAGTGCTTATGTGTCAATAAATTTCATTTGCAAAGTTATTTCACAAGCATCACAGGCAAAACGTCCAAGTTTAAGTGCAATCTCCGTTCATCCAACATTCTGCTCGAACAGATAATGCGAGAATGTTCTCCTACCGATAATGTGAGAACAATAATGTGTCGACTGTGACTGTGTGCTTTTTCCCCCAACTGATTGCAAAAACTGCTTGATCCCATTAACTTCAATTTGGAGGCTTTAGACTGTTCATGAGAGAAGATAATGCATTTGCACAATCAACAGACAAATGCCGCGAGTGAGGTTTTCAAAAGCACAATGAATTCTTTCAAAAAAAAAATATAGAACAATAACAGTGCAAACAGGTTAGGACAAATAATACTCCTACACCATGCATTTCACAGCCAATGTATTTCAGACAGTGACTGCCATCTCAAAAAACCCACACAACCCACAGAACTGCAGCCTGAGAACACGACAAAATTAGTCTGATCGCAGACTTTTTTTCTTGCCCAACTGGAGATATTGTGATTTCGGTGCGGGTGCACTGCCTCCATTTCTTCCACTGGCAGCGTTCACAGGTACTCTGCAGTGCTTTGTGCTTTACCCATTTACTAGCTACAGGCAGACCCACTCTGTTTTAAAAAATCTACAAATGGGGGACACGTGATCCAACTTCAGGGCAACTGTCAAAATTGGAGGATATCATGTAATTTCAATTCATGGTGACCATCCTGCGTTGCCACAAAAGACGAACTGACTGCGGCAGCTTCTGCATTGCAAGCACAAGACACCCACCAAGGGCGAATGCCTTTCTACGAGAAGAACTAAGCAGATACCACCAAATGTTGCAAATTAGCAGAAAAGTAAGTGTGAGAGTATGGGTTTGGAGGACATCGTATTACCATAAATGGAGCTGCGTACGGTAGGTAAGCATCAAGCAACAGTATGTTAGGGAGCGTAAGGAGAAGGGCCAACTATAAGCCAGAGGTTGCAGCATAAATTCACAAAATTTTTAATTCAGGTTTTAAATTTAAAAAAAATATATACTGGTAGCTTTGGGTGCGCAAAAGTGAGCCCCATATTTTTCAGTGCTATCCCAACGGAACTATATTTATCCAAGTAGGGCAACATCGCGGATCTCTCACTTCTGTTAGAATCAGCATCATTACAAATCAAGGCTTGTGGAGGGATCCTGCACCCAACTGAAAGTAGGTTGAGACGCAGTCCATTCCCCTATTTTTATGCAAGGGTGAGACACTTTACTTACAGTTAGGTAGGACACAATTACTGCAGCGGGAGGTTCCGTATCTCCCGCATCATGACCATCAGCAGCACTGAGAACATCTTTCTGCGCAGCCTCATACCAGGACTGCAATCTGCGGACACGCAATCGCAAATAATCACACTAGGGCAGACGGTGGGTTCATCTCAAAGCGTAGGCTGCATTTTAAGGGGTTGTCATACACTTCTATCCGCCACACTAATATTTAGAGTTAGAGATAAGAATAAATTTAGGGTTAGGGTTAGGATTAGGATTAGGTTTGGGGCTAGGTTTAAGGTGAGAGGTAAGAGTTAAGGTTAGGGTTAGGACAACCAGTGACAACTCGCTTTAAAAAAAGCTGTTTAATGGAGATGAAATGAGGTCATGTCAGTTTCGCGGATGTAATTAAGTGACGACCCCTGAAAATGCAGCCTTTGCTTTGAGATGCACCCAGTGTCTCACAGACAGGAAAAGGAGGTTTGTGCACCCAATGATGTGACAAAGGGATGGGATAACGTATTGAAACGCAAGGCTTTCCCTTGACATTTAACCGATCATGCGCCAGTCCAATTATAACTCTGATTACCAAGCTAACTGACTAGCCAACATAGTCAAATTAGATATCTAACAAGCTAGCTATATTATTGTTAGCTTACTGTGCTAATGTCTGAAACGGGTAATATCGACATAGCTCGCGAACGACCAAGTTTGCAAATCGTAGTAAACACGTCAAGACCACGACTAGTCGAAATCTTATCTAGCTAGTTATTGTTAGCTACCTGGCAACAGTACCGCAGTAAACGCTACCTTCGGTAAAGTTGTGCTAGCTAACTTGACGGTATTAGTTTTGCAAGTCAGGTTATAACCAGCTAGCTAACGCTATATGGAACCGTTTCATACATTTGCAAAAGAATGAATGTTTTTTTCCACGAGACTCGACCCATGTTTATAGCTGGCAAGCTGCTACTCAAACACAAGAATAAGTATGTTCCTTCCCCAAGGAATAGATAATAAAATTTTTTTTAAAAATCGTTGGCTGGCTGGGTGACTTGATGATTACTTACAGCAGCGCCCGTTCTGTCGCCATATTTCAGATTTTCAAAACAGCGGCTAACTGCTGATTGGTCGGATTTCAACCTATCAAGAGGGAACTACGTCACTGTTATTGCTACTCCGCTTTTGCGGCGAACAAGAACGCGATATGAAGAACATGTAGCCAGTTTTACAAAATCAGCAATCTTGTACAACATTGCAGACCAGATGAGACAAAATAAGATGCCAACTAAGACCTGTTATACATCCCGCAGTAATCCCTATGCTTGCATGTCTCATATTGTAGTTTACGGTGGATACAGAACGGACTAATACGGAACCGCAATGGGAAAGCTCACGTGGAAAGCTCACGAAATTAAATATCCGACATAAGCATTTGAAACTGCTTGCGGCCAGGTTACAGTAGGCTGTCGAACGAGCACCAATTATTGGCCATACCCACGTCGTTACGTTGCCACCTCAACACCCAGTTCATATGTATTCGAGGTAAATGCTCGAAAAATCCAGATAATTCGACACTATCGAAAAAATCCAGATAATTAACGGTCTTGAAAAATTGAAGTATGGTATACAACATCGTATGATCATATTTAAACAAACAAAATTCTTGGAATTCTGCTTGGGACACAGTAAATTTATTACAGGTTATATTGCATTTCACATCAGTTGTCCTCTTGCCACCTTAAATAATGCCTCAATTGTGGCCATCGCACTAGCAATGCGAGCCCCAACTGATTGGCTCCGCTGGAACTCGGCAAGTCTCCAAAGAAAGATGAGGATACTTGCAAAATGCTGTTGGTTAGACTTGTTTGCAAACACATGCTGCTGATTAGCATTCACATTAATAGGTGAGATTGGATGTTTACTCGCGCGCAAGTGTGACTCAGAAATTTAGAAGTTGTAGCCATTTCTCAGGGATGCTTCAGATACTTCACCCAACCCCAGGGCGAAACGAGGATTGACCACATTCTTCTTCCAGACCGCAAACCAAGGTGGTTACTGATAGTAATGCAGTCAATTAAACCTCTAAGTGCCTAAACATTTCCCCACTGAAGTCAGTTCAAAACTATTCATTTTCGGAGGCAAAGTTAATTACAATTTTTTTCAGGTTCTAAGCAATTATATAAATACTTTCCAGGAGCCATTTTTTCTGTGTGGCACAAAGGAAGATTTAAAAAAAAAAAAAATGATATTCACCCCTTCCCAGGTACCCAGCGTGTATGCTCTGGTGCCAAGAAAGGGTCAATGTGTTTAAATTTAAAAAAAAAAAAAAAAAAAAAAAGGTTCAGCCCCATATTCAAAAATGTCAGCCATTACATACGGCTTCATCACCACGGAACGGTTGCTGTCAGAATCCATGAAACCAGTATGGAAACAGCCTCCAGTTCCCATACAGTGGGGAAAAATAAGTATTGAACGTCAACATTTTTCTCAGTAAATATATTTCGAACCCAAGTAATCCACACATACAAAGAAATCAAAACAAATAAGTGCATAAATTATGTGAAATCAAGTGGAATGACACAGGGAAAAAGTATGGAAAATGCTTCGTGAAATTTATTTAATACTTAGTAGAAAAGCCTTTGTTGGTAATGACAGTGTCAAAAAGCCTCCTGTATGGAGAAACTAGTCTCATGCATTGCTCAGGTGTGATTTTGGCCCATTCTTCCACACAATCTGTCTTCAAATCTTTAAGGTTCCAGGGGCCTCTTCTATGAACTCTGATCTACAGTTATCAAAGATTTTCTATTAGATTCAAGTCCGGTGATTGACTGGGCCATTCTAGCAGCTTTAGTTTCTTTCTCTGAAACCAATTTCGAGTTTCCTAGGCTGTGTGTTTGGGATCATTGTCTTGCTGAAATGTCGACCCTCGTTTCATCTTCAGCATCCTGGTAGACGGCAGCAGATTCTTATCAAGAATGTCTCAGTACATTTCTCCATTCATCCCTCCTTCAATTATATGAAGTCTGCCAGAACCATATGGTGAAATACAGCCCAATACCATGATGTTCCCACCTCCGAACTTCACTGTTGGAATGGTGTTTTGGGGGTGATGTGCAGTGCCATTCGTCCCTCAAACATGGTGAGTGCTATGACATCCACAGAGTTTAATTTCGGTCTCATCTGACTGGACTATATTCTCCCAAAATTTCACAGGCTTGTCCAAATGTTGTGCAGCAAACTTTAAACGAGCTTCAACATTCTTTTTCTTCAGCAATGGAGTCTTGCACGGTGAGCGTGCATAGAGGCCATGGCAGTTGAGTGCATTACTTACAACTGTACCTGCTGATTCCAGGTCTTTTTGAAGCTCTCCGGGAGTGGTCCTTGGCCCTTGGACAACTCTTCCGATTTTTCTTTTGACTCTTCTGTCCAAAATCTTGCAACGAGCACCTGGTCGTGGCTGGTTTATGGTGAAATGATGTTCTTTCCACTTCCAGATTATGGCCCCAAAGGTGCTCACTAGAACCTTCAGAAGTTTAGAAATACATCTGTATCCAATGCCATCAGTATGTTTTACAACAATAAGGTTGCGAAGGTCTTGAAAGAGCACTTTGCTTTTACCCATCATGAGATGCTTCTTGTGTGACACCTTGGTAATGAGAAACCTTTTCATAGGCCATCAATTAGGACTAAACCAGCTGACATTAATTTGCACTGATAGGGGGCAGGATTGCTTCCTAAATACTGACAGATTTCAGCTGGTTTCTTGGCTTTCCATGCCTTTTTGCACCTCATTTTCTTCATGCGTTTAATACTTATTCCCTGTGTCATTCCATTTTATTACACATAACTTATGGACTTAATTGTCTTGATGTCTTTGTATGTGTGGATTACTTGGGTTGTTACCAACATCTGGTGAAAATGTCATGTGAATAGCCCCATAGAAATATATTTACTAAGAAAAATGGTGATGCGTTCAATGCTTATTTTCCCCACTGTATGTCTTGATGGCAAATGGCAATAAAAAAACAATACCATTGGACGTTTCCATAATGCCACCACTTGCTAACCATCCAATATCTTAAAGTGCAGAGCATCCCTCAGAAGTTTCTTGGTTCAACATGCTAGGCGACTACAGGACCACTCAATCCTGTTTGCTGATCATTGACACTCCATTCACTAGTGAGGTGACCCACAAAAATCAGCAAAAAATAAATTAAACAAGCTTAAAAACATTTTTAAGGTTAGGATTTCATAAATAAGGTAATAGTTTGCAGCAATTCATTTTCGAAAACCAATCTAGAGGAAATTCCTCTATTGTAAGAATACTATGGCTAAATTATGCTAATGTACAGCATGACTCTATTCAGATCTTATACAATTTTTGTGCAAGAGATAGAAAAGTAAATGGCTCTAATGGATAACCTTGTCGTGCATTGAAACTGCCTGTTTTTAAAGTTGAGTGGTTTGGGTAGATTCCAAATTCAGCTTTATCCAAAACCTTTTGTTCAAAAAATGACAGTAATTCTTCCATGTAGAGTGTGGATATTCAACCTTAATCCAGAAAGGGCTGGTATGGGAGGATGCAGGCTTTCATTGTGAACAATTAGGTACACAGTGGATTCTTTTAATCAAGGTCTTTCACAAAGACTCTGAGGATCGATTACTTCATTAAGGTGCAACTGCATGGCGGGAACGCAAGTCGCGTCCCCACCGGACCTTTCAGAATAAGGTTGACTACCTCGGTGGCAGACCATGGCGTTGGTATCCCTCATATTAAGAGTGCCTGGCATGCTTCAGGTGTTTTCTTCATTTGAGATCATGCCTAAATAACTCAGAACCATGAAAAAAAATCCTGAAGTCAGACTGATAATCCAAGTGTAAAACTCAAAAAATGAATGGAAAACCCAGAAGCACTTCTTCCACTCAATACCTCTTCCCATCCCTTCTTAAATCGAACAGAAAATTGATTCCACTGATGCCAAAAGTACACAAAAAATCTGATGACTGAAATTAAATAAATATTTCATTTACACACAGAAAATGCAGAGCCAAGAGTGAAAACAAATGGTGACCACTATAAATAATGCACGAGGACACATGCTTTTTTTTCCGGTTTCTCTTCTTTTAATAACACATTCATTTTCTATGGTCTGTTTGCGTACAAGGAGTTAAAAAACAAGTGATGATAAAACTATCAAAGTAGGCAGAAGGTAAAGTCCAGAGGAGCTGAGACACAGAAAGACAAAAGGAGGTGAAGAAGGGGCTCCCTCCGTAGTGTCACAGGCAATTAAATGGGTCTATTCTTTCCAAAAAAAGAAAAACAAAATCTTTTAAAATATCATGCTGCTCTGAAATATCTTGCAGAGTATTATGTTGCAGTTAACAGAGAGAAATTTAATGCATCCAACACAAGAAATACAATCCCATGTCATTATTTCTTTAACAAAGCAATCAGAGACAAACAAAATAAGAAGGACGTGAGGTTAAAATAGAAGTCTAATGAAGAAATGCGATTGAATAATGAAGTATAGCAGTTTCTCTTCAGAAAAAAAATCTAATTTCAACTCTCCAATTTTAGTTTTTTTTTGCAATCATGTTTTGAAAACCCTAATAATGGAGAAAAAAATAATCTTTGGAAGGAGTAAAATCATTTTATTTTAGACTAAAAACTACAGTATATGGAGATGTTACTACCCAGTTTTAATATTTATTTTTCGTTGTAGATTTTTTTTTTTCGCTTTTAACTTTTTTGATGTCTTTTTAAAGTATTATTTTTCTATTTTGCTATTTTCCCTAAGAGGTAGATCAACAAAAAAAAATTACACGGTTACAGGTATTGCGACCCTTGATTCAGGGAGTGAAAATGAAGAAAGGGATTATGGGAAGGGGACAGGGCCATGAAGGAAGTGTGGGAAGGGGGCAGGGCTAGCAGACACCAATCAGAGCAAGGTGAAAATCATACCCACGTTCCCTAGTTTACCATGGATTTCCACCATGTTGCCTGCAGTAGCCCTACATTTTGTGAAAAGGATGACTGTGCATGCACTGAGACAAAACTCCCAGGGGGAATGGCATGAGATGTTTGTGACAGTCATTTAAGTTTACTCACCAAACGGTTTACAGCAATGAACGAAACGAATCTCAGCAGCGTGGATGAGTAAAAACGTATGTATTTACATCTTTTGTCATTTTTAGCCAGCTTATGTGGTCTTATCTTTAGTTAGCTGGTAATTTTCTAAGGTCAGTTAGTTAGCCATTTTGGAGTTAGATTTTCCTGCTTGCTAGTTAGCCAAGAAAACTAGTTAATAACTAGTTAATAAATTGGCACGATATAGCTAGCTACAGCTATGCTTCTTTTGCCTAGCCTACTCGTCTTAGCTGCTGTTGCGTGCAAGCCAGATCAAGCAGGTCACACACTAGGGCAATAGGGCAAAGTAGGTTTGATAGGAATGGGGCAGAATTGAGGTCGAGAGGATTGTGGGGAGGTGGCTCGGCCCTAGGGCTGGGGAAGCGGGGAGGGGGGGCTAGGTCAGGGAAGCAGTTGATGGTTCAGTGAAATATCAAGGATGCATAACAAACAGGTAGCGTGGTTTTACTGTGAGGTACAGAGGGCAAAATGATCCTCAGATCTTCAGCACACCCAAGCGGATGGCTCAATACACAAAGCGATTCCGATGTATTCTTCCAGTGCAAATTGTTCAACTAAATTTGGAGGTGCACCAAGAGACGTCGGTGATCAATGAGAACCGACCACCACGTAAAACGGTATCCAACCAATTCAGCGCAGTTCCACCATTATCGGTCAACCACAATTTGCAAGTCTTTTTTCACGTGGGAGATTTCCATCAGAGTGACTACTGCATTAAGTGGCTCACAAATTCCACCATTTTCTTCGCCCTATTTCAGCCAAAACCCCTTCCTTCCTCTCATAAGCTACACCCCAAAAGCCCCCGCCTAAACTTCATTGAATTCTTAAAAGATTTTTTCCAACTCTTCAGCTGGAGTGATAACTTACAAACCAAAATGCAAGAAAAATATAAATAAATGAAATTCAAAGGTACTGTAACATGCATTATCCACCATTTTCTGGCTGCAAAAAAAAAAAATATTGTGGCCAAGTCTTGAGGTAGCGTTCCAAGTTATGTGTTAGGTTTGGTATTTCTTTGTAGCACCTGTTGTGCGTCATTGTGCGACGTCCAGAGTATGTCGAGTGTGGAACTGTCTCCACTCATCATCTGATTCAAATTTTCATACACTGCCATTATACAGTACTAGATTTCAGATCTGTTGTTGGTGTTGTTTGTTGGTGTTATATGGGTAGACTTAACTTCTTTCCGGCGGGAAAAATATATATATATATGCCCAGATTGGTGGATGATGTGTACCTTTTTTGTTCATGTTTAAACTATGTGGATTGCAGCCACTGTAAATATGCCACACGTCAACAATTCATGTGCAACTGTCACTATTATGCATAAAAGACAATGTGAATAAGTATCTGTTGTCGATGTCAACAAAAATAAATGATGTTCACCATGTACACCAGCTCTTCCTAGCTGTGGAACACATGCATTTGATAACTTTGTAGAGTCCTGGCGTATGGTTTGAGAGCAAGCCAACTTTTCCAAAATTTGAGCCTTGCAGTCACATCTCCATTTTGACAGTATATCTGCTGCAGCTCAAACATGATCCTTAACCCAAAAGTGGCGTTTGGCACAGTCATTATTTTGTTGCGCATTCCAGGCGCGAGCCGATCGTCGGTAATCCATTATAATTAGCCATCATTACACCAGTGAGTTAAAATCTCAAAAAAAGAAAAATGATTGTAAAACTACTCCAAACCACTGAAACAGAGGTCAAATATGAAAGGTCATTCTGGAGGGGAGGGGAGGAAAACAAAAAAAAACAAAAAAAGAAAAACCCTTTTACAGGAAATGAGAAAACAGGCAAAAATGAAGCCAAGCAGAGAGGATGCAACTCAGTAGTGATCCACTACCCCTGATATCACCTGATTATAAAATAAACTGATGTTTGGCCCTAATTCCGTATCGCGCAGAGAAGTGTTGTCCCATTGGTTTGAGGACAAGGTGGGAGGAGTCAAATGCAGGGCAGAGGTGAAAAGGATGCTTTGGGACCAGAAGGAGAGGAAGGACGCCAGTATTCCTCCTGTGAGATGAGGAACGTGGCAACAAATGATGACTTTTTTGGCATGACAGCACAATACCAGAAATTGGTTTAATGTCTTTTCATTGGCCAGTAAGCCAAGGCTCTCCCTACAGGATCCCAAAGCATGTGCCCGTATCGCACTTCAGTTCACAACTTCGAAAACTTAAGCTCTCCTTCTCCCTCCTCTTACCCTTCATCTGAAAATTAGATTCCTTCTCTATTTTTGTCTCATACAATTCCAGGACTTTTTCAGTCATTATTTCCCCATCCCAGCATAGTTTTTTTGTTTTGTTTTTTTGTAAATTTTTTGTATTTTTTTTTCTATTGAAACAGTAAGTAACCAGATGTCATATCCAAATAAAGCTTGCTGTATAACAAGATTACCACAGGAAAAATAAAAATCATGACGATAGACAAAATAGGCTGCAGTCTGAACAAATTAAACTACGCGTTGGTGTCCGTGAGCAGAGCTCTATGCTTTTGAAGACACAGAAATGACTTGGTTTAACATTTTTGTTGCGTCAACTGACTCTATTAACTTCTAGTAGCATGTAGCTTGGGTAGCCAGTATCAAATGTGCTCTTGACTTCTTTGCTCTTGAAGAACAAAAACTCAATTATTTTAGTGTAATAGTAGTCCTCACAATATGCCAATATGTCACTGATCTTGGGATTGAAGTGGCTCAACAAGAAGTTTGGCATTAGGGTTACATCCGTCCACTCAAACTTGCGAGCTCTGAATAAAGATATATCTCTGTCAAAAATTAAACCTTGAAAAATGTCTAAATTTGGACTGTTTCTCCACAACAAAAAGGTCCACCAGAAAAAGTTCCTGTCTCTTCAAAAAAAAATAAACTAAAATGGAATTACAAACACTACAATAGACTTTTACCTGTTGATGGCAAGCAAGCACATTAAAAGCTGTTAGCCCAACCTGTGATGAGATGGTAGCGCAGCGTGCTGCAAAAGATGCAGTCTGACAGGGTCATATGGTGGTCTTTCGTTTTGTCTTGGTATCTTTTCTCGTCTTTTCATTTTTATGTTTTTTAACAGTAATTTTAAAAATACAAAACTTTTTTCATCTTTTTTAGCTGCTCCTTTACATCTTATGTACAGGTTAAATCTATTATTTTATTCCATTCACTCTTTATTTTTCTCTTTTATCTTATGTTTTGTCGCCAGTTGCTCCCATTTTTAAAAAGGTTTAGAATATCCCCGGTTTCTTTAAAAAAATCATAATAGTAAAAAAATAAAAAAGGAAAACCAAGGCCATAGGTTCTCTTTAAACTTTTCTTCTTTACCCTCCCGTCCTCCCACCCTCCAATTTAAACATTTATACAAATGAATAAAACACACACACATAAGCACACACACACACACACACACACACACACACACACACACACACACACTCTCACACACCGTCTTTCCTCTCCCTCACACTCACTGCAAGAAAAACAGGCACGCGCAAACATACTCCAACACAAAAAACAGCACTTGCAATGGGGATGACAACAGCTGTTGAGATCGGCCGATGACGATTCACTCTCACTCTGTGGAATTCCAGGGAAACACCACAAAATGACCGAATGTTCACCATTTCACATTTGGTGCAATGGATGGGCTACACGTGTTACGTGGGCTGTTATATACTCTACTAGCCGGCAAACTACAGCGTCCAGCTCCGTTCCCCTCTGACAAATGTGCTGGTTTCAAACATAACTCAAAACATACTTCAGCATGAACCAGAAGCCACTCCAGCAATGGTAACAACAATGCCTCGAGCCAATACCACCATGCTCTCAACTGTTATTAGCATTAGCAAGTTTTTTTTTTTTTTACTTGGGAGTTAGACTTTGGGGGCATTCTGACCCAAATTAAAAAAAAAAAAAAAAAAAAAACCAAAGCAACGAGACAAAACCTAAAAAAAAAGATACTTCTCATTTTTTCTTAAAAAAATAAAATATTCAAGACTATCAGCTTTATATAAAACACCAGCAAGCAAAAAATTAAAGGAAAAAAACACTGAGGTAACTTTACCCTGAGGTAGGTTTTTTTTTCTTATTTCTTCCTATATTTTTATTATATTGGTGAAATCTTCCAATCTTTTTTCATCATTTTTGGAGCTCACCAAGCAGAAATTTTGGAGATCGAGAGAGCGATAGAAGAAGCCATTCCAATGTTGGTTGATAATCTCCTAACGGACAGCGACAACTCAGCTCTGGGGAGGGAAAAAAAAACCACAGAGAAAGTGCATCGATGCAGACATTCAACGACATGAAGTCAAGGGACCCTGGTCAGCCGACCATTTAAGGCAAACGACGGGCTTGCTTCTCGGGTCGCACCCATCTCATAAAACAATATGTAATCGCAGTAGAAACCATCTATTTCTGCCTAGCTACGAGTCTGGTGCTGGTGAATCTTCATGGAAATAAACCAAAAGGAGGACTGCAGAGATTCAACCCTTGGAAAAAAGCTTTGTCAAGGTTGACGCTGTAAGCCTGATGATCCTGTGGACCTCAGGTCCTAATGTGAGGGCAAAGATTGCACAGGCAGGCACTTTAAGCGGTAAAGTGGAGTCCCTGAAAAACTAACATCCCCCAACTAAAAAAAAAATGAGGCATGTTTCTTCTTCTTCCATTTCCTACAGTCTTCCACCCCTAAGAAGTTGCTCTAAACAGATATAAATGCCGCTGAAAACAACCGAAGATAATCTGATTCTACAGTTTGAAGGGCGGGGAAATGTCTTAGGCGAGGATGTTTGATAAAAGCTAAACCAGTCAGAGAAAGATCTAGAACCCTCATCCACACTCCCCATTTACAGCGTAAAATGGTTCATGCCAGTTTGCTTGAAACAAAATGGTGGCATAATCAACAGTTTAATGCCCATCACCTCAGATCTCTGGCCCAGGAACCAATCAGGTCAGTTCACAGGAAATTAAGCCCCAACCCCCCGAGGTCAGGATGCTCGGTCCCATTACAGAATCCTTGTGCGTACATACAACACGTAATAGCTGCTGTCTCGGCGGCAGTTGCTCGCCATCTGTATAATCTAGTTTCAGTCAATTCTGTATTATTTAAAGCTGGCTCCTGCACCACAGCAGTCAAGCCAGCTTCGACCTGCATTCTCACTGCTTAAACACAGTCACGAGGACCAAAATCGCAGGCACGCACAGCATTTCCTTTCAAATTTGTGTCATTTACATTAACAACATCTCCACTCTTTCGACTCCTCTTCCTTTTTTCCCCCCTCCATCCAGCATTTTCGCGAGAGGGAGCTCAAAAGCAATGCTCAGAGCTGTGGCTCCTCCCCTTTTTAATCTGATAGGTTCAGGCAGGTCACCTGATCTCTGACCAACCAGAGGAAATGGCTTCTCCGCCCCCTCTCCCATCTCTTCTACACTGCCCTTTTTGTATTAAGTTCTCTGTATTACATGCATGTATGCATATATCCATATACATACACACATAAATAAAATCATTTATTTATATATATATATACGTATTTTAAAAAACCACCCTTAAAATCAAGAGTGACTGGAAATGGCATCTGATGGGTGGGCTCATTGATGTAATTGAACCAGTCAGAGTTCGTTACAGAGGGGGGCTTTCCTCCTTTCTGATCTACAAGAGCTGAAAGAGTTTCCCGAGCGACTTTACAAGGCCAACAATATCCTATAGGCACAAGCAGCTTGTCTTCTAAAGCCCTCTAGGAGGAGCTGTACTCCCTACCAACCCTCCTTCATGCTCCACTAGTCCCGCCCCCTCCATCCATTTCCAGTCACTCACTGGTCTGGCATCTGGTCTCTGTTTTCTATCGTTTTTGTACCAATTTTTTTTCCTTTTTTTAAATTCATACCCCCCCCAATCTCTCAAACAACCCCTCCCCCACCCACCCCCCCTCTCTGTTTGACATGCATTCCTCCCTGTCTCCCATTGGGTCTCCACGCTCTCTCTCTCTCTCTCTCTCTCTCTCTCTCTCCGCTGGCTGCTGTTCGTCCAGAGGGACCCCGCCCCCTCACTTCCTGCGGCCAGGTTGAGGCTCCTGGCTCATGCTGTGTGGGGCCGCGTGGTCGACGTGTGTCTGTGAGTGGGAACCCTGGCCCCCACCCATCCCGCCTTTCTGCTGCTGCTGTTTGACCTGAGTCAGGATGTCCCGAATCTTCCTCTGGGCAAGCTGAGAGGAACGGGGAGAGGAGAGGATGAGTCCCGTCCATACATCATCCACACATCCATACATCATCCACACATCATCCCCGAATCATCCATACACCATATGCACATCATACGGACATCATCCAAACTTAATTTTTACAACATTTATACATTATTCATACATCATCTCCACATCCATACATCATCCACACATTCATACACCATCCCCACATTCACACATCAACCACACATCCTTACGTCATCCACATATCATCCCCACATCATCTATACACCGTATGCACATCACACAATCATCCACACATCATTCTTACATCTATACATCATCCACACACCATCCCCACATCCATATGTCATCCACACATCATCCCCAAATCATCCATACACGATATGCACACCATACGGACATCATCCACACTTAATTTTTACCACATTTATACATTATTCATACATCATCTCCACATCCATACATCGTCCCCACGTCATCCACACATTATACGCACATCAGACACACATCTTCCACATCATTCTTACAACACCTATACTTCATCCATACATTATTCATGCATCATCCTCACATCCATACATCCTCCCCACGTCATCCACACATCAGCCAAACATCATACACAAATTATCCACACGTCACTCTTACAACACCTATACATCATCCATACATTATTCATACATCATTCCCACATCCATACATCGTCCCCACGTCATCCACACATCGTACACATATTATCCACACGTCATTCTTGCAACACCTATACATCATCCATACATTATTCATGCATCATCCCCACATCCATACATCGTCCCCACGTCATCCACACATCAGAAACACATCGTACACACATTATCCACACGTCATTCTTACAACATCTACACATCATCCATGCATTATTCATACATCATCCCCACATCCATACATCGTCCCCACGTCATCCACACATCAGAAACACATCGTACACACATTATCCACACGTCATTCTTACAACATCTACACATCATCCATGCATTATTCATACATCATCCCCACATCCATACATCGTCCCCACGTCATCCACACATCAGCCACACATCATACACACATTATCCACATGTCATTCTCACAACATCTACACATCATCCATACATTATCCATACAGGCTCCACACGCCATTCAATCACACTCTCTAGTGTACGGGCAGTTCAGACTCCACAATTACAGTTACAAGCTACTCGTCTTTACACTGCTGGAGGAAACCAGAGGACCCCTCTGAAATCTCCCAGCTGGCATTGGGAGAACATGGAAACCCCACCGAGAGAGGCCCTCAGTCAGAATGAATCTTCTTAATGAGAGGTGACAGGGGTATCCATTGCACCGACGTGCTATCCAAGGGCACTTCCCAGAGGTCTAAACCCAAATTACAGCTCATTTCCCGATTCAGAGGGTCGCCCGCTACTGAAGATAAAGGACATGGCAGGACGCCAGTATGTGGCGGAGGAGGAGGATTGCCTCGAGCAGTCAGGCAGTCTTACCTGGCTTGCATAGAAATGCCCGATGATCTTGACGATGACCTGGTCGTTCTCGTCGGGCGTCTGTTCCCGAGGGACCACGACCTCCGCAGCAGTCAGGTTCTGCAGGTCATTCACCTTCGGGAGAAGAGCACAGGAGAGCAGGGCTGCTCAGCACCACCTGGCGTTCTCCCTTTCAGCTGGTTCTACCCAACTCAAAATTCTATCTACCCAGCTCAAAATGCTATCTTAAACCAGGCCCAACCAAGTTAATGAAGTCTTTTGGACAGTTTGGGCTCGATATAGCTGGTCAACCAGGTGTTCATCAGCTCAGATGAACATCAAGAAACAACATTACATGACCAAATCGCTTGGCCTCTGGAAAAGCCGCCATCTAGACTCTAATTGCAAATTGAATGGACTGTCATACACGGTGAACCATCCTAGCACGCCTTTCAGACAGTCAGCCACTATTTAAATTGAATTGGAGGCCACATGTTAGTCACTTCATATGTTTGATCTACAGTATAACAAGCTTTAACCACAAACATACCAGATGTGGCTAATAACAGACCAACAATGAGTTGAAGTGTTGAAACCACATTTTAAACATCCTAAAATGACACCTGGTCTAAGATGGAGTTTTTTCAACAAAGTACCATGTCAGTAACATGCAGGAAGTACTGCACAGTCCCTCCCAATAAGAGAATCCGCGAAATGACACTGAGGATAATGACCAACACTGAAGGATTTAGTTGCTTCGATCCATGACCAAACAGAGAGTTCAGCATTTTGCTGTGGTGCCATCCACACGGGATTGTCAAAGGAATACCTTTCAGCACATAGTAAAATCTCTTTTCAGTTCGCCTTTATCTTTGGTTTCACTTAATTTTGGCACTTTTCATTTTCAAAGTAACCATTCTCCATTAGACCACAGATCTCTGCATATATCCAAGATGTTCTGCACTACATCTCACTGCTTCTGTTCCAAATCATTTCAGTATTTTCTAATCCCTCCTTCAGAAATGGGACAAATCATTTGCACTTGAGAAAGAATTAATGCACAGGAAAACTGGGACACCGCACTGCCGGCAGGTATGCAGGTATTGCTATTCTGATGCATGCGAATAGATTCATCAACTGGGAAAAGCAATAGAGCTAAAGAGAGGTCAGAGGCAAAAGGCAGTAAATGTTTGTGGAAATGAAAACTCCACAGAGCGAACAGAAGAAAGCTGTTTATAGAGCCAAACAATGCATTGACCAAGTTTAAACAGATCAAGGGTCTGTTACCAAAACAAGGGATTAAGGAGTGAACCGGACAATTACACAGGGCGAAACCCTCCTAATTCTGGAGCAGGGCTGCCCTAATCTGGCTGTCGAATCCAAATTAAGTCCTGGATTTCTCTTCTTCCCTGCAGTTAAATGCACGATTATTGCTACTGATTGGCCAGACTGCCATCATACCTGACTTCCACGCAAAGGGAGGGAGGAAAACCACCAGTTCACAGCCCTTGAGGACAGTGATTTGGGGAGCCCTGCTCTAGAGCACGGACTCAAGCAAGAAAAATTTCAGGCTTTACTCAGTGCTGTAACTTGCCGCTGTTATCCAGCAAACTCTATAATTCTGCACAGCGATATGGGCCTGAAGCAAACAGTGTATTCATGGCTCAACCCTGCAACACCAATCAAACTCCAGAAAACCCCCACCCCCCAAACCCCACCCCTTCCCTAACAGGGGTGAGCCGCTCCTCACAGTTTTCCCGCCTTTTCCAATAACTCGGCCGGCAGCGGTGGAGGCTACTTTAATGTGCGTTTCCAGCTTCACTTCTTCTTTCGGACCGAAGAAATTCTCCTCCTTTAGTTTGCCGTAAATCCTGCCCTGTGCCTGCAGGGGGGGGACGAAGAAATGCCATCAGCAAAGGCCCAAAAAACAGTTTAAACACAGAGTCAGGGTAATGAATAAAACACATATGCAGGCATACGTGCGCTTGCGATGAATTTGGTTAGCTTACGGACACCAACGCAATTCCACTGATGAAAGTTCCCAACATGGGTCACTTTCTATGATTATGAACGCAATATACTGAAAGTCCGCACTTTAATCAAATGGTATTTCATCCATTTGGAGTGTACCGCATAGGAAATGCAGTCATTTCAATTCGTGCTATGGTCCCAGTACCTACAGACCGCACTGAAATATATGGCGCATACTCAGAGCACAGATTTGCATTACTATCAGAACAGCCATGCGAATCCACAGAGTAACAATACAGAGTGAATAAAGGCGTGCTCATTCGTTCATGGTCAAACAATGAACCACAGAGCGCCACAATGATGATTTCTCTTTGGCCGCCAACTCGGACCCTTCTTCCACCATTAGTTCCCTCTCCATATTTCCGGTGGCGAAATTTCAGCCAAAAATAGGGGCTGTGTTAAACATAAGCTCGCCAGCTTTTCATTGACTTCTACAGGTAAATGACAGTACTTCAAATCTTCACTTAGACTGTTGAAGCTGCCATGTCTGTTAAGCAAATAACTAACAAGTTACACCACTGGAACTGGGTCACTTCAGAAAATGGGGTCACAAGTATGTGACGTGCAAGTCACACTGAAAAATCTAAGCAACACTGAAATGAGCTGTCCTGTCTTCTTCCATGAACCATCCCCAAAACATATGTAACAGTGGAAAGACAAATCCAATCATGGCTTTTATGGATTTAGAGGAAAGGGCCATTTGTACTATTTTTAGACCAGCCTATTTGATTTGAACGTAACACGCAGAGAAAGGGACACGATATAGAACTGTATTGGTTGCTAAGTTTTTCAAAATTTTGGTTGCTCTTTATTCGAAAAGGAATTGACAGTACCGCACAGCACATTTCTTTATACGTTTCCGTCTTCATATTTCATCATACGGACACAACTATTTGCTATAGGAAGCCGTTTTATGGGCATGGTTCTAAACGTAACAGGGCTGGACACTACATGTTACGTTAGCAACCACTACTTTCAATGGAAAGTTTCGGCGTCAGATATGATTGGGGAGTGATATTAAGAAAAGATGGCAAGAAACAGTCAAAAAGAATAACGCGACACGAAAATTGGCTGGATGACAGCAAAAATAGGCTTTATTTCATTAAAAATAATGCGGTACAATAAGTGATGTCACACTGGGAGGGGATTTTGTGTCCTGTGGTGATGGATTTTTTTCTTTTTTTAATCACACTGTTTCATAAAGGCACATCATTTTATCTTTGGTATGTGGTGATGGAATATCCGTCACTATGGTGGGTTCTCGCCCCAATTGCCGGAAAAACAACAGCTCTGGCACCTTTATTGTCACACTATAGTTTGTGACACCATTTCATGAAGTGACCCAACTACAATAATGACTGCATTTAACCAGCCACCACTCAAGTTCCCTACTAGCCTGCGTGCATGCAGAATTACTGTTGCAGTTCTCACATAGTGATTTGTCAGCAACTACTTAAGAGCCAGTAACAGCTTCAAAATTCACAGTTGAGATTTTAATGTGATGAAACTAGTGAAACATAATTTGTTCAACTTCTCAACTTGCATTAATCACAGACCTTAAACAGAATCTCTAAGGAAAAAAAAAACATAATAAAACAGGCAATGAGCTCAACTCTGAAAAATACTAACTAGCTTCCGGGTTCTACGACCTTTAACTGCGTCACTCCATTAACTTTATCGACCATACCTTAAACTGGGCCTCCGGAGGTCCCGTCACAATGACCATGCGCATCTTGGAATCAGGAGTCTCCGCTGGAGCAATCTGGATGGAATATAAAGCACACTCATTACAAACAACATCTACAACCGATGCAACTGAATGTTCGACTGAGGTTTTCCCTTCCCAATAATTCATCAGGAAATATTTGGGGTTGCTGGAAACCTCGGGATTTCCACTAGAATTTACAATGGGCCATGAGTCCCACATGTTTGAATGCAGCAGCTGCATTTAGCGGACCCATATAGGTATTCATAGGTTTTTACCAGGTTAAATTCTTAGCCAGAAGCACCAGCCTGACACAGATACAGGCTCAATGGCTAGAGTTACGGTGATTAAATTCCCAATCCGCTGCTCTCAAGGGTAACCACGGAATAACTGATTTTGATATTTTCCAACGAGTCCATTTTACGTCTGGCAGGGGATCCATATCTATTAGAATATAAATGAAATTACAGGAACAGCTATTAAACGGATCAAATATAATTGTTTTACTTGAAGGGAATGAAACTTAGCTTTGAGGCATTGCAGTGTGCCCATTCAGGACAGAATAATCAATGATGGTCAATCTAGTAATTATATTTCTATGGTTTGAATTATGCACAGGAGTCAGACTCCGAGACCAGACTCCAGGCCATTAACTGTATCAGAGAGAGGCAAGCTTTTACAACCTTGTCTGAGTGTGTGTGGGTACACGTTTGTGTTTAAGTGTTGAGGGAGAGCGTGTGTGTTTGTGAGTGTATTAATGAGTTGCAGTATGTGCGTATGTGCGCACGAGCTGAGTGAGAGGTTGTCTGTATTTACGTGTGGACATGCATTTGTCTTATTGAGCAGTGTCGTGTGTTGTCGTGCGTCGTGGTAGAGACTGCCTGACTATCGGCACATCTGGTTGCGTATATGCAGTAATCTGCAGCAGTTAAGTTTGAGTGTCTTGTCCGCATTTAAGTACGCCTTTGAGTGTCCATCCATTAATGAGTACTGGTTAAGTGTGAGCTAAAATATGCAGCGGTTGAGTTGTGTGTTTGTTGTAATGTGTAGCAGCAGCTGAGTGTGTGTCTGTGTGTGTATATGTGCCTGTTTGCATGTGAGTGTGTGTTTGAGTGCGCAGGCATTTACGAGTAGTGGTGAAGTGCGGGTGGTCACGAGTTATGTGTGTCTGCCAGTCTGATTGGCTGTGCGTACGTTGTGCGTAGCAGCAGTATTGTTTGTTTGTGGGCATCCGTGTGTGTAAGGCCATAGATATAATTGCTTTTTAACCACACGTTCGCATGTACAAGGCCTGCGTCACGCACGGAATAGCTCACACATACTTGCCATGTACTTAGCATGTTACTGGAGGATTCCGCAAGACGGCGCACCAGAAAACTGCTAGACCGGCTTCCATATTTTCATATAAACCCCAAACCCTGTTACATCCCCATACCGCCTGAACACTCTCTCTCCCGCTCATGAGCATCTTGTACCTTATTTTTAAGTAGACTTCTTTTTAGACGACATGTATTATCAAGGCCCTGAGGCACCTGAGGAAGCCGAATACGCGAGGCGGCCATCATGTGAACATGTAGTTATAGGCGAGTATATTCGAGGCCTGAGGGAAGTGAGTGAGCGGCCTCAAGTGTCCATCCTTACCTTGATTGACGCTCCAGCGAAGCGGCTCAGCTGTTTGATGTGCAGACCTTTCTTGCCGATGATGGCGCCCACAGCCTGGGCAGGTATGTACACGTGCACAGTCTCTGGCTCTGGGCTCGGCTGGAGGAGAGGCGAGGAGAGCGTGACACTCAACCCAACAACCGCTACAACAACCCAACGACTCCTGCATCAAACTACTTCAACCACCCAACAATTTCTGCAATAACCCAACAACTGCTGCATCAACCGACTACACCAACCCCACGATCGCTACAATTACCCAGCAACTCCAGCATAAACCTGCAACAGCAACCACTACAACTCCTGCGTCAATCAGCAACACCAACCCAGCAACCACTACAACAACCCAACAACTCCTGCGTCAATCAGCAACACCAACCCAGCAACCACTACAACAACCCAACAACTCCTGCGTCAATCAGCAACACCAACCCAACAGCCACTACAACAACCCAACAACTCCTGCGTCAATCAGCACCACCAACCCAACAGCCACTACAACAACCCAACAACTCCTGCGTCAATCAGCAACACCAACTCAACAACCACTACAACCCAACAACTCCTGCGTCAATCAGCAACACCAACCCAGCAACCACTACAACAACCCAACAACTCCTGCGTCAATCAGCAACACCAACCCAACAGCCACTACAACAACCCAACAACTCCTGCGTCAATCAGCACCACCAACCCAACAGCCACTACAACAACCCAACAACTCCTGCGTCAATCAGCAACACCAACCCAACAACCACTATAACCCAACAACTCCTGCGTCAATCAGCAACACCAACCCAACAACCACTACAACAACCCAACAACTCCTGCGTCAATCAGCAACACCAACCCAGCAACCACAACAACCCAACAACTCCTGCGTCAATCAGCAACACCAACCCAGCAACCACTATAACAACCCAACAACTCCTGAGTCAATCTGCAACACCAAACCAGCAACCACTATAACAACCCAACAACTCCTGCGTCAATCAGCAACACCAACCTAACAGCCACTACAACAACCCAACAACTCCTGCGTCAATCAGCAACACCAACCCAGCAACAACTACAACAACCCAACAATTCCCGAGTCAATCTGCAACACCAACCCAACAACCACTGCAACAACCCAACAACTCCTGCGTCAATCTGCAACACCAACCCAACAACCACTGCAACAACCCAACAACTCCTGAGTCAATCTGCAACACCAACCCAACAACCACTGCAACAACCAAACAACTCCTGCGTCAATCTGCAACACCAACCCAACAACCACTGCAACAACCCAACAACTCCTGAGTCAATCTGCAACACCAACCCAACAACCACTGCAACAACCCAACAACTCCTGAGTCAATCTGCAACACCAACCCAACAACCACTGCAACAACCCAACAACTCCTGCGTCAATCAGCAACACCAACCTAATAGCCACTGCAACAACCCAACAACTCCTGAGTCAATCTGCAACACCAAACCAGCAACCACTATAACAACCCAACAACTCCTGAGTCAATCAGCAACACCAACCTAATAGCCACTACAACAACCCAACAACTCCTGCGTCAATCAGCAACACCAACCCAGCAACAACTACAACAACCCAACAATTCCCGAGTCAATCAGCAACACCAACCCAACAACCACTGCAACAACCCAACAACTCCTGCGTCAATCTGCAACACCAACCCAACAACCACTGCAACAACCCAACAACTCCTGAGTCAATCTGCAACACCAACCCAACAACCACTGCAACAACCAAACAACTCCTGCGTCAATCTGCAACACCAACCCAACAACCACTGCAACAACCCAACAACTCCTGAGTCAATCTGCAACACCAACCCAACAACCACTACAACAACCCAACAACTCCTGAGTCAATCTGCAACACCAACCCAACAACCACTACAACAACCCAACAACTCCTGAGTCAATCTGCAACACCAACCCAACAACCACTACAACAACCCAACAACTCCTGAGTCAACCTGCAACACCAACCCAACAACCACTACAACAACCCAACAACTCCTGAGTCAATCTGCAACACCAACCCAACAACCACTACAACAACCCAACAACTCCTGAGTCAATCCGCAAAACTAACCCAACAACCACTGCAATAACCCCAACAACAAGAGGCCTGCCGGCCTAGAGAGCTACGTTGAAGATGACTGAAATGTCCATGTCATAACTTAATTTCAGATTCTTTCAGTTCTTGAAAACTATTGCAATATGAACACATATGACACACTTGGTCACCAGAATATGCTGTGAACCAGTTTGGTGTCTCAATTTATGTAGTATAACAATAGAACCAAATTGCAATCATTTATTTCAATCATCTTACCACCAAGCAACACTAACAACCAACAATACCATTCCCCCCCAGTACATAACAAATATAGCAGTCACAATCCTTCTAACGCTGTCATAAGACAATGTGATGCAGAACAATATGATCTAGAACAATTAATCCAGAACGATGATCCGGAACAACATGATCCAGAACAATGATCTGGAACAATGTGATCCAGAACAACATGATCCCGAACAATGATGCAGAACAACATGATCATTTCAGTCATCCTCAGCGGAGCTCTCTAGGCCGACAGGCCTCTTGTTGAGATATTAAAAATGAGCACAAAGACTGATTGGGCCATTCCGCGTTATGATTTTGATGATAAATATGAGTGCAATTTTTTATTGCTTGGAGTTTCCATCTTGTTTAAACATTATTTGTGGTCCTGGGTCAGTAGTCATTCATGGAAAGTAAGAAAAATTTCCCTCCCTTTGCCAACTTTTTTGCTACAGCCTCATTTTCAGCGTTACGTGTGTTACATTCAGAGAAAAATGAAACGTCACTTTTTTCAAATCCTCAAAAGTCTGAAGTGTGCCACTGAGTGCATTTCTCTTAGTTATGATTTGAATACCCAATATATCAAGTTATATCAGGTATTGTTGGGGATTTTAGAAATACCGAAATCTTTTAATGGGGGAATTCGGGCGTTACGTGCGTTACGAAAAAAAAGTTACGTGCGTTACCCGTCCGAACTGGGTATGAAGAAATCAATTTCTGGAGCATTTTATGAACATTGAGTGATTTGTTTTTCTTTGAAATAAATATTTTTCACAAAATGAAGTGGTTCAGGAGTCCTTTCTTTGTGATGGGTTCAGATAGGAAGCCATTTATACCAAGGAAACTGCAAGAAGCCATTCTTGCCGAGACCAGTTTCTGTTGTGAAACCTTGTTGTTTTTCTGCAAGAAGCCATTCTTGCTGAGACCAATTTCTGTTCTGAATCTGAAACCATGCTGTTTTTGAGCAATTTCTTGACACAACTGACAGTGACAGGGCCACCAAGTCTTCTGTAAAGGAATAGAGTGGAAAAAGCCCTCGCAGACCTATGTCCTCCATGTAACACAGAGGACCGATTCTCAGGATCACTCACTTTTATTCAGACAAGTAAGTTTAAGCTCTTTTACCGAATTTCCAATTTCTGTTCATGATTCTTACTTTAATTTAAGAAATTTGAAGTTTATATTTACCCAGGGCTGTACAGTGTGACAGTTTTGCTCGCATTTGCGATAAAAAGAAAATTATGCGTGAAGATAAATTTGAAAACACTTGCACACGTGCGAAAGGTTGCATAATCGCTGTTGATCTGCCCCAACTTTGTCTACTGCTAAAGACGAGTGGGTGTGATTGTCTTTAAGAAATGAAGGAGCGATGCATCAAGGGAAATGTATTTTGAAGTATGTACCGACCATATGCTATCACTAAAAAACAACTACATTTCCCGAACAAGAGCGCGCCGCACCGTCAAAGACTGTACGAGGCAGATTTGAATCGCTCGTTCATCCGCCAAACTGACATTACATCAATCGGGTTCCTGTAAACGGCTTCAGTTTACGCAGGTCGTCACTTATTTCCCCAACCCCATACCAACACCCAACCCCTAACCCAAACTCAAGCCCTGAACTCCAACTTAACCCAAATTGTAATCTTGTCTAGATGTTTTGAGAAAGCTGGAACCACCAGTTCCAGTAGGTATGGTTGGAGCAGGTGGCAAGGAAAACATTTTCTATGAATTCAATGCTGTAGTATAAATCAAATGTCAACATGCACACAAGCAAAAAGCAGGAAAGAAATCACAAAGATTGTCACTCTTTTCTGTGAAAAATGACCTTTACATTTTCAGGCAAATTTCCATTAGAAAAATATGAAAATCTCAGTGATTTCTTTGGTTCATTTTTTTTGTTCACCCATTCTACCTTAGCATATGAGAAATGCAGGCCTAATATGGTCAATTGTTTGTTCTACATACATAAAAGGGTAATTTTTTATACGTGTGTTACACAGACAACTCCCTAAATCTTCATCTGAAATTTTTCAAAAATCATCAGTAAGTCGGACATTGAGCAATTGTCATTGATTAAAATATGCCTCTATTCAGTAAAAGACTGTGTGACTCTGTATTTTTTGTGTTGGAAATGATAAAAAAGTGAGAAATTATATATCATTGTTTTTGCCTTTTTTTCTAATCTTGAAAGTGGCTTATATTTGATGATGTGGCATGGATGGCACACGTGATGAATCAAACTCAAGTTATAATTTCCTACTGGTTTAGATGTTTAAGTTTCCAAAAAAATGTATCCCATTGACAGAATTCAAAATTTAATTTTTCTGACCCAGGACCACTTTGGCTGGAATGGCCCGATTATCTCAGTTCAAAATGCTGAATTTCTAAAAAAAACCGGGACATAGAATTTTCTAATTTTCGCAGGGGATATTCAGAACATCAAAAGGAAGGCTCACAACAAATGAGACAAAAAATTATCTGACAGTTTTTGAGATATTCAAATTTGAAGTGAAAAGTTGACGCCGGACAGACAGACGGACACCGGACGACTCGGCAGTAGAAAAGCTCCGCTGACTGCTGACTATCGTCACAGCGGAGCTAAAAACAATCACTACAATCGCTGCAATGACCCAACAACTCCACCATCATCCTGCAACACCAACCCAAGAATTGCTGCAATAACCCAACAACTCCTGTATCAACTGAATGACTGCTAGTGCTACAAAAACTCAACCCAACAACCGCTACAATAACCCAACAACTCCTGCGTCACTTTACTTCAATAATTGCTGCAATAACCCAACAACTCCTGTATCTACCTGCTGCACCAATCCAACAACCACTACAATAACTCGACAACTCCAGCATCAACCAGTAACCCCAACCCAAGTACCGATGCAATAATCCAACAACTCCCGCATCAACCTAATGACCAACAACTCAACCCAATAATCGTTATAATAACCTAACAACTCCAGCGTGAACCTGCTTTAAAGACCTGACAATTGCTGCAGTAACCCAATAGCTCCTGTATGATCTCGCAAAACCAACCCTACAATCGCTGCAATAACCCAACAACTCCTACATCAACCCAGTGACTGCGAGTGCTACACCAACCCAACGACTACATCAACCCAATAACCACGACAGCTAACTAAAAACTGCTATATTGACAATCAATACTGCATGCACCAAATGGCTGCCAGAGCTACACCAACCCAACAATGTCTACATCGACCCAACAACCGCAACAGCAAACTAAAGATTGCTGTCTCAAATCTACCACCACTATGTCAGCACAACCAATGCTGAACGAACCGAATGACTCATAAATAAACAACTGCGGCAGCAAGGCTGCCCAGTCCTGTTCCTGGAGATCCACCATCCCGGAGGGTTTCACTTAAAACGTAATTTAGCATAACTAAACTGATCAACAGCTCAGCATCTGCATTTATTGAGTGAGGTGTAGACTGCTTGGCGTTGCAATGAAAACCTACAGGACAGCAGATCTCAGGGAACAGGAATGGGCAGCTTTATAACTACATCAAACCAATGACCATTGCAACAGCCCAAGAATAGGAACATCAAACCAAAGACTCTTATCAACACAAGCACAGTTACATCAACCCAATGACTAACACCAGCCCAACTGCTGAAAAACCCAATAACCTCTCCATCTACTCCAGTCGAGACAGAAGACAGGCGCACTGAAGTGTCAGCACAACCTAAGATACCGAAGTGCTTGATCAAATCTATAATTCTACACGCACGTCAAATTACCTTCGAGTGACAATTCAGTTACGGCCCTGCTGCCAGGGCACTTCGACCAAAAAATAATTTCACATCTTTAATAATTCATGGAACTTGGTCCCTTTTAGATGATTACAACAAACTGCTCATGTCAACTTGACTCCACTGAATAAATACATAATTGGGAAAACTGCCTGTGTCCCAATTCCACATCTGGTACAAAAGCGCTATTCCACCTCGCTAAGTGTAAAAAAAAAAAAAAAAAAAAAAACGTTCAGACACTGTGGAACCTTTCCAGTGACATTTCAAGACCACATACACGTGCTTCATTGACATTACATTGAATACGTTTCCTTCCCCAACTAAGACTGGATTGAGAAACAAAAAATGAGGAAATTCTACACGACAATTAGACACGTATGAGCCGCTTTCTTAATCTGGATAAAAAAAGCACCCTAAACACAAAAGCACTGTGTTTTTGGTTTGCTTTTTTAAGACATTTTATTGTCTCATTCATAATAGGCCAAAAATAGAATGCTGAAAGACACTGAAAGGTAGACCCTAAAAGGACAGTTAAATTGAAGGTTAAACCAGGCAGATCAGGATGTAGATCTTTTTACATTTTTCTTTGATCACCTCATTCACCACGCAGTCTCCATTTCCAGGAAGCGTCGTAGTACACGTGCAAACAGAAGCACGCTTGCATAAATTTTTGAACTTCTTCTCAACGTCAGGAGAGGTGACCCCCTGTGTATGCTGGTTTTCTTTCCAACCAAAACCGCGATCACCACTTTGAACAGCTGTTAATTTTTCTGAATTAGGTCGTTTTCGTGCTTACAAGCATCATTTACCCACTTTATCCACAATGTTCAAAATCAATACAGCTGTATACCATACTGGATAAAAACTGCTTCATTTGCAAACATTTGTAAAAAGGGTACTCTTTTGGTGAATATGGCAAATCAATGTAGTCCTAATTACACTGGTGAACACGTGACTCCCCCAACACAATAGAGGTTTGGCTAATTATCACTTGCTTTGTCATTTAATTTTTCTTTGACCCATTAATGATCATGATCCCATTTTTGGGACGTGTCACGTTTTAAACTGTGAGCCACGTGAATGCGTTACTGTGACTAAGCTGCTGTAGGTTAATCAAGGGAAGTAATTCACATCCAGAAAAAGTATTTACGAGAGTAGTTTCCCTTTACAGCAGTGGTGGGGGCCGCCATTTGCATGAATTTCTTGAGTCTGTAACAGCGCTATACAAATCTCTACAAAATGAGTGCGCCATTTTTTTCTGAGAACATTTTTTTACAACACAATGCTTTCAACAATCTGTGAACATTTTCACTGGGACATATATATTTGGGGTCCTCAACGACAAGATAATTATTTTTCATCCGAAAATAAAACGTAACTTTTCCTTTGAAAAGAAATTTGGGCATTAATGGGTTTACTGCCAAAAAGTTATTTACCTTTTACCAATTAGAAACCAATGTTTCCTTTGGTTTCATTGGTTCCAATTGTTCTGTTTAAGCACTGAGAACACATTTGTAATATGGGATAGTTTGGATGTGCAACTCTTCAGGGTATACAAAACTACTTCTGATATAATTTAGCTTAAAAAGTTAAATCAACTTTGTGAATATGAATAGCTCAATTAAGAAAAATCACCACCTTGTGAAAATTCAGGAATTTCATTTGCGGTTGGAACAAGAACCAGCATATAGAAGGGGTCCCCAGGACCGACGTTGGGAACGACTGTAGTACTGCTTTTTAACTGATCTCTGCTGCCACCTACAGGCAAAGAGATCAGATGCACAGCGGCGCTCAGCAGCACATCACGACGGCATAAATTTCCAAGTTACGCATGCACCGAGGAAGCTTCAGTTATTGTTGGAATGATGATATTCATCCAGTACCTGTTTAAGCTCACATATGCTTTCAGGAGCAAACCACGAAAAATTAGTAAAAAAAATTCATTCATTTAATTTTTCAAAAACGGCAGACAATGTTTTTAAATGGCAAGTTTTGGATATGAAGTATTTTTTTTAAACACGCAGAAAATGCAGTGATCGCATTAATCGTTCTCTCTTTGGCGATCAGGGAGACTTACTGCGAATGAACAGTAGGGGGCGCCAGCAGTAGAGTTCGCAGATGGTGGCATTGCAGAAGATGGCGGGAATAGCCCAAGAGCGCTGAGGTTAAGTCCAGGAATCAGGTGCGTCTGTTGCTGAGGTTTGGAGAGGGGGACACACAGGAGAAGAGTTTCAGCAAAAGAATAATGTCAGCACACGAAAATGGACAAGGCCTTTTAAAACTAAGGAATGGGGGTTAAAATTTTATAATTTACCAGTCTAGTGTTTTCTGTATCTGTGGTAAAGGTTGCGCAGTGTTGGTGAGCAAGCCTGTTCCTGGAGACCTATTTATTGATTCATTACATGTTCCACAGCACTTCAGCACTTTGTGTAAGGCTACACTGTGCCATTCATCGTACTTCCATCATTCACACACTAATATCTGTGAGCAGTAATGAGCCACGCAACGGTCCAGACATGGATGCCTTCGAACCGTGGGAGGAAACCACAGTACTTGCAGTAAAAACCCATGAATACAAGAAAAATTTACAAGCTGGAAAACTCGCCGAGCTGCTTATTGGTAGAATCAGCACGGCACATTGGAGTTTAAGTCAGAATCCACATGACTAGGTCTCGTGGAGGAGGATTGGGAACCACAGATTAACCCTTAAAGTTCTAAATGCAGCTTTTGTTGCTCAATGATGTAAAACAGATCAAAATCAAAGCTGTTGAAAACCTATCATGCTGCGACTTGTTTAAAAGAGCTCTTTTAAACAAGTAGCCGCATGATAGGTTTTCAACAGCAGAAGATGATTGCATTTACATTTTTTAAACATTTATTTCAGTGCTCTAAGGGTTAATGATAAAATCAGACTCAGGGACACAATAGGAGCATGTGACGGCATCTCTGCGGTTCTCAGGTCACAGATTAATGCACCTTTGAGGAAGACCGAGGTGGAAACCACAGCCTGCAGAGGTGCTTTGTAGACAGTAGAGGACTACGGTTAAATTACAGAGGACAGAATCCTCCAGGATGGATAAACAAGTCCGGAAGAACCGTAACCGATGAGTTAATGAGATTTTTTGACCCAAGCAGGCCACATCTCCTCCAGTTCACACTGAGTGCTGCCGATCACATTTTTATCAACTGTTGTCAGAGACCGCTGGCAAGGAAGCTGGTCAATTTAATGGCCAAACTAGAGGCACTCCAAGAGTGCAAACCTCCGCCAAGGATGGCTCCCATGGCAGCCATATTGTTTGATTCGGCGTGTTCCAAACAGATTGGTCTCGCATCAGGGATGGAACCTATGAACCCACAAAATTTGAGTTATATCACTGGGAATGAAGTGCAGTTATCGCGCGTCATAGGATTTCAATGTGGCTGCCGTGTCGGCCATATTGTTTGACCGATCGCGGTCAGAATCGATACAATCCATCCCTGATGTAATAGCAACCCACCCACAAAATTTCAGAAATATGCGTTCATTACTTTTTGAGTTATCTTGTACACAAACAGACAGACAAACCAACGCTGGCAAAAACATAACCTCCTTGGCGGAGGCAACAATGAGTGCACAGGGACCTCCTCGGAAGGTTGAGAAGATGACTTCCTTAGAGCGGCGGCCATTTTGTTTGATAGGGAAGCTGGCCGGTTTGCGGAGAGGCAAGACTCACGTTCAGGGCAGCGACATCGTTGTCGTAGGACTCGCGCAGCTTCTTCGTGATCTCTTGCTCGGCGAAACAGCAGGCCTCGATCGGGCCCTTAACCGTGATGGTCCTCTCCGGGTTATACAGAGTCAGATCCTGCAGTCTGGGGGGCGAGAGAGTTCAGTGAGAGCAGCACAGACACATGCACATCCAGGGGACAGTGAAGTAATTTTTGTTATTTTGACTTCATACAATAGCACATTTGACTAAGAAAGTGGTTCGGCCCCCAGTGTAACCACAAAAAGTTCGAGTGCAGCTGTCGGGCCCCTGAGAACCCCACAATGCCCCGGGGGGGGAGGCGTGCTTCGACCAATCAAGTGTAGGCTGCTTTCGATGAAAGCATCGCCTCATGAAATAGAACACGAAGGTGAAAGAGTAGACCATCAGTCTGAATATGAGGGGTATTAATGAATAAATATTCAGCAAATCTCTGCATGGATAACAGGACTTCACTTTCATTCACCTCATTTCAGAGGAGTAAAAGAAAGTGGTCATGCCAACATAAAGAGAAATAAAGTCATTCTGTATTTTTTATGGCTGCCAGTCTTTTGCATTTAATGGCTGCCTGAAGTCCGTGACCCCTACATATCAAAACAAACTGGGTATATTCCCTGCCGAAACTATTTTAACTGCGTCCCTGTCCTCAAACCTGTAACAGGCAGTGTACGTCCGCACACATTCCCTAATGGGAAACTTACGGGGAGATGGTGCACACATTCCCTAACAGGACGCTTACGGGGAGATGGTGCACACATTCCCTAACAGGACGCTTACGGGGAGATGGTGCACACATTCCCTAACAGGACGCTTACGGGGAGATGGTGCACACATTCCCTAACAGGACACTTATGGGGAGATGCTGCACACATTCCCTAACAGGACACTTATGGGGAGATGCTGCACACATTACCCAACAGGACGCTTACGGGCAGATGCAGCACACATTCCCTAACAGGACACTTATGGGGAGATGCTGCACACATTCCCTAACAGGACGCTTACGGGGAGATGCTGCACACATTCCCTAACAGGACGCTTACGGGCAGATGCAGCACACATTCCCTAACAGGACACTTATGGGGAGATGCTGCACACATTCCCTAACAGGACGCTTACGGGGAGATGCTGCACACATTCCCTAACAGGACGCTTACGGGGAGATGGTGCACACATTCCCTAACAGGACGCTTACGGGGAGATGCAGCACACATTCCCTAACAGGACGCTTACGGGGAGATGGTGCACACATTCCCTAACAGGACGCTTACGGGGAGATGGTGCACACATTCCCTAACAGGACGCTTACGGGGAGATGCAGCACATATTCCCTAACAGGACACTTATGGGGAGATGCAGCACACATTCCCTAACAGGACACTTATGGGGAGATGCTGCACACATTCCCTAACAGGACGCTTACGGGGAGATGCTGCACACATTCCCTAACAGGACGCTTACGGGGAGATGCTGCACACATTCCTGAACAGGACACTTACGAAGAGATGCAGCACACATTCCCTAACAGGACGCTTACGGGGAGATGGTGCACACATTCCCTAACAGGACGCTTACGGGGAGATGCAGCACACATTCCCTAACAGGACGCTTACGGGGAGATGGTGCACACATTCCCTAACAGGACGCTTACGGGGAGATGGTGCACACATTCCCTAACAGGACGCTTACGGGGAGATGCAGCACACATTCCCTAACAGGACACTTACGGGGAGATGGCGCACACATTCCCAAACAGGACACTTATGGGGAGATGCAGCACACATTCCCTAACAGGACACTTATGGGGAGATGCTGCACACATTCCCCCTAACAGGACTGCTTCCCTACAGGGAGAGATGGTGCACACATTCCCTAACAGGACACTTACGGGGAGATGCTGCACACATTCCCTAACAGGATGCTTACGGGGAGATGGTGCACACATTCCCTAACAGGACACTTATGGGGAGATGCTGCACACATTCCCTAACAGGACACTTACGGGGAGATGGTGCACACATTCCCTAACAGGACACTTACGGGGAGATGCAGCACACATTCCCAAACAGGACGCTTACGGGGAGATGGTGCACACATTCCCTAACAGGACACTTATGGGGAGATGGTGCACACATTCCCTAACAGGACACTTATGGGGAGATGCAGGACACTTACACATTCCCTAACAGGACACTTACGGGAGATGATGCACACATTCCCAAACAGGACACTAGATGGGACATTCCCTAACAGGACACTCACATTCCCAAACAGGACACTTACGGGGAGATGGTGCACACATTCCCTAACAGGACACTTATGGAGATGGTGCACACATTCCCTAACAGGACACTTAAGATGCTGCACACATTCCCTAACAGGACACTTATGGGAGATGGCACACACATTCCCTAACAGGACACTTATGGGGAGATGCTGCACACATTCCCTAACAGGACACTTACGGGGGAGATGGTGCACACATTCCCCTAACAGGACACTTACGGGAGATGCTGCACACATTCCCTAACAGGACACTTACGGGAGATGGTGCACACATTCCCTAACAGGACACTTACGGGGAGATGGTGCACACATTCCCTAACAGGACACTTACGGGGAGATGCAGCACACATTCCCTAACAGGACGCTTACGGGGAGATGGTGCACACATTCCCTAACAGGACACTTACGGGGAGATGCTGCACACATTCCCAAACAGGACGCTTACGGGGAGATGGTGCACACATTCCCTAACAGGACACTTACGGGGAGATGGTGCACACATTCCCTAACAGGACACTTACGGGGAGATGGTGCACACATTCCCAAACAGGGCGCTTCTGGGGAGATGGTGCACACATTCCCTAACAGGACACTTATGGGGAGATGGTGCACACATTCCCTAACAGGACACTTTATGGGGAGATGGTGCACACATTCCCAAACAGGACACTTACGGGGAGATGGTGCACACATTCCCAAACAGGACGCTTATGGGGAGATGGTGCACACATTCCCTAACAGGACACTTCCCTGGGGAGATGCTGCACACATTCCCTAACAGGACACTTATGGGAGATGAGATGGTGCACACATTCCCTAACAGGACGCTTACGGGGGAGATGCTGCACACATTCCCTAACAGGACGCTTACGGGGAGATGGTGCACACATTCCCTAACAGGACACTTACGGGGAGATGGTGCACACATTCCCTAACAGGACACTTATGGGGAGATGCTGCACACATTCCCTAACAGGACACTTACGGGGAGATGCTGCACACATTCCCTAACAGGACACTTACGAGGAGATGCTGCACACATTCCTGAACAGGACACTTACGGGGAGATGGTGCACACATTCCCTAACAGGACGCTTATGGGGAGATGCTGCACACATTCCCTAACAGGACGCTTACGGGGAGATGGTGCACACATTCCCTAACAGGACACTTACGGGGAGATGGTGCACACATTCCCTAACAGGACACTTATGGGGAGATGCTGCACACATTCCCTAACAGGACGCTTACGGGGAGACGCTGCACACGTTCCCTAACAGGACGCTTACGGGGAGATGGTGCACACATTCCCTAACAGGACGCTTACGGGGAGATGGTGCACACATTCCCTAACAGGACGCTTACGGGGAGATGGTGCACACATTCCCTAACAGGACGCTTACGGGGAGATGGTGCACACATTCCCTAACAGGACGCTTACGGGGAGATGGTGCTAGGCATGGGCCGGTATGAGATTCTGACGGTATGATAACCTTTAGCAAAAATATCACGGTTTCACGGTATTGCAACTACAGCTCTAAAATGTATTATTTTGAAATGTCTAGGTAAAAAACAACTTTTTTCCATTGAACACAATCTATTTTATTTTTAAACAACATATAGAATATTTGGTATATTAGTAAACGTGTACCATGTTAAGTTAAAATAAAAAATAACAATAATAAAATAATTGAATTCTTCTAAATAAAATTAAAGTAATTTAATTTAACCTAAATCTGCAATGACAGTTAACTCTGCTGCAAAAATTTGTGTGCTTTGGTAATATAGCACTGGATAAAACATAAATTTAAGCACAGTATTACAAAACCCAAAACCAGTGAAGTTGGCACGTTATGTAAATCGTAGATAAAAACAGAATACAATGATTTGCAAATCCTTTTCAACTTATATTCAATTGAATACACTGTAAAGACAAGATGTTTAATGTTCAAACTGAGAAACTTTATTTTTTTTTTGCAAATAATCATTAACTTAGAATTTAAAGGCAGCAACACATTTCAAAAAAGTTGGCACAGGGGCTTTTTTTACCACTGTGTTACATCACCTTTCCTTTTAACGACACTCAGTAAACGTTTGGGAACTGAGGAGACCAATTTTGAAGCTTTTCAGGTGGAACTCTTTCCCATTCTTGCTTGATGTACAGCTTAAGTTGTTCAACAGTCCGGGGTCTCCGTTGTCGTATTTTTTTACGCTTCATAATGCACCACACATTTTCAATGGGAGACAGGTCTGGACTACAGGCAGGCCAGTCTAGTACCCGCACTCTTTTACTACGGAGCCATGCTGTTGTAACACGTGCAGAATGTGGCTTGGCATTGTCTTGCTGAAATAAGCAGGGGCGTCCATGAAAAAGACGTTGCTTGGATGGCAACATATGTTGCTCCAAAACCTGTATGTACCTTTCAGCATTAATGGTGCCTTCACATATGTGTAAGTTGCCCATGCCTTGGGCACTAATACACCCCCATACCATCACAGATGCTGGCTTTTGAACTTTGCGCCTATAACAGTCCAGATGGTTCTTTTCCTCTTTGGTCCGGAGGACACGACGTCCACAGTTTCCAAAACCAATTTGAAATGTGGACTCGTCAGACCACAGAACACTTTTCCACTTTGCATCAGTCCATCTTAGATGAGCTTGGGCCCAGCGGCCCGGGCGGCGTTTCTGGGTGCTGTTGATAAATGGCTGTCGCTTTGCATTGTAGAGTTTTAACTTGCACTTGCAGATGTAGTGACGAACTGTAGTTACTGACAGTGGTTTTCTGAAGTGTTCCTGAGCCCATGTGGTGATGTCCTTTACACACTGATGTCGGTTTTGATGCAGTACCGCCTGAGGGATCGAAGGTCACGGGCATTCAATGTTGGTTTTCGGCCTTGTCGCTTAACTTCGTGCAGTGATTTCTCCAGATTCTCTGAACCTTTTGACGATATTACGGACCGTAGATGATGAAATCCCTAAATTTCTTGCAATAGCTCGTTGAGGAATGTTGTTTTTAAACTGTTCGACAATCAGCTCACGCATTTGTTCACTAAGTGGTGACCCTCGCCCCATCCTTGTTTGTGAATGACTGAGCATTTCAGGGAAGCTGCTTTTATACCCAATCATGGCACCCACCTGTTCCCAATTAACCCGTTCACCTGTGGGATGTTCCAAATAAGTGTTTGATGAGCATTCCTCAACTCTCTCAGTCTTTTTTTGCACTTGTGCCAGCTTTTTTGAAACATGTTGCAGGCATCAAATTCCAAATGAGCTAATATTTGCAAAAAATTACAAAGTTTACCTGTTCGAACATTAAGTAACTTGTCTTTGCAGTGTATTCAATTGAATATAGGTTGAAAAGGATTTGCAAATCATTGTATTCTGTTTTTATTTACAATTTACACAACGTGCCAACTTCACTGGTTTTGGGTTTTGTACATGATCTAATTGATTTTATGTAAAAACACATATTCCACCACACTGACTACTACGATGAGTAATATCAAATAATGCTTCTATATTGATTCTATTATTTCAATGTCGATGCATACATACACACATATAAGGAGAGAGAGAGAGCGAGATAGAGAATGAGTGTGTCGACTCGTGTGTTTACTTTATGCACACACACGTGCTCTTTCTCCATACAACACAAATAGTCTCAAAACCCCAGAGAGCCTGCAGGCTATTTTAAAAAATGTCGAGTTTTTGAACAAATGTACACAATGGTGGAAGACGTAAACAAAGCTATAGACGTGATATTAGCCAAGTTTAATTTTAGCTCTACAGTAAAAGTACTTATTTCGCAAAAAATGAGTAGCTACTTCTCTGCTCTTCTCCGCTCTGTGAAGTAACATTAGAGAGGAAACTAGCTGATGTTAGCCATGTTAGTTAGCCATGTTATCTGCCTCGGAAGCAAGACTAGTATTTATTTCACCAATGCTAGACACGCTAACTCTCGTAGCTGGTTGCAAATGTTCATTTCAAGACAGCGTTAACGTTACCTTGAATTTGGCAAAGAGTGATGGGTGGTGCTGCCGTAGACGTGAAATCATATTTGAAGTATTCAGTGCTGCCAACTTGGCGACTTTCTCGCTGAATCTGGCGACTTTCCAAATCATCTTGGCGACTTTTCTTGTCTTAAGCGACTAGCGACAAATCTAGCAACTTTTTCTGTTGTTATTGGAGACTTTTCTGGTGTTTTGGAGACTGACGTGAAAGCACGTTTCGATCTGCAGTTACTGTCCTCAACGAGCAGCGGGTGCTGCCGTGAGCCCCTCCCCCGTCCCAAAGCACTCACTCTTTAAATTATCGAATTTAAAGAGTACTGGAAGATGCGCGACTGAGTGCGCAATATGAATGAAAAGACTGCGCCCCCCTGCTCAACAAAATAAATCGCGCCCCCCAACAAAATACATGCCATCTCCCCCCCAGTCGGGGTGTTTAGCGACTTCTAGGACAGCCCGTAGCTACTTTCCTTACTGAGGAGTTGGCAACACTGGAAGTATTACCTCCTCTGGCAGCCACTCTTCGCAAGCAGGTTTTGTATGTTGGATATCCTTCCTCCTCCAAGCCATGGCCGTCTGTGTTTTTTTGGTACCCGAAAAAATCCCATACAGCCAGAGATGCCAAGTCTCACGCATTCGGCGTAAGTCTCACGCATATTTTAGGCGTATTCACCATAGTCCGCAATTATTCAATGAACGCTTATTAATGAGCTTCTCACGCGGAATTAAAATCCTTGTGCATTGAAGTTTACCTTTCACTTGCGTAAAGGTGCACCTCATCACAAGTAACATGGAAAGCGATTATGACTCCGGACTTCTTGTGCTTCTCTTTACTCAGGGATTGGAAACAATGCGTGTGTTTCATGATCGTTTAAATTGTTTTAATGAAATAAGACCATTTGAAACGTCTTTATGCAATTCCATTGCTTTCAATCCCTCAGTAAAGACAAGCGTGAGAATTCCCGAGTCATAATCGATTTCCGTGTCGCTAGTGGGGAAATCCACCTTAATGCTCGTGAAACCAATTAACTTAATGCATAATGACTTAAATTCCGCTAGTGAATTTCTTCAGTGAGCATTGATACAATAATTGCTTACTACGGCACAGGAACGTGAATGCCACTAAGAGGCGAGAAACACACGCCGAATGCGTGAGACTTGGCATCTCTGTACAGCCGACTTCGTCTTTTTCGACAGGGGAAAAAGTTCGGGGGGGTTCACCTCCTTCGGCCATCATACACTGAGCTCACTGACTGCTTGCACCAACAACCGGAGGGGGAGGGGTCGTGTCACTCTACGTTGCACACTGCCTGAGGGATTCCTGACCTGCACTTTCTGTCTTTGACGACTCATAAAAAACTGCTCATACCGTAGGAACGGTATGACGGAAAATTTTAGTGGTTTTGAAACCGTGACTTTTTCAAACCACGGTATACCTTGAAACCGGTAACCAGCCCATGCCTAGATGGTGCACACATTCCCTAACGGGACACTTACGGGGAGATGCTGCACACATTCCCTAACAGGACGCTTACGGGGAGATGCAGCACACATTACCCAACGGGACACTTACGGGGAGATGCAGCACACATTACCCAAAGGGACACTTACGGGGAGATGCAGCACACATTCCCTAACGGGACACTTATGGGGAGATGCTGCACACATTCCCTAACAGGACACTTACAGGGAGATGCAGCACACATTATCCAATGGGACACTTATGGGGAGATGGTGCACATATTCCCTAATGGGAGACTTACGGGGAGATGCAGCACACATTCCCTAACGGGACACTTACGGGGAGATGCAGCACACATTCCCTAACAGGACGCTAATGGGGAGATGGCGCACACATTCCCTAACAGGACACTTACGGGGAGATGCAGCACACATTCCCTAACAGGACACTTACGGGGAGATGGTGCACACGTTCCCTAACGGGACACTTACGGGGAGATGGTGCACACATTCCCTAACGGGACACTTACGGGGAGATGGTGCACACATTCACTAACAGGACGCTTACGGGCAGATGCAGCACACATTCCCTAACGGGACACTTACGGGGAGATGCAGCACATATTCCCTAACGGGACACTAACGGGGAGATGGTGCACACATTCCTAACAGGACACTTACGGGGAGATGGTGCACACATTCCCTAACAGGACGCTTACGGGGAGATGCTGCACACGTTCCCTAACAGGACACTTACGGGGAGATGCTGCACACGTTCCCTAACGGGACACTTACGGGGAGATGCAGCACATATTCCCTAACGGGACACTTACGGGGAGATGGTGCACACATTCCTAACAGGACACTTACGGGGAGATGCAGCACACGTTCCCTAACGGGACACTTACGGGGAGATGGTGCACACGTTCCCTAACGGGACACTTACGGGGAGATGCAGCACACATTACCCAACGGGACACTTACGGGGAGATGCAGCACACATTCCCTAACAGGACCCTTACGGGGAGATGCAGCACACATTCCCTAACAGGACACTTACAGGGAGATGCAGCACACATTATCCAATGGGACACTTATGGGGAGATGGTGCACATATTCCCTAATGGGAGACTTACGGGGAGATGCAGCACACATTCCCTAACGGGACACTTACGGGGAGATGCAGCACACATTCCCTAACAGGACGCTAATGGGGAGATGGCGCACACATTCCCTAACAGGACACTTACGGGGAGATGCAGCACACATTCCCTAACAGGACACTTACGGGGAGATGGTGCACACGTTCCCTAACGGGACACTTACGGGGAGATGGTGCACACATTCCCTAACGGGACACTTACGGGGAGATGGTGCACACATTCACTAACAGGACGCTTACGGGCAGATGCAGCACACATTCCCTAACGGGACACTTACGGGGAGATGCAGCACATATTCCCTAACGGGACACTAACGGGGAGATGGTGCACACATTCCTAACAGGACACTTACGGGGAGATGGTGCACACATTCCCTAACAGGACGCTTACGGGGAGATGCTGCACACGTTCCCTAACAGGACACTTACGGGGAGACGCTGCACACGTTCCCTAACGGGACACTTACGGGGAGATAGTGCACATATTCCCTAACGGGACACTTACGGGGAGATGGTGCACACATTCCTAACAGGACACTTACGGGGAGATGCAGCACACGTTCCCTAACGGGACACTTACGGGGAGATGGTGCACACGTTCCCTAACGGGACACTTACGGGGAGATGCAGCACACATTACCCAACGGGACACTTACGGGGAGATGCAGCACACATTCCCTAACAGGACCCTTACGGGGAGATGCAGCACACATTCCCTAACAGGACACTTACGGGGAGATGGTGCACACATTCACTAACAGGACGCTTACGGGCAGATGCAGCACACATTCCCTAACGGGACACTTACGGGGAGATGGTGATCTTGGTGTCGGTGTCCTGCTCCACCTTCTTCAGGTTGCGCCCCTCCTTGCCGATGAGTCGCCCCACAAAGTTGTTGTGGGCCAGGATCTTCAGGGGGACCTCCTCCGCCCTGAGGGGGGGGAGTCATGTTAACTGTTATTATACATATGGTTGTTATTATTGGAATAGTTCTTGTTCTAGTCTCTACCTCTCATTTCTTTTTCTTTCTTTTTTTTTTGAAGCGTGTACTGTGTAAAATGTTCATATATTGATTTTTTATGTTTCGGCAATACGACATGTCATTTTGTCACGTCAATAAAGCAATTTGAATTTGAATTTGAGAGAGAGAAAGCCAGAGGGAGGGAGGGAGGGAGAGAGAGAGAGGGAGGGAGGGAAGGAGAGAGAGAGAGAGAGAGAGAGAGATCCCAGTGTCAGCCTAAAATGACAGCAGGCGCTGCCTACGGCCGCCTGTCCCTAAACCCCACCCAAGTCCTGTCAATCAACTCCGACTAACACACTGTTACAGGTATACACACACACACACACACACACACACACGCGCGCGCGCGCGCACGCGCGGTCTCACGCTTGGTCACACAGAAGAAATGAGAATGTCCTATATCTGAGTGCACACACTCACCTTACCCACACACACGCGTACGCATACACAAACACTTACTTACACACACACACACACCTCATGCGCACACGCGCACACGCACAAACGCACACACAGCAGCGTGAGCAGCAGGTTAGTGTCTCTGTCACTCACGTCTTAGTGTCCTTGGCCTCCTGCTGCATGATGTCGAGGATCATGCGACAGGCCGCAGAGCAGCCCTCGGGGGTGGAGTGGATGCTGATTGGCTTCTCGGCCGCGCCGGCGTTCTCTTTACGGTGGACATCAATCCTGGAGCGGAGAGGGTAGTAATGAGTCATCAACGACATCTACTACTGGTGTGAACCTCGTCCCTCCAGAGTAACAGTCATTGCTGTGATCCCTTTAAAAACGTTAGGGAACCACAACGAAAGTGTGCCATATTTCCCTTTTAATTTCATAGATTGTAAAAGAATGTTAAACATGACATTGTCATCAATGTTCCCCGCCACTAAAGAATCCTGTTTCCAAGCTCAATCAAGGTCTTCGGTGGTTAGACACACGCACAATCTTTAATTCATCATGGTCGAGCCGTGTCTGAGAAAACTCGTCCAAACTTATATGGACAGACTGTCCGACGAACTCCACTGCAATGCCCCACGCTCCACTTTGTGTCATTCCGGGGTATAAATATGGCCAACTGGGAAATAGCTTCACTAAAGCTGACAACCAATCATTATCCCTTAAAATCTGTAGTGTACTGGTGGATGTGTTCAGAAAAGGCCAAGACTAGCCTTCATATCTGAAGTGGATTTCCTAGACTTGTTAAGGGAAGTTGCGCTCAAATACACTTTATAAACATGTAAGGGTCCTGTTTTCCCTAACTGCACAATCCCTGGCTCCAATTCATAAAATATAGCAGCGCTAAAATGTCCCCGCTGCAGATTCAAAATGGTTTTTGTGTGGCAACGGAAAGTCTTTGGGTGTAACCCTGTTTGTTCAACAGCCTGACCTCCGGACAAGGATGTAGTACAAGAAAGGGGAGTTTATATTAATTTGCCTACTCATACTATGACACTAATCCTTGAAGAAAAGCTGTAGCTATGCCCACATAAGCATCCCGCACTAAGATGTTAAGGCAACTACTCAAAGCTGGTCATTTTCCCTCGTAATGTCCCTTTGAGTTTTGCGACACATATTGAAGTGTGAGAGAATGCAGGAGGCATCTTTGACTGAAAGGCCAGTTTTCTATTTAAGCTGGAAGGGCAGTAAATTAACCCTTAGAGTGCTTCATGCAACTATTGTTACTCAATGATGCAAGATATCAATACCAAAGCAGTTGAAAACCTATCATGTGGCGACTTGTTTAAAAGAGCTCTCGCGGGGGAGCTCTTTTAAACAAGTCACCACATGATAGGTTTTCAACAGCACAAGAAAATTAATTTTTTTTTCTTTCATATATTTCAGCGTACTAAGGGTTAACACAGGGTGGTCCAAACTGCACAAACACAAAAGATATGGTGCATTTCCAGCGCTTTCTCAAGCCTCTTCCAGAGTTCATCTCAATTCCCAGACATTCATACAAAAAATAGCTCCACACAGACCAGAATATCTATGCCATAGAAATGCCCTAACCTAATACCATGTCCATTTTCAGAACGAGTACAAGCCGCAGTACACTGACCCAGATACCTGTGCCAGATGTTCCCCTTTTTCTGCGATTCTCCTATGCTGACAGGAGACTAGCCACACTAATGAATTACGCCCATCCTCATAACTGTATATGACCCGCGTCTCATAGATTTTCCAATTATAACTCGCGGTGGAGGTAATTTGATGGAAGATAGCAGCTATAATGTCTCTTCTCCATATCTGTCATCCCTGACCAGTCTGTCTCGCTGCCTGTACCTATCGACGAGAGGAGTGGAGGGTAAGATGACTGGCCCTGGGTCAGTTTAGAGATATTTCAGATATAAAAGCAGAAGAGGGAACCCCTCCGTCCCCATGTTTTCATCGCCAACATACAAATTGTCACGATTCCCCGGCTCAAGTTTGGCTGACTGACTTAGACCACATTTACCCTATTAATAAAACTTCAAGTTCCAGACTATGAATAACATGAATTTAGCATTAATTCTACCATCTTGGAGCTGCATTCTCTAGTCCAGTGGCGCTCAGTCATGTGACATGGAGGGCCAAAAGTTTGCAAGCTTTCATTTCAACCAATCACGACACCTGCCGATTACGCTGATTAGCAGACCTTCAGGCAGAGAGGAGATAACCAACTGGTGTAATGACAGGTCAGAATGAAAACTTGCATTCTCTAAGTCCTCTGTGGCACATGATTGGGCAACACTGCTCTAGATAATCCAATGAACTTCAGAATGCACGTAACCTCTGCTAAACAAACGTAATGTAATGTGTAATGTACTCTCTCGCCCTGGATTGGTTCTGGGGCTGTTTTGAATGTGGCAGGAGGCTATATTTAGGATATGGGGGGCTAGACTCACTTACTGTTGGTTTGTTTGGGGATATTTCAGGTAAAGAGAGTGGGAGATATTTAGGAAAACTTGTAGAAAGAGGCAGTGGTGTGCTCATGTACTGACTGTATTCTGCATTACGCAAAAAAAAAAAAGGCGCAGGTGCTCCTGAAACGAAGGGTCATGATAATCACAAACATCACAATAAATTTCAGGCACTCTTGTGTCGGACAAAAATTATTAGCATGAGAAGCCTTTATTTAAACATGGCTATAGATTCCTCTACACCCATGTTTAAATAAAGGCTTTTTATACTAATAATTGTGTCCGACGCAAGAGTGATATTTAATGCACAGGGGGGCAGACTCATGTACTGTATACCCCATGATATTTCGGGTATGAGGGGCTGGTGATATTTGGGTACGGAGGGTTAGGCTCACTTGCTCTGGGTCTGTTTGGTGATGTTTCGAATGGTGGCCCCTTCCTTGCCAATAATGGCCCCCACATACTGAGTGGGCACAAGCAGGCGCAGGGGGATGTCGGCGTGCTGGTGTTTCGAGGGCCCCCCAGAGTTCGGGGAGCCCTGGCGGGGGCCGCGGGACCCGTATCCTGGGCGACGGCCGTTGTCGGGCCCCCGCTGGCCGTCCACCTCGGAGGTCTCATCGGGGATGTAGGAGACGCGCAGGGCGTTGTTCTCGAACTGGTATCCGTTCAGCTTCTGGATGGCCCTGCGAGACAGAGGGTGGGAAAGCGTCAGAGCAGAATCATAAACGCGTGGGGATTCACAACAGCCATGAGAAACACACTTCAGCTGAGAGAAACCCTCATTCCTGACAAAGGTGAACTAGAATGTGTTTTTACTCGTAAAAACGTACGTCTCCCCTCCGGCCCCCCTTCCCTGCATAACCCACCGGACGGACGGACAGACAGGCACAAAAGACACCACTTCAGGACCTGAGTAGTAAGTATGCAAAGTTTGGTTAAGATCATGCAAACGTTTTGAAGTTAAGCTCCGGAAACAAAGTGGGAACGCTGACACAAACGGGAACGGGAACTTAGACATATCTAAAACAATATGTCTCCCCTCTCCCTCCGGGAGGGAGACATAATTCAGGAACATCGAGAGAATTTAAACTCCACCCCGGCAAAATACACAAGTGGGTCTCCCTCAGCAAATAAACACGGGAGATTCTCACACCACGCCATGTGAATTTGCAGCTGTCCGTCTTATAACTAAGCTGTTACGTGGAACTTCCAAAGTTCAATCCCACATGTGGAGCAGATAGCTGGTATGCAGATAATTGGTGAAAAATTCCAGAATATTCCCAGAGCAGGGCTTGGTTTATAGAAGGACACAACCAATGTCACAAACATGCCAATAAGACATGCCAACGAGAAACCGTATTTTGGCACATATGGGTCCACTAATTAGCAGCTTGGAAAGGATCATTTAACAGCTGAATGAGGTGTGCTTTGAAAGTTTTGGCATGTAGTTAGCAGATTGGTAGATCTCCAGGAACAGGGCTGGTTGCCATTGGGTTTCATGTTCTTCAGAAATCTCTTCATAAGGCAATTAACTACTGCACCTAAAAGCAGGTAAGAGCCAATTTGTGAAAACGGAACACCTCAGATCAGAGAAATTTAGTATTAGCATTGTCAGCGCATATAATGAATAAATTTATGGAAAAACAAAATTGTTATTGTAAATAAAATAATGTTCAGAGAAATATTCAGGCATCAAAAAATACTCAAGACATTTTCCCCCAAAAGGTGAAGCCCCAACTCCAGACAGTGCAACATTTACAGCACTCAGTACAGTCACCTTGAAAAGTAAATATCTCTTATAAATGTAACCGCAAACTTAAATGCAACGAATTTGGCCAAACTGATAACAATAATAAGAGTCAAGCTCGTAAGTTTGTAACAGCACAGTCCTTCACACGAACATCAACGAACAAACAGCTCACACGCTGACGAAAGGCTGCAATATCACACTGTTCACCACTAGAGGTCAGTAACATGCTGTCATGAGCGAGAGGACCGAAAAGTCAATTTTATCAACTCCGCTCAAGGTGCACGGACCGATGCGCAAGCAACGCAATAATCACACCGATCATTATCCCCGTCAGAGCTAAGCTATTTAAACTGCCAGGAGCTTACTTCCCTTAGCGGCAGTGAAAACGCACCACAAGCATAACCGGGGATGATAAAGTACTTATAGGGGAAGTTTAACTGTAGGCTGGCAGTTGGTGTGCTCGTGAGAGACGGTGTGTGTAAGATTCGGTAACAGAAAGGAAAAGAGATGGACACTCACTGTCGCGCCTGTTCCCGTGTCCCATACGTGACGTTGACCACTGCAGTCTCGCTTTCCGTGTTCACTGAAAGGCAGAGAGAGAGATAAAGGGAAAGAAGAGGGTAGATATGAAGAGTAAATAGAGTGAGAGAGAGAGAGGATGGTAGATGTGAAGAGTAAATAGAAGATAAAGTGAGAAGGAGAAAGAGTGATTGCATGAAGATATGGTAAAACAACTGACACTTAAAGTGGACCTGCAAACAGGTCAGTCCACATCAAGGCCAAAGATCTCTGGGTTAATGTGCTAAAGGCCTAGAGGATCTGTTGAGCTGCAGAGAAGTGTAAGGGGGAGGGGGTGATGGGCTGGATGTATATACTGATTACAGAACATGTATGACTGTAAACATCTTCCCCTTCAGCGATACCGAGCCATCCAAAAGAAGGGCTTGTTTTCAAAACCAGCCCCCTCCTTGGTTGCTGTCCAGCGGGTTATGAAACACTGCAGTAAATGTATTATTGAATTGGGGGGTGTGGTTTAAGGTACCCTCATTATTGCAGTTACGTACTAGGCTCCGAGAGCAGTTTATCAGTAGTTGTAAAGGCCAGGGTTTCAGAGTTAAAACTGACTGAAGTATATAGGGAAAAAAAAATTGGCCAGAGTCTGAGGTGTCATTTAAATTCTCATCTCCCATTGACCCAAAGATTAAAAAAATTGCATTATAGAAATTCAGCTAAACACAAGACAACCTCAAAGTCAAGTGCAGCAACGTAATTCTGAATTTTCAGGGCTGCGTTCCCAGTAAGTGTTGTCACGGTAACTCTACGCGACCTTCACATCTCACAATGTCTTACCGACAAACCAGCCGAGCGCTACGGCCGCTGCTACGCTAGCATCAAGCACCAACCTAACCACACAATGTTGTGCTAACAAATAAAAGCCGTGAGTGCTTTAGTAAAAGTGTACTTCAGATGATCCCCCTACTTTGATTGCATTGCCATCATGGCGCAGTACCGAGGTAAGAAAATCAGGCCAGTAAATCAAAGATTGTGGGTTTCGTTCTGAGCTGGGCGGTCACCGCGGCTCCTCTGAGTTAAGTACTTAAGCTGAATTGCTTCGGTACGATGACCATCAGCACAAACTAAATTTATGCAATCATATCCATGCTAAATGCTCAGAATAAGAGCGCCCGTCAAAAAGCAGTGCGGCGCACAGAAATTATGGGAAATATTTTAAATACAAAAGGCAAGGGCTGCCCTATCCCGGATCCGGAGATCTACCGACCAGCAGGTTTTCGTTTCAACCGTAATTTGGCAGCGCCGATTTCGCTAATTAGCAGCTCAGAGAGATCCCCAGCTGTGGCCCGAGGTGCGATTTGTTACAGTCGGAGTGAAAACCTACAGGACACTACAGCTACGTTAACTCGCCCTGTGGCCTGTATCCCTCACTGAGCCCCACTAGCAAACCAGCCAAAGATGCACCCAAAAATAGCACTATGCTAACACCGGGTGCCAACCTGGCAAACCATCTACGTTTACGCTAACGTAAAAGGACTCTCGAGATGTACCATCCTAAAGGTTTTCACTCCTACCCTAATTTGGCTCGTATACTTCCGTTCATTTGCCACGTAATAGCTGTTGAATTAAAGTTCAAAAACCAGCGGTACTGTACATCTCCAGGAACAAAGTTGGGCTGCCCTGATATAAGGGATTTCATATATAATGCAGCCCCCCACCGCTACGCACCCCCCCATTCCCTCGTTTTTCCCGCTCACTTGACTCCATCGTTCATGCGCTCTTTCCACCACCCCTCCATCGAAGGCCGGAGCCGAGGTGGCCACCGAGCCTGTTTTTCACACGTCAGTGGCTCCTCACAGCCTCAGCTTGTTCGCTGAACATTTGGCAGACATCTGGCAGGAACTGTGTGAGCGCACCAGCTACCTGTCATGTCATCCGGCCCATCCACGGCAAATGGTGGAACCAAAAGGTCTTTTTTTCCCCCCCTCACCCTTTCACGCGATTGATTGATTGATTGATTGATTGATTGGGTGCCAACGTCAATATTTACTGTTCAGAGTCCGCACGCGTGCAGTACGCTTTCCTTCACGGTCACTTTTGAGCTTCAACCATTGTAGAGCTGAGAATCTTCAGGCTGCTTTAAGCGTTTCAGTAATTATTCTAAATCGCACATGCCTTTGCCAGATGCTAATGCTGCGAGCAGCACTATATAGCCAAAAGTATGTGGACGCTCCAAGGTCTGAGGCAGTTTTCCCTAGTTCAGGCTCATAGCAATGCTTTCACTTCTCGATGAAAGCCTCCCATGAAAATGGAGGCCATTACAGCACCATAGGAAGGGCCCCAACATTAAAGCCCATGATTTTGGAACGAGTCATTGGATGAGCAAGTGTCCGCATACTTTTGGCCACAAAGAGAGCATAATCTAGAACACTGTTGCAAGCATTCCGACTCAGGAGTTCCCAAGAGCGACACTGAGAAATCCTAAACATTAACCAAAGAAAAGAAAAACATATACATCAGTGGAGGTAAAACAATGTTCTGAAATGGAGTCAAGTACATCGAGCCCTTAACCTTGCTGCTCATCAATCACAATACAAATAGGTTTTACCAGTTGCAGTTTCTCGAGCAAAATCCACAAAATCCGTCCTCCGTTATGAGATCGTGAAACAGTTGTGCGTTTTGAAAATGTCGTCTCCCAAATGGGAAATTACATTTAAAAGTCACCTTCCAATCTTCCGTCGATTGGCGAAACGCAGTGCTAAGTGGCAAGTTCCCGATCGATAGCTACCTGGTCCGAATTGAGGGGAGGTATTGGCGAGGCGAAGTGAAACACAGATCTGAACGAGATTCTGCAAATGCACAGCAAAAACATGGTCAATCTGAAAAAGGATTTCAGTCTTCTATTTAGATCTCTTCTTATTAATACAACGGTAATTTTATTGCTTATTTTTGCTCAATAAGACAAAAACTGCCAAAGAAGCGAGACCATTGTCCCTATTTCAAGGTGTGAAAATGTTCTATTGAAATTTCGTATCAAGTAACCGGTAACTTAAAGCAAGTTAGTATTTTCTGCTTTAGAGAGAACAGCAGGAGCTCAATTGTCATAATGTGACTGAAGTCTGTTCAGACACTGTTTACACGGGTGGATTAGGTCAACCGCCCCCCCCAGCCACTGGTTTGCTTTTAGTACCACCTACATTCCCTACCACTGCCATGCATTTCCAAATCTCTTTGACTCAACATCAGCGAAAGAGCGGTTTAACCTGATCCAAGCAATTAGCTTAATGGACTTAAAGGTCGCATTTGGCTGTTGGTCAAAAAATAAGTCTTAAACCCCGAGCAATGAACTTCTAGCTAAACTGTGAAGGTGTGATACTGAAAGGACGTTCTATATATAGAGTGGATGGACTGTACTTTATATCCGTGTTACAAAATTGCACCTCAGGTACGGCTCAGACAGAATCGTTGGCCATTTGATGATTAGCTTCGAACTAGTCAGCGATAAGTAGCGCTAGCATGGATCATGAGAGCAGGAATGACAATGGATACCATTAACAAGGCGCCTTCAACAATCCGAACGCACTTTAGCACGAAGGGGAGGCTTCGATCAACCACGCTCCATACGTAACGCACACCTGAGTGATACATGCCCTCTATTTTACATAAAACTACCGATAACACATCAAATGAAGGGGGAACTCCAGGTGGTGAGGGAACAAACAGCTAGCGTATTCAATGTGAATCGTTTTCCCAAGTTTTATTCATTGCGATTCAGTCAAAATCATACAGTGCTGGCTGGTTAGGTCACACTGGTTGTGTACCAGGGTTAGCTCTGCTAGGTTGCTAGTGTAAAGCATTGAGAAGCACATTGCAAAGGCCGAAGCAGGTTATAGTGACAATATAGTCTGTTAACATAACCCTCAAATTAGCATCGCTGCCCTTCTGGCGGTTTTGCCATCAGGAAAACGGAAAATGTGTTGGAAAAATAAACACTTTGTGCAGAAGAGAGCCTGAAGTTCAAAATCTCACCTCCAACTCGACAAAAGCTGTCAAACTCATAGCACAAGTAATGAGATATTTTGGCATTAGGAGTTTTTTGTTTGCCCTACTGATTGAAAGTGAAAGGTTTCTCTGATGTTGGACATTATAGCCATGTTCTGTAGTACGCATCTTCAGTTCAAAAACTGCTCTCTCAGTAACACTGCAGAAGGTCAAATATGAGAGGGAGAGAAACCTATTTTCCAATTACATAAATGTTAAAAAAAAGAAATTTCACCTTGTTCACAGTTGTCCACAGTTCCATACTGAGCAAGAAGACCATCGAGTACCTGGGGGAAAAACACAGACGTGAACAGCCAAAAACACACACTGGAAATATTTAGACAGATACAGGTAAACGTGATAGCAAGAATATCGATAACTCATCTGAATTTTTGGATTTTACGAGGCACCCATTCCTTAAAGTCACAAACAAACAGACCATAAACAGATTTATTTGCAAAATATACTTGATAGATAGTCTGTATAGTGCATGACGCGCAGCATAACCGCAATATAGATCACACAAATTCAGACATACGGTGTTCATTTTTGACATCAAAAATGGCTGGTTGATGTAAGCAAACGTCTGGCCTGTTACACTGACACCAAGACACTCTGAGGGACTGAATATGCTAAAGGCTACATGGCGACCATAGTGAGAACGGGGCCACAAGGGGCCACAACGCGATTGCAGTAGAAACAGGGGCCACAGGGGGCCCAGGAAAACGCCGCTGAGACACATCCTGACACAGGAGCTCCCTATGCATTAAATAGAGTAACACACACACACACACACACACACACACACACACACCACACAACAGAAAGTGCACAAATCTACTAAACGCAAAAAGACAGAATGCAACTGTGCACACATTCACACACATTCACAAGGTTACTCACTGATGCGCAGCCCCAGACACACAAACAAACGTACATACAAAAACCCATTAATAAACATACAGTCAGAAAAATATACAAATACACACACAGATGTGCACGTGCACACATAAACATGCAGAGAAAAATGCACAGACACAAACAAGCAAAACCAAGCACCTAAAACGTACATCAGCACATGTGCACGCACCAAAAAAAATATATATATGCACACACGTGCCTGCAAACACACACACCCACAATAATGTATGCACACGCAGGGCAGCAAATCTCCTGGAGTCAGCTGGAATTCTCCCATTTCTGATAGAAGTCAGCAGGGAGGGGTGGGGGTGTGAGATCAGTGAATTTTTCTCCTTCCTCCTTCTATACCACTCTAACCCCCCCCAACCTTACTGTCACCTGACCGTGTACAGTGCAGTCTTACTGAGCATGTGAAAAATCACACATCACGATACTGGTTGTCGATCGGCGCGGTAACCGTTCGAGCGGGACTACACTGAAATTAAACCCAATCCCACTCATTTTCCTCCGTGTATGAGAAGACACAAGACGCAGTAGAAAATTGCATCCATTTTCCGACGTAAAACTGCGTAGCTCCAGTCTTGGGCGGTTTTTCAATGTAAGACAGAGGAGGTGAGGCTAACCCATGTAAAAGCGAAGATGTGGTCAGAACTGGATAGCTTTGATAATACTTTTCCACCGTGATGCCTTAAAACAACATTAAAAATATAAAAACAGATGCGGTCAGTATTTGAAAGCTTTGATGGTACATTTCCCCTGTCACATGATAAAATAACCCCAGAGAAATGAAGCAGTAGGCAGTTATTTCTGATCCCATTACGCAACACGGGCCTTAGACTGCAAACAAAGTCTGTCCGCGGAGCCGTTTGGTCGATACAGGTATCAGCGCTGTTACTGGTCATCACGTTCAGTGCCAGGTCCCCAATCGTAGTGTAATGCGAGGCAATCGCGTGGTAGCGCGTTAACATTCGTCACCCGCAGTGTGGGCTAGCCAGACTCTAGCGATGTACAGCGGAAAACGGGATGCGATCGTGCTATACTTACCTCCCACTGCAAGTGTGGCGGAATGTTTCTAATCTGGAGTTTCCTGGTCCTGGAATTTGGGAGAGGGGGTTGTGGGAGGAGTGGAGAGGAAAGAGAGAGAGAAAGGTCTTTGAGCAATCACTTCGCATGTACGAGTCAAGTCCCAAGAAATCAATTCTTTTAACGGTTACCTCGTTCATCTCAAAAACTAGCTACCATTATCATTAATGGAAGCTTAGGAAGCATATAATCAAGAACGGACCAAAGAACATTTTTTTTCCACCTTTCACAGGATATTTGCATTACTTTATATAAAAACAAGCTTCACGTTAATAGCATGAAATTACTTTTCAGACAGAGTACCACCGCTGTGGTGGAATTGGAAACATGTCATTGGTCAAATTCCACCGGGGTGCATTCTGATTGGACCAAAAGCTCAGTTCTGGGATCTATGCCCTACTTTGCGCCATATGAGGCATAGCTCAGAGAGTTGTGCACGGCTAAAAAAAAAAAAAAAATCCCATAGAATAGTTAGCCGTTAGATTGATAACAGATGTATCCAAATCCCAAAATACGAGGCAGACATAGCATCACCGGGAGGAAATGGGGGGGGGCAGGGGGGCTCAGCACAGGTTATCATCACTGACATCCATTTTCCTTACACTGTAGGCATGGTAACTATGGATCTGTGGGTGTACCAGAGTAAACTAAACTTCATTCTGAATGAAGACGATGAATCTCCATTATGCCGTTGACTGGGACGCTTGTTATGTGGTTTTATAGACAAGTGTATGTGTGTGTGTGTGTGTGTGTGTGTGTGTGTGAGAGAGATCCAAACCCCGCGGAGATTCCTACACCCTGCGCCAGCGCTTGCGCCGTTCACTTGCCGAGCGGCCGAGAATTCGCCAAGCTCGCGCTACACCGCTAATCTCGCTACAGCAGTGAAACAGAATGTGCCCGTGCACTGATCAGGCCTGAGAGGGTGGGGAGAGATCAATAATTAAAATGGAGCGCGGTGCGATGGGGAACGCCGTCGAGGCCTGCGGGCTAGCAGATCCTGGTCAGCATGCGAGCCAGTGTGTAATCGTGCACGTGCATGCACATGTATGTGTGCTCACCCCTGCAAGTGCACGTTTGCGTGTGTGTATCTATGCATCCATGTAAGTATGTACGTACGTGTGTGTGTGTGCGTGCGTGCGTGCATGTGCATACATGATACATGTGCATGTATTCATGTATGTGTGCTCACCCCTACAAGTGCACATTTGTGTGCATCTATACACTGTATGTATGCACCCATGGAAGTATGTATGTGCGTGTGCATGTGCATACATTATACATGTGCGTGTGTGTGTGTATATATGTATGTATGTGTGCATGCATCATGCGTGTGTATGTGTGTGAACACGTGTGCATGTGGGAGGGTGGGGGGTGGGATATTCAGGGCCAGTAAGGGAGGTTATTTACACTGAAATAAGACACTGTTGATGGATCTAGCTCACTACCAGCTGCCTTGGCGATCTCTCAAAAATGGGAGCATGGGCGTCCCTGTTTTTACTATGAGGGGTGGCAGGAGGGGGGGTCTGAGGGGGGTGTGAAGGGAGCAGGAGGAGGGGCCGGTTCGGAGCGGAGACTTGAATGGGCGTATGAAGCGTCAGACACAGCAGCACTACACTGCGGCAGGCGCGTTCGCCACGCCAACCGCTAATCAATTAACCAGCCACACGGAGTAAAACTGCGCCAACCCACCTGACGCGTTTCCCCTCCAACACGAAGCACAGTTAGCGGTCTAAGTATTCAGAGAGTAACGACACGCAAGGAGGGCAGCAGTCGCTAAACGGTTCACCCGAGACGAACGTATAAACCAGCAAACCAGAGCTGACTTTAATCTCTATTCTCGAATTCATGGTTTTCAATTCCACCGCGGTACAGCAAAGGGCCAAAATGTAAAAAATTGTCAGTCATATTACAGTACAACACTCCATAAACGGAGAGAGAGAGAGACGTGAGAAGCAGAAAATAAAATTTTGCGTCAGATTTATTTTTTATTTTCACGGTTCACAAAGGTATCATTTCAACATTAACATTACTTCCTTTTTTAAACAGAATTTTCATTGAAATTTCAAACATTTATGAAAAAAACATAACACTGTATAAACATGCATAGCAATATCCCCTCATACACATTCACACAGAAAAAGAACATAAAATAAATATAATAATAAAAATCATGATAATCGTGAATGTTGCAAATGAACTCAAAATAAATAAACAAATAAAAATAACATTACTTTCTCACAGCACTTAAACTGAAAGCGGACTGAACAGCGACAGAGGAGGAGGGACTGGATTTGAAACTCAGCCCACCTGTGAAAATCGCAACAGGAAAATTGAACAATTTCAGTCACTTAGACTAAAGTGGATCTAAACTCCAAACAATTAGTTCCATCAAGTTAATTATGACTTCAAGTTCCACAATAAGCTACATTCATTTTTCTCCACTGAGGTACAATTTGTCACAATTTTCAACACGTTAACGGTGTTACATTTTCTCACATTGGCTCACGAAAGTTTCTCAAACGCTGCGAACCATTTCCTGGACGATAAAGGCGAAAATGGACAGTTTTTAAATGCTTTTTTTTATCCTCATGAACCCATTTAACAGGGTTTTGCCTTCCAATGCAGAACTACTGCAACACAAGAATGTAGATCCCCTTTCCAACATATTTTTCCAGAATAACATGAGTAACGTCATGCATCCTGGTATGTACAGAGGCTCTTCGGGTTAAGCATGTTCCTTAAGGGTACAGTGGCCCAAAAAAAAAAAAAAAAAAAATCAATCCTGCAGTACAGGATAGGCCCAGGCACTGAACAACAGACTAAGTGCATTAGTCTGATCATTAGACTGAAAAGACGCTAATATTTTCCACTTGGGAGCAAGAAAAAATATTTTACTGGCGTGAAAAGTGAATTTTTCTCATTTCTTTTTGTCATAAATATGAAGCATAGGTCAAAAACATGTACACCTCCCCCTTCAACCAAACACGTCCATGTTCACTGGAGACTTGCCCTCATAGCCAAAAACCAACAGCCAGCCAAACACCTACCAAACTGGAATCTCGAGAAAACAAAAAGGGCGAAAATGCTTCCATCCGTGTTACATTTTTTTCCCCCACGAGTGAGATCAGAGGAGAGGAGACTCGAGGCCACAGCAGAATGATCTTCTAGAATATTCTTCCTTCTTTCGTCGCCACCTTTCTACTGCTTAGCTGCACTTTTATGCTCTTAGCTCAACTCCCCTACTCTCCCCTCCACTTCTCAATCGCTCATGTACTGCAAAAACAAAAGAACCAAGCATTTTAATCTTGTATGTCAATTAAAAACACTTATTTCTATTACCATTTTTCTAAAAAAAAAAAAAAAAAAAAGGAAAAAAAATTCTGCCACTGAATGAGAGATCATTTTGACTCATTTCTAGATTTATCCATGGAGTAAGAAAATTTCCCTCACCCCAAGTACTCTCGATATGAGTGAAAATTCTCTCTCAATCGTTAACAAAATTTTTTGAGGGGAAAAAAAGGTAATCAAAACAAGCATTTTAAGTCAACAAAAAAATCATAAAGCTCAACAAGATTTTGTTTTTGCAGTGTAGTTACTCTCCCCACAAAGATCAGTGTGTCCATGATGCCCTTCCTGGTCTCAGCCCAACAAGGAGGCACAGATAGCAGAGCGAAAAAAGCCAATACGAGGGCATGTAAAAAGAAACATGAATGATGGCATCAGCATTTCCTCATTACTTAACATATTAGATCAAAGCATCAGTAAAAAGTGTGGCTCAAGGGAAGAGGGGAATTCAAGAGTTGATCGTTCAAACGTCGTGCACTCAAAAAAAATAATAATTCCACGAAGGATGCTCTAAGTTTCCTTGCTGATGACATCTTCAGGAAACGCCAAGCGTTTAAAATTCCTTGAAGGCACATTAAACATTTTCCCAACAGCTCAGTTGCTAACCGTGTGAGCAACTCACATAGTTTGAACCAGAAACATGTAGAGATAAGTACGCAAGTTGCTATGGAAGTGAGCAACAATGCTTTCAGGAAATGCAACCCTGATTGGAAGCTACTCAATAACTGCGTACCTCAATCCATTTCCGGGTCACGCGACGGAAGGAGGCGGTAAGTAAGTGATTTGACGGGGTCCTGTGCTTTACACAGACTCTCTCCTGCCCCTCACTCACTGCTGCTGGGGAGTTTAGAGTCCAGCTGAGCAGCATACATCCCCCCCACCATCACCGCTATTCTTTCATCTTCCTTCTCTCCCTCCCTCCCTCCATCCTCTCTCCACTTACACACCGCTGCTTCCCAACCTCACAGGGACCAAAGCCCGGCCCACTCCATCCCTCGGTCTCAACTAACCTTCAAGACGGCTTTTCATCTATACATTCCCAGGTCTCTCCGAGCATCAAAAGTGCCAGTTAGCAATTCCTTCCTCCATCAATTCATCCCCACCTTTCTTCACTTCCCCGCTCATGTCGAAGGATCTCGATATCCCTCGTAAGCCGAAGAAAATGAAGAAAAAGGAAGAATAACAAATTTGCCCCTTAGAGTGAAGACAAGTAACGTGTTAAAAGACAACAGTGTCATCACTATCCCCCGCCACGATCAAGGGCCATAACTCAGTAAAAAAAATATGATTCGACATCCATTTTCGAACTCAACGTAGATCATGAGCTTATTTAGCAGAAGATATTTAACGCATCTGGGTATAATGGTTTCAGAGAAATCTTTTCCCCATTGTGGCCCGGACAGGACGGACGCACGGACAGACGATCCCCAAGCCAATATCCCCCCATTGCACTTTGTGGCGGGGGGATAAAAATATTCTCCGGTGGATTTCTGAACTGGAGAGTCTGCTAAAATGTCTGCTCGGAGATGAAGTCAGCTTTCATTTCTTACGTTATGAGCCTGCAAGTCCACGCAAGACCACCAGATCTCCTCCCGGGAGCATTTTCAGCGTGCAGAGCATCAAACTGGGGTGGTTCCCACCCCCCCCGACTAAAATTATTCCCATCAAATTACCTGTAGGAGCAGGACTTTCAAAACACTCTACGCAAGGGGCTTGAAAAACTGCATTTCACCCGCTCCCAAATCTTGCAGATCGATTCTGCAAATCATTTTCCTATGGCTGCCATACCACTAACAGCATTCCTCCATTTCCCAACAGCAACTCACAGCTGTCCCTGAGGGATATCTCCGACGATTCAAGCCTTAAACATAATCTAACACACGGTGCACAAACACTCACACACTCAAAACACAAGAACACAAGTGCACAGACCCCCCGCCCCACAAATGCCCAAGAACAAAACACTGATGTAGACACACCCACATGCATACACGTGAACACGCACTCACACAAACACAGTAAAAACATGAAAGTACACACACACACACACACACGTGGCAGAACCTTCATTGGATTGCTCTCTGCAGCTACAGATCACGAGAGAAAGAGACTTGCATCAAAGGCTGCTCTTCAAACAGACGAGAGCAGAGCATGCCAGTGCAGAGCTACGCTAAGTATGCAAATGTCAGTACATCGCCACGCTAGTACGAGAACACCGGTACAGCGCAACGCTATTCCAGCATGTGGATGTCTGTGCTGTCACAACATTACACTAGAATGAGAACATCAGTACAGTGCAATGATATTCCAGTGCATTGATGTCAGTGCAGTGCAAGGCTAGCATAAAAACATTACATCACTTCGCCATTCCACCATGTGTCTGTTAGTGCACCACCACGCTAGCTCGAGCGCCAGTATATCGCTTCACTATTCCAGTGCGTGGATGCCAGTGAAGTGCAACATTAGTATGAAAACATAAGCGTGACGTTATTCCAGCACGTGAATGCTAATGCAGTGCTGTGCTAGTATGATAAAATCAGTACATCGCTACACTGTCCCAGTGGGTACATGCCAGTGCAGAGCTACGCTATTCCACTGTGTGGACGCCATCGCAGTGCGATGCTAGGACGAGAACCTCAGCAATCAAAACGCCATTCCAGCGTGTTGATGCCAGTTCAATCACAGCGCTATGCTAGTGTGAGAACACTTGTACATTGCGACTGTATTCCACAATGTAGATTTTCGTAAAAGAGCATCAGTATACCGCAATACTATTTCAATGTGTGGATGCCAGCATCGCGCTACGCTAATATGAAAATATCAGCGTAGCATTATGCCATTTCAGCGTGTGGATGCCAGTGCAGTACTACGCTAGTATAAGAACATAAGTATAGCGCTATGCTTTTCGAGTGTGTGGACGCCAGTGCAGCATGATTACATCAGTATACTGCCATGCTATTCCGGTGCGAGAATGGCAGTGCAGCGCTAGGCTACTATGAGAACATTCGTATAATCACTATACTATTCCAGTGTGTTGATGACAGTGCAGCGCTATGCTAATATGAGAACATCAGAATGTTGCAATGCTATTCAAGCGAGTGGATGTTGATATGATACTAATGTTATCATATCAGCACTACACTAGTATGATAACATTAGTATAGTGTGTCGCTATTCCAGTGTGCGGATGCCAGTGAAGCACTACGCAACAGTTAGAACAACGGTATAGTACTACACTACTTCAGTGTGCACATGCCATCATACGGCTACAGTAAATCGCTACACTATTTCAGTGCGTGAATGCTCAGGTACTGCTACGCTATTATGATAACATTAGTACAGTGCTATGCTATTCCAAAGGGTGGATGCCAGTGCAGCTGATATAACGCCAGACAAGCAAGAGGAGATCGGCAGCAGGGGAGAGGCGCTGTTATCCGCCGCCTGAAAAGAAAAATGGCGGAATACATTAAAAAAAAAAAAAAAAAAACGCACAGCGGGAGATGGACCACCATACATCCAAAAGCAGCAAAAAAAAAAGACTGACATTGGGGCAAAAGCTAGTAGAAAAAGTAGCACTTGAGAATGAAATGGGTAAACATGAAAATGCAGATGAAGAAATTACTGGAAGCAGAGAGGAGAGGGAAAGCAGGAGATGGACAGAAGAAAACGGAGAGGAGAAGAGCTAAACCGAGACCCCAGAGTGGGAGGTGGATTTGCGAGGGCCCGCAAATGTTCGAGCAACAGTGACATCTGGCTCCGGCCCCTGCTCGCGGAGGCCTCGCCACCCCCCTGTGAGAATGGCGCTTTAAAGCGAGAGCGAGAGAGCGTACGCAAGGGGAGGGGAGGGGTTTTCTGCCGCTCCAGTGTCTGGGAAAGGGTTAAAAAAAGAATTTACGGCATGCAGTTGCACCTTAATCCCCCGCCGACCTCTGACCCCTGCAAGCCGCGCCCACAGGAGGCAGGAAACAGAGGCCTATATCCCCCCCTCCCCCTCCCCCGCCCCTCGTCTCTATATCACACATTCAAAGTCCACAAAGCAAGTCGTCCACCGCCGAGTTTGCCTAGAGGGGGGTTTTCCCAGAAGGCCACTCCTATGCCTTTTAATCGCAGGCACCGCACACACCAGCCTTCTGGAAAATTCTGGCCACACTTTCAAGGCTAATCCTCCCTGTTCGACACCTAGGTGAGTGAAAGCTCCAGGTTTAGTTCATTTTCATTAAACTGTACAGTAAATATGGTTAAAGACTTGTATACGAGGGCAGCGGGGAGGCAACAAGGTGGATGAAGGAAGTATGCGAGGTTTAAGTACACTGTGCCCACGGATGGGTTTAGTATGCAGCGACGAGAAGGGAACCACGGAAACATCGACCCCCTAGAACACACAATTAAGCCCCCCCTCCTGACTCCACCGACCGCCCCACCCCCCAACCATCATCCCTTAATTAGCACAATCACAAGCAACACTCTTAACCCTTCCCCCACCAAGGCACATCTCCCACGGCTAGCGTTCCGATTGGTTAATGCGGCGTTAGCGCCATGGCGATGGGGAGGGGGCGGGCCAGGGTTGCTGCCTCGCGCACTGCCATCGAAAGAGACCGTCGGTTGAGTCACTGGCCGAGGGTAACCCACATGTCGGTAATGAAGCCCCCTCCGTAATGCGCACAGATGTCACAGGATTACGAAGTAACCCGGGAACACAAATTGCATGTCCATGACACTGAGGATAAAACGCACTCAGCAAACTGCCGTTATGTAAATTAGGAATGTACCGCAGGCAGTTCACAAAAATTTTTTGTGGCAAAAAACCGCAGGTTTTTTTTATTTTATTTTATTATTTGTCAAGCTGAGCACAGACTCACTTTTTTCGCCATCAGAAGTAAGCTACAACCCGAATCCAACAATAACTTGTCAAGGTTTTTCAGACCCAAAGGGAGTGCGAGTGGACAGGTGACATTTTTAAACCTTTTTCCACAGTCATTTTTCAGAAAAAAAATTTTCCAAAATGACACCGCTTAAATTATCTTACATGCTAAACATTTATACAGTCAGATCTTTACTGAGGCAATCCATCCAAGTATCTTCGCTTGAGCGTACACAGCCTCATGGTTGCCTAGGGTACATGAAGAATTACAACTCTCAGACCATTGTGCTGAACAACTTCGCCCCTCAACTCGCAATACGCATCAACAGCACTTCAACTAAAGCAAGGCTCCAAATATGAAATAAAGGCCTCAACCCTGAATGCATTTGAAATTAAGGGGCTGGAGCAGGGAGGCAAGACCAAACCAAAGGCCCAGTGTGTCGTTCACACAGTCGCATATTCACCCCCTGGGGTCAAAGGTGAACTGCCCCAGGAGGACTGGGGCACGGCAGGACTATGTGTGGGAGTGGAGGTAGGAGGGGGAAGGGGGGGGTAACCATTGTCCTGGCAGATCAGGTTATTGATGAGACCGGGGTCAGGTTGACGAATGAGGGTTGGGGGGGTCAGAATTTCAAAGTTTGGCTTCTTGAAGAACACAATGGAGAAAGAGGGTAGGGTTAGAGGGGGTGGAATTAGCGGAGCACAAAGGCTAGCGCGAGGACTCAGCGAGGCAGGTTACCATGTTGCGAGACGGCTCGACGGACAAGACCAAAGCTACCATTTTGGATGGGACGAAGCACACGCTCTTATCCGTAGCTCGACTGAGGCTCCATTTTGGTTTCCGCCGAGCGTACGTCGAGCCGAACTTTAACCGCTCTTCCCCACCCACCCCCCCCCCCCCTCCCCGCTCATGCGGTATGGTGGGGGTGTGCATATTGTGCATTAACCCCTCCCCCTCCCTCAACCAGCCACCCTGCTGCCTCACTCTCTTCCTCCCTCCTTCCTCACATCCCCCCATCCCTACCCTCCAAGCACACACACACACACACACACACACACACACAAACAGGCAAGCAAACACGCGCGCGCACACATGCACAAACGAACGCCCAAACACGTGTGCGCGCGCACAGACGTTGCTCAAGCCGCTGCCTTTCACTTTGAGGCTCACAGCGATGTGTGTGTTTACCGCCATATGTGTTCTGTAGATGGAAAACACTCTCCAGAGGCCCTGTATACAGATGCATGAGACCACCAGAGGAGAGCTAGAGACAGGAACTCCCATTGGCCCCAATGGAGAGTGAGCCACAAAAATACACACACACACACACACACTCGCACGCACACATTCATACAGTGAAAAATGCACACAAACACACGGCCTCCTGAACCTTCAAACACACCATAATCACCGCCATCAGCTAGTGTCCCCGCATATACCTTGGGGAGCAGGGACAATGACCAGCACAAACCCCGCTTAAGAAAACTAGCCCAACTCATTCTGCTGAAAAGAAAAGAAAATAACAATACCACCAACTCAAAGCAACTCCGCTATATTCAAGTTATTTAAAGACAAAATCAGATAGCTTGGGCAAAAAAAATAATAAAAATAAAAAAAATCGCAGAATATATTTGTGGCATTTACCAGATGCATACATCCATGGGTTACGAAAGTTAACCAATTTTGCCCCCATATCATCAATTTTTTACAGCTGGGCAGATATACAGTAATGCAGCCCACAAACTCTCCCAAAAGGTATGCCAGCATCCCCGACCTGAGAATCAAACCTCAAAGCCTTTGGTCAGAGACCCAGTTGCCTAGCGATAACACCACATCGCTGCCTGTCCTTTTTGAAATGGACCAAAATGGCTCCAAAAAAAAGAACAAGAGGCACTTATGCTGTTAACCCTTTGTAGTCAGTGTTCTAGAACTCCGCGGCTTTCAGTTAGCGACGGTGACATCAGCGATAGAATGTTGTGTCACAAACATTCTAAACACACCCATTTGCATCGTCTGACTCTCTCACACAGTAAACGGGTTCTGTGGAGAACAGTCGCCGCGTGATCTGCGCTCCTGAAGCCATTCCACTCCCATTTCCGCCCACCGCATGAGGCCCACAGGTAACCAAGACTTGAGACAGGAAGCATGGCACGCACAGGAAGTGTCAGCATGTTTCAGCTTTTTTTTTTTTTTTTTTTGTTACTTCATGTTCCATCTCTACTTCCCGTCTCATCACCCTTCCTTCCTCTCAAGGCTCGGCCAATCGGCATTTAGGATTTCAAAAAAAAGCAAGAGGAGGAGGAGGTGGCGCGAGCAAACGAAATTGAGAGGAGGGGGGGAACAATGCGTTTATAAAATGGCGGAACCTGTTCCGTCTCTTGTTCCCGCGAGGCTTCCGCGAGCGCTCGTACCCGCCCCCAACCCCACCCCCCATCCCCCAGCTCCGACCTCGCTTCCTACAGAAGCGGAGGAAAAGGTGTCCCCTTTCAAACAGCGACGCGAAACCCTTCCCGACACGTGATTTCCGAGGAATCCATTTGAAACGCATCACTGCCGCATCTGTTGATAGAACCGCGTCGTTTGTTAAGGACGTTCCGTCGACTGTGTCTTACAGGCTGGACGTTTTGGTCGGGCCCGGTAGGCTGAGGACTCCAAAGAATCACAGCAAATTTTGCCACTGACACAGAAAATACATCTGAATCTTAAAAACACAATTTCTCAATCCCACGTAAAATGGCGGCATTCGTGCCGGCTGAAATCCCACCTCAGGAGCAACCAAAATCAACCCCTTATTTTTATTGGTTCTTCACATTTAAATAATTTGTCAGTTCAGACGCCAGGTGAAATTCCGTGGAAAAAGACAAAATTTTGTTAAAGGACATACTTCGCTGGTCACTCAAAAATGGCAGTTCTGTTAGCAAACACCCTTCCGAGAGCAAAAGATTAAGCGTCCATCTCAACAATCATTCAGCCCTCTGATGTGAGGACTAATGATTAACACAGGCTACTCCTTCAGAAGATCATTTTACAGTATTATTTCAGTCTAATTATCATGCTGACAGCACTCAAGAGATCTATCAAACCATAGGTGCATGTCGTCTCGCTCGATGCCTCAATATCGATACAGTTCCAGACCTGTCCGACCCAACTCAAACAGTTTTTTCAATTCAATTACTTTATTTTTTCTTCCATGTCAGAACAGTCCGTAAAGTAAACAAACGTACAATCTGTACACATGCAAAACTGCGCGCAGCTTCGCACCACAAAGTAAAGGAGGATACTCAAAGTAAAAAACCTAGCAGTATATTGACACGTATGGAAATTACACACAGTTTAGTGAATTACAAACACCCTCTGGCCACAAATTAGGTGTGAAAAGCAACTTTCTCTTCCTGATCCGTATAATATGCGCCGCAGCAGCCGAGCCCAAGAGTTGACAACAGTTCAAGCCACAGCGCTCGGAAAGGCCTGTCCACAGCCAACACCGCTCCACCATCGAGTCCTGATCTCAAATAAAACCAGCCAGCATTTTATACCCCCGTCCATATCGAATCACGCAAACGTAACCTTCTAATTCCAGCAAAAAAACAATTAGAAAAACTACATGAAGACCCTAATCCCAGCGAGGACAGTTGGATACAGGCCATACAGTGGTTCGGACTTGCCAGCATCTAGGAAAAGCAGTTGAAAAATACGTTTAAAGGAAGAATTTTCGAGCTAAAAAAAAAAAAATTGTAGTGCATCCAATTAACGGATACCAACTCTGTCACGTTCACAGCTGCCAAACCTCTTGTAGAAGATGAGGAATCAGTCAATTTTGCTTTAAACTACCAAATGGGTCCCTGTCATTCTTTTTTTATTGCGGGGTGGTGGATGGTTAGTATAGCGCGCGGAAGGGGAATGACAGAGTGCCCTGGCTGTGAATATTTCATACTTCATTCAGCAAAATACGTTCCTGCGTCGTGCGTTTCAAGAGGGGCGTTGGAGGTGGGGAGTAGGCCAGGGGGCAGTTACAGGTTGTGAACACATAAGATTTTATTTCGCCAAATACGTCGCTTGCGCATTTAATAGGATTGAGGGGAGGTGGCGTGTTACAGTACCGTGCAGAAATTACAGAGAGCTCAGGTGGTGAATATTTCATGAATACAACAGGATCGGGTATGTGTGCATGGGAGCGTGGACACACGCAAGAGAGAGAGAGGACGCGCTCCGCTATTCCCTAAAGACGCGTCGGATGCAAGCGGAAACTGCACGGGAAGGTCGGGAGCTGTCTGCCACCTGCTTTGCATAGCTTCGGCTCCTTAAACCGTAAAAAAAAAAAATCACAAGAGCAGAGCAGTTTGTGGCGATCATGGACCACTTATACAACGCTGCCCCACCCCCTTTTCAATGAATGCATTATTTTTCCCACTTTGGCGGCAGAAAAATTTTAGCGTAGCAGAGCGCAGCCGGCAGAAACATTTGTTTCCATTCAACAAGAGAAAAATTTAAGTTACGATGCGAAAAGTAAAACATTTCAATTACAATTCAAGAAACATTTCAGTTTCTGTTCAACAAGAGAAATGTTTGTTACTATTCAACAAGAAAAACATTTCAATTTCTATTCAACAAGAAAAACATTTCAATTTCTATTTAACAAGATAAACATTTTTGTCACTATTCAACAAGCGAAACGTTTCATTTTCAAATCAACAATGCAAGCATTTCAGTTTCTATTTAGCAAGAGAAACATTTCAGTCTCTACTCAACAAGAGGAACATTTCTGTCACTATTCAATAAAAGAAATGTTTTTGTCACAGTTGAAGAAGAGAAACATTTGTTTCTGTTCAACAAGAGAAACATTTCTGCCGCTATTCAACAAGAGAAACATTTCAGTTACTATTTGACGGGCAAGACATTTCAGTCTTGCGTGGCACAGAATAGGGCAGTCTTAACCCCAGCATATTTATTTTGTTAACATTACATCCTTACCGTATCTGAACATGAGCACTAGGACCACAAAGGGTACAATATTATTCAATTTTTCTGATGAGGTTAACCTCCAATTTGTGGTCAAAATGTGTCAGAAACTCTCTGCACAGCATCCACAAACGTGTGTGTGTGTGTGTGTGTGTGAGAGTGCAAGTGTGTGAGTGAATGTGCACATGCGCACGTCTCCGATCGTGAGCATGTGTGTGGGGGCGTGCAATTGGGGGATGGGATCTCCATGCTAGCCATCTTCGAAAGGTTAAAGAGAGCATCTCTCTCCGTGTCCGATTTTCACACGCAGAAGCCCGCGTCCACTCACCAGTCCTTACCCGCTGACAGCCGTCCCTGAGGTTAGACCCCAGCGTTTCTGGCGCAAATCCATTCCCCTTACGGTAAGCCCGTTAAATGCCGGTATCATGTTGGTCAGGCCATGAAGTATATTCACCTTCTCTATTACCCCATTTATATTTTGCTTCCTGCCAACTTGCACAATCTTTGTGTGGCACTAAGGGCTCGCATGAGAAAATTAAGATTTAAGGCCCAAAGCGTCACCACCACCGTTTCATCAATATCATTATTCTATCATCTGGAAAGCTTCTGCCAATCTAAACATCAACAGAATCGATACAATTTGATCATGCGCGAACAAGCAAAAAGAAAATTTCCAGGGATATCCACCCAGAAGGCCGAGTACGGACCCGTCGGCATGAAGTGTCAAAGGTCAGCTTTTCCGGGATTTAATTAATCAATGCGCTTTATTTCATTTATTTTGGCCTTAAAAAGGATTTGTTCAAGTATTTTTCTTTAATTTATTTGAACACTTAACATTTAAATTTGGACACGCCATTTTAAAAATCCTTTTACTCCATGTAATGCTACTGTTAGGGAAGCATTTCTCGATGGTGCGATGCAGTAGTTGGGAAATGCTGTGGGTTGATCAGTAACCAACAAAAACAGGCTTCAAAATGGCGACTCTCTGCCACTCAGTGCTGCCACAATACACAAATATTTACGGTGAAAGCTGAAATACACAACGCTGTTGGAGATGCTAAGGCACTGTAGTATAAGGTAATTTTCGCAGTCTGTTGGGAAAAAAAAAACATAAACAGACTCCTGGCAGCAAAACACCCATTCAGCCCTGATCATTACATTCCGCAGTAGACAAATGAAGGTCAAAGTTCGTCCATTCTTAGTACACTAAATCTGCAGACAAAACAATAACATGGGAGAGAAAAATTAAATGCATTGCTTCAAATTTTGTTCAAATTAGTTGGACAGTTTCATTCTAAAAAAAAAAAAAAAAAAAAAAAAAAAAAAAAAAAAGATTTTCAAAATTAAGTCTGATCATCTGGCCACATTTACAATTTAACACTGAACAAGCAAATCTGCCTCCATTTTGGTCCAAACAACTGTTCAAATTTGCTTGTCTCTACTCATGCACAGCGAGCAACAATAAAGAGCCACGTTTTACTTTCCCGTCATTGTATTAACTTCAAGTTCAAACAATCCTCAGGTTTCACTCTCCAGCTCTCCTGCTGGCTGGGTGGCGAGAAAAATGCTCCCCAATGGCAAACATACTGTAGATTTCACACACGAAATCTGGAGAGAGGCGCTTTGAAGTACGACTGTTCTGGACCAACTGGCAAAGCATGTCACGGCGATTTACTCCGCCTGCTGTCGGATCGCTAACAGACGGCTTAGACCGAAGTGGCCTTAACACGTTCACATTAACCAAACTGGTCTAGTCATTAGCCTTAGCATTAGCCCCCAGAGCTCCTGGTTCTGATACCAAAGACTCCCAGCCAGACAGAAATTCAAAATCCCACAAAGGATTAAGCCAAAGCTCCCTAAAACAGACCAAAACATTTGATGGGCAAACTTATATTTACACACAAAAAGAACACCAACCACTTCCCCATAGCATTCGTGAACATCGTAATGGCAGAGTCTCGTGATGATGGTTATATTTTGGCCTGAGAAAAAAGGTCGAGGAAGAGGTGCAGACAAGGATGAATGTGTCGAGACAACATTTGGTTGAAGAGAACCATATGGGCCGAGCAAAGTCCTGACAAAAAAGTACAAGATGCTTAGCTTGGTAAATCAAGAAAACTCACAAAACTTCTGATTTTCAATCGTTCAAATTGTGTAACCTGCAGAGCCGAATTTGCGAATGCAAGAAACTAGAGACGGAACTTAACCCTTAAAGGTGTGAGATCACCTGTAATCACAGGACTTGACTGTACATTCTTTAATTCTGATTTAACCAGCTGGTAAATGAAGCCAGCGCAGTTATAGAACAATGATTTGAAAATTTTGAAAAATAAATCCCCTCAACCCCCACTCTTCAAAGGATTAACACCAAAAACTTAGCGCCTTATACCATAAGTTTCAGGGGCCCAAAGTGCTGCTGTTGGGCTCACATTGTCAGTCAATCTAATCTACAAATCCTAGAATAGAGGTTTCATTGCAAACCCAGGCGAGTCACACTCACGCAGGCATGTTTAGCAGACTTAAAATAAAACGGCAGGAATGTGTTTGCAGGAATGCTTGTTTGCAGGAATGCTAACTCCAAGCTAGGTGGCATAGCCTTATTCACACAGCTTCTATTCGCACCTTAGCGGAAAACAAGCATCGGCTGCAGCGCGCAGGGCCCGTGCGTAATCGACAGCATCGCCGTAACAGTGGAGAGACGCCTCCCAGAGCCGAAGGGAGCAGGCCTGCACGAAATGGCTTTCGCTTTCCATAACAATCCTTCCTCGCGCGCTTAATAAAGGCAGGGCGAGGAAATGGGGGGCAAATTTAAATGGAGGTTTCGGGGCGCGGCGGATAATGTGGATGAAACAGGTTCGCGGAGAGGAGAAGGTAAGAGTGCATAACGCAGGGGGTGGTTAGGGGAAGGGGGGGGCTTTTGATAGCTCAAAATGGTGTCATCAGCGATGGGCGTTCCGTCTCTGGAGCGCAGGCATAAACGAAACGTGCCGCAGCTCATCTTAACTAGAGACCAGGACCGGCTGGGGAGACCGTTTTGAGCGAGAGCAGACCACACATGCAGGTGTACTTGGTGCTGGTGGGGGGGTGGCATATGATAGCATTTGCAGATGCTAGCAAACACATCCTTACTGCCTACACCCGCAGTCTAAGTAATGGGCCCAATCCAGGTCAACCACTAATTTTACCGCCGGGCGGGCAGGCAGTCAGGAGGCTCGGAGCTGCTGACCACGGTACAGGCAGAGACCAACAGCGAAGAGACCCATAAGTTAAGCTCATTACGCCTAAAGAAACAGATTATAAACTCTGCAGTGATTTAAAATGGCTCCTGTAGTCCAAACCACAAGAGAGCACTCACACACTGTAAGACAAGAGACCACATATAACCAACTTAGGGGGAAAAAAAATTCATAAATAAAAACTAAGCATTGTTAAGTCATAAATAAAAACTCGACATCATGTAGAAAGAATTGCATGTCATGGTCAGGAAAACATCTTAAAGGAATCCAAGTGAGCATATTAAAAGTGTTTAACTCGGAGCGAAAATTCAGTCAGCTCAAGCAATCTCAGCGAACACAGGTCACTCCCTTTCCCTTCCTTTTCACATTCGTCCTGATTGGCTCATCCCCCTCAGGCCCTTCCCCACTGCGGGGTGAAAGGTCGCTCCACAGAGCAGGCAGTTAAGAAATGCTGATGTGACGTTAACCCTCTGGGCGCCAGAAAGGAGCTTAGTCAGTCGCAACCTTAAACAGCAGGAGTGTCGTCATCGTCGCAGCTGAAAACAGACAGCTGCCACGAGCCGTATTTATTAAGTGGGACTTATGCCAATTCCCAATGCGTGCCAAAAGCACGGGAAGCTTTGACACAAGACAGCACCCTGAGGTGATCAGAAGTGTAGAAGTTACGCAACGTCAGACTGGCGGGAATTCAGATCCTTATCAATCCCTCATGCAGATCCAGTCCCCTGAAACCGAACTGTAAACCGCATACCTCCTCAGGCACTCCAACTGACTTCAACCGACTTAACCCTCAGACCACAGACAGTCCAATGTGAACAGAAAAAAAAAAAAAAATAACCATTCACAAATCATACAACAAGAATAGCCATGATGCCAATTAACACAATGATATAAAGTGTTGCGACAAAGTGATTGAATTCAGTGGACTATAACAGAGCAGTGTAGTAGATACATCCTCACTAGCAGCTCCTCGTTCGCAAATTAGGTATCAGCTGGGTAACACAATATCACCGTTAACCCGGACCTAAACCGAACACTGCCGGTGACATGAATAAGAAATGGTTCTAGTTTCTTCTGCATCCGGAGGAAGAGGTCGGGTTTTCCCCCGCACTCACAGGCGAGATGGAGGAGAGGAAGGATGCGTCTCAGGCATGCTTCTGCTCAGCCGTCGATGAGTTATTAGGCTTGAAGTGCTGTTAACCCTTTCCAGAGCACGTTATCTGGAAAGCTTTTTCTTCTCAAATTCAACACCGATGTACCGGCACATCATTGCTTTCAGCCACCGCTAGAAATTGTTACATCAGCGTTCAAATGTTTAGTTAAGTATATTCTAATCGCAAAATCACCCATTCTCACACCATACAGGGTTAAAATTGTCTGAGACACTGGTGGCCAGTACCAGAGAATGTAAGGATGTAAGGTGCACAGCAAAACAATACTTTGTCAGAACAGCTGGACAGGAGACCGTGTGCAGCAACAATTTCTCAAAAACACAAAAAGACCGCTGCAAAACAAAAAAATTATTTAAAAAAAACATTTAATAAATGTATGTTACCATGAACAGCATGGGGCGTTACATAACAGCACAAAAGCTAACCAAACAGCTGCATCGACAGCCAGGCCCAATTTATCATATTTAAAAATTGTGATAAAAACCGATGGAAGAGATAGAAATCATTAGGACCCGATCAATGGCAGAACTAAAACATCAAACACGTCTAAACAAACCCTCCCACGGCTCGGGACGGAGGGAGAAAATAAAAACCGCTCGTTCATCCATCATGCGGGGGGAGCCTCTGGCGAAGGACGGCATGCGGCGTCAGGGTTGTATCTCTTCCTGCCGCGCTCGGAGAAACAGACGCCAGGGTACCAGGAGGGCAGTGCCCCTCACTGTGCCACGGTCGCGAGGTGGGCATTCCTCAGGGCAGGCTCACCGCAAACCGTGGAGACACTTCGGCTAAAGGCGTCCAGCGGGCAGACAGCGAAAAGCGATGATACGGAAGGATTTTAGTCAGCTTCAGAGAAAACAGAGGTCCATCCAACTAAATAAATAGACGTATGGGAAGGAGGCTGGTTAATATTTAATGGAACGGCCAAGAACCCGAAACCATAAGATCAAAAATATGACACATTTCGTAACAGAGTAAAACAGAGCGAAAAGGTCTAAATTCTCAAAATAATGGCACTTTGTAAATTTACAGCTCGGACAGAGACGATAGCGAGAGCTAGATTAATTCAGTTTCAATCTCCTCAGTGTGCCAGCCATCGGAGAAATACCCTCTGAGGTAATAATCTCCATTTGACGTACAGCAGTTTGTCAGGGAGAGGAGTCAATCGCGAGAAAATTTGAATTTAACATCTTCTCTACTTCCTGACACATCGCCTTTGAAGGCAACAGCTAAGGGCGAAAGGAAGGACTACCAGATGAATGCAGTGTTTCGGGCGCTAGGAGGGGAGAGCCACTTACTCTGATAGCCGCAACTGATAACAAAATTTGGAAAAAGAGACAAACAAGTTAGGGATGATGCCCAATGAGGTGTCCTTCATCAGGAATTAATGACCAACGTGGAGGGTGGAGTCGTCCAATGCACAGTATAACTGTTGCCTCCACAGAATCCATTATTTGATGATAATGGACACCTTGAAGGCCATTATCCTGCTTATAACATGGTCACTTGCAAAAGAAAAAAAAATTTTACCACTCCTTTTTATTTTCACCTGTTTTGCTATCAAAATTTAGAGTGTTTCCTTCAACCATAACTCACTTTCCCTGGTAACGGACACAGTTTTACTAGAAGTGCTGATGTCCAAAACCCAGCAATGGACACCCCGCAGCCAATAAGAATCAAATTTTTGCCCAGACCGCAGTATAATACAAGATAATTTACTAACTGGAAGAGGTAACAGATTATTTTTCTGTAGCTTTGACAGAGAAGGGCAACTCCAGCACTGGAGGGCCACAGTGCCTGCTGGTTTTCTATGTGTTTTCTCACAAGTGATTCATTGCAGTCACTGATTGGCTAAAGAATCTACACACCTTATTTTCTAGGCATTTAATTGGCTGCTTATTGAAAGGGCAAAAAAGCCTGTACTGCAGCCGGCCAAGATCGGAGTTTCCCATTCCTGACTGAAGGTTGTTACTCCTGGTCGAGGAGTATCAATGTATCCTGGTTTCATGAGCAACCAATCCCTAGAAAAGTACTAAAATGCAATGCCAAAACTGACTGCACTCAATTTCGGTTTATAACAATTCTCTTCATCTTTGAACCAGGCAAATTATCCACAAGTGGTTTCGTTTCTAAGACCGAACATGTGCAACCTCTGCGTTCAGGACTTCATTGATTTAGACTGAGATTTACCGAGCAAACAATTCACAATGAGACGTAACAAAATCAAAGAATAAAAAGAAACCATTACCCACCGCACATCACAGAATAAGAGAGCATCAGACATTCAGACTGACCCAACAGATTCAAAGTCTTCAAAAAAAAAAAAAAAAAAAAATCAATACCAAAACCTCTATCTTTTTAAGCAAAAAATCAGTTTCAGGTGTAAAAATGGATGGCATTAAGAGAGTAAACCTTTACTTTTCACTGGTTATACAAAGTGCCTTGTGAAAAACAATTTAGATATTCACACTTCAGATACTGTGACTGAATGAAATCCAATGTACACGAGTGTACTCCAAGAACAGCGCTGAGAGAAACTAAGAGCGTTATTTCGACACCAAGTCGAGCCGAGCCACGAAGGATGAAAGCTTTGGCCACTTCCAGTAAGCATGTTTAACAATGAGCACAGCCACACACAGGAAACTTCTGGAAGACATACTGCACACATAAAACATGTGTGTGAGGGGGGAGGGAAACCTAGTATTTCTGCAAAATTAAACGCACATCCAAATTAGCCCGTTAACTGTGCTAGTAAACTTCGATCAGACGCTCTGTAACTTTGCAATTAAACACAGTATTTAACATCAAAGTTCAGAAGCAGACTGGGCCAGCGGTTACACTTAAACTTTGAGGGATGAGAAGTAGAAAGTTTATTTTCCAGAGGACCACCAACTTCTGGGTTCTACATTGATTTGTGCGCTCACATCCCTGAATTCAGTTCCATTCATGACTTGAGCCATTTCGCAGTCATCATCCTCAGCATTCTTGTGCAACAAATCCTCACCAATTTGTTTACACGATTGCTCACAACTATAACTCAGCGCACCAGAGTGAAGAAAAAATATTTTTTCCTGTCGACACCTTTTAGTGTTACAGAGTGCTTATTGAGATTGCCGAAGATGTTAGATTCAAGTTGAAATGTGATGGAAAAAAACCTTTGTCATTTCAGCACTCTCTTTCCAGCAATAAAGAACTTAATCTTTTTATTTAAGATACCTCCAAATAAATACTTCTACCACCTGATTTGTTTTTTTTTTTTTTATTACACAGTATGCAACCATTCCTAATTTAAATCTAACTAAAAATTTCTTACATACAGCTGCATTTTCAAGTTCTTTCTTGTGTGAAGTAACCAGCATGTTAGTGAAATGTCGCAATTTTTTTACCGAGCAAAACTCCGCTAACGATAGCAGGCATCAACAATTTCAATCCGATGAATCTGTTATTTGACGCCCCATAATGCAACATTCAAAGAACTTAGTTAATATTAGCAGAATAACATATGTTTATTCACCAAGACAAGTCATAAAATGTGTTCATCTTAAGGCAGACTTCACAATACAATCTTGTGTGCACGTGAGCACGTGCGTGAATGTGTGAGAGTATGCATTTGTGTGTTTCAATGCAGATTCTGTCACTCTATGTCCTCCTCATGCTCATTCCCAACCCCCCACCTTTCTAAAGTCCCCTGCCCTTGCACACCACCCCCTCCTAAAGCTCCCAGAAACCCCCAATGCCCCCCCCCCAGCCTTTGCATTCTCCCTCCCAGTCAGTCACAAACAAGCACCTCGGTTTGAACACCAGTTTAATCAATCATTCTGTGATTCCAGTGAGAGCCTGTTGGTTTGGTCTTACCAAACCAGATAATCCTGAGTTATCAAACATACATCTCATTCAGGTAAATGGCTGCATCTGAGTAACATCAGCCAAATTCTCTTTAAAAAAAAAAAAAAAAACGCTTAGAATAAACAGATTTTAAAAAAATACCAGAATTCCTCAGTTGCTTTATTGTGAATAATAGGAAATAACCACAAGTGCACAAAAAGAAACAAACCCCTGCTACTCCGGCCACAAACATCAGGAGGGGTATTATTCATCTGTGCATTGACTGAAGACTTACCGCTTGTTTTGAATTTGTTCGGGGAGAACAATGCAGTCTATTGATTACCAACTTAGAAATCGAACAGGCCTAACATCTGTGCCATTTTAGTGATGCAGAAAACTAATCAACAAATTAACCTGAGGGACTTGGTGCAGTCTGAAGTCACTGATATCCCCCAACAGTCTGTCATAAAGCCAACGGGCTAGGGTATGCAACAATTCTCAAAGGGGGCCCTAAACGTTCATCTTGGTGATACAATCCACTCATGGTTTCCGATTCCCCACTTTGTGAGCCAAATGAAGACCGCCAGTAACGGCAAAGCCAGTAATGGCGAAGCGGAATATGCACTGACAAGCGTACCCAACAGTATACCCGCGCGATTGATGGACATCGCGTCTCCGCTGCTTTTTCCACGCGCTTAATATTCTGTGCGCGGTAAAAGCATTCCGCGCGTGAGTGCCGCGGTTTCGGAATGCCAAATAGGTCAGACCTAGAACCGCCCAGCTCCGGTGAGCAACGCAGCGGTTTCTCTCGGCACCCACGGCGATCAAGCGCCGCTGGCGGCTCCACCGAGGAATGTCACTCTCCTGCAGCAGCGATCGCGCAAAGCAGGGCTCTCTCCTGCATTGTTACGTCACCAGGCTCCCCACCCATCCCTTCCTCCCCCACCTCCTTCCAGCTCAACGAATTCCACAGCTTCTAAATGCAAAAAAAAAAAAAAAAAGGGGGAAAAAAAAACAACAGGGAAGCCACTGCCCACAGACCGAGAAAGGGAGTTCCCTGCCATTTCTTCGATGGCGACGGCTGACGGTTCCCAGCCATACATCTCGACCCTTGACCCCACGACGGGGTTTGAAATCCTCTGGTTGAGCTTAAAAGGACCAGAGGGCAGTCAAGGGCAGGGCTGTGCCGGTATAGAAAACAAGTGGACCTTTAAAAGCGCTCTAGGCCTCAGTACATCTAAAATGGCCATTTTGGGGGCGGGAGGGGGAAATTTCCTGGAGTGGGCTGGAAAGGCTCTGGTTGCAACCAGTGCACCAGCGGACACATCAAAGTTTAGATGCATGTCTACTTACACATATGAATACAATTTCAGCTATGTACATAAGTTCACATGGCCGTAAAATACAGTCTTACATAAATATGTGACTTCATCTAAAACACCAAGCATTGATGCCAAATATGTTGTGAATACATTTTTGTTTTTAAAAAAAATTTGCATACCACCATTATTATGTTACAATGTTTACTTCTGATTTGCACAAATCCAAAGTTTCAGAAGTAAACCATTAGGAGGAGCCACACTCAATTAATGCGATATAAAATTAAAGGCAACAGTACAATCATAATGGTTAAGTGTCAAACGTAAATCTGCTTATGGTCAACGCTTCTCTCCAGTATCCGAGGCCAGTTCAAGACTAAAACGAAATGAAGGCGTCACACGCCTTTCCTGAAATTCTTTCTTCCGTCGATTTAAAGCGCCTAGGTCTTTCATCATGTAGGCCCATACACGCGGGAATTTTTGAAGGAATGTTCGTAACCGAACTTCCTAAAACAAAATTGAGAGGTTTTTTTTTTTTGGGTTCTCTGGATTTCCAGAACTTTTAATGTTATGGCACGAGAATTGCATTTTTCTAGGCGGCCCCGCGTGAATTTCCTGTAAAAAATGCGCGCGAATTGTTCGCAAGCATATATCTGAATCATGCGGAGTTTTGGCGCGTGGGTATTTACGCAAAAACAGAGAAGAAAACAACCGTGGAATACATTTGACGGCCGAGGGGAATGTGCCTTCAGTCTGGGTCAAAGTTCACAATCCTAGCTGCAACGACATGCCCAAGTTATGGGAAGACGGCAGCGAGCGAGCGTCCATTTTGTGTAACGCCAGCAGCATGATCATCAGCCACAACATTGAAACCACTGACAGATGAAGAGAATAACAATGACTATCTCGCTGTAAGGACATCTGTCAAGAAAACCTGTATATTAGACTGCAAGTAAACAATTTGTTTTTGAAGTTGACCAGTTGGCAGGAGAAAAAAAAAATGGGCGAGGATGAGGTTGTGAGCGACTTTGACAAGGGCCAAATTTATGATTGCAGGACGGCTGAGTCAGAGAATCTCCAAAATAGCAGGTCTTGTGAGATATTATCAGCATGCAGTGGTTACCTACCACTAGTGGTTCAAGGAGGAACAACTAGTGAACCAGCTACATAGTCATGGGCTCCCAAGGCTCACTATTGCACATGGGACAGAAAGCTAGCCCATCTGGTCTGTTCCCACAGAGGAGGTACAATAGCACAAATTGCTGAATATGTGAACGTTGCCCATGATCAAAAGGAGTCAGAACGCACAACACATCGCTACGTATGGGGCTACGTACCCACAGACGGGTCACAATGCCCATTCCAACCCGTCCACCGCCGAAAGCGCCAACAATGGACATGTGAGCATCAGAACTGTGGACCATAGAACTACAGATGAAGGTGGCCCGGTCCGATGCATCACATTTCCTGTTACATCGTGTGGAGGGCCGGGTGTGTGCGCATCGCTTACCTGGGGCAGACATTGCACCGGACCCTACCTATGCCTAAACACTGTCGCAGACCAAGTACGCCCCTTCATGCCAATGGAATTCCCTGATGGGAGGGGCCATTTCAACAGGATAATGCACCCAGCAGCACAGCCAACATTGTTCAGGTTTGAGAAACATGATAAGGAGTTCAACATTGTTGATTTGGCCTCCATATACCCTAGATCTTGATTCCATCGAGCGCCAGTTGAGTGTGCCGGAGCAACCAGTCCAATCCATGGCGAGGCCCCACCTCGCAACTAACAGGATTTGCTGCTAACATCTTAGTGTCAGATACCACAGGACACCTTCAGAGGTCACATGGAAACCATGTTTTGACTAGTCAGAGCTGTTTTTACAGCACGAAAGGGGCGTACACAATATCAGGCATGTGGTTTTAATGTTGTGGCTGATCAGTGTGTGCGTGTGTGTGTGTGTGTGTGTGTGTGTGTGTGTGGGGGGGGGGGGGTGTTCAAGTTTATTTTCTTACAGAAACTATTGGAAATTAACATTTGTTTAAATGACCGTGTTTGCTAAAATCAAACTATTTGAGCTCATACTTTCATCATTTAGTTTCTAGAAATTCAAGAAACCAGATCACGGGACTGTGGAAAATTATAATAATGTTCGGAAAACCCCGCAAATCACGGCCATTCTTGCGGCAACAAGATCAGGTCGTCGGGAATTAACTACCTCTTTCACATAAAATAAGTCAATAGCCCACTACATGTAATCAACCCATTATTGGTCAAGTTTTAAAAGACTGAGAAGACAGAATATCTCGCTCAGGCTCCCACCGCGCCCCTGCCTTGCTTGCTCCATACGCCATTTTGTGAACTGGGAAGAGGAATCACAATGAACATAACATAGGCCTTAACAGGCTTCACTGCGGCGTAAAGATACACAGTAATGAGACGGTGTGAGAAACAAAAACAGCAAACTGAAATACGCATTTGTCTCCAGAAAGTTTCAGTTACAGCGAGTGAAGGCAAAGATGTTTACCGATTAGTTACATTGTCAATTCCATCATCACGGTAAGCATACTATACTAATGCGTTGTGTCCGCTTGGTTGCCTGTAATGCGATCAGATTAAAAAATAAAAATAAAATCATTCGAATGACATCGTTTCCCTATGCTTTCCCGAATATATTTGTAGAACTCACGGCTCGATGAGTAGGCTTAAACCATAAGTTCATTTTATATCTTACTTCTATGCGAACACCTCAATTTTACTTTGACCATTACGGTAAGCCAGCGTGTGTCGAAGTGTATGATTACTTTTACAGTAATCAGCAATATAGTTCGCCATTACTTCAAGTCACACATTTCAACGAAAAACATGAAATAGGCAAACAATTTTATGTGATGAGCTTTCTCACGTCAATTCAGAATTTTTAATCGTGCAAACGGGATTGCAGTATGACGAGACTACAATACACCCAGCGACAAGTTAACGTAAAGCGAGTCAGTCGTTGAATTTATTTTTGCTGGAACTTAGCCTAAATACATGCTTAAACCAGCTAAGTACTCGGAGCAAGATCACAAATATGACAATGCTCCCAATTCAGACAGAAAATTCTGATACTACTGTAACACTGGCAAAACAATGTAATGGAGTTCTAGAGTCCAGATTTTGAATTCTGAAAAAAATATATCATTCCATAAACTTATAAAAACTAAGTGTTAACGTGCAAGTCGTTTCTCTTTCTCGGCTTCTTACATAATCGTTTTACGTAAGGCCTGGTTTACAAATACATTTTGAATAGCCTACCTGAAGAATCAGTGCTGTTGATCATATTTCCATGATCAAAACTCCAACTATAGCCCACACATAGCCTACCAAATTCATTTTAACAGCAATGCATGTACAAGGACTTGCGAATCATTAATTTCTCACCTCGCAAATTAGCTAACTTTCTAAATATTTTCGAAGTCACTAACAGCAAGTAGTTCATCCATTACTAAAAACAAACAAAAAAAAAATGTTTCAGCGGCGCTTTTCCGCGATAGGCCTATCAGTTTTCGGTGAATGGACGTTTTCTTTCTTACACAGACTATGTTCATACTGTGCGCTCCCTATATGCATTTTGAATAAAACACAATTTTACTACTGCTTTGCTTCGCGTTCTGGGTTCGCCATTCGACGTGAGCTAAAAGCAGAGTGGCACAGCCCTGTAGCCTACGCCACAATCATGTGAGCGAGAGAGCGGCCATCTTTTACAAAGCCCAATTAACACAATGAATAGTAGCCACAAGAGCTAGAGCAGAGCCATCTAGAACACCCTGAGATCCACTTAACATGAAAAGCCAATGCAACTTCAACGCTATGTTCGAGAGGAGAGGTTATATTTCTTCCAGACGAATGAAATGGAGATATCTTGTGGGCCCGCTGCACGACAAAGCAATTTCTGTTTTAAGGCGTGACTCACACCAAACAATAGATTTTCTAATCATGGCACCCAACACAAACACCATTTCCCTTAGAAGGTGCACATGGGAGTGGAACGGGCAGGCAGCTGGAGTTACCATTTTAATACGATGCCTGCAATGATGCATGTGTCTACCTGACAAAAAATATCTGATAATTCCATCACTGAATATATTGATCGGAGCTTAACTAGGGTGTGTGCAAATGGTGATAGTTACGCATTTAAAAATAACATTATAAAGGAATTCCATCTTTCTCGAGGCACAATAATGACATACAAACTACTGTAAAAACTGGAGGCAGAGGATGGGTAACAGCGGGCATTTCCTTTGACTAGAAGTCAAGATCTGATCAAGGGAGGAGAGGCGCGAGCGAACATTCTAGTGCCTGTCGCTCCAAGTCATGCAGCGATTCCTCCAGAGCGCCTCCTGCAACTCGCTCTGCCCTTCCGAACACATCGGATCTCCGCCGCTCCTCAACTGCGCCGAGGGAAACCTGGCTTCATTCATAAAGTCAGTAAACTACTAGAGTACTACAGCTCCGTAAAAGAGGCGGCGCCCAAAGGTACAGCACCGTCCAACCAACAGAGAGGAGAGAAGAATGAAGGCGGGAGTCTGACGCCGGCGAGACAACACGCTTCACTTACACAGTAGTGGAATCGAAGAGCGCCAAATTTTCTCCGTGAAGGGCGCATATTTCTATTAAAACGCTGCACTACGACACAAAATTTGAAAAATTATCTAATCTTGATTTAACACCTCGATAAGCAGAAACGGGAGTAACAGTACTGGGCTCAAACAAAATCTGCACCCACGCTTTTTTTCGGACAAGACTGGATATCCCTGGTCAATAATAATAGCCTATTGATGCCGAACGCAGCATTTCTCCAAATTCGCTTCTTTCCATCATGCCGAATATTACATTGGAATAACCAAATAAGTCAAATTCAAAACTCGCGCTTTCACACGCGGAGTTCGCACAGAACTGAAATTGCTTCCTAGTCAACGCGTGCTTCCTGAAATATATAGGACAAAGGCAGACCAATTTAGTACCCCACGGCAAACGCCAAGAGAAATAAAATTAAGCGCTACAACCTTTCACTACGATAAGTAACTCAGAAGTAGGCTCCTAATGCAACTATACGAGTTTTACCCTCACTGAGTACACATGCATCTAAGTCGAAATGTATACTCCAGTAATATGCTCGTTTCTGAAGGTAAAAATCGTGTAAAATACGATATCAAACTTTTCAACTCGAAACAAATTGTTTTCGATTTCCAAAGTTATAAAAACACCAAAAAGCCAATGTTAAGTCTATAATTGAACATTCACATACATATATTTTTATAACTTGTTTGCAATGTTTAAACAATGCTCTGTAGTAATGTGGGAACTAAAACAATTAAAACCATTCAGTAGTTACACTCGCCTTGTGCATATTATGATTTCATGAAATTGTACACAACTTCACACAAGTAAAACGGATACATTCATGAAGTCCCCGGACACAGATTTCTCCCCAATAATAATAATTTTCCCAAAAAACCTTATCACTTAGTTGTCTCTAATATGAGAGGGTAATTAAGATTACATTTGGCAACACAAATGCAGTAGTCACTGTCAGAACAGACATTCAAAAAACATAAAAGGCTGCCTGTCTGAATACAAAAAGACCTAGTTCTTCCTCCTAAAAAGATTTCCACACAACAAAAAAAACAAGCTTTTAAAACAGACAAAACTGGCAGCTTTTACTATTTGGAAAATCATCAACCACTCTTGGCTTCTGATTTGTTTGAATTTTCATTGAAATCTATTGTGAAATAATTCAAAGACAGAGAAAATGAAACTTTTTTTTTTTTTTTTTTTTTTTAAAGAGTTTAGTTTTTAAATAAATCAGTAGCGAATGAGAAGCCCAATATTTTGATAAAGGTGCGACAACAAATCCTTGATTTTAAACTCCTAGGTCTACAAACCTAGAGTCAACTCCCAACTAGATGTTGCAAAACAAGATTAATGGAAATTGACGTTTTTTTTAACTTATTAATCTAATTCTGCACAGGAAATAAACATGTCCAGTTGCATCTTTACCAATGTTAAAGGCAAAAGTTTACAAATTGATCATGAAATGAAAATAAAAAACATTCGTAAGAATTTATTATGTTGCTTAAAATAGAACCCCAAACAAGTACAAACTTAGACTCAGTTCAAATTTATGACCATCACAACACGTACATTGCAATATAGGGCAAAAGAACAATTTGTTTGAATATGAAACAGTTTAGGCAAAGTGCTTTGCGGTTAGATGGAATCAACCTCTTTCATTCAGTCAGACAGCCATCGAAAAAGTGGTTATTTCTGCAATTTCATTTCAGGTTTTGAAACAAAAAAAAAAATAATAATGTTAGGACCACATTGAATAAAAAAAAAAAAAAAACATCAACAATACGCTTAAATACATTTTTAAGCTGACATCAGGAGGGCCACAATTCCAGGTTTTGCATGCATTAATATCAGGTCTGATTAACAGAAAATTAGAACCAAATGTAACTTGGCTTAATAAAGTTCAGTAAAATAAAAACCAAAGCCACTTTCACCAACAAAGCACTTCAAAACATCTCGGCGTGCTTCATGCTATCCAAAACTGGCAACGTTTGTAGAAGAATGCAGAACTTTGTTTCCAATGAATGTTATACATTTGTAGGAGTTTAAGAACCATACACCAAAATGCAATATGAAAATGTAGAAAAGGAAGAATGTTCTGCAGCAGCTTACGCACACGATTCATACTTTTATATCTGCATGTATTTTTAGAGCGAAATTACATTGCTCCAAGAGCATTTACGCACGTGAAACCGTGATAAAAAACACACAGAATTAATCAATACGCTGCGTGTGAATTCTGAAGAGCCTTTCAATTTGGTGAAATGGTCAATGGACTTACTGAAAAGTTTAAAAAGCATTTCACTGCATAGATTAGAATTTAAGTTTTTTTTTTTTTTTCCAAGTAATACTAAAACATTTGGTCTGATTCAGTGTTTTCCTCCAACAGGCGTGGAGTAATGTGATTTCAGTTGTCAATGACTTCTGCTGCAAGCTCTCCACAGGAGGGGGATGGGAGGACTTCTTCCTCCAGGCCATGATGTCACGGCTTGTGTTGTTTTGAGTCAGTGAACCCCAAGGAGCTATGGAACTCACAGAATATACTGCCTCGCAGAAGGGCAGCTGGCATCGAATGAGATGCCAGAGTTTGGAGTAAAACAATCCCTCCCTCGACACGTTCCACTTAAAACACGTGTGCAAACGAAAGATTCCCCCTCTATTGTATTTAGCAGTAAATAAACCCTGTGTCCATTATGGGTTTGCATATGTTAAAACTTACACATATACTTCACGCCAAAAGGAGCACTGTTGTTTTCGGGGAGAGCTAGATGTTCACAGTCTGAATTTTCAGGTTGTAAAAGAATTGAAATCGTTTCCCAAATGCAGAAATTGTAATGTGTGACATCAAATTCAGGCAGTATGCAATTTCAGTAAGAGATGGCAGCCATTTTATTTCATTGGTTTGGCCAATATTTTATTTCATTGGTTTGGCTAAAGTAACAATGCCAATACTGCCACCAAATGTGCCATTTTGATTTTTGTATTCTTAGTATACACGCGTGTACATAATGTTAAGCAAACCACATGATTTTGGCACAAGGACCGAATTGACCAAGCTTGCTTTTATGTTACTGTACAACTATTGTACAGTAGTGGCTAAGCAATACACACTGAGGCATCAGCACCTCTTACCATCTACATCAAACAGGGTGCGGCAAAACCACCTTTAAATCAAGAAATTGCCGTTAAAATGGAGCTCAACGAGACAATATTTTTGGTAGATGATGATTATCGGCATCCTGCCCAAATACCAAATCAAAAGCCATCAGCCTTTAAGGTCATTTAAAGCAAGACAGTGTGACCTTTTACAAGATTACTCTTCAAACTGTTTTTTGTTCAAACTATTAAGATTCTAAGTAAAAGATTAGCCGGTCCAAAGTTGAACAGCCCTAGTCAAAAAATTAATGTGCTGGTTTTTCCGAAGTCATCCTTAAGAACTATTTGTTAACTAAACCTTTAGTACAAACCAGTAAAAATCAATAAATCAAAAAGGGGTTGAATTGAGAGCTCCAATGAAGAAATATACAACGGGAAACTGTGGAAGGGTAGGATGTAGTAGGACACTCGTCCTAATGAACATTTGAGGAGCCAGAGAACGGGCCATTTTGCTCAGAGTCAGGAAGAGTAGAGGGGCTGCAGCTCGTAAACATCATTTGAACTTGTAACGTACATGTTCCATACATGCGCTCCGACAGGATGCGATGTCTCGGAAGACAATGACTGCTTTGTGTGATGTGGCCTTTTTTCAGAAGGGGGGGTGATGACAAAGTTCTTTATGATTATATGATTACACATGAGCTCGAGGGAGGGACCAGCCGCGCGAGTCTGTGAGACTGCAGGGGCTACGGCAGCATATGCCTGTTTGACAGGCATGTGAGTCAGGGGCCATTTTAACTGTGCGCGCGCATGTGGGAGGGAGGGAGAGGTAGAGAGAAAGAAGGGTGAGAACCGAGAGGGGAGAGAGAGAGGGAGACCAAAAGATAAGAGACGGGGGGGGGGGGGTAGGAACAGAGAAATGGGGGAGAAAGCAACAGATCAAAGAAAAGAGGAAGGCAAAAGAAAGACGGGTAAAAGATCTAGAAGAGAGGGAGGCAGGGAGAGAAAGAAAGAGAGAGGGAATGAGAGAGATCTTGTCTTGCTTCTGAACGGTCACATGGCCTCACAATCAACTGAATGCACTTTGTAATGTACACACCAGTCACTCACCAGCAATTCACCCCGAGACTGCTGCCTGTTCTGGAAGGTTCTAATAAAACTTGGGTGTTCATTTCAAGACCAGGAACCTGAGTGTCCCCCCCCCGTTTGCAGATCAAATTAAAGAAGTCCAAATACCAAAATCTAACCATTGCCATTGCTTATTTATTGAATGCATTTAAAATCCTTTGCAAGTAGATGACAGAATTAAACCAAAAGTCTGGAATGGATATGCAACTTATTCCAGAATACATAAACTTCCTCTTCCCCACACTTCCCAATTTGCTAATATGAACGGGTTTTTTTTTTTTTTTTTTTTGGAATCAAAACAGTTTACAGAGCCTCAGGATAATTGCAAACAAAGCTGTAAATTACGCAGCAGTGTTGGGAGTCCAGTACTTGATACAGACACTGGGGTGTGAGAATACAGATCGGATTCAGATTTTAAGAATGTGGCCATAAAACTGAACAAATAAGTTGAACCATGAAATTCACCCCTCAGACAATACGCCAAACAACCAACCATGTCGAAACACATCGCACATACGTATGCGGCGATTTTGAACAGGAACTGGAGCTAATTTGACCACTGTATCCCTTAACTTTTAAAATCCAGAAAATCCTGTGTCAAACTTTCCTCAGGAAAATGCTCATTTTCAATAGACTTATAATTCAAGATTTAAGTGGACAACTTCTGCCACAATAAAGTAGATATCTAGAATACCATTTTCTGGATTTTCAGAGGGTGGAAAGAAGAATTTCAATGAATGACTAGGTTAAGTATTTTTGGAAGGATTTCTTGTCTTTATGTTTTCATAAATATGAGACATCAAATGGCCGTCAGTTACCAGGAGTGAGTAAAATGAATTTCAACAAATCTGGCGTTATTCACACAAGATTTGGTTCACTGAATTTTTAAATGTACAGAAATTAATAATTAGTGAGAACCATTATGCAACTTAAAGACTGCTGTCATTTTTCCATGAACAAGGAGACTAATATTTTCTGGTAGTTCTAAAAATACACTGTTAACCCTGTAAGATGGGAGATGTCCGATTAGAATGTTTTTAACTTAACTTCCCAATGGCAATAAAACAATAACAACTAGTAACTGAATGCAGAGGAGTTCTATACCATCAAATCAAATCTTTAAAAAACAATTAATTATTAAACTTTAATCCCATCACCAGCACCTCACTGTAATTAGTGCAACGAGCGAAAGTTTATCCCTGAAAAATGTATTTGCTTAATTAACAGCTTTAATTAAGACTCATAAGCAGATGTGTTGACATTGGCTGTAAAGAAAAAAATAAAACGGCAAACAAACAATTAAAGATATCCCTTCTCTGTAAACATTAATGTGCATTGCTGGTGTTGAGCACACAGGTCATTGTTTTTAAGTGATACACTGGAAGACATCAAGAATGCCACTTCTGGTATCTGCAACACTTTTGTGTCTCCCATGCGCGCTGGCACATAAAACACACATCAGACACGCAAACAAAAGGCGACGTAAACAAAGTCAGCAAGACTTCACTCAGAGGTGTTCGCAGTGCCTTCACTGAAGTGCGACAATGAAGTACTAAATGTAGCAACACCGCGATTTCAGCTTTACTTTTCTTGCTATAGGCGTACCTAAAAAAAACCTTCCTGACGTTATGTTATATGTTATATGTTATGTATGCATGCAACTGCTTGACTCGAAAACATTTAGAAATGAAGATTTTTGACAGAGGACAACAAATCAATTCACAAAAAAAGTAAAAGGCAAAACACGTTCCTTTGCATTCCACTGACTATTTTAGACTACTGTAAACTGGAAACAATAAAAAACACTTAACTGAATTTACAGTTACAGTCATTCAAATTAATAGCCTTCGGTGGCAAAAATTCTGCAAACTATTTCAGGAGGGGGGGGAAAAAAAAAAAAAAAAAGATTTTGGGTGGAGCCCTCCCAGATGAAACAACAGTCTTGAGCAGCTAAGGCAGACATCAGTGGACAATCCTGTTAGGGAACAGATTACATAACACCACGCATAATGATACAATGGTGAAAATACCAATTCTGCTCTGTACCTCCCTTTTCCTGGAAAGAGCAAGCGACACAGCTTTCAAAATAAAAGCTTCTCCCGCCGTTCAAAACTTTTTTCCAGAAGTGTACGGTGGGTTACCGTACAATTTGACACACGTACTACGAAGCAACACCTGAACTTCTGTGAAGACACGTCCTCCACCAAATGCCCACTGAACAGACAAAAAAAATTTCCTTTGTTAAAAAAAGAGACCTTTATTTCTAAAGTTGTTTACTTGGTTCAAGCAAACTATCCCAGCTATAGCTAAAAAAAAAGGCTCTCTTATGTTTGACAGCAACAGCAAAAGGCAATGTGGCTTCCAGAGTTGCGTGACCAACTTGGAAAAACACACGTCTGTGTTCTGATGCAGAGTTAAATACCAAAGTGTTGATTCAACTCCAGAAGACTAGGCAGACTTGTCCATTAGAGAGTACATTTTTAAGGTGCCAACTGACTTAATACTGACCATTTTACATTCGACAATGTGCCCACAACTTCACAACTTAAATGACTACAAGTGGTGTGTGTGTGGGGAGAATGACATCGGTTCTGGTTGCCACCAGTGGTGGGGAATGGCTGTCCAATAAAAGATCTTCATTGTGTCTTTCAACAATCAGTGTATGCTTCAAGAGTCCATGCTGCAGTTTAATTTTTTTTGTTACCTTCGCCAAGGAGTTGGACAGAGGTTATGTTTCCACCCTCATTTGTCTGTCTGTCCGTTTGAAAGCAGTATTACGGAAAAAACTTGTGGGAAGGTTATAAATGACAATAGAGGTGATTAGATTTTCATTGGTCAAGGTCAAAGATCAAAATCAACATCACAGAAAAGATTGAAAACGATGGTGCGGGCTGATATGCGCGCTCCGCCAACTGCCGCTCTGTTTTTTTTTTGGCTTGTTTTTTTTTTTTCACAAACTATTTCGGTGCATTGATGAAGCAAGTCAACAAAAAGGAAGTTTTTAGTCTTGAAACTGTCTTTTAGCATTTTCAGTGGTACAAGCGAAACGGGTAGCCTATTGCAAACAGAGAAGAACTGTGCAACTGCACGCCTTTAAAGGCAGATCCTTATGGTCAAGTTTAGATTTAACTTCAGCTTCAAATTCTAATACCCACTACAGTGAACTGAAATCAAATCTTTACAAACTAAGAAATGAGAAAAACCCGCCTTTTATTCATTTTGAAATGGAATAAGAACTGTATTTCACACCACCTTCTCCTTACCCCAACACTGACCAATCAGGTTCATCGTTCTGATTGCCCACTTCCTAAGCCAGAGAAATTAGCTTTACAACAAAAAGGTTCGCCCCAAGTATCGACACAATGTGTTCCATCTGAAATAGTCACCTTCAACAAATTCATCAAACATTTTCCAAAGCACATAGTACAGCCATTGGGTCAAACCCTAGTTCATTATGGACATGTTGCCGTGCACTTGTTCACAAGGGGCATGAATTCTGGTCATTTGCATGTGTGACAGATCATCCCCAATCCTATGCTAAGCAACACTACTCTAGGAGAAGCGAACAGAGTAGCTGTATGTCAGGATGCGACAATGAAACAAAAATCACAATTAACTCAGTCTTCATTCAATGCTAAAACATCCTCAATGACACTTTGCTTGTTTTGGTAGATCACATGGGAACAGCAATGACCAAAACTCCCTCCTGCTTCCTCTCATCTCCATTAATGCAACACTTTCATTGGCTGTGTACACACTCGAGGGTAACTGTACAATTCAAACACTAAATGTAATTTTTATACCTGCTATCTGAAAAAGCTCTCCAACTTAACACCTCGAACAATTTTCTTTAGCTATTCTCGGCAAAGAAAAGCAGTGAAAATTTATTTCCCAAGCCAATTTTATTATGCATTAACCAGATAACTACTCACATTTTATATACATAGCCATTTAGCAATCCACTTTGTCTTATTTTTTTCCCCAGAAACCCAAAATGAAACGTGTAGCAACAAAAGTAGTTTGTGACGTAAATTCGAATGCGGCTTTGTTAACGTTATTTTAGTTCCAGGTCCAACAGATGTGTCTGAGAAAAATGCGCGGGGTTTCTGAAAATCATAAAAAAATAGGGTCAGTTTTATTTATTGTGTTAATGCAGTAGAAAACTTTAAACCTTTTTCAAAATGAAAGGCTTTGAGACCTTAAAATGCAAATGTTTACAATTAAAGTAATATGGAACTACATCACCCACTGGTCTCAGATCATCAGCTCCTTCGAACATTGTGCATGCTTGTAGTTCAATTATTTCTCAGGATAGCACATCGTGAGCAACATTCGCCTCTTATGTGCATGAAGGGTTTCATTTTCACCTGGTTGCCAATATCATTCCAATTAAGAAACTGTACACCATCTTGGGCAAAAATTTTACTCCAGGGCCTAATATTCGAAAAGCACATCCATTTTTTTTTCATAGAAATTGGACTGTTGGAACCGGAAGTTGAAAAATGCTAACAAACCCACATACAAAATGACGACGGGGCTGTGACTCTGCAGAGGACTTTGTTGAGTAAACGTCATACTCATGCACCATTGTGACATCACAATGCCTCGCCTGGGCTCTTTTCACACCATCTTTCACACTGTCAATGGTGGCAACCAAGCTGGTAAGATACTGGAACGCAAAATACTTGCCACTTCCTGCATCCCACAAGGCCAGAGAAATCGCTACCCTTCGGCAAGAAAATGTAGTGAATTATATCATCACATGATTCTGCAAGTATTCAGCTTAGCTGTGAAAAAAGCATAATATTCACAAACAGGATGATCACAGCAAGGCTATTAAAAAAAGTGTTTATTACATGACATTTTTTCCACAGTTTGAAGAGGGAGGGAACATCTAACCAGAGCCCATTTCCATCTGAAATCCTCAAACATTATGGCAAAACTAAAGCACCACCTTACCAGGCAAGTTCAGAAAAATAGAAGTTGGGAAATTAGAGGAAAGTTAAAAAGACAGGTCTTCACATTACATACACATTAAGACAAACTGGAAATGTTCAAGTCAGTGATCATCTCATCACTTCAGCAACTAAGCCGAAGATGGAAGCTGCATTGCGCAACGCGTTTACTGCTAAAGCTAAAACCGAGATCGTGGTCTCATTCCTCACAAGCAATTCCCAGCTGGAAACAACCTGGTGATTACATGCATACATCAACACAAAATTACCAAGTCCTATTAAGGCCCACTCAAATTAACATTCATCTTAATTTTTTTTACACGTTTTATCACTACTCCTCATTTATATTTAGAGCAACAGTTTTTGAGATGATAAATATTATGTGTCAATCCAAGTCTCTACAATTTTGATGTAAATACCAAATAAATCACAGCTCCTTTGACTGCATTACAGTTAATTTTTACCAACTCAACCTTAAAAAAATTTTTTTTTTATTTATTCCAAGTCTACAAAGGGTATTGTCCATAATACAGAGTAAAAGATTTTGCTAATTTTAAATTCATTTTTTTAATAATTTGATCAATTTCAAGACCCTAAAAATCACCCAGAACATAACGTTTGCTTAAATTTCCTACTTAAGACAAATGGCACCGCAGTGCGCACAATCCCACTCCTCGTGTGGGACCCAAATCATTCTAAAGGAACATAACAAATGCCAATTCACAGTAAAACTTCTACTGAATTTAGGTTGTATCCAAAAATTTCACGACACCAAAAAGTCCAACATATTGCACTTAAAATTTAATGAATGCAAGCCAGTTATTCAGTTGTAATTCAGATGGCATAAAATTATCTTTTAGATTCAGCAAGTTAAAAAAAAAAAAAAAAAAACTACTGTGACATTAATCACTGGCGTTTCCCCCAATCCATACTTTTCAAGAAAATCTAGGGGTCTCCACAAAACTTCCCATCTTCTGGGCTCTACAAGCTCGTTCTCGCCACTTTGGGAGGGATTCCTCTGAAACGGGCCATCAGAAGCCCCACACTCACTTCCTCCTCCTGCAAAGCATTTTGAACCTCCAGTTTCCCCAATACGGACGACCCAACAATCAAAGGAAAGTGGCGCAGCCCACGTGCTCAGCCATGGAGATCCTTCCAGTCTAGAACAAACCAATGAACACACCCAGCCCCCGCTGGGCCTTCTCCCAGGCCAGCGCAATACATTTTCAGCAATTTTTTAGGAGTATGTTGCCATTTCCCCACCATTTTTAGGGTACAACAGGGGGTGGTTACGTTGGAGGCCGAGGGCATGAGAGCCTACAAAGCGCCTACAGAAACTGGGCTCAGCCCCGTCAAAAATGGGGCAGATGGTATGAACCAGCCAGGGAGTTTCGAGGGTTTGGAAGTGAGGGGAGGGGTGGGGAGGGGAAGGCAAGGGAGGGGGGAAGGCTCTTAAAGAGACAGCGCGCAATATTTCCCCTCTCTCTCCCAGGCGCTATGTGGCCGCACCCCACCCATCCGCGTGCAACCACCCATTGCAGGCAATGCAAAGAGGAAAGGCTACCGGGAAGTTCCGTCATGCACTGCCCGAATTTCTGCTAAACGGCCGCGCGCAGCGGACCCACGTCAGACGGACCACATGACCACGAGCCGGCGTGCACATGCGAGCGTTATGTGCCCGCAGTTCTAAAAACTACTAGGTCTTTGCATGCGTTACAATGAGTGAGTGTACTCCAGTCAAGAATATTCCTTCCTACAGTGGGTCTCAAATTGGCCATTTCCGTCACCTGCCATAAACAGCTTTTCATAACCATGTCCAGGAGTTAAGCTTCCAGGCAGGATATATTTCTCCGTCTCCCCACAAATATTCAGCAGTATTCCTGTACCACAAGCATCTACATTCCTCTTTTGCCAAGAACATGCAAGGACTGAAATACGGCTTTCAAACAAAATGTTATTAGCACAAAAACACACACTACTGTAATTGGCTGGAAAAGACCCCTGAATGTACTTAAGAAGCCTTTTTTCAGTGATAGGCCCTTTTGTGGGGAAAAATAGATTTTTTTTTCCCTGCCCAAAACAAACTGTATTAAGACATCCATGACCATCATAGATTTCATGACCTTTTGATGAACAAATTGAGACACAAAAAAGGCACTTCTTCCCCATTGCTGTCCGATTGGCTGGCACAGGCTCACCGTTCAAGTCGCAGATGATGACTGGTGGGCAAAGTACTGTAATTACAGAGTAGTTTTACACAACAAACAATTACAGTAATGAATGCAATCAAAAAGAGCAATGGCACGCTTTTCTTCAGAGCGCGTTTCAAAGAACGGTCGCAAACGATGGGTTCGACAAACTCCGACGCGACATTACGTCAAACGATGGCCATGCACAACCAGCAAATGTAAAAGCAGCAATCGGGCAAATCAGACAGGGTTTCTTTACCTGGTTTACAGCGAATTTCTGAGCTACACTGCATCTCGGAAAGGTGAAACTGGTCTGTTACGCTTCCTTTGCCTCTCTGAAGTCTCGGCACTCAGAAATAAGCTTGTCACAAAGATTCACACAGCAAACTCACAAATAAATTCCTCAACAGCCTATAAACAAAAACAAGTTGTGTGCGTACATATGCTTCTGTATGTATGCATGAGTGTGCAAGTACGCAGCCTGGCCCTGTCCAATGAGCTTACTGCAATCCTGAATTCATGCCCCCACAACTTGGTCATTTTTTTTGGGACTATTGTGCAAACTGGCATTTGATGTCAGTAACTGGTTGGAAGATCAAGTAAAATCAGCTTTCAGGAGCAAAACTAAAAAAAAAAAAAAAAAAAAAAAAAGCACCGTATATTTTCCAAATTTTAATTTATAAGCATCCTGGACATAAAAAGTGCATTATTTTGGGTGAATTTCCAAACAGGACTTAAGTTACACCATATATGCAATATCTTTCATGTTCAAGTCAACAGAAGGGACAATTACAGGAACAGAGATATATTTTACAAAAGTACACGTGAGGAATAGAAAAAGAACCTCAGTACTTTTGACTGGAAGATACTTCCTTGGTACAGCACATGCACTTGCAGTCGAAACAAACACCACAATCTGTGAAAAACAGTCTGCTTCATTCCTTGAAAACAAAGTGAAGCTACAATAGAATAAGTAAAAACCCATCCAGCATAATAGAACAGAATTGTGGCAGCAGAATGTCAGTGGATAAACTGCTAAACCACTGACACAAACTTTTGGCGCATCTGCAATTAATTTTGCAGCTCGACACATGCTGGATTTGTTCAGGCCCTGGTCGAAATAACAGAAAAGTACACATGTTGTGAGATATCGCCAATATGCCTTCATGTTTAGCAAAAGCTTTATTAGCCACTGCTGATCAAGTGTCACGCTTGGAATATATAATCACAATTCTACGAGAATGTTCTAGAACTTCATTGCTTTCATTCACCGGAGTGTTGCCACAGTGGTAGAATGTTCTGTTCAAAAAGTTCTAATCAAACTTTTGTGACCTCACACTATAATGAAGGCCTATTCCTTAACACAATTTTTAAGCACAAAATTATCTCCCTTGTGCTCGGCATATACAGACATATCAGGAGTACCAGGCGTGTGAATACATACATGGCTGGTGTGATGGCCCTCCCCATTGGCCAGTCGTCCCCCCCCCCCCCAGTGTCCACCATAGTTCACACAGTTTTGAAGTCAGTCAAAATGTCTGCCTTAGTATTCCTTTGCAGAAGCTGCAGTAAAAACAACAATTTCTCCAAAATGAAGCAAAAAATATAATAGAAAGGGTCACAAGTGAAGAGAACCCACTGCTTGTACACAATCAATACACAAACTAGGAAATTGCAATGTCCTTAAAATAGACTCGCCAAGAGCCTCAAATGATGTGTATCCATTTTATTTGAGGAGTCAGATTCAATAAGTGGCAAAAAAAAAAAAAAAAAACACAGCAGATCCACATCCAACAAAACCAGTTAAGAAAATGTATTAATTGATGCATGTTTGAACATCGTTTCAAGCAACTAGGAAATAATTTGTGTCCTCTTTCCATGATGATCATATTCTTATTATAGTGCAATATACTTTCCCCAAGAATTAGTGTTGACTTGCAAATATACACCGTTTGTCAAAAAGAAATGCAAAATGTCAAACTTATTTCAAATAAGCATCAAATTAAAAAAAAATTAAAAAGCAAGGATGCAACAGATTTAGGGCCATATTTATCAAACCCTTCATCACATTTTCATAATATACTCAGTGACTTTAGTTTTGCATATATGATTTACAGAGTGACTTCTGATCCAACAATGGTTTTAAAAAAAAATGAACTGATTTAACAGAAAGTTCATTCTATCACACTTCCAGTAACAAGTCTTAGCTAAATAAGGTCAATTATTCCATCATTATCGAAGTGCCAAAGTGCAGTATAATTTGGTCAGAAATCACACTGTAAATTATATATGCAGAACTAAAGTCCTTCAGTATATTCCCGCATGGCCTTTCTGTTATGTGACTTTTGATTCAAGCAAATTACTGCTTCAACCAATGAGATGCAGTCTATTTCCTTTTGCTCCGGTCAAACAGTTCTGCATGTGCTAAAAGGATTGGTAAATCAGACCCTAAGAGGCATAAATACTGTATTGTTTTATATATTTTTACTGTGAAGCACTCTGTGTATCCGTACTGTGAAGGGCGCTATGCAAATAAAATTTTACTTACTTACTTTATAAATGATACAGGTAGCATATGACGCCCAGATATTTCAGAAAACTGATAAATCTAATTTCAAAAAGTGTGTTTATAACCATGTACGTTTACAGTCCACTTACAATATTCAAACCCAGGCTACCTTGCCATCAGACTATTTAAAATTATGTACTTTATGGCATTCCCATACAAAATTGTGCTTGTAGCTGAAAAAATCCAGAATTTGACTTTCTACAAAATCTGACTCCTCACCACACACGTAAACTGTGACAACCAGACACGACACAGATTTTTCATTTGTGACATTGACATCTCAAAGGCAAATGTGAGCATGAACTACCATCAGAATCACTGCGTTTGTTCATAATCATATCAGAATTCCTCACAGTAGAGGTTAGCGAAAGGTAATGAAAGGCTTTGCTCCCATGACCATATTAAGTTTAAACTAATGCCCGTGAGACAAAATTTGAATGCAAAAATAATTTAAATTGACCAAGGAAAGGTACAAACAATCACATCAGTTTCCACTATCATCATTCCGCAAATAGGGAAAAACTTGAGAAAACATACAATTGTTTTATATGAAAGCGGGGGATAAAAAGATTATACATTTTAGAGAAATTTCCCCATAGATAGATTCAGAAACAATATATCATGAGAAAAGCAGATTTCTGACCAGTACACAACATTGGTACAAGGTGAAAGTATACTCAGTGTAATACCATAAAACATGAAATATTGGCCTTTATCAAGTCATTGCACTGAACCCTTCAATGTTCCTCTTGGAAATGAGCTACGGCTAACAGGGAATTACAAAAAAAAAAAAAAAAAGACAAGCCTAACTCATCCCATGCATCTCAAAAAATTCATTATAAGCGCAGATCTAGTGAAAAGCAATTAAAGTGTGCCTTTATCTGCCATTATGAATTAAGCATTCAAATAAATACTCAATTTCTGAGCAAAAATTACTATTGGTGTGAGCAGAAATGATAGAAAAGTTTTGCACATCAGAGATATCACAGGGAGGATAGCACTACAGAAGTTTGAGCACTGCAACTGTGCCTCTCCAAAGCAGTTGAACATGGTTACAGAGAAAGGTCAAAGTGATCAGGTATTATATGGTGCTGGAGGGCAGGGGCTAAATATTATTTTATTTTTTTCTACCAACAAACAAAAAAAAAAAAACAGAAGAGAGAACCATCAGTGGAAAAGGGAGGTGTAGAAGGGGGTGAATGGCAGTAATAAAGACAGTGGGGGAAGGGAATTCACTTTGTCAGTAAAATGTATGTAGCCCCATACCTCCCCCCCAACCTCCCACACCCCCAAATATGCTAAATCCCAGTTTAAACCACATTCCACATCTTAACACATTTCCATCACCATTAGCAAAGGCATATTTCAATGCTAAGTTCAGTAACAAGTGGAGAAAACCTAAAAACAAATATTTTAACCTTTGCAAGCAGTCAATTTGTCAATATCCAAGCAACAAAGACTTAAATAGTCAGTTCATCAAAATTGCTTTAAAAAAATTGGAAGAACGAAACCCGTGAAATCATCGACCAGTTTGAGAGTGTGAAATACGAGAATACGCCACTGTCCAGCCACGTTTATGGAGCGTCATGTCAGCCATGACTGGTCCAGTGTATCATTGCGAAACATTTAAATTATTTTTTGAATCAAAGTTCACATAATTATACATACACTTATACTGATTCACGTGTGACTTAGAAAGTGTGCATTTCTAAATTTCCCATTTGAACCAGGCAGACAAATGCAAGACAAAGCACTTCGCTTCCTGTGCCTCGGTCAGCTATCCTACAGAAATCCTATACACGACAAAATGGGGTAGTATAATTAAAGGCGTGTCAGAACCGCCATGCCTTTTCAATCTAGGCCTTGCGTCGTCAACGCATAAATAGAGAAAGAGCATTTAGTATGGCACTGCAACTAGTGATCCATATGTACGTAAAAATCCCTTTGACCCCATCCCCCTTTCCGTTTCTCTTATTCGCAAACGTGGATTCAGACCTGGGGCATAACAAGCCACTCGTACGTGAATACAAAAATGGCACACGTTCAATACTCTGCCATGTGAGTGAAAAGGCCCTGCATCCACATGAACACTGTATTACGTCAATTTACATTACAAATGCAAAACTTCTTTAAAAACGTGCATTACCGTTAGGTTGGATGCGTAGCCTACGACTGGTGTAGGCCCAGGCCGAACACAGCCTACAATCCCAACCATTCGACACGTATTACAAGATGGAAAACTCGACTCTTTTCCCAACTCCTACACTCCGTCAGACAAAATGTCACAATGAGGCAAAACGTTGAAGTGGGAAATTAAAACTGTAACTCCAAAATACCTTTGTTTCTTAGGGACAGAGTGTTCGACCTCAATGCGTTTGCCGTGCAGCTCCACTTTACCTCCTAGAAGACAAATGTTTGAGATAGGAATTAGGCTACGTCCCCCATTCATTTGCTACCAGTGTAATGTCTTATTTAAATTTCCTTTCATGTGCAGCAGAAAAAAAAAATATATAGAACTTCAAATTAAAACTTTATCGTTGCCGTTAACCCCCTTCATTTACTCTTTTTTTTTTATTATGTAGGCCTAACTAAAAACCTAGCGAATTCCATGTGGTATACAGCCAAAATCGTAGAAAACGTCACAGTGATTTCGACAGATCAGTCGAGTGATTTAAATTAATCAATTGTTTTATCACTGAAATACACTTCAAAGAGCGACTTTTCCCATCTGCCCTTGACGAGCGTTAGTAAATTTTCAAAACAAGATTACACAACCGATTAGGAACTTTTAATAGCGTCTGGATAAATAAATTTTACTACTTCAGCCATTTACTCTTGCATGGATTTGAGCAAGTCGTTCCAACAATGTATTAATCAAACATTTCCCCAGGAATTAAGCTTTCGTTCGAGAGTTTGGACTGTGATCCACTTCAAGCACAACACACGAACAGCATGGCGACCTTCGCGCTATACAGAACACACATCACATGCTACATATGTGCAAAATCATGAAAAGACATTTTATGAAATCCAAGGCAATTTTGCCACCCTTCTTGGTTGTGTTTTCATAATTATAACACAACTCTCACCGAAACAAAAATATAGCATTGTGTCAGGTCATGATTCAGTCGTAATACGTAACTGTAAGGCTTTTTTTTCCTTCGCTATAGTGGCTTGTTGTCCAAAAGGGGGAGGGGTACCATTTGACTCTATAGCTGAGCCGAATATACTAAGCCTACTCAGGCAAAGCCACAGTAGCTTCAATTCCGCTAGCAGAACGAAATCGTACAACGATGGAAATAAAATAGACCATTTAATAATTAATCGTGGAACTGCTAATCTGTTCGGCACCATAAATATAACGACACACATACAAACCAAAAATTTCAGAAATCCGTAGCCTATATTTAGCGTATTTCTTTATATGCATAGCCTCCTCTCCTCTATCCTCTCCCTCTCAATACGCCCCCTCCCCTTTAAAAGTTGAATACCTTGTTGGTCAGCTTCGGACTTTAGACTTATTTAAATAAATATGCCATACCTTCCCTCATTCCAAATGGTTAAAACTACAATTTATATAATGAGTAGAGAGTCATAACTGGTAAAATAAGCTATATACATGAACGCATTAGGACGTTTCCCGACTGAATAAAATCGACAAGATGGTACAGTGGTAATGAAGCGCCCATTACATTCAATTAGCTACTTACCAGAAAATGTTTCAATGGCTCTCATAGCACATTGATCGTCCGGACAGTCAACGAACGCATAACCAGTTTTCAAAAGAAACTGTCCAGAGAATGGGATCTTGCAGTCTTCAAAGACTTTAACCAAGTCTTCAGGAGTCACGTTTTCACTAAGATTTCCAATGTATAGCTTGTTCATGTTGAAGAATGACAACTGTAGAGATCCTCCAATAAAAGCAACAGAAAAAAAGTTTTTTCTATTAAAAAAACGCTCCAAAATCTATAGAGAAATAACAAGGAAAGAAAATGCATAAAAAATTAATGCAAAACAAAGCCAAAATGATCGGGGATATTTTTAAATGAAAATGAAAATAAAAAAGTTATGCTAACGGTCCTGTTGTATTCTGGTTCAGTCCAGTTAGCTCAGCGCGTGGAGATGCGGAGAAACGAGACTTCAGCACATTCCGTTCAGTGATCGCACACGGCATTAAAATGTTTTATTTTGGATTAATCTGGTGGTGCTAATGGTGGCGTAGTGGTGGTGCTATGGCGGGATCGGGGAAAAAATTCCTCACTCTCTCTGCCCCTCAACCTCGAGTCGTACCCACTGTCACAGAGCCTTCCTTCTGACTGGCGATGGCACCGCCTCTAAACCGCTCGAAAAAAATTGACCACATTTTTTTGTTTGCAAAGAGGAAACCACGTGGTCCTGGAGTAGCGAGAGAAAGGGCTGGCCCTCGGAGGATGAGGAGCCGAGCGCACGAGACAATCTCGTCTTCGGGAAAAGCCTAGCACTGGCGATGTGCCTTTGTGGAGAACACATGCGCACTGAAGGGTGCACAGGAAATCACTGAGACATTATTTTTATTTTTACATTATATTCATAGAACACTGAAAACCATCTGTTGGCATTGAAAGTGACGCGATTGGTGATGTGGCTCCAGTCACAGCGAAGGGGACTAGGGGAGAGATGGAGTATTGAGTCTGCACGCCAGTTACGAACATCTAATGTGAGATAAAGACGGATTACAAAGGTATTTCGACCATAAGCAATGCCCACCAACACCCGTTTTTGTACAGTGATCTAATGTGAACATAAAGTCTCGTGGTCTCGTGAGCACATGTATTGATGGATCCGTCCATTTTAGTGCGGAACGATGCCATTTCACATTTTTCACATGGGCCTACTCCGACACGGTATCGTTATCATTGTACTTTCTATAATTATTTGCGCTTAGTCCGTTACCATAATGAATATTGGGGGGCGTGTCCACTCTATGTTTACATAAGATCAAATCATATCCAACACCCAACCCTCTTCCTGCATCACCCCCTCCCCCAAACACGCACACATAACACACAAACGCGCGTTCACGTTTTGGCAGTAAAGCTATGCATTTCGGCCTTGGATTGAGTTCACTATCACCTTTAACTTCAGAGGAGAATTAAAGAGCATTCAAAAATAAGTACTGATTGTTGTAACATACCACTGAAAATAATGGGCACCAGTGAATTCATCCACATGGAGCAAAAATTCACCATGTCTTTGTTAGGACACTAAGTTGCACACTCAGTTTTAATATCTGTTGATAAAAGCTGATTGTCTGGCAGATTTTGATTTCATGATGGCAACACAAAAAACGTGTGAGAATTGTTCTAATAAAACAAATTGGTGTCAGTTCTCATTACTGGGGTCAATCTGAGTGAACATAAAAGGTCCCAATCAAGCCATTATATAATAGGAGGATTAAGGTCATTTTGAGATATTGACATTTTTACCATTTTTTAATCACATAAACTAAAATTAAACAGTGTAAAGTACTGTATTTTTTGGTAGCCCGTACCTAGCTGTAAATGTTTCTGTAGGGAGGGGAAATGAAGCTTCATAATACAGACAACAGTATGCTAATGAGCTGAACCGTGCATTTTTCAACGAGTGCCGGGATCTAGAGGAGGTAAACTCCAAGTTTATTGGTAGCCTGGGCCACTGTTGCTGAAATAACAATAAAAAAGCTGCCATACCAAATGTAACACTCAACATTTATGTAATTTCAAGAATTTAATTAGTCTGTGGCAAGGATATTTGTTGAGGCAATGCATACATGCGAGCCTTCAATGCAATTGACCTCATGGTAAGATAGTCAATCTGTGGCCTTCCCAATTTGGTCCTGTCATAGTTGTCCCTCACAATACTATTGACACAAGATAACTCAGCCATGTTTATCTTCAGTTTACCATGCATATCCCCACATAGTGCTAATCAGTTTTTTTATAGCATATTGTGATGGACATGTGTTGACTAAGTACTTTATTCATTTCAAATGAGAGAAAGGGGGACCACGGGGGGATGCAAGCACTTAGGTGAACACAGGGGAGCAGACTAGAATATAATGGTTGTAATTGTACAGTACTCAGACAGTAGGTGTCATAGGTGTCATTTACAGGGGGGCAGGGGGATGTACCCTGAATTTTAACAGCTGACCCCCCACCCTTCCCTCGCACATCCACATTTGTACCCAAAATTTATGCTTCTGAGTCTGACCCTCATGAAAATAGTCATGCTGTCATCTTATGATTCAGTGGTGACTCTTTTTCAGACTCCACTGTCATGTTTCCGAAGAGAAAAACAGACAGAGAGAGAGAGAGGGCGAGAGAGAGAAAGAGAGAGAGAGAGATATGAATGTAAAGGAAGATGGCAATGAGGTGTAAGGACTACAAGACAAAAATATGAGCAGCCACTGAAATAGAAGACAAAATAGGAAAACAATGGTCCAATCCTCATTTTAGCCAACTTGCACATATTCCCAGTATGGTCACGTTTCATAACATAACATCGCTCAGATGGGTACAGGTCAAGGTGTAGCGGGACAGTGCCGGAAGATAGCGATAAAGGAGAAAATGACGCAAAAAGAAAAACTTTTGATGTTAAGTTTCTGAATTTTAGGATTGGCTCCTTCTATAAAAGTACATGTACAAAGGGTGAGAGAAACTGGAGTCTAAGCTGCAGACAGTATGCATTGGCAGCCAAACATCTCCAGGGTCCAGCTAAGTTAAATTGGCTATGGCATGCCTCTGTAGTGACTAATTTTAGACATGGCAATAACCAAAGGAAACAGATCCCTCACCTTTGTTATCTTGACAAGTAATGATGCTTTTTTTATATTTTTTTTTTCTTTAAATACATGCGTATGTGTAAATAAAATGTTCACTCAACCATAGACCCAATACATGTCCTGGGTATCATATAGTTCTCTCTGTGTAGTGTGGTTAGCATGCTACTTTAGTTCAGGATATAGCCTAAAGCCGGCCCATTATTATCAGTAGCCTATATAGCTACGTTCCTGTTGATCCTATGCTTTCTGCCCTATATTGAACCAGTAGTTGCTATGGCTACCATCATATAGATATCGGTTGAATGTTTAACTGAAAAAAATTCTTTCGCATTGAAAAATACATAGGAATCAAAAGAAGTTCGGATTAAAAATTTAATAGCCCATATGCTCATTAACACTCATTTGTCAAAAACATCTAAATATGCATTTCTTCTTCACAAAACCCCGCCCCACCTGTTTATTATTTTGGCCTTCTTTCAATTTTGAAAACGTGGTTTCGGCTGTGATTTGCGCGCAGCGTCCGTCTGCAAATACGGCATGCAGCATGGATCTGTGTTTGTCAATGGCGTCTCCCTCTAGTAGTGGCGCTGCATGCAGTCTTCAACTAGGCCTGTAACCAAACTGAAGCCTGCGGTTTCACGTTACGCGGATAGCAAGCCATTTTGGAAGCAGAATCTCGTGCAGTGCTTAGCTACGGTCGGAGTGGAAAAGAGCCGGTCGTTTACTGTTAAGAATCGGCAGAATGTCAACGATATTTATATATTTTTGGCTTTAAGTCTCATGTTTAAGTGATCATATAAGCAAAACGGCAGAAACGGAAATACACCGGCCTGTAGGTGTGCTAAAAATAATTTTCAATCGACTGAAAGTATGTGCGGAAATGTGAATCCTGAGCAGCAGTATACATACAAAATATGGTGATACTGATGTAGTTAACAAAATAAGGCACGCATTTCCGGAGAGTCTTGACGTTCATAAATATAGGTCTATTAAACTTGTTGTGAAAATGTATGCGTTTGACGTTTGACATCGCATATTTTGATAATTTTTCATCTTTTAAAGGATTTTGCATATTGAGATGGAGTCTCCCCCCCCTCTGTTTCAGCAGTAGTGTTGATTTTCACTTCCAGTTAGCCCGATCAAAACTCCGTGGGCGCCAACTGCAGAATGGTTTGTGTTGGTCTAAAATCACCTGAGTGGAGCTCAAAGAATCAATCACTGAACCAACATATGTGTTTGATTTTGAATTCTGTTGGCGCAAATGAGCATTTGAAGGCAAGTTCTTGTGCAATATAAATGTTGTTTCGTGCCAGGATATGAAGACCTAAGTAGGACTACATTTAATTTGTTTGACGCATGAATATCAATAGATGTACAAAAATATGAAATAATGACATTTAAAAGGTCACCAAACAGTTTTACTAATGGCTGTTTCACAAGTGCTTCCCTTTGTATTTGTTGGCTGTTCCATCTGCAGAAAGACACAATCATATGTATAAACCTGACTGGAAAAACATGTCAACATGACCAAAATGTTTAAGTTCAGAAATTTAGGCAGACATTCTAAACTATTAGAAGTTTATTGATTGTACAGGAAATAAAATTACCTCTTTTACTGCAGTAAATAAAGTACATCTTCAGTTGTGATCAATTTAGAGATAAATTTGGCGGGGTTTTTCTGTTTTGTTTTATTTTGTTTTATTTTTTTTTTTTTACTCCCTGTTAGTGCCTATGCGAGAATAAGTTGGCATGTATTGATTAGCACATCATATGACATAAAACAGAGTCATAAAACCGTGTCTTTGTTGAGCTGGTTTTCTTGACTAAAAACCCCATGAAAACCCTGAACATAAGGGTGATCTACAGCCTGCTGGCAAAGCTGCTTGACAGGGACCTAGGAGGTTAGTGGTTCAAACACAGTGTTGCCAGAATAAGACCCATGCAGCTGTTTGGTCCTTGAGCAAGGCCCTTCACTGGACACTGCTGCCTGGGCATTGGTTCCAGTTTAGTCTAATCAACTGTAAGTCACTTTGGATAAATGCATCTGCTAAATACTCATAGTGTGAACTTCTTTCTTGCATTTTAAGCCTCACAGTTGGCATCATGTAGGCTGGATAATGAACTCACCACACTGTCCTGCTTACACAAATTTGCCTGGGTTATCGTCACGCAACCCTCTGAATGAAAATTCTCATCCTGAAGGATTGGAGAGATGCAGCAGGGTGGACAGTTAAGCTTTGAAATGACAAAATGTTTGATGGGGATGGTGAGGCTTTTCTCATTTCACATCTAAGTTTTCTCCTCATTGATCATTACAAAAATTAATGGGAGACAGGAAGTGGCGTCTAATGCCATTTGACTGGGGCTCTCCTTTTCAGAATGCATTTTTTTGATAGCATATTATTCAAGGTTACTCATCTCTTCTGATATAATCACTAAGTGATTACAAGCAAGAATATAAGTTATGTTTTCATAGAAACAGAGAGGCTGGTATTTATTAAGCTTGTTAAACTACTTTGAATAGGTGGCCTCACCTCTCAGCTCTTTGTGAAGATAGCCTTTAACAAGGATTTTTTTTTTTTTTTTTTTTTTTTTGAAGAATGAGCAGTGGGTGTCAGGGCTACAATTTAATGTCTCTCCAGGAATTAGCATCTCCTGCAAGCCACAGTCCCCATCACGTCCAATTGTGTTTTTACCCTCCATCTTCCTTTTGTCAAGAGAGAACAATGCACTCGACCTGCATAATAACCATGTTCCGCTTCCAACAGCACCCCCTATCTCTTGGGATGCATCATATCCTGGTCACTGAGGAGGATCGGCTGTATTGCAGGCACAGAGAGTTCCAGAATTATTCACATCCCTAAGGGGAAATACTACAAACAAACAAACAAACAAACAAAAAAAGGTAACATTATGGTAGTTAATTAATGTGTCAATGGAACAAAATAGAATTATTAATTAATTTTGTCAAAAATGCCTTTCCTCCAAGTCACAGTTTCACAATTAATGGCACTCTCAGAATTGTTGTGAATAAGATCTATAAAATAAATTAATATTAAATTAATTAACATTATTTAAGTTCACATTAGTTTTTAAGGCACCATCTTGTGTTTTTACATCAAGGCCAGGCCTTCTTCACCTGGGTATAAGAATGAGGTAACGAATGCGAAATCCCTTTGTCATCCAGCACCATGAAGAAAATAGAAGAACTGGCAGTTCAAAAGAGAGAGATGGCCATATACCTTTATAAATCTGGTAATTGGTACAAGAACATCTGCAAAAGTTTAAATACTTCACTTAGCACTCTCTAGGCAAAAATTCAAAAAATTTCAAAACACAAAACAAATGAAAACCTGACAGTTAGAGGATGCAAACTAATTTAATCTCCTCAGGATAGGAAGGAGGATGGTGAGAGAAGCAAAAAAAAAAAAAAAAAAATGGCAGGAAAATTTTTCTGGCCCTGATGGCATCTTGGGGTCACCAGGGTTCAAAAAGCACTATCAGATGCCACCTCCATAGCCACTGGCTCTTTGGGAGGGTTGCAAGAAGAGAAGCTTTCTGGTATCAGGACAGAAACAAGCACTTGTAATTTGGCTATGGTCATTTGACTTATGTTAGGATGAAGGTGCCATGGTCAGATGAGATCAAAATTGAAAGGTTTGGTCAATTACAGCATCAGCTTGCTTGGCATTAAAACAGAGAAGCAAGTGAGGAAAGGCATCTCATACCCAAGGTGAGATATGGTTATGGATGCAATGGATTCCACTACGAAATGGGCAATTTTGGCTGACAATCTTGTTGTCAGAAGCTGGAGACTTTTTCATAGATGGACTTTCCTGCAAGCAATGCTCCGAAGCACATTTCAGAATTGAAACCGAAACAGACAATAGAATCAATATTCTGCAACGGCCATCTAGGTCTTCAGTTCGAGCAAAAACTCGTGGGCTGAACTGAAGAGGGCAGTTAGTATGTTGTTTATCTTGAAAAGATCTGCATTGAAGAATTTTTCAAAATTCCGGCAAAAAGAGGTGACTTTACCTTATTGAAAAGTACAGAGAAACACTGGCCAGAGGTGGTTGCACCAAGTTTTAAACCGGGTTAGCCAATACTTATGCCTTTGCCACAAACAGTGAGTGGGAGGCACACTGTTTTCGAGTTGTCCGTCTGTCCATCCGTCACACATATCTTGTGTGCCCGATATCTATTGGAGTGGATGGATTTTGATGAAATCAGACTTGGTAACTCCCCACAGAGAGTAGCTAAACTGATTGGGTTTTTGACTTCAAAGGTCAAGGTCACAGAAGGTCATCTGTATGTGGGACCAAACAAAAACTTTTAGAGCGAATGAAGCGATGGCCAGCAGAGAGGGCTTTGTTTTGAAGCAATCATGTTTATTTAATAAATTAATAATTTGGTTGGTTTCATCTGAACATTAGTAAACTACAATGTTTTTCACAACTTGGCATTTTTCATTTATTTAGTTTATTGCTGTAATTGTATTTGTTTTTATTAATTGATAAATTTATTTATTGCAGTTTTAGCGCATTTCCGGCCAGGGGTGCCTGTAATTGTAGCCCCTGGATGAAGTCATCTCCGCCGCCATGTCCACGTCCGTGGACACTTCCATGTGGACGCTGTACAGGCTGTAATTTTTGACCGATTACTTTCATATTTGGTATGGACATGTGTTGTGCTTCAGTTATGACACCTATCGATTTTGGTTGCCATGGTGACAGTATTGGCCGAATCATGCACAAAAAGAGGAGAAGCAGGCTTTTGGGGGCTACACCCATGCGGTTGCAGGTGACTGGACTGTCTAGTTTAATTCTGGAGCTTACTGTAAAAGCAGCATGGTTGCAATGCCTGTGGGCAGTTGACGCTTAATAATAGGGTGCTTAAAAATTGACCAACCCGTTGATTTCTCAAACTAGCATTTGTATCTGCAGAAACATTGGAACTGAAGAAGCATCAACAGTACATTACCTTTATATAGCAGACTGCACCATCCCAAAACCCGCCCCCCCCACAACAGTGTAAGGTTAAGGGCCTTTTTTAAGGGCCCAATAGCAGACAGCAGCTCAGATCTCCTGTGTCAGTTCACTTCACAGTGGCCCCAAGACCATTTGAGGTCTCATATTTTGTCGTGTAGTCATATCATTGGGTGTCCGTATAAGAGATTTCTAAACATTTTAACAAAATAGACCCCATAAAAATCTGTAATTTCTGGCCCACTCACTGCCTGTTATTGTCTCTCTTCTGATGAACAGGCTATTCTGATTGGTCATCCTATCCATGATAAAGAGATCTGCGCTGATTGGCTGGAGAACAAATCTGAATGTGAATAAAAGTAACATTGGAGCTTGGACAGAGAGGGAAATAGAGAACATGGAGGTAATGTAATAGAACTGGAGAAAGCGAGGAAGTACCACCCTTAATACATTCAATGGGAGATGCTAGGCTAGCTACCTAAGCCCAGGAAGTACGGAATTGACTGACGCCATCTATAAAAATGGCGTTCCATGGGTGCTTATTTCCGGCACCATTTCATAACATTGCCAATCTGATTACACAGCACAAATGGCCAAGAAAGTGTGTCGTCTGTGCGGATTGATGAATGTTTTCGAGGGGAAATGATGAGCAACGCTGTTAATCCGGACCGCGCACTCACTTTTCGCGCTTTTCGTTGAACTGCTGCAATCAGAGCAACAGCTGGACAACCAAACTTGTGCACAAGCTGTCATCAAGCTCTAAGTATCAGTTCTTATTTTACAGGCCCTCTTGAAAACCTCAAACAGTTGCATCAGACAAAGAGCAAAATAATGAATGATTACCGAATACGTTTTTTTTGTTTTCTCTTTATTTGGCAAGAAAAAAATGTGCACTTTTCAATTGGTGTCTATGGAGCAGACGCGTCTTTGGCCACAAAATTGCCTCCAGTGGGAAACGCGGAAGCAGGAAGCTAACATGCTAACTAGCTGAAGTAAAGGTACTTCCTCGTTCGCTCTGGTTCTATTATATATCTCTATGGTAGAGAAGTCAGGAAAGACGGTGGGAGGGAGGAGTGAACTATGGAGAGCAGGGCTAGTCTTTTTTGCTTAGGAAAGTTCCAAATTCCTTGAAAATGACCTGGAATTATTTACGTGGCAGCCATGCCAAGGGCTGTTCGAATTCTCTAGATGTCAAGGAAAGGTGCTTCAATGCTTCCTGACTTATCTCCTTTAGCACAGCATGCACTGGATCAGCCTTTGTTAAAAGAAAGGAGATTATGCTGTCCCACAATCCCTTGCAGCAGAAATACTTAAATTGAAGCATTATTAATCCGGCCAATCAGAAAAACAAACAAACGGGAGGGGCAAGAGACACGCGATTATTTTGCAGGGTGTAAGTGCAGTCGGATTCTCTTTCCACCACAGTTTCCTTTCCCTAAGTCCTCATGAACTCCTTTTACGTCTTTCCTTAACCTCATGATATTTTTCTTGCAGTTTGAGGAAAATTGGTTTGGAATTTGACAATGGGACGTACTTTTTGACAAACGGAATGCAGCCCAGCTCCGTTTGTGACATAGGAAGCAGCAGACCTCTAAAACTACACGTTTCAAATGCTTAAGAGGAAAACAAGGGTCAAACGGCTAAACTTTGGTGTCTCCAAAGTGAACATTTTTGATGCTGTTAGATACAGCAGGGAGCAATTTACAGGTGGACTTTACCAGGACAAGTATGTAGCATAATATGGGTCTTTTACATGGAGAATGGAGACCATCAAAAGTGATGGCAATCAAGTTTTTTTACTTAATTGTCATTCTCACCTTTACATTTGGCCATGTCCTTTCATGGGTTAAATTCTTTGGTCGTATACACACACGTAAACTTAAATGCATAGGGACCGTGATGTAATGTTTTGTTGTTTTGGCTCTTTGCTCCACCAAATTGAATTTGAAATAAAACTCTTATTGATGTTAAAGTAGGCACTGTCACCTTCACAGTGAGAGTAATTAATATTTCAAACATAACTCCCACCATCCTTGGGAAACAACATAAAGACAAATTCATGTAACTTTTAGTAGTCATTTCATATAGTAGCACAGAGTATTTAATCACAACCCAAATTCAATAGCCCATGGACATTACCAGAAAGTGGGCATACTCCCAGCTGGTACTCTGGCTGGCTTGCACTGTTGATATCTTTATTGTTTTTTGCAGCCAGTCTCAGCTTCATCAAGTAAAACGCATTTTCTATTGGATTTAGAATGGATGGGTGACTTGACTAGTCGGTGAAAAATCAACTTTTTATCCTCGGTGGCTTGAGCAGCACATCTGGGGTCATTTTCCTGCTGCAAGACCATCGGCTGAATTTAGAGGAACTTAAATAAAAAATTGAGCCTAAATCTTAGCAGATCTCAGTGGACGCTTCCAAATAAACCCCATGAAACTACAGACCTATGTATGGGTCTATCGAATGCAGCCACTGTATTCAAACCTGTTGAACTTCAGCCCTATTTTGAATTCTAGAAGAAACCCCAATGTGTCCAGTTATCCAAAATATGTCCTGCTTAATTGCAGGGAAATGTGTATGAAATGATGTACAAGACCCAAAGTTAGATATTTTCCATTTGATGCAGTACTGTGGCCACAAAAATGTGGCGTCTTGGGTTTGAATATTTTTCTCAATTTAAGTGCGATGTACAGAATATGTATGCAACATTGTCCTGCAATATGACAAAAATGCATTCTCTGACTTTGAAACTACTTAAGGGAAAACTTAATTGAAAAGTTAAGAGTTTAAGTGGTTAATGGTTCTGCTGCTGCGTCGTCAATGAGGTTCAATACAATGAGATGCCATCATTGATTCCCTGCAGCAACTCCATCTCCACCAGGGTTCACGTTTGTGGTGGTATGCTATTAAAGACAAACTTTATTATGGGTGTTTGTACCAATTTCATCTGTTCATAAGACTATATTGGAGAAAGTATATATTTTTGTGTACTTTTTTGCAAACTGTAACCTTACCATACTGTTGAGGATGACCAGTAGTTTCACATTAGAGTGGTCATCTTTAGACTTCCAAGTCTTTTCACATCTCTTCATAAAAAATGGATCGAACCAGTGTTTTTAATATTTTTTTGTTGCCATTTCATTGATCAATTTACAATGAGCTAATTTTGACCTTGTTTACTGGCATTGACACTTAACTGGACCTCATGTTGAGAAGCAATAGGGACAGATTCCAACTGCAAATTCTTTACTTAGAATCAACTGTAGACCTTGTGCTAGCTTACATGACCCTAAGCTAACAATGCAAGGACAGAGCTGTTAAACTGAGTAGCCAATTGTCACATTCAAGTTACTTCCTGGACCATACATAGATTAGGCAGGGCAGCAATTTCTATACGCATCACCTGATATCAATGTAAATACCCCAAATTAAATCTAAGAGTGCACTTTCACCTCATATTAGTGGTTGCATTTACCATTCAGGTTATTGGTGTACAAAGTTAAAACAATTAAAATAGGGTCACTGTCTGAGTATTTTGGCAATTTATAGTTGTTGAAACACCTAGGCTCTATCGGGCAAAACATACTTTCCTTTTAAACTTAAAAGGAAATAACTACTTCTTAAATTATCATCATATGCATACTTTTCAGTGGGAATACTCTTTAATCAGTGTATCTGCAATGCACAATGCTTTTCAATGCAATTATTTTACCATAATCACAATTAAATTTTTATTATATTTCTTTTTGTCGCTGGTGTTTTGAAAAGTATTCCATTACTAGATTATGACTGTAACATGCAGTAAATGCCAGAGTTCATTGTTGCAATAATGAGCATTCATAAATTTGCAAATGAACACCCTTTCAATAATGTGTGAATTCTGTGACTCTCCTATTTGCAAGAAAATTATAACAATTTAGTTTCATTCAGTATTCATTCAGGTAATATCAATTTAAGAGATTTTTCATTGCCTTCAGATTAGGTCTTGATGGAAAGATGCATTTCCTAAGATAAGGGATATTTTCATTAAAACAAATCAACCAAAATAATAACTTAAATCTTAGTGCTATAACATACTGAAAACATTATGTGACAGGCATTTTACAGTGGTACTTTATCTAGTACTGCTAAACAAAATTAACTTTGTTTTGAGTTATGTTACTTTGAAATACAAATTTGCTTGAAACACTGGATCAGCTAACACTATGGGTAAAAAGGTTTCTTCTAAATTGAGTCTGGTAGAATGCATTTCATTTAGTCATTTTCTTAAAACATGAAATACAATCTATTTGCCATGAAAAAAGGGGTTGTTTTTTCTCATATCATTAACATATTTCATCAGTAGGACTGGGAGAAGTTATTGTCAGTATAAAACCTACACAAAAACAAATGATCCAATTCAAATTTTAAAAATCTCACATTTCTAATAAATCTAAAACAGGGGTTCCCAAACTGGGTCCTGGGGCCTCCCTGTGTATGCTGGTTTTTGCTCCACCCTGGTTTGCAATCATAGGATCTTAACAAGTTGTTAATTTGTCTTAATTAGGTGCATTTTTGTTCAGAGAAGCAATTTATCCTCTCTTGACAAACAGTATTTTGACAGATATGCATATAAACAGTGAGGAATAAATTCCACATCCACATTGCAATATATGAGTAACAACTGCATAAAAAGAGGGAAAAAATGTACCCAATCAAAGGAAAAAAAATCAATGGGTTCCTAATTGGTGAGACTGTGGGCAAATGGTTGCAAAAACTAATAATTTACTAAACAAGCAAATGACAGAGTCAAACCTGTTTTATGTTATGTTTTTGTGATTGAGTGCAAGCAAATTATTTTGAAAGAATTCTAATCACCTGTCTTCAGCAACCTAATTTGGAAGTTACTGATTTTCTCTCTACCTGATATGATCTCTTTAAAAATGTTATTACCTGAAATTGTTTGCCACACAGCAAGAAAAAAAAAAACTTTATATGCAAGGGTCTTTTATTCGGTCTTTTATTCTTCGTGGCACAAATGGATATTTCTATTAAAATTTAGCTTAAAACAGCAAATAACACATTTAAACAAAAAATGCACCCAATTTGGACAAATTAACAGCTTGTTAAAGTCCTATGATAGCAATTATGGTTGGGACAAAAACCAGCATACACAGGGAGGCCCCAGGACCGAGTTTGGGAATGCCTGATCTCAAAAACATATCTGATTAGGTAAGAGTTGTGTTCAAATGTAACATTTTGAAAGTCATCAAAATGCAATGTTTTGTTTCATTTTTCCATAGTAAGGTAGTCAAAGCTTGTTTACGGATGATTGAAATGTGTACAATAAACTCCTGTCCTGCCAGAATGTCAAAGTCAATCATTTGCATGAAAAACATTGGTTATGAAAACTGCTGACATTTTCAAATCTTTGAATGCTACACATTCCATACTCAGTGAAACACAATTCTGAATCCTCATCCCTCTCATGGACATGCATCAGCACTGGAGATTGCCTCCCTGACTTTGGCACAGTATTGGCGCAGTAAAAAGTTGTCTCATGCTCTATCCTACTGTCCATGGGTGTATAGAGAAGGTGAGAACTACTTCTGGACCCTCAAACCAAAATACAAAAACTGCATAGGTAAACAAATAGGATATCAACACTGCTACACGAAGTGTCAGTAGCAGCTGTGGCTCATTGGGAGGTTGCTACATATTTAATAATATCTTTTTTTTTACAAACAACATTAAGCTAAAGAAAATTGCGAGTCGATTTATGTCATAATTGGCACTTCTGCCTCGGATTCAGTCAACTCCTGTGTGGAACTTTCATAAAGTTCTAGATCCGGCTAAACCACGTGCTACTACTTGAGCAGATGCTAAGCTATACCACGTTTCTCAGTGGAGTGGAATATTGCTTTCCTCCTACGCGATTCACCTTTCGTGATGTCTGAGTGTGATCGAAAACATGCAGTTCTGGGCGGCTGTATTTGATAGTTGGAAGCCATAATGAAACGTATCTCAAATATTCGACCACATCTCTGTCAAGGTTTGTTTGCCGACTATAGAAATATGTTCGTATATGAACATATTTATATATAAACTCCTGCCCTGCCACGATCTCAGAGTCAATCATTTGATTAAAAAAACATTGCATATGAAAACATCTGACATTTTGAAGGTATAAATGTCTCTACTTATGCAACATTCCACTACGTAATAATAATATTACAAAAAAATGTGCATTTATACACATTTTTTCCCCAATTATTTTAAACAAGCGATTGGCAATCACCATACTTTTAAATTATTCTGCAGCATTAATTTTGTATGTCCCTCACGATACAAAAAATTTCTGGACAAGATGTGGCTCCAGTGTTAACGATGTATTCCACTGAGCCTCAGCTGTACACTTGCGATTTCAAGATGACTTCATTGAAAAATGGATGCAGCCAAAGTTTCTGCCGCTTGCAATGACAGAAATGATTTATAATACGATTGAAAGTTTTGCCTAATTTGATAGCCTACTGCTATGAAAATTGGAATTCTCCGTGTATTTTACACCTCACAATCGCATTTTATAAACGTAATCAAAGAATATAGTTACAAGAGAAACTTTACTAAAAATTGGCAAAAAATTTACTTTCAAGGAGCTGGGCTGGATTTGGTTTCAAGGAAAAAGTCATGGCTGGGAAAATGTAACTTTTTCCTCGATCACTTCGACTTTTTTATTCGTTGTTGATTATTTAGATAGTGGCATCGAGCTTGCACCGGGCCATTTTCTGTTTCAAACTAGCCTAGTTCTAAAGTCTCTGACAGTTTTCGAGCAATGTTACACAGGCATGAATGGATTTTGCTTTCCCCGTCACACGGTGACTCAAGTAGCCAATTGAGGAAGAAAAAAAACTGCATAAAACACGAAAACATTTAGGAAGGGTAAGACAAGACAAAACCAACTTCTCAGAATGTTTGGATTTGCGCAGCAGTAAGATATGATTGTTTTCTGCTGGTTAAGATTAAAGTGATTGATAACTGTAGTCGTTCAAATGAATCACAACAAAAAGGCGAGAAGGTAAACTCCAGTCCCAAAATACGCTCGGGCGAATACATATCCCTCGAACGATAATTTTCTTCATGGCTGCATTCTTACCTTGGCAATGCTGCCATAAAGTTACAATCGTTTTTATTAAAGAAAGGATTTCATGTGATCAACATTAGAGTAACCTTAGATTCAAAGTTTGGAGAATTTTGAACGACAAATTCTTCAATAAAATGTGTACAATCCCATCTTCGGTTCGATTCGGCATCTCATCATCTTGCCGCCCCGTAATGGGTATGGGCTACACTGCGCTAATAATAGTAGGTCACTTTTAAGAAAGCAGCAAATTATTTTATATAGTCTACTACTGAAGAAGTTACTCGAATTAATTCACAAAGAAATTAGTTCCCACATTGAACGGCTTTGAAACATTTTAAACAATTGCATTATCTTAACCAATTAGAATATTTTATGTGACATTTTATGATCAACTATTACGTTCGACCGCGATTAAATGTTAGGTGTGGAAGTATTAAATCTGCAGACTTCATAGAAAACCTTGACTTTATTTGTAACAGTACTGACCTCTACAGGTGAAATGAATACCTGCACCCAGTGCGACAACTAGATCTTCATTTTAAAGGTGTTCAATAAAATGATTGGTTGGGCGGGGTCACGTTCCATCTTGCTTGACCAATCAACCAATTAGATTATGATTGTAGTTATTTTAATCCGATTATTTAATATTGGGTTACTTTGAAGCAGTGTGCGTTTTGGGAAATAAAAATAATGTGTTAGAATGAATGCGGTCAATTTGGTCTACCTCTACATTTTGGAAATTAGACAGTACAACGATGTTGAAGCCATTGGCGACTGAGTTGGGCTTTCTTATGGACAATAATTAATTTTGCCACTGTGCAATAATTACTTTTTCTGATAAATCAGAGAATTTTGAAAGGAAAAATATAACCCTTTTGCGGTTGCTTCAAAGCAGCTACTCCCACCAAGTGGACGAATTTTGCAAATGCAATTTCGAAAGGACATATCGAGGGTTTGGCGCACAATGGTGATATGTCCAAATTCTGTGATTTTGAGATTTTTACCCCCCGTCACAGCATTCTATCAGCTAATTCTTGGAGCACAATAACTATAGGTTCATCTGCTTAATAGTTTAAAGCAGAATTCGCATTTTAATTATAAGGTGTGTCTCACAAAATCTGCGTAAATGAATTAAACATTGATATTTTGATGAGTAAACATGAATTGTATAACAGAATCGTTTGTCTTCCATTGAAAACAAATTGAATTTCTACCTATCCATTGTGTTATGTCACTCAGGTGCTAGAATTGTTGGAGCACAGAGGTCCATTTTTGGCCATGATGTCGAGGTACCACACCTATGAAAACTTAAATGTTCAATATACTTCTGAACCATGCAGCAAAAGAGTGTCTGACATAAAATGATATGAAATATTAGATTTAATAGAACACATCCAAACCCTAAAAATCCATTTTTTCTCAAAACCTCAAAAATATGTGCTTTGACCCCTCGATATAGAAACACCAATAAAGCATTGACGGTAGCATGGCAGCAAGTTTTCTGTGCCACATTAAATCTAGTTCCTGATAAGGTAGGATCTAACGATTTCAGAGGGAGTTAAACGAGGTTCTTCAAAACGAACATTCTCTCTCACGTCGCCTAACCGAAGAGAATTTACAGGTACTCTGAAGATTAACTTTACAAAGACCTTCTTCGTGTGGCGGGAGCATGGTAAGGCATTAGAAGAAAATAAATCGAAGAGAATTCGTATGTCATTTTTTAGATGCACTGAACTGAAAAATGAAGTGCTCCAACTGCGATATCGTATCGTATTATCGATGAACTAGGATATAAACATGATTCCATGCGGGTTTCATAAATAAATGCCCATTCGTAGAACTGCATGAGAAATAAGCTATATTGGTGCTGTAATCGATTGGCTGGTGGGGTAATGGGTAAAACTGGTAACGCATGGCCATAAAGAGTCTGCGTGGTGGAAAGAATAATGGAAAGGAAGAGGCTATTCACCCTGCAGCGCTTCCGCGCGAAACTTCAAAGAGTAGGGCGGATTATAAAAGGAAATCTCTTATTGGCCCAGCTGCTGGGCAAATAGCAGAAGTGCTTCTGTTATCCGCCATGCCGTGGTGCGAATAGCAGAGCTGCTTCTCTTATTGGCCCCGCTGCGGGGCAGATAGCTGATGTATTTCCCTCAACTCACCCCGCTGCGGGGCGAATAGCCACTTCCTAATGGGAAACTTAAAGCAAACATGATCAGAATAATTTAACCTGTACAGTGCTACGACGTCGAATACAAACTTAAAACGTTTTCACTTACCCAAGTAAAGATTAACTTTAATTTGAATATAAATAAATACCTTTTTCAAAAAAAAAAAAAAGTTCGTGATACAATACAGCACGTTAAATCTGAACATGGCACGTAATTCTTTATGGCATACATAGCCAATTCTAACTCAATGGCGTTTCAGAGTAATTCTCCTAAATTGCACCTAACTAAGAGCAAGGACAGTTTTTTTTTAAACAATATTTTTCATTGCAGAAAAGCAGCAGCTACAGGGATACTCCAGGACTGTGTTTGACAACCACTGATATAGGTAAATAAGAAAAACACATCTTGTTGGCAGCTCATTTCTTTGTTATCCAATCAAGAGCCTGCATGGCCCTTTGAATGTGCAAGCCAAAAAGTGGCATTTATCAACAGGCATGAAATGGAAAATATATGCAAGTCACTTTTTTTCCCCAGAGAAGAGCGCCATATATTGCTGGATGATGTGGAACTGATAGAGGCCATTTTCTTAAAGTCCAAGTTCAAATGGTGCTCTATTTCTGTGAAATTATATGATTCCACCAGAGGACTGTAAACAACGGCAGGGGACATGTTCAAGCAGTGATATGACTACTCCAGTCCTAAAAAATAAGAGGAGCACAGGAGTGGAGGGGATAGCGTGATTGGTGGTGATTGGCAGCACCAGCACAGTATTTTTCCTGATCGAAGAAAGGAAGAGGGCCCTGACTATTACGGGGCCTACAGCCACTAAAAGACATACCTGGGGGCATCGATGTCTGTGGTGATGACTCACTAAGTGGTGACTGCAGACTGCTGTGTTCCTCCTCTACCATAAGCCCCTGCTGCTTCCTCACTCCCCAGGCCCTCCAAGTTTGGTGCTCCCTTACTTGCAAGCAGCCCAGAGCCCAAGTTGCTCTGATGTCAGCATAGGAGGGGCTCCAGCTGAAGTAGGAGTTGATAGGACAGCAGGAATGACATCACAGTGAAAGGATGGCCCAAAAAAGGGCAAAGCTCCACCTGCTCGCCAGGCTGGCTGAGATCCACCATTTCAGTGCCAATATTACTGCACTCCAAGCAAAGTACTGTATTCCTGTAATTCTTTCACACGGAGATCTTAGGTCCTTTATTTTGTATAACTCGCCCTCACTTCCTTTTCCATGCCTGTAGAAACTGTGTTGGCTCTCAACCAGCCCAATTTTTTTCCCTTTAACCCTGTTGGTCCAGATAATTCAAATGTTTCATTTTTCTCTGCAGTGCTTTTTTTCAAAACAAAATGAATTTGAGACTGAAGTCCTGCACCGTGTGCTGTCTAAATACTTGTTGAGTGTAAAAAGTAAAATGCTGTTCACCCCATAGATTTCTCAAATTTGTCATTGAGAAAAAAAAAGAGGTCAAATTAGTGTGAGAGTGTGTGTTCGTGTGTGGAAGGTCGGGGGGGGTTAATTTTTAAATAAAATGCCATTACATTATTTTCTTGCCCAATCAATTGTGTGTAATTGGAGCGACATTTTAACCTAAATTTTTTTATTTTATACTCAGCAACCAGACAAATTAAGGTTTTTATTATGTCAATGTATTCTTCACATTTCCATTGTTTACTGCGAAGACGTGGTAAAGAATAATTTATGGCGCTTTGCTGTCAGCGTGTATTGAAAGCGCATGCGCTCTGTGTGTGCTGCCACAGCGCAGGTGCGAGTCGGATCTCAAGGAGGTTCTTTGCTGGGAAAGAGTGATCTTGAGCTGTCATGAGTCAACCAGAGACATTGAGCTACTAAGACTGCCGGGAAAGCGACGAAATTATTCAGATTATTCGCAGGAGTCTTTTAGAGAAGTTCTGAGCGTTAACAGGTTGTTGGGAAACCTACCCCATAGAATACTCATCATGTTAATTATTAAGGTATTCTTAAATTGCTATATTTAAGCATGATGTTCTTTGTATCACTTTAAGCCAATTTGAATCCAGTTAGGACCACTTAAAAGTATCCAACAGTAAATGCTGTCCTGAAAGCAGTTGACATCTTGCAATTTGGCGGTGGTCGGCGAATAATGAATGGTTTGTGATAACTTCATCCTACTTACCGATATAAACATGCTCCAATACAGTAATATTTTCAAGAGACCGCGGGTGGGATATTTCTGGCAAGATGATGCACGTTCACTTCAGTTACATGTGCGCCATTATCATAGAAATTGGTTGCCCTTGTGAATAAAATTGAGACGATACAAATATCAATATCGGGAAATAAATAAATTGCTTTCATAATGACATTTAACTGTTCACTATAACATTTAAAAGGCAATGTGGGTATATGATAACGATAAACAAATAGGTCAATTAATGAAATAAATATACAGCGCTGTACCTGGGAGACTTATGTGCCCGAACCCTCGCTCTCACAATGTATTCGTACATTTCATGAGTAGAAATCAAAATTGCAAAATTACCTTCATTGCTGGGCTACATTTTGGATGCAGCTCTTACAATCTGAATTACAGGAGATATCTTTGGACTTGCACATAAACACTGAATGATGTGATAATTGTTAACCAATAATTTAAATAGAATTGGTAACAAATCGTTAACGCAGTATAGTGAAACATTACCTTCCTTGTGTATTTGTACGAGACAACGACGCATGATCCCATGTAAGGATATGGTACGTCCAGTTCACGAGGCAGGACAGGAGGCGTAATAACCGGATGACATCACCGTTTTGGGCGGGGCCCGGGCCCTGTTCGTTTTCCGTATAGTGGGGAAAAGTGAGATAATGTACTCATATAGCCAACTGATGAAGAAGTTCACAGCAAATTCAGAATCCAATTAAAATGTGAACAAACTTTACATTTACTCTGTGTTGTACATAGCCACAGGACTACTTCGAATAAGCGAAGGTAGAAAAACTATTTAGAATTATAATCTCATGAAAAGCATGAAGTCTTACAAAGTAGACGAGAACAAAATTCGATTATCCCCATACATCATTATGAATGTAATCAGTTGAGTGACCGCGAAAACCTACCCTGTTTCTATTTCAAAAAGATTCTGAATCAAAAATAATTGGAGCTCTCTAATGCGGACCAAATTAATATTTTTAAGATAAAAACAGAAAACGTGGGCCAAGAATAACAACGAGCATGTTGTTGCTTAATGATTTTTGTTTGAGTGAAACCCGCAATCGACTTCACGATAAATTAATGAATTAAATTATAAAATAAACATACAGAAACGAACGAAGAGATTACTGAACATTGGACGACAATGCATTTGTGTCGTTCTAGTGGTATTATTATCATTATTATTAATATTATTATTATCATCATCATCAAATAAAATAATTGATATGCATCCATGAAATTAAGTGGTGCGTTAGTTTTAGTTAATTGTATTAGGCTAATTGTAAAGACGCATTTCAAAACTGAATTATAGGCATAAACGCAAACGCTGCATTTAACCATACTTGGCAAACACCCCATTTAATTTGTGACCGTTGTTACAAACACTGCGTTTTCTACCACAACATTATGACCACTGGTCACTAATTTATGCTAAAAAATTGAACAGATAATCAACATAATCGCAGTAAAATATTTAATATTAAAACATCTCTGATAGAGTATATCCCACTTGATGTCAAGTTATCTTGCCGTAGGACATTTTCGATGTTTGGTTAATAATTCGAGAAGGAAAAAATCATTATGTTGCGGCAAGGTTTCTCAAATTTCACTCAATGCTTGCAGTTGAGAAAAAATGCATAATGCCATGGCATAAAACCTCCCTGATATATATGCTATTTTTTATGTTAAGGAAAACATTCCGAACGGAGGAAGGGCAACAGATGTGAATATGATTGCTGTGGAGATTGTAGGACAGAGTCAGCAGACAGCAAAAACGGCTAGAAAGAGTACCTCACACGTACAATTTGTGTACTAAATTAAATAAGAACGGTTCAATCGAGAACGGTCTGCGCGCGCTGGCACTGAAGAAACTTTAAGTTTTACCATTGTCAGAAGCCTATTTAAAAAGCAAAAAGAGTTATATCGCGGTCCAATTAGGCCGATAACCAAAGTTGCCAAAAAAACAAATGTTAATTCAATCAGGTTTGTCGAACCTAATGTTATGACCGACGTATTATGGGGCTCAGGAAAGTGAATCGTTCGTGTGCGCCAATTAACTCTTGAATCGTGGGGGCGTTAGCTTGACAACATAGGCCTATTAAATTATTTGGCCATTATGAAATAATTGTAATAAGTATATACACCATTTTATAATGGACCAACTTCATCCATGTACCGAATACCCGGTCATATATGTGCGCGAAATGAGCATTTAAAAAAATATATTGTATCACAGAAATAATTCTTGGGAAGCCTCGTTTTTATTCGTTTCTCCCCCATAATGCTCGTTTAAAAATTTGTTCATTATGAAAAAATCCAAGCTCAGTTTTTCTATATGGCACAGGCAACACTGTGCGCATGTTTCGCTTGATTATCAAGGGGTTATTATGTAATTGAATAATCCAATAAGTTTAAAAACTTGCGAAAGTTTACTGCTGACATAAAATGAAAACAGAAGGCGTTGTCCTGATTATCATCCCAAGTACACACTGATTAAAGCATCAAGATGACGAATAAAAACTACACGGTGGTCTCCAGAATTATTTCACCCCGACTTGAAATGCATTGAAAATACTATAAAAATTAGCCCAAATAATTTTGAGAAACTAAAAATGTCTAGGCTATACGTGATAAATATTGTGACGTACTCAATTCATATTTCACTGGAACCAACCAAAAAATATATATATATATATATATATATATATATATATATATATATATATATATATATATATATATTTCCTCCGAGTCAAGGTTTTTCAATAATTGGCAAGTCGATAATTTGACCCCAACAATAATTTTAATATTAGTTTATCGAATTTTCAAGGATCGATACTACGTCATTACTTGACCTCCTGTGTCACCAAGGCATGAGATGAGACAACATGCAAGCAAAACCCCTTTGTCATCCAACATCATGAAGAAAACAAAAGAACTAGCAGGTCACAAGAGAACGATGCACTGTCATAAATCTGGTAATTATCAAGTAGATTCACAGAAGATTAAAAATACCATAAAGCACTTTCGGGTCATTTATTTAACAATATAAAAAGTATGGAACAGCTGAGAATAAGGCAGGAAGAGAATGTAAAAGGAAGATGGTGACTGAACAAAGAATCACCTTTGTGGTTTCTTGGGGTCACCAAGTTTTAAAAAGCACCATCAAACACCACCTCCATAACTGCACACTCTCTGGGAGGACTGCTGGAAGAAAGTTTTTTTCGGGGCAAAAGACATAGAAGTGGGCGCTTGCATTTTGACAATGATTTTTAAATTTTAACGGACAAAGGTGCCGTGGTCAAATGAAACATAAAATTAACATTTTGGTCAGATACGGCATTGGGAAATTTGGCAATGTAATGGAGAGACAGGCAAGGCAAAGCATCTCATTGCTGAATAAGTGATATTTGGGACGATCTTAATTCCAGCAGTCTGGAGCACTGGTTTAGATATATGGCACAATGAATTCCACCAAGTAACTGGCAATTTTACCTGATCTGGCAGCCTCCGGCGGACAAAGACTTGGCTGTAGGTGAACCTTCCTGCAAGGCAATGACCCAAAGCACACCAAACAAAAATTCAAACAGAAATGGCTCCTGGACAGCAAAATGAATGTACTGCAATGCCCATCTCCATCACCACACCTCAACCTGACCGAAATCTTGCGGGCTGAACTGAAGAGGGCAGTCGATGAAGCAAACCCTAACAAATGAGACTAATATAGAAATGATCTGCTTATGGAGATGGTCAAAAAATCCCGTCAAATTTGTGCGTTAACCATGTCAAAGCTCAGGAAAAGACACTTTGTCCTTGAGCCGCTGATAGCGAGAGAGGGATGGAATGCTCTTGCTGTGAATTTCTGATCAACGACAGACTGGGAGCCTTCAGTCATGGCCGCCACTCTGTGACATCATCCACAGGAGAGGAAGAGGAAGTTCAGGAGAGGTGGGTTTTGGGTTAGCAGAGAGAGACACACAATGTCAAACTGAGATCACATTCGTACCATTTTCAAGCGCTGACCACGCCCATCTTCCAAATCTGTCATATCGTGCTCAGCAGCAAGAATTCTGTAACGACAAAGGGGTTCAGTACCAGGCACAAATCGGCTGTTGTTGTGCGATCAGAGCCATACACACTTGAAGTGAAAACAGCCCATTGCATCTGATAAATAACATGCGTATAGCACATAAACCATAAATCCAAGAGTGAAAATCCTCAGGCAAAATTAAATTTAAAAAAAAAATCCTGAAATCTCAGCAGGCACACTTCCACTTGAACTTCAAGCACAAAATAGAATGACATATTTAGTTGAAAAAAATGTAGACCCCAGTGCCCTCCTAAATCCTGACCATGGGTTGAATCACAAGCTTTCCAGGTTTTGTCCCATCCAGGTGCATGATGAACAATACCCAGCATTGTAACTTAGACCCCAGTAGTTGTTCTTAATCATCAAAGTAATTGTGTAAGCACTCACAGTCCAATGCCTGGTCACCCAAAATGAAGTCACGGTCTTTCCATTACACAGAAAACAAATAATGCAGAGAGATTGCGGACAGCATGGACTTAAACCTGGTCCATTTTACCAGCAAAGGCCAAGTCATAAATGACTAAAACCCAGACAATTAAAAACAAATGTGCTGTTACATGTCGTCTTTTCACCTATATAATTTAAGAAATATGCCATCAAACCCACGTTAAAAGAGCACGCAAACAAGGACATGATGTAAGATGTAGTCTACACTAATAGGAATAGAAATTAAAGCAAAAAGAAAGGATTTATTTTCCGTTCATTATCAGGAGAAAAAAGAAAAAAACAGCAACAGTAGACATTTGCATCACCCGCACTCGCAGTTTTTTTTTTTTTTTTTTTTAAGAAGCAGGGAGACGAAATATGAAAACATACAGTCAGATGCTTAGACTTTATTTGCCATGCTTTTTACAGACAGGTGTCAGTCACTAACATAATAAAAATACCTTGTTTTCCTCTTAAATATGCATATTTTCATCTGTCGGAGTCATTTCTCCAGTTCTTTCCCACCAGACTTGACATCAGCCACAATAAAACATACAAAACACATCTTCATCAGTGATAACCAATCCTGTACCTGGAGATCTTGTGATCCAGCACATTTTCCCAACAAACTTATCAAAAGAAAAAAATGGATGAAAAGGTACTTGTATCAGAAAAACAATAACGATGAACACAGTAACCATGTTAGAAGGTTACTGGACACGATCTAATGTAGCACTCACATACAGTAGCAGTGCCATGCTATAGCATTATAGGCACAGGCCACGGAACGATCTTTTTGCTCCAGAGTGCTTTCTGTAGAGGAAAACATACAAACATACAAAGCTCTTTACAAAAAGTGATTTTTTTTTTCTTCGTGTACATGAAACTTGTGACCAATTAGACAAGGGCCTTACCCATGAGTGAAGGTTTTTTTTTTCCCCCCAAAACCGTTACGTTTCTCCTCTCATCGTAAGCAAGGTCGACACATAATGAAAGCAGAAATATTGATGGCTCTGGAGTGATGACAAGGTAATCTCATAAACAGCTTGAAGACCACTGATCAATCGTGTCCTGATACTCGTTATGGGGATGCAATGAGCTCCATGAACATAGATGGATACCACTGATCGACAATTACTGGTCACTTCTGAAACTCACAGTAACCCAAAATGGGTTACACAAAAATAAAAAAAAACTTGCAGCCTAGTCACATCACTATCAGGAACAGATTAAGATAGTGGGACATCAATTCATAAAGATTTTTCTTCCCTCTAAGCAAGAAAGAAGCACCT